>CM048749.1:54819016-55419016 GCA_026315105.1 Locusta migratoria
TTGATGGGTCGTTGGTATGTTGTGAGGGAATTCCTCCAGACAATCAACCTAAAAGGATTTGTTCCAATGGGCCTTGATTTCTAAGAAAATCGAAGTCAAATTCGCAGAAAATTACCACGCGTAACGCGTCTACTTATAGTTGGCGATAACCACTCGGCGAGACAGCGTGGTGTAATCGGCAGTATGTGAGACAACCATGCAGGCCACCTGGGTTCATAAGCCGGGCACTGTGGCTCAGCGCGCACGGTTAGAGGGCTGAACGTTCTCTGTTCAAAAATGTTCAAATGTTTGTATAGTCAATGGGACTTAACTACGAGGTTATCAGTCCCTAAACTTACAAACTACTTATGATCTACCTTATACTAAAGACGGCACAAATATCCATGCCCGAGGGGGGATTCGAACCCCCAACCGTAGCGGCCTTGCAGACCGTGACTGGAGCGCCTCAGTGCCCTCGGCCACCGCGGCCGGCACGTTCTCTGTAAAAAAAAAAAAAAAAAAAAAAAAAAAAAAAAAAAAAAAAAAAGCTGAGCCAACCACCATGTAGAACTAAAACGAACAAACACGATCAGCGTCCGCAAGGACAAGAACTACACATAGAGCAAAAAAAAAAAAAAAAAAAAAAAAAAAAAAAGTCCGATATGGGTCAATTATTTTTCACACCTGTTCGATGATTGTGCATAATTATGTATTTTTATAACCATTCTTATGTAAAAGTTTGCAGTAAATGGTCAGGATAAAAACATGTAAGATTCGCTCAATATGGTATGTATTGCGCGACGATTATTTGATTCATTTTTTTTTTTTTTTTTTTTTTTTCGAAGCACACGTTTAAGGCGATTTAAGCATATTTCGAAATCAGTAAACAGTCTTTTGCTAATTGACGACCGAATATTGTTTTTGAATGTGAACGACCAGTGTTTTCCAGTATCGCTAATGAAAACACCATGTGCCTGTAAAGCGGTAGGATTTATTAGATGTGCGAGGTGCTACAATGTTCTGTGTTTTCTGTGCTTCTGTGACAATTATCACCAAGAATTTTGTACAGGTGTAAAAGATAATGACGATGGCGACAGTGAGTAAATAACACTGCGCAATCATCATCATCATCATCAACATTAGAGACTGATTATGCCTTTCAGCGTTCAGTCTGGAGCAAAGTATCTCTAATAGAATTCCTCCATGATCTCCTATTCGACGCTAACATTAATGCCTCGTGTGATGTTATGCCTTTTACTTCAAAATCATTCTGCACCGAATCTCAGTACTTTCTTCTTGGTCTACTTCGACTGTTCTTACCCTCCGTTGCCGAACTCATGAGTCTCTTGGGTAACCTTGCTTCTCCCATGCGTGTAACATGACCGCAGCATCTCAGTCTGTTCGCTCTAACTGCTTCACCTATGGTGTTCGTTCCCAGTTTTTCCTTGATTTCCTCATTATGGACACCCTCCTGGTATCGTTCCGATGTGTTAGTGCCTGCAATCATTCTTGCTACTTTCATATCTGTAACCTCTACCTTATGAATAAGGTAACCTGTATCCACGCAACTTTCACTCCCATACAACAAAGTTGGTCGAAAGATAGACTGCAAAAATAAGTAAAATAATCAGTTGCTGCTGTGTTATTTGCTATTATCCTGACTGTTTACTCACGCTGTATCACAGGAGTGGGTATAAAGGCATATAATTATTCACAATGAAAGAAGAGAAATGAAGAAAAGTTATTTAATCGTTTGACTTTTCATTATTTTTGTTTTTCTTTCTTTATATCTTTTTCTTTGCTTAATAATTTTTTGAAATATAAAAAGTAGCGATTACAATTTTTTAAAATTGTTCTGCCGCTAGGTATCTAACCCGCGTCTCCTGCATGGCAGCCTAGCACCTTGCCGATTACACCACGCTGTCTAGCTGAGCGGTAACCGCCATGTATAAGTAGACACGTTACGCGTGGTAATTTGCTGCGAATTTCTTAGAAATTAAGGCCCATTGGAACAAATCCTTTTAGGTTGATGGTCTGGAGGAATTCCGTCAGAAGATACCTGCGACCCATCAAAATCCGTTGGTAGCATACTTGGTGCTCCCCTTGTCAGTGTTGCCTCGTTAGCCAGGACGGACTCCGGGCTGCAAGGACGCGGCGGATAAAGGGTGCGAACGAGCGCGTGGCTTCATAGCGGATGACGCACGCTCGGCTGTCGGTAATATCGCAGATCGCGAGGTGTGTGGGAGGAGTCGCTCACTGTGGAGCGGCGGCAGGCGGCAGGCCAGGGGGTCGTGGCCCCCTCCCAGGTCTGGCCACCCCCCACGGTGTCATTTCTGGCGCACAGCCGGTGTCTCCGCTAATCTGCCCCCCCCCCCCCCCCACTCTGTGAACAGGACGGACAGGCTTCCGTGCCCCGGCTGGCGGCCTTCTGGGCTGCACCTCTCGAACGCAACGCAGCATGCATGCACGCATGCTGCAAGTACTTGGCACTTGTTTCGAACCTCGAGGCAGCAAATTGCTACAAACAAGCCATATTACAAGTTTGTTTGGGTGGCCATCTCCGCAACAAGGGCTGAAATTGTCGGCTTTCAAAGGAAAAAAGAAAAAAAAAAACAACCCCTTGTGTTTGCTGCAAATGATTTTATTTCTCCCAAACGCGTTTCGACTTTTATTTTAAACGCATTTTCAGTGGAATCTGCAAGTACAATTTTTTTGTGAGATATATTGTTGACATTCGGGCAACTGATGGTGGAGAGTAGCTTCCTCCATACTTTGATACCACGTGACCGTGGTATTTGGGAGATATTTGTTATTTTTTATGTATATGGATAGGAGGATATGAACAGAGGTAGAGGAGGCAGGAGGAGACTAGAAGAGAGTGGACGAGGAAATGGCAAAAAAGGGAAAATGGATGGGTAGAGAGAGGGGTAGGGGTGAGGCTGAAGAGGAGGTGGTGGGTGAGGAGGGGGAGGTAGAGGGGGGAGGGGGGATGGACAGAGAGGACGGAGGGGTACACGGACTGACTAATAACTGGAATAAATAAAAAGACCAATTAACAACACGTTTCGGGCTACCTAATACTGACAGAAGCCTAAGAGGTCAAAGAAGAAAGTAATAAACAGGCAGAGAGATTGGAGAAGAGATGGACAGGGACAGTAAGGGAAGATGCGTAGGATGTATAGCAGGCTGCCCACGGGTACTGCGGGAACGGTGCGATCTCTTCCTCCCGAACACGACAGGAGTAGTAATCGAGCGACAGCTGACGTCTGAGTCTCTAATCTAGATCTACACGTACGTATATACTCCGCAATCCACCGTGAAGTGCGTGGCGAAGGGTACACTATACCACTGCTAGGCATTTCAAGTTTGTTTGGGTGGCCATCTCCGCAACAAGGGCTGAAATTGTCGGCTTTCAAAGGAAAAAAAAAAAAAAAAAACAACCCCTTGTGTTTGCTGCAAATGATTTTATTTCTCCCAAACGCGTTTCGACTTTTATTTTAAACGCATTTTCAGTGGAATCTGCAAGTACAATTTTTTTGTGAGATATATTGTTGACATTCGGGCAACTGATGGTGGAGAGTAGCTTCCTCCATACTTTGATACCACGTGACCGTGGTATTTGGGAGATATTTGTTATTTTTTATGTATATGGATAGGAGGATATGAACAGAGGTAGAGGAGGCAGGAGGAGACTAGAAGAGAGTGGACGAGGAAATGGCAAAAAAGGGAAAATGGATGGGTAGAGAGAGGGGTAGGGGTGAGGCTGAAGAGGAGGTGGTGGGTGAGGAGGGGGAGGTAGAGGGGGGAGGGGGGATGGACAGAGAGGACGGAGGGGTACACGGACTGACTAATAACTGGAATAAATAAAAAGACCAATTAACAACACGTTTCGGGCTACCTAATACTGACAGAAGCCTAAGAGGTCAAAGAAGAAAGTAATAAACAGGCAGAGAGATTGGAGAAGAGATGGACAGGGACAGTAAGGGAAGATGCGTAGGATGTATAGCAGGCTGCCCACGGGTACTGCGGGAACGGTGCGATCTCTTCCTCCCGAACACGACAGGAGTAGTAATCGAGCGACAGCTGACGTCTGAGTCTCTAATCTAGATCTACACGTACGTATATACTCCGCAATCCACCGTGAAGTGCGTGGCGAAGGGTACACTATACCACTGCTAGGCATTTCCTTTCCTATTCCACTCCTAAGCAGAACGAGGGGAAAAATTATGTCCATGTGCCTCTATATATATGTTTATATGTTTGTTAAGCTTAAGGGACTTAACTACGGGGTCATCAGTCCCTAAACTTACAAACTACTTATGAACTACCTACAACTAAGGACGGCACAAATATCCATGCCCGAGGGGGGATTAGAACCCCCCGACCGTAGTGGCCGTGCAGACCGTGACTGAAGCGCCTCAGTACCCTCGGCCACCGCGGCCGGCCATATGCCTCTGTACGATCCCTAATTTCTCTTCTCTTGTCTTTCTGATCTTTACGCGAAATGTAAGTAGGCATCAGCAAGATCGTTCTACACCCAGCTTCAAATTCCAGCCCTCTAAATTTCCTCAACAGAATTTCTCTAAAAGAACGTCGTCTTTCCTCCCATTTCAGTTTCCGCAACAATTCCGTGACACTCGCACATTGGTCGAACCTACCAGTAACGAACCTAGCTGCTGGCCTCTGAACTGCTTCCATCTCTTCCTTTAAACTGATGTGCTGCCGTTTGCCGGCCGCGGTGGCCAAGGGGACTGAGGCGCTCCAGTCACGGTCTGCACGGCCACTACGGTCGGGGGTCCGAATACCCCATCGGGCACGGATATTTGTGCCGTCCTTAGGATTAGCTAGTTCGTAAGTAGTTTGTACGTTAAGGGACTGATGACCCCGTAGTTAAATCCCTTAAGCTATACAAACATTTGAACATTTTGCTGCCGTTCCCAAACACTTGAGCAATACTCAAGACGTGGTCGTACAAGCGTTTTATAGGCGGTCTCCTTTACAGATGAAGTACATCTTCCCAAAATTCTCCCAATAAACCGAAGTAGGCTCCACCTTACTCACAACTGTCCTTACATGCTCGTACCATTTCACATCGCTCTGTAACACTTAGATATCTGAACGACGCGATTGCATCAAGAAGCTCACTACTAATCTGTATTCGAACATTATGGGATTGTTTTTCATACTCATGTGCATCACCTTATATATTTAGAACTAGCTCCCATTCTTCACACCAACTAGAAATTTTGTCTACGTCATCCTGTATGCTATTACAGTCAATTAATGACGACACCCTCCCACACACCACAGCATCATCAGCAAACAGCCGCCAATTGTTCATCAGATCATTTATATAGGTAGAAAAGAATAGCAGTCCTATCACACTCCCTTTGGGGCAGGCATGACGATACACTCGTCTGATGAACATTCGCCGTCGAGAACAACTTACTACCAGCCAGTCACAAATCTGTGAACCTATTCCATATGCTCGTATTTTCGTTAGCAACCTGTTGTGTGACACCGCGTCAAATGCCTTTTTGAAATCGATAATAACAGAATCTGCCTGTCGCGGTAAGTTGTACTGCAATTATTTTATAGTAGGCCGCAGCCGAGCGCATAGAGGCGCGATGCTACGATGTGCGAGGCCGTTCCCCGTCGGGGGTTCGAATCCCCCCTCGGGCATTGCTGTTTGTGTTGTCTTTAGCATAAGGTAGTGCATAAGTAGTTTGTAAGTTTAGGGAGTGATGGCCCCGCAGTTAAGTTCCTGAAGCTTGACAAATATATGAACATTTGAATTTTGTTTTAGTAGCACGTCGCAACGAATACCAACAACACAAACGGCTGTACATGCCTATTAGCAGACTGTAAAACAGTTCTGTTGTTTTTATAAGTTTGTGAGTGAGTGAATTTCGGTTTTTGATACTTCAATATCTTCTACAGTGAGAAACCTGTCACTAGGCAGACGACTTCGACGAAATTCACCAAGTTCCACCTTAATTGTAGCAGCTGCACTTCAGACGCCCACTACAAAAATGGGAAATCTGGTATGTGAAAGTGTAAAGATTTTGCAGCTGAACTGGTACTGAAGAATAAAAAATTCATTTGCAACAGTTAGACATTTGTTATTATGGTATTTAATACTAAAATATATCTTATCTCAAAGATAAAACGTATAAAATTGAATTAGCAATTAACGAATATGGCTACGAACATTAACAATTATATGTTAAATCAGATTGAAGTTAATGTAAGTCAGTAAATATAGTATCAAAATTTTCTAACAAAACGTGTAAGAGTGCAACAAATTCCGGAAATATGTCCTTATCAAGATTTATTGCATTTATAATTAATACGCAGTAATCGTGAATTGCGCAAGTGATATTCCTGAAAGTAGCTGTATCCACAGTTTTGTTTTATAAGCCGAAAAGCGTGTCGAGTTGATGAATACATCAGCAAAGTTGTACTGAACACATTCATGTGTTTTGTTATGTCACATCTGCACGGCCACTACGGTCGGGGGTTCGAATCCCCCATCGGGCATTAGTATTAGCTAGTTCATAAGTAGTTTGTAAGTTTAGGGACGTCGTAGTTAAGTCCCATAAGCTGTACAAACATTTGAACATTTTTTGTTATGTCATTACAAATGCAGCATCGACAGGGGTCAGCATTTTCGTTTTCAACATCGGAACTCGTCTTCAGCCATATTATATTGTACAGTAGAGTAGCCGTGCGCACTACGAAGCCCAGTTGCGGTGCGCGCGGCCGTTCGCCGCTGGGGGGTTCGAGTTCTCCCCCGGGCATGGGTGTTTGTGTGGCCCTTAGGATGAGTTAGTTTAAGCCTAGGGACTGAAGACAAACGTAGTTAAGTCGCCTAGATTTAGAAACGTTTCAACACTTTTTTAGCTTTTCTTGCCGCGCGCTTTGATTGTGACTTTGGCGGAGAGGTGGATGGGGACCTGCTCGCGAACAAACGTTGCGGACACACACGGGCACATTGCCCACCAGTGATGTATAGCATATCTAAGTCCCACGCATATTTAGTTGGTTGGTTGTTTTGTATATGGGGACCAAACTGCTAAGGTTATCGGTCGCCCGATGGGGAGGAAAGGAGGGAGGAAAGGAAAGGAGGGGAAGGGAAAGGAGCCGGGGTGGAGTAGCCGAGCGGTATAAAGCGTCTCGCTGCGGAGCGCGCGGATGCTCGCCGTGGAGGTTCGAGTGCTGCCTGGGACATGGGTGTGTGTGTGTTGTCCTTAGGTTAGTTTACCTCGGTTTAAGTAGTTTGTTAGCTACGGACTGATATATATATAGCTTGTGGGACTTAACTACGGGGTCATCAGTCCCTAAACTTACAAACTACTTATGAACTAGCTAATACTACGGACGGCACAAATATCCATGCCAGAGGGGGGATTCGAACCCCCGACCGTAGTGGCCGTGCAGACCGTGACTGGAGCGCCTCAGTCCCCTCGGCCACCGCGGCCTCGAATGCCCCTCACGGGCATGTATGTTTGTGCCACTTTTTTAGTATAAGGTAGTTCGTAAGTAGATTGCAAGTTTAGGGACTGATGACCCCGTAGTTAAGTCCCATAAGCCTTACAAACATTTGAAAAGGAAGGGAAGGGAATGGAAATACAGTCCAGGACCCACGAATACTAGCAATTGCGAAGAATGGCGGAGTTCACTAGCGGTTTATAAAGACAGAGGACAGTAGCGGGTGTTAACTGCTCCCTGTGAAACACCGGATATCACTTTTCTTTCTCTCTCTCTCTCTCTCTCTCTCTCTCTTTCTTTTCTTTTATCGGACCAAACTACGTGGTTATCAGTCCGTAGCTTACAAACTACTTAAACTAACCTAACCTATGGACAATACATACACCCATGTCCCAGGAAGGACTCGAACCTCCACGGCGAGCAACCGCGTGCTCCGCAGCGAGACGACTTAGGCAGCTCGGCTATGCCCAGCCGTCTTGTCTACATTAGATTAGATTAGATTAATACTTGTTCCATATATCATATATACGACATTTCGTAATGACGTGGAACGTGTCAGTTTAGTAAATGTTATCTATACTAGACAATCAATATTTTAAGGATTTTGTTGTTGTTTTATTTATTTAAGTTTTATCTAAAAATTCATCTACATTGTAGAAGCAGTTGCCATTCAGAAATTCCTTTAATTTCTTTTTAAATAATAGTTTGCTATCTGTCAGACTTTTGATGCTACTTGGTAAGTGACCAAAAATTTTGTGGCAGCATAATTCACCCCTTTCTGAGCCAAAGTTAGATTTAACCTTGAATAGTGAATATCACCCTTTCCCCTAGTGTTGTAGCTATGCACACTGCTATTACTTTTGAATTGGGTCGGATTGTTAATAACAAATTTCGTTAGTGAATATATATATATATATATATATATATTGTGAAGCTACAGTGAGTATCCCTAGATCCGTAAATAAATGTCTGCAGGATGCTCTTGGGTGGGCTCCAGCAATTATTCTGATTACACGCTTTTGTGCAATGAATACTTTTTTACTCAATGTTGAATTGTCCCACAATATGATCCCGCTCGGCTACTCCACCGCGTGTTTTTTTTTTTTTTTTTTTTTTTTTTTTTTTTTTTTTTTTTTTTTAATCTGGATGACTTTACGCCAATTACTACGAACGGCGCATTTTCTGACAGGAAATCCAGATTCCAATCGCAGAAGTGATATTGTACAGTCGTGTTGTAGTATCGTGTACAGACGGTCGATCAGCGAGATGTTGTGACGGGCAGCTGGTTTCCTGCTTACGCAGAGGGCGCGGCCGGATCGTGCGCCGGCCCTCGAAGCGACACAATTGCCGGCACGCGCTACGCCCGCCTTAAACGCCACTCGGGAGTCAGACGGGCGTGCCGACATTGTAGCGGCCGGGCGTCCCGGCGGGCGCGTGCGTTCTGTGGGCACGCTAGCTGGCTAGCCGCGCTGTCGCCACCGCTGCCGACGTCGAGGGCCCTCCAGCCGGTGACAGTGATTGGCAGCGGCGGCGCGACACGTCACCGCCCATTCTCCGGCCGCTTTGAATATCGAAGACGGCGAGACAATGGCGGGGCCTGGGAACGCGAAACGCCAATGCGGCCAGTATTGAAGGAGCCGGCCGATCGCCGGCGGGGGTCGCGCCTTTGTCGCCGCCAACGGCCCGCGGCCCGCGGCCCGCGGCCGAGAGCGCAGCCCCAGGCCGACCCCGCGCAGCTCAGCCCTTCCCGCCGGCCGGCTTCCAGCAGGAGCAGTTTGTCTCGTATTTTATTCTAATGCCGGGGTCGTCCTGAAGGCGATGCAACGGTTGCCGTAACATGTCAAAATAATACACAAAAAAGGTTTCAAACCTTTGCCAAGACTTTCAATCTAAAAAACTAGTGAAAAAAAGCCATTATTTAAAGCTTCCAGGCTAAGATGCACCTAAAGGTCTACTAAAGTCATCTGAAGATCAAAACCAACTGCAGAACGATCATTCGCCGCACTTCGGTATTTCATCTAAACCTAGTACAGTGAAGTCATTATTTCATTAATTTGAACGCTGTAATGTCGTCCATGATGTATAATTTTATACAATCGGAGGCTGGGCTCCTGACGGCAATTAATTATGTCTCGATACCTCATATGTCCATATTTTTGTAGAACTTATGGGACTTAACTACGGGGTCATCAGTCCCTAAACTTAGAAACTACTTATGAACTAGTTAATCCTAAGGACGGCACAAATATCAATGCCCGAGGGGGGATTCGAGCCCCCGCCCGACCGTAGGGGCCGTGCAGACCGTGACTGGAGAGCCTCAGTCGCTTTTTTTTCCCGACCATCGCGGCCGGCTATATGTGATCCAATTTATCTGAAAGATGCATTAAACAACTTACGATCGGCTTTTAACAAATTAATTCTCTGATAAAGAGACACGTCGAGCACTCCGTCCCAGAAGGAAAGTGTCCGAATACATGCGACCGCAACGACTGTCGGCTGGAAACGATTTTCTTCCATTTATCCACAATATCGCTGACTGTATTGGGAAAGTTTTGTTCAAGTTCGAAGTGGAAACAATGTTTGGACCTAAACTAAACAGGACAGGCCTCGAGAAGCCCTCTGGGTACCGGCCCGAGGGCGTCACCGGATGCGGTATGGAGGGGGGCGTGGTCAGCGGCCCTCACTCCCGGCCGTTACGTCCGTCTTCGTGACCGCCGCCGCTGCTTCTCAGTCAAGTAGGTCCTCAGTCGGCCTCACAAGGGCTGAGGGCACTCCTCTTGTCAACAGCGCTCGGGAGACCCGGACGGTTGCCCATCCAAGCGCTGAACAAGCCCGACAATGCACCACTTCAGTGTCGTAGAGGGAACCGGTTAGGCCACAGTGGCACGTCCGTTAGCTATCTTTGGACCTACCGAGACGATTTCTGTCTTCTTGAGATCGGTGAGAGTTGCACGACACCCCCTAGCGACGCCTGGATTGTATAAAATTCCGTGTACCTATTGGCAATGTAATGGAACAACGAAAACAAGTGTTAATGCCCGGTTAATAGAACATAAAAGTAATTGTCGACTGGGACATACCGACAGATCAGCTGTAGAGGCAAGTCTTCACATACCGTGATCAAGAAATAAAATTTTGCGAAACGAACGCGCTAGCCGTGACTTCGCATTATTAGAACGCATGTATAGATAAGCCATAGACATTCCAAAGCACCACAATAATTTGAACAGAAATGAAGAAGCGAAGGTTTAAAATTAGATAAGATGTGGAGGTCGACTTTCCGCCATCGATGTGATAATCGATTATCTGAAATCGAGACAGATGACGCTGCTCAGAAATAACTTCCGAGTCGGCTACACCTGACACGTGCTGGTGCCCTCTGTGCGATCTATATAAGCATGACGTCCAACACCTGGCCGCGGTGGGGTAGCCGAGCGGTCTAAAGCGCCTCGCTGCGGTGCACTCGGTTGCTCGCCGTTGGAGGTTCGAGTCCTCCCTGGGCATGGGTGTGTGTGTGTGTGTGTGTTGTCCTTGGGTTAGTTTACCTTAGTTTAAGTAGTTTGTAAGCTACGGACTGATGACCACGCAGTTTTGGTCCGATAGATTTACAAACATTTGAACACTTGATCGAACACCTAGCAGCCACACTAAATGTACACCTCACACTTTTGTATTCCAGACACGAACAGTATAAATTGTATTATTGACGGGTGTAATGTACTTACTGGGTTGTAGTGACTCTTATTAATGAGACTGTACGCTGGTCATAAATTGGGACAATTGGGCACTATAGACGCATTAAGGTGTCAATGAAGTGCAATTCTACGAGTCGCCTACATTATTTGTAGTAGACTAGTTTTTCCCCATGATATTTCAGTCAGCCGTTTCCGAGAGCGCCGATCAACGAGAACTGCAAGAGGCATCGAACTACGGTCCGGCATCGTCACAAGTATTGTCCCGCCCTGCGTTCGAAGCAAAGAGATGGGGACATCACCCAACTGAATATTAAATTGACACTGAGCTGCAAGTTGTAAATTACAGTTGTGGACTCATTTCGATTCCGTTGATTATAGCGCCATTTGTGGCGAAAGGAAAAAATAATAATTAAGACGAAACATACGTGGTTGTTGACGTACAAACCGCGGTTTCCCATTGAAAATTCCAAAGTTGCCCCGCCACACGCGCATGTTGTTGGGGGGAGGGGGTGAGTGTGATATCATTGGATGTACCCTCTGATACAAACAAATTAGTATTGTACTTTTTTTAGATCTGACGCGTATTTTCTTTGATATTTGAGTGTCTTGAATTAAAATGAAACCAGTCACGGACATACATGTTGAGTTTAATTAATTTAATATTTTTCTCCGCGCGAGGTCCACGTGTGCCCAATAACAGCGTTAACACAACGTGCTTAATAGTTTTACCTTCTCTCATTGTAATTAAGTTTTCATTCACATCACTCCCTTTCGTAGGTAACGTTTACGTATCTCATCCATTTGGGACATCCCCCCGAATGTCTCTGCGATTGTCAATGTCTTTACCCGTTTCTATCGATCTTCCATTCCACTGTCTTTGCCACTTTCGCTGTATTTGTCTCATTTTTCTGATATTGCCACTGTTTTTTTCTCGTAGTCTGCTGTCTGTCTCTCCCGTCATTGTTGTCTCCTCTATACACCTGTCCTGGCCGATGAATTCGTTGGGCTTTTAAATCCAAGATGGAAAAATTGTAACGCGTTCGTATAGGGGATGGGAAAAAGTGGATAAAATTTTCCTTGTTGAACTCTTTCGGTGTGTATGATCCAGATATAGGTGGAATTCACTAACCTCTCTTCTTGGTTTCTATTGTCTTCTCTCTCTTTGGCTCCCACTGCAGTGGCCAAAATTCCAAAATTAAAGTTTGAATTGCTACCTAATGCACCCTGTCCGCCACACTTAGGCCCCTCGGATCATTTTCGGATCATTTTATATTCCCGAACTTGAAGAAATGGCTCGGTGGTCGAAGATTAAAAACAGAAAAAAATAGCACTGACGTGTTTTACGTCTCTCTTTAGGTTTTACTGTAGTTTTTGATTTTTTCGCAAACATTTCGGACAAAAGTAATAAAATATAAATAAAAAATCATGGACGATTTGATTACAACTGTACTATTGTGATAATATATATGCACTCAACACGTAATATTCTCTCTGATCGTGTTTTAACAAACGCCCAAAATTATTTGATATTTGAATTTAGCTTTGACGAACATAACATTTTTCTTCAATAAAAACCGTTTTGATTGCAGATTTTTTATTCTTTAATTAATGACGTCTTTCGCCTTTTAGCTCTGGGCATCCTCAAATTATAAGGCGCTCTCCGTGGTGTGACATCGTAAATTGTTTTGCGGTGTTTCTATGCTTTTGGAATTTCCGATTTCGTTGTAGCTGTTATTAGAAGCGGCGGTTCCTGATGATACCAGACAAGCCCATGTTTACAATTGCGATGACGGGCGGTGGGCGGGCGTGGTGTGCTGCTGCGCCGACTTGTACAGACTAACTTTTGCGCAGACTACAGTTAGTCTGTACAAGTCGGCGCAGCAGCACACCACGCCCGCCCACCGCCCGTCATCGCATTGTAAACATGGGCTTGTCTGGTATCATCAGGGACCGCCGCTTCTAGTAAGGGCTACAAGCAAATCGGAAATCCCAAAAACATAGAAACACCGCAAAACATTTTACGGTGTCACACAACGGAGATGCCTTATAATTTGAGGATGCCCTGCTAAAGGGGGAAACATGTCGTTAATTAAGAATAAAAATATCTGCAGTCAAAACGTTTTTTTTATTGAAGTAATGTTTATTCTCACTGATTGCTGTACATCATAAACGGGAAATCATTTTATAACTTTTTTTTAAACGTTTGTCTCTTTAAACTATTGTTTTAAAATTTCTCCCATATTTTCATTATGTTTTATCCATTAAAGTATTCCCACCTGTCTTGTCGTGGTAGTTGGTTCTGTTTATTTTCTCTACCTGTACTCGTTTATTTAAAATCAAGTGACAATGTCAAACCGCTGTTTATTTTTGTAAATATCTCTAGAACGGTGCGAGTTAAGGAAATAACATAGCAGAGCAAAGTCGTTAAAATTTTCTCATTTACAAATCCGTTTATTCAATCTTCTTCTGAGCTGAACAGTTAAGGCGCTATTTGTAATTACATTGTGAAGTGCGAGGCCGCTCCCCGTCGAGGGTTCGAATCCCCTCTCGGACGTGGATGTGTGTTCTGTCCTTAGTATTAGCTAGTTCATAAGTAGTTTGAAAGTTTAGGGACTGATGACTCCGCAGTTGAGTCCGTTAACCCTGTGTGCCACACCACCAGGTTCCTACGTCTGGGCCACACCATAGGCCTCAGAGGCCCACACGATATATAATAATGGAATACTCTTTAACAAATTTAATGTCATGGTAGGGATGAGGGTATAATACATTAAATAGCCTTGAATAACACAAAAGAAATATGTATTTTCTCAAAAACTACTAAACAAAATAACCAAAGTCTCATAAATTAAACAATAATAGTTTAAACTACATATAACGCGAAAATCTATGTTATTCGAAAACCACGTACAATTAATAATGTTTAAAACTAAAATCGGTATCACAAAATTCAGCGGAAGTTTCTCATTTTTTATCGGTACAATTTGGACAATTTTTTTGTGGTGCTGACCACAAACTGGCAACTTACAAAAATCACACTGCATTTTTTTTTTTTTTTTTTTTTTTTTTTTTTTTTTTTTTTTTGGAATAGCTCCTTGCTCAAATTGTTTAGGCACCTATGAATACTGTCCCGTAGGTCACGGGGAGTTTGTGTGTCAATTGTAACCTTCATCCAAGGTTTGTAAAGTGTTCAGAAGCGTCAACATAAACTCAAATCGGGACAATGGTTTCATTTGACCGTTGTGTCTCTCTTTCCCTTGGTTTTTGTAAAGTTATGGGGGTCTCGGAGGCCTAGTGGTTTATCTGAACGGGCCGACAGTGGCGGAAGTGTTGTGCACTCTATACTGGCTCTGAGACAACTAACTAGAGGAGGCTTACATGCGAGTCACGTCCCGTCCAGCTGTGTTGGAGCGGGATTAGACAGGTCTGAGTGAGCAAATCTTTGTTTGTATAGTCTATGGGACTTAACTACGGGGTCGTCAGTCCCTAAACTTACAAACTACCTATGAACTAACTAAGACTAAGGACGGCACAAATATCCAGGCCCGAAGGGGGATTCGAACCCCCGACCGTAGTGGCCGTGCAGACCGTGACTGGAGCGCCTCAGTCTCCTCGGCCACCGCGGCCGGCTCTGAGTGAGCATCTGGGCCTCAGAGGCCTATGGTGTGGCCGGCAGGGTTAAGCTTAACAAACATTTGAACATTTTTTTTGTTCAGACAGAGAAAGAGAGAGAGAGAGAGAGAGAGAGAGAGAGAGAGAGAGAGAGAGAGAGCAACGCCACCTAGATAGAAGGCCTGTGCGCTGCCTGCCAACAGTAGTCATAACACAAGCAAACTATTTGTCTTACGTAGCGTCGTGATGACTTTGGAAACACGTACACGTTGCACACTGTGTTTCAGAATGTTCTTAATGTTATTTATGTGATTCACAGACAAATCTGTTTTGGTATAATATATTTATGAACTATTAGTAAGATATCTTACCGATATTGGAATCTGACGATTCATATTAAGCATTTTGTCTCGTAACAGCAGAAATCTGCACGGAGAATCACATAAATAACATTAACAACATTCTGAAACAGTGTGCAACGTGCACGTATTCCCAAACTCAGCACAACGCTACATAAGACAAATAGTTTGCTTTTGTTGTGACTACTCTCGGCAGGCACCACACAGGCCTTGTATCTAGGTGGCGTTGGAGAGAGGCGGAAGGGAGTCTGGTGGCCAAGTGCACCAACCTCGGTCAAAAAGCACGATAATCAAGGGTTCCGAGAACACGGTCAAAAGTTAACCGCGGTTAAAACGTCTCTGCGGTGCAGCAACGGTAATCACCGGTCAGCAAACCGTCGTCAGCTAATCGTACATTTGATCGTGATCAAGTCCGTGTAGCGCAATGGAAGGCACCCATGTGATGCAAAGGTGTTAGTTGAGCTTACCTACATGTGTATTCTCGACTATCTTTGGTGAATGACCAATAAATATTTTTTCGTGACAACTTCAATTATAAGGAATATTATTTTCTTCTGAACGGACAAGTGTACACACAAGAACCTTTGAACCACAGAGCAGGTACAGTATTAATTTTGCTGCGAGTGAAACGAGCAGCAATAACATTTACTCTGTAGCTTGTGAAAAATATTAAGGCAATTCTACACTTCATTGTTCATCTGTTGCCAACATAAGCACTGGAGCCCAGCGACAAGCGTCGTAAAATATTACCGAATCCAGTCATATTGCAAAGAGAAATAATTATTAAAAAACACCCTAAGACAGATTTATATAATTACATAAATTATGGTTTATTGTTTCGAACAAATCAACACAAATGTCATTGTTGTTCACAGCGTATTTTCCCATGCACCGCATGTTCACCTGGTAACAGAAATATACAGATAACATGTTTTAATAACACGAAAGCTTTACGATTATAATTACGGAACATATCGTAATTTTTTATTCAAAACTTTTTCTGAATTTGATAGTTACGTTACTGGAAATATTCATTAATTACGACGCGGCGAACTGCTATTCCTGGCAATGTGTCGTCGCGGTACATGTTACTGTCGTCACCAATAAGTATATTAAATGCACCAGTTGCACATGCTCTTAACGTAATCAATAGTTTGTTCAAAGGCGAAATAGTGTTATTTCTATCGGTAGGAAATTCTAACCTGTCATTGATTTGGTTTAATAACCACCACACCTTCTTTGGACAAACAAAATATTTCTTCGAACTTTTTTTCACTGTAATCTTCAAAAGAGTCCCCCTTTCCACAATCACTACGTTCCGGTTTTGATCCCGATTTAGATGATCGAAGTAAAATAAATATTTGTCAGTTCCGTCTAAAACATCAAAACTCGCCGCCATCTTGATACTGCACGCTCGTATAACCCTGGTCATCTCGACAAAACCGGGCGTCAGCCGCGATCAAATTTAACCGCGATCAACTCCCTCGTTTATCTTTGATCGGTGTCGGCGCACCAGAAACTTGAGTTGACCGCGGTTAAATGCCGACTTGACCGCGATTAACTTTTGACCGAGTTTGGTGCACTCGGCCGTGGGTGTAATGGCAGGCGAGTGATCAGAGCGGTGGCGGTGGCCTCCAGCCGGCACCTGTCCGCCGCGGCGCCAGATCGCCAGGCGAGCTCCGCAGCGCCCGTTATTAGCTCAGAATGCCAATAACAACGCAGTTATGGCCGCCTCCGCCACAATGGCCTTTGTTCCGCATTCACGTCGGCCCCTGTCCCACACACACGCAGCCGACAGAGTCGGAGCTCAACGTCCCCTCTCGTCATCAACACCTGCTCCACTGCTGTCACGCGGCACCGACAGCTACGTGCAGTTCTCACAGCTGATGTTGCCCTGAACAGGCCAGTCTCATTGACGTCGATTTGCAGCAGGATTTTGGAACATATACTTTGTTCGAATGTTAGGTTCGTTCCAGCAGCTGCCAGACGGCTACTTTCAAGCGCTAACAAACACGTGTTACTGCGCATGCGCAGCTACTATGACGTAAAAGCCCTTGTTTGATACTTGCACTGCTGGAACGCTTAGTGCACTGTTTCTGGCTGCAGGCGAAGGTGAGTTTAATGGAATAATTAAAATACTTTCCTTCCTAATAACGAAGGAGTGTAAACGAGAAATAGCTGATCTCAAGTGGGATTGCAGTGACTTCGAATTAATCGAAAAACACGCTAGAACACACACGTATCACGTGATGGCTACCATCCCCCCCCACTCTAACTCAGACCTTTCTGCGCATGCGCAAATTGGCAACTTGACCGCGCTAGAAATATTTTTTCGGGTAGCGTCTGGCTGCTTGCGGCAACTGCTGGAACACTAAACAGCCACACAATAAGTAGCCAGATGCGGGAGAAGGCGCTGCTGGAACAAAATTTCAGCGTTGCGCATGCGCGTCAAGCAATCTGGTAGCTGCTGGAACGAACCTATTATGAACTACCTACAAGAGAACGACCTATTAACCAATACTCAACACGGATTCAGAAAGTATCGCTCTTGCGAAACACAGCTTGTCCTTTATTCACATGAAGTGTGTGCCATCGACAAGGGATCTCAAATTGATTCCATATTTCTGGATTTCCGGAAGGTTTTTGACACTGTACCCCACAAGCGGCTTCTAATGAAATTGCGTGCATATGGAATATCTCCCCAATTGTGCGATTGGATTCACGATTTCCTGTCAGAAAGGACACAGTTCGTTGTAATTGACGGTAAGTCATCGAATAAAACAGAAGTGATATCTGGCGTTCCACAGGGAAGCGTTATAGGTCCCCTACTCTTCCTTGTGTTTATAAACGATTTAGGAGACAATCTGAATAGCTCCCTTAGACTGATCGCGGATGATGCTGTCGTTTATCTGTTAGTGAAGTCAACAGAGGATTAAAAGCAACTGCAAAGCGATTTAGACAAAATTTCTACTTGGTGCGAAAATTGGCAATTGACATTAAATAAAGAAAAGTGTGAAGTAATACACATGACCACTAAAAGAAATCCGCTGAACTTCAATTACGCGATAAATCAGTCAAACCTTAAGGTCGTAAATTCTACCAAATACCTAGGAGTTACAATTACGAACAACTAAGTCTGGAGAGAACACACAGAAAATATTGTGGGGAAGGCGAATCAAAGGTTACGTTTCATTAGCAGAACGCTTCGAAGATGCAACAGCTCCACCAAAGAGACTGCCTGAACTAAAGAGACTGCTTGCATCACACTTGTGCGTCCTCTCCTGGAGTACTGTTGCCCCTTGTGGGACCCTCACCAGGTGGGACTGACGGAACATATTGAGAAGGTTCAGAGAAGAGCAGCTCGTTTTGTCTTATCACGTTACGAGGGGGGGGGGGAGGGGGGAACGTCACGGAAATGTTGCAAGAATTGGGGTGGAAATCATTAACAAAAAGACGTTATTCATTGCGGCTTGATCTGTTTGCGAAGTTTCAATCACCGACTTTTACTTCTGAATGTGAAAATATTTTGCTAGCACCCACCTACATAGGGAGACATGACCATCCCAATAAAATAAGAGAAATCAGATAGAAAACGGAACGATTTAAGTGTTCTTTCTTCCTGCGCGCTATTAGGGAATGCAACGGTAGAGAAAAGTTATGAAAGTGGTTAATGAACCCTCTGCCAGGCACTTAAATGTGATTTGCAGAGTATCTATGTAGATGTAAAGATTTTCCATCACGCAACTGCAAACCTCCGATAAATTTAGCTCTCACTATACCGAGTGTTTCCGCAAGGGCGTACTAAAAGTTAGCGGGCATAGAGAATGCTCCAGCAAACAATTTGAGATAGGGAAACAGTCGCAGAACCCGGATTAAGAAGATGTGGAAGTAAGCTCGTCTACCGCTTTGTCCCGCATTACTGCTTTCAGGCTTATTTACGACCAACATCGTTCAAGTTAATACACGTGCTGTGCTGTCTATTTACGTGTACATTCTTTATTTCCCGTAAGGTAACAAAGAAGAAGAGCCTGATTACTAGGAATTCATGATGCAAGTTTGATTTACTTTACTTCTCGATAAGGTGGATCTTTTGAGTCGAATTTACTTTGTTCCGTGAAAAAATGTGCTATAAATGAATGTCAGACCCATCCATTACTCCGTGCTACGAGGGTTGGATCTTACTTAGCGTCAACAATGGTGTGGAGACACTATGAAATAGTGTCTACAATTGTCGCTGGCCGAGCCGTCTGCGGCGCGCCAGTCACGTTCTGCACGGCCACTACGGTCGGGGATTCGAATACCCCCTCAGGCATGGATATTTGTGCCGTCCTTAGTATTTGCTAGTTCATAAGTAGTTTGTAAATTTAGGGACAGATGACCCTGTACTTAAGTCCCGTAACCTCTACAAACACACTTTTCGCTGATAGCACACGTTGTTGACATACCCACCTTACCTCAGAATCGCGGATGAGTGGTTGAGCGCATTCAGGCGCTATGCAACGATACGCGAGGTCGTTCCGTCGTGAGTCGAATCCCCCCCCCCCCCTCGGGCATGGATGTTTGTGTTGTTTTTACTATAAGTTGGTTTATAAGTATTTTGTAAGTTTAAGGACTGATGACCCCGCAGTTAAGTCCCATAAGCTTAACAAACATTTGAAGTTACCTCCGAGCAAATGGTTCGCCCGTCCCATGTCACCGGTGTACGGCAACAGAGTCACTTGTGAGCGAGCTGTCTAACGTAATGGTGTCACTATTTCTTCGAAACAGGAACAACTAAGATGGATCTAGATTGAATTTGCCCTACAACACAACAGTGCCATCAAGGTCTTCAAGAGGCGTGCGAGGAATCGGCATTGCCCATTGGAGGTTCGAATCCACCTTTGGGCATGCGTGAGATCGTGTGTGTGTATGTGTTTTGACCCTAGGTTAGTTTAAGTAGTTTGTAAGCCTAGGGACTAACAACGAAGCTGTTAAATACCATAGATTTAGAAATATTTGTACATTTTTTTGAAAACATACATTTATGTGGTGACTTTCATAGTGATCAGTCAAACAACAAACAATTTGGGTTTTTTAATTAATTAATTTATTTTTTCAAGGAATTCACCGCCATTATTTATTTCCACGACCAGGTTTCGGCCTTAGGCCATTATCAAGTGATGAAAGTCTTGAGACACGTTTTTTTTTCTAAGTCATTTTCATGGCAATAAAATCGTTGGGACGAGTTGATAAGTCCATGTCAATAACATAGCATAGGTACCACATTTGTACCCGCATGTTTGTTTAAAATAATTATACAGGTATGTGTTCGTTATAACGTTCCAAAGACCGAGTCTAGGTCGTGAAAAAAAAAAAAAAAAAAAAAATCTGTCAAATGGCGTTAAATTCCATAAAAAAGTTTTACATGTCTGATGTCCAAGATGCATAATACGACATCATAAATTTGGTGTTTGTTGTAACGTAACCTCTGCTGTGCACCTAAGGAGGCTTACGAGCCGGCCGCGGTGGCCGAGGTGACTGAGGCGCTCCGGTCACGGTCAGCACGGTCACTACGGTCGGGGGTTCGAATCCCCCCTCGGGCATGGATATTTGTGCCGTCCTAGTTCGTAAGTAGTTCATAAGTAGTTTGTAAGTTTAGGGACTGATGACCCCGTAGTTGAGTCCCATAAGCTTAACAAACATTTGAACATTTGAGGCTTACGAAAGGTAGTCCATGTATTAATTCGGTGTATAAGCTATCTTCATTCCACATTTACGTGTTAACGCACTGTAAGGCATCCTCCACCATGGACCATACGAAGTTAATTTTTGTATGCCTACAACCTTCGCGCGAGTACAAGCGACGAGTTGACAAAGTTTTAAAATGGTCAAATGTTTGTAGAGTATATGGGGCTTAACTACGGGATCATCAGTCCCTAAACTTACAAACTACTTAGCCGGCCGCGGTGGCCGAGGTGACTGAGGCGCATCAGTCACGGTCTGCACGGCAACTACGGTCGGGGGTTCGAATCCCTCCCTCGGGCATGGATATTTGTGCCGTCCTTAGTGTTAAGCTAGTTCATAAGTTGTTGACCCCGTAGTTAAGTCCCATAAACTATACAAACATTTGAACAAACTACTTATGGACTAGCTTATACTAAAGACGCCACAAACATCCATGCCCGAAGGGAGATTCGAAGCCCCGACCGCAGTGGCCGTGTAGACCGTGACTGACACGCCGCAGACCGATCGGCCACCGCGGCCGGCGACAAAGTTTTATCGTTATCGTATGTACGGTATGAGCCTGCATAAAATACGAAGAAAGAGACAAACAAACAAACATTAATTTTTCTGTGTTAGAACCTGCCCGTAGAATAGCAGCTGGGCAGGCCAGGCGGCTGTGTCGGAGTGGAGTAGCGAGCATTGGGCTGTCTGTGGCGAGGCGCGCCATGCATTATGTATCGGCGGCCGCTCGATAGCCGCGCCTCGCCCAGGAAGCGCCTCTTCTGGCTGTCTGGGTGTCTGGCCCTAGCCGCCGAATCAGCCGACGCAGCCACCCCACTGCCAAGGCCGCCGCCCGGCATACCAACGGCTGAGCCGAGGCGTCACAACCAGTCACACCTACAGGCGGCTGCGAGGCAGTGGGCTGTGCCCCAGCGGCCAGCCACGCAGCCAGCGACGGCAGCCTATCGGTGTGAGGCCTCGTCTCTGGGCGGCTGGGCGCTGCTCGAGGCATCCGACAGACGCCGAGCGCTCTGCAGGGTGGAGCGGTCAAACAAGAGGCCAGGTCCCACAACTACGCACCGAGGACTCGTGTCAAACGAGTTGTACACAGGAGATGACGCTTTACTGTCCCAAAGCCTCTCCCACATACTGTTCGACTTAACGTGAACGACATGCCGACACTACCGACTGTCCAACTCGCTCAATTCACGGACGACACGGCCTTCTTTACCAAAGGCTGTCGCCACAAAACGAATATCAATAGGCTTCAGGCCAGTGGCGGCTGGTGCTTCAGACGATTCATCACTCACTTTTTTCATTGCTGGATCTTGATAGTGGCGACCCCCCCCCCCCCACCCTCTGCTCGTCGCGTCGATATTTCGCCGCGGCCGGCCTCGGTGGCCGAACGGTCTGCGGCGTGCCAGTCACGGTCTGCACGGCCGCTGCGGTCGGGGGTTTGAGTCCCCCCTCGGGCATGGATGTTTGTGCCGTCCTTTGTATCAGCTAGTTAATAAGTAGTTAGTGAATTTAGGGACTGATGACTCCATAGTTAAGTCCCATAAGCTATACAAACATTTGAACATTTTTTTTATTTCCCCCCCCCCCCCCCCCGCTACCCCCTTTAGATCAATTTCCTTTAAAAGATCTGTAGAATGTCTTACCTCAGCTTGCTTGCGCTTCAATTTGAGCTGAGGCGCCGGCCTACCAGGCTTCGTTGTTTCATACATCTCTTCCAAGCAAAGATACTGAACGTTTTTCTTTTTCTTTGATAACAAACACCAGTAACATATGAGTGTGCACAAGAACAATACAACACAGTAAGTATCTAATAATACTGTGGCCGGACACCAAAATCGAAGTTGTCTTGACAGAAGAAAAAAGAAACCGAAGAAGCGGGAGAATGAAGAGGTATTGGGAAGAAAGAAGACGTGTTAAACGAGCCACACGTACTTCTGAAGAGTCATAACGAAGCAGAATAAGGAGCATATTTCAGACGCCTAATTTTCACTTTGTACAGTCTAAAAATCCGCGGTCCACTCCTCAGGCATCTGGCTGCCTAGCAACTGCCCTGTACGGCAGCGGACGGAAGGGTTCCGTTGAAATGTTCAAATGTTTGTAGAGGTTATGGGACTTAACTACGGGGTCATCAGCCCCTAAACTTACAAAGTACTTATGAACTAGAATGAAACATTTCTTAAAGAAGAGTAGCTTAGATAACATATAAAGCAAAATTACTTTATTTCACTTCTAGTTTCGGCAATACGTGTTGCCATTATCAAGTGACAGACATACATTAAAAACTACAGTGTACATGTGCAGGAAAAGACTTCTCGAATTCGTGGTTTACCAAATGGCTGAGCAGTAGCAAAAGGGGGGGGGGAGGTGAGACAACTGTTGGACATGTCGTAAAATCGCTTGTGGCAACTTCAAATCAGCTGTTGTTACATGTTCAGTGATGCTAAGTGAAAGACACACAATAATGTGTGTTGTAAAAAATAAAATTGTGCTACCACTGCTTTAGTGGCAAGCAAGCCCTCATTGACAGACAGCGAACAACTGTACACAGTAAAAGCAATAACTGTGTACAGTTGTTCGCTGTCTGTCAATGGGGGCTTGCTTGGCACTAAAGCAGTGGTAGCACAATTTTATTTTTTACAACACACATTATTGTGTGTCTTTCACTTAGCATCACTGAACATGTAACAACAGCTGATTTGAAGTTGCCACAAGCGATTGTACGACATGTCCAACAGTTGTCTCACCCCCCCCCCCTTTTGCTACTGGTCGGCCATTTGATAGACCACGAATTCGAGAAGTCTTTTCCTGCACATGTGCACTGTAGTTTTTAATGTAGGCCTGTCACTTGAGAATGGCAACAAGTATTGCCGAAACTAGTGGTGAAATAAAGTAATTTTGCTTTAAATGTGATCTAGGCTGCTCTTCTTTAAGAAGTGTTTCATTCTATCCATTTAAGATCACTCTCCTACCGACAAATGTCGGCTGTTATTAATGACTTATGAACTATCTTATACTTAAGACGGCAGAAACATCCATGCCCGAGGGGGGATTAGAACCCCGGACAGGGAACGACTTCGTGTATCGTAGAATAGCGCCTCAATGCACTCGGCCGCTCCGCCGCGGCAAGGGTTGCGTCGCTGCCGCCCTCGAGTGGTCACGCCGAGTTGTTAAAGCTCTTTCTATACGAGACGTGCAGCACGCACAAGGAAGTCGTTGCCAGCTGCAGCGCCCCTTGCGATACACCGTCGAACTACAAACAAGCGTTCAAACGGAACGCATTTGTTGAGTCGTCTGCTTTACACGTCTACTTCGTTTCTTGTCAACTTCCAGCAAATGAATCGCCGCGTTAACATCACTTTTACAAACTGTATAATATATTGTGATGATTATAACATTTATTTGTGATTTAGACTACCACTGTGAAACTGTATTTAATTTCTTTCGTACAGTTCATGCGTAACTACATCGCTCACATGTGTTAACGTTCTCATTATAAAATGCGATTACATACTTCCAGGCCCTGCGGTTTGAGGCAGCTATGTATATGATGAATAAGCTCAGGTGTCATAGATCTTTCACTTTGATTAAGCTTCAAATAATGCTCGCCAAAAGCAAATATTTCATCTGTTAACTACAGCATGATTCATGAAAAATAGCAAATATTTTAGAAGATGGTAATAAAGACGATTTGTATTTAAAATTTCATATAACGTGTGTCCAATTTTTATTGGGTACAGCGATACAGCTCATTGGTATGTACAACAATCTTATTTGGATATTTTGACTGATTGTTTCGTCGGTTCTTGGTAGATCACCATACTGACTTTTTATTTAAAAAACCTGTTTTCGACGTAGTTTAAAGTCTGAATAGCCGGCCGCGGAGGTCGAGGGGACTGAGGCGCTTCAGTCACGGTCTGCACGGCCACTACGGTCGGGGGTTCGAATGCCCCCTCGGGCATGGATATTTGTGCCGTCCTTAGTTGTAGGTAGTTCATAAGTAGTTTGCAAGTTTAGGGACTGATGACCCCGTAGTTAAGTCCCTTAAGCTTAAAAAACATTTGATTTGATTTGAAAGTCTGAATATGTCCTAGTAAGCAGAAAACGGGGTAACTAAGTCGAAATGAACGTGCAGAACATACAGAAAATTCTACTTTTAAGTAAGTATGATGTTGTACTACCAAGAACCGACGGATAAATCAGTGAAAATATCTTGATTTGTTTGTTTGGATTTCATATTAACAGCTATATCTCTGTATTCAATGAAAATTGTACACAGGTTATATTAAATTTTTAATGCAATTCCTCTATAATATCACCTCCTAAAATACTTACGACTGGGTCGAAAAACAACGTTGCTCTAATCAGGAGACAAGTACACATTCCCAAACAAATTCCCCAACTTGGCTTCATTTGTCAGCTGGATTCCCCATTCGGTCGTCTGCGCATGCGCGAAGCAGTTCCATACGCGTGAGAATAGGGTACATCCTATTCAGTCTACCAGCGATCGTATGCGTGCATCTTGAGCAAGTGGACGCGTCTACACTGTACGCGGACGGCGTGACCGGTACATCATGGGTAATCTCGTAGGCTCCCACTTCCCTTGCAGAAAGGGCTTTAGGTTTCAACGTCCATCGACAGCGTTTTGTAGCGTCCCCCGAAGACCACATGACCCAGAGAAGATTTTCAGAGCTAGTAAGTTCTTAGTTTGGTATGAGTAAAAACTTGGAAGCATATGCTCTGATCAGGAAGTTCATACTCGCTATTTCCCCTCCTCCTTGAGTAATTGTGTCATGTCCGCCACAGATCAGCTGTACAATCGTGTATTTCTTTAAACTACCCCAATCAGGCAAATTATTAAGTGTACAAGTATGGAGTAGGCATCTACGTCTTCAGGAAGAAAAAACGTTCAAACGTTCAAACGTTTGTTAAACTTATGGGACTTAACTACGGGGTCATCAGTCCCTAAACTTACTAACTATTTATCAACTTTTATTTTACATAAAAATTGTTTGCAGATGACGCCGTCATTTACCGTCTAGTAAAATCATCTGAAGATCAAAACCAACTGCAGAACGATCTGAATAAGATATCAGTATGGTGTAAAAATTGGCAATTGGCTCTAAATAATGAGAAGTGTGAAGTCGTCCACATGAGTACGAAGAGACATCCGTTAAACTTTGTTTACAAGATAAACCAATCAAATGTGAAGGCCGTAAACTCCACAAAATAACTAGGAATTACTATTACTTCAGACTTAAATTGGAAAGAACACGTAGATAATGCAGCCCAGTGTGGGATCCTTATCAGGTGGGTTTGACGGAGGACATCGAAAGAGTCCAAAGAAGGGCAGCTCGTTTCGTATTGTCTCGATACAGGGGAGACAGCGTTACGGAAATGATACAGGATCTGGGATGGGAATCACTACAAAAACAGCGCTTATCACTGCGGCGTGGGCTACTTGCGAAACTCCAATCACCAACATTCTCCTCCGAATGCGAAAATATATTGTTGACTCACTTACATAGGTAGAAATGATCATCAGAATAAAATACGAGAAATCAGAGCTCGAACAGAGAGATTCAGGTGTTCTTTCTTCCCGCGCGCTATTCGAGAATGGAATGGGAGATAAATAGTATAATTGTGGTTCGATGAACCCTCTGCCAGGCACTTAAATGTGATTTGCAGAGTATCCCATGTAGATGTAGAACTACCTTATACTAAGGACGGCACAAATATCCATGCCCGAGGGGGGATTCGAACCCCCGACCGCAGTGGCCGTGCAGACCGTGACTGGAGCGCCTCAGTCCCCTCGGCCACCGCGGCCGGCTCAGGAAGAACTGTACTATGTTTACATATTAGTTTGTTGTTCAGCGGCGTATTATCAAGTCTAAATTTGGACTTCTTACAGAAATTTATTCTTCTGAAGATGTTAAAAAATTTTCGTGATCCGAAAAACTTTGTTACTGAAGTTGGGTTAGCACAATTTGCGAACGAAGTTTTAAGAATGCATTACATTTTCATCTGTTTCAATGTGGCACACTGTCAGAGCTTTCTAACACAATATACTTTTTGAAAAATATGTGACACACAATGGTCTGCTCATAAGCGATAGCCGGCCGCGGTGGCCGAGGGGACTGAGGCGCGTCTACACTGCACGCGGACGGCGTGGGTAATCTCGTAGGCTCCCACTTCCCGTGCAGAAAGGGCTTAAGGCGGTATTACACGACGATCCGCCGCGAAAGGTATAGGTCTAGCGCGACAGCCATCTAGCGGCGAAACACGTGGAACTACCGCGGAACCATGATTATTAGCAGACACTTTATCCGCGCGCCGGAATAGAGACCAGTTCTAAACTCGCGTGAATCCGCGCATGCGCACTAGGCAGCGCTAACTCGCGCATGCGCAGAACCGGATACTGCAGGAAGCTTTCTGCTTGTTATTTAGGTATGGCATTCGTAGTTAGAACTGATTTGTGATTTCAGACTTCCGTGTTGCGGTTTCTTCCCGCTTTTTCAGTTAGTAAATTTTTATAAATACAGTAATTAAACAAGAAACATGTTTGCCAGCAGACCTTATACGAGGTGTTTAAGAAAATGCGTTTTTACATTGGTTGCTTCATACTTATAGAAATGAAATGGAACAGCGAGCCGTTGAGTCATTATTCAGGCGTACTGGGAGGAAAGTTGTTTGTATAACCCACACGATCCCTTTGTCATAAGTTACGTCAGCAATTGTTTACTCCTCAATGATATGCGTACAACTTTACAAACAGCAGCTTTTCAAAACAGGTCACTTTCTTCCTCACGAAGTTCCAAATTTGTTGCGGATTTCCGGGACTCCGTTCTTTTATTAGCTGTAAGTATATTCTCCTACCTTCCTTCTTTCCGGCCACAGTCGAACCCAACGTCTGGTTCTCGTCATTATTGTGTCCTTTGTGCGAAATGCTATATAAATGTAAATTTAGACAGACTATACATTTTCAACGTAGTGTCGTAATATAAAACTGTCGCGCGGTCTGAGGCTCCTTGTCACGAATTGCGCGGCCGCTCCCGCCGAAGTTAACGAGTCCTCCCTCAGGCATTTGTGTGCATGTTGTCATCGGCGTAAGTCTAGGAACCGATAACCTAAGTAGTTTGGCCATTACCTATACAAACTTAGAACTCTTATATAAAACGAAAGTGCTGAGTCTGTAATTCAAAGCAATGGTGACTCAATTCTGTGCTAACTACATAAGAAAAAAAGAAATACTTAATAAAAAATGACATATTCATATTAAATAGGAACCGTAAGCTCACAGAAATTATTTAATGAATGAGGTTCCAGGAAATCACAGCTTCCCTCGGGTTCTTGTGTGGTATGAATGAACGATTAGATGAGTTCTGTTTTCTTCGTGTTTCAAGCGCGTTATTGCTGTCTACTGCGCATGGTCGGATTCGCGCGAAGAAATATCCGCCGTGCATCGTGTAATAGGTTTACGTGAAGCAGTACGTAGTTCCAGATAATCACACTTGTGGCGCTGGTGCATAGGCGTACGCCTCAGGTGTATCGTGTAATAGGGCCTTTAGGCTCCAGCGACCGACAGCGGACAGTGGGGAGAGTAGCTGCCCGGCGCGGCGCCGGGCAAGTGTGCAGCCAGCTGCGCGCTCTCTTAGCGTTTCATTACGGCGCGCGTAAAACATGGGCCGGGGGCCTAGCCCGCCTGCCGCCTGCCGCCCGCTGTTCCTTTGTCGCCATGGAGACGGCGGTGCGCATTCACGCGCGCGCGGGATCAAGAAATCAGCCCACCCCTCCCCACCCCAGCCCACTCCGGCCGGCCTCCCCTTCAAAAGACTTCCGCGGCGCGCTGCGCACTCTCTCGCATCTTCTCCCGATAATGGGGGGTTCTCCCTCGTTTCGCTACCGACTGTTGTGACACGGGCCTGCAGCTAAAAGAAATCTCTCATTTAGAGCAGAAAAAGAGGTCTTTATACACTCCTCCGGAAAGGGTAGTCAGAAATAAAGGTCATCAGCGCTCGTTAATTTCCTTTGTTGGCACCAGATGTGCCCCCGCGTGTTATGACGGCGCTGTCATCAGAACCGGCTTTTACGCGCGCATCGTCTGGGAATAGCGGTGTTCATTTACGCTTAGTGAGTCTCGCCGACCGTCATCTCGACGAATGCGAGACAGCACCATCTAACTAATTTAGAAACGCTTCGGTATGAGGCGTCGCAAAGTCAGATATGCTCGGGAATCATTGAAATAAAGGCGACGCCCATTGCGAGGAATCCTTTCCGGAAAATTAAGAAAACCATTGTGGCTCGATGGCTCAGCGGTAAAGCCCCAAACTACAAAATCCAAATGTCACACCCGTCCGTTCTCCCATCAAACATACGATTTTCTATCTGTTACTTATCGCTTCTATAGTCTCCAAACGACAAGCCAAGATCGTAAACTAACAATTTATTAAGTGACGACCGGTTTCGGTGCACTGTGCCACCATCATCTGGTCATATATATATTATAATCTGGTCATCTTGTTAAAAAAATTGGGTATAAAATAACAAGTACAACATTGCACTTAGTGTCTATATAAAAAAAAATACATAAGTTAAAAACATGACAGCTTACAAAATTTTGTCATGTTTTTAACTTATGTATTTTTTTATATAGACACTAAGTGCAATGTTGTACTTGTTATTTTATACCCAGTTTTTTAACAAGATGACCAGATTATAATATATATATGACCAGATGATGGTGGCACAGTGCACCGAAACCGGTCGTCACTTAATAAATTGTTAGTTTGCGATCTTGGCTTATCATTTGGAAACTATAAAACGAATTGATCGCCTCCAGACCAGACGATGTCAGGTAATCTTAACTTATCACTTCTTTCATCTTTGGCAGTGTTGTTGACATGGAAAAAGACGAGTTGCACCACCCATGATTCGAAATCCACTTTAAACTGTAGTTCCCTGTTTGGCTGGCTGAGTAAGTTAGTTCGTAGATCATAGGAATGCACCTGCACCATCACTCTTTTTACCCATTGCTGAGTGTTGTGACCACATTTCCTCATCCATTCTTACATATTTGAAACTCAAGTCAGATGTCTCTATACACAGCAGACTTCAGCCTTTCTTAATCTGACGTGAAGAGGTAGGCTGGTAATCTTCTTCACTTGATCCAACCATCTCCTTGTTGCTCTCTCCCGTGGTCTGCTGCCTTCGATTTTCCCTTCAAGATAGTCGTCTCTATATTATTCCCTTTCCTTCTCGGCATGTGCCCAACGAATTGAAGGTATTTTGGCTGACACGTGACAATTTCTTCTGATGTGAAATTCTTCAATTACCGAAGCATTTGTTCTTCTTTGTGTCCATGGTACACGTAGCATCTTCCGCCAACTCCGCATCTCGAAGCAACAATGTGGCTCTTATCACTAACTTTCACGCTCCAGATCTCGCATTCGTATAAGAATACAGGAAACACCAAAATTTCTTCCAAGCGCGTCTTTGTTGCCTTGGATATTACCCGATTCTGCCAGATCTTAGTGTGACCATTTCGTCTCGGTCAAGAACGATTCGTCGTCTCATCCCTTTATGACACTTTCCTGTGTAATTGACTAGAGAGTCTAGATATACATCACTCACTATCTCCTGAGACTTTAAGCATACTGTAAGTTGCTTCTGATCCATGACTTGGCGATTATAACCATTACTATATGTTTTTCATGTTTATCTCTAGGCCAGAATTGAAACTAATACTAGTACCGTATGCAAGTGCATACTACCTACAACAAGTTCATATCTAGTAAAGTAATATGGTGGTCAAACTAATTTTAGGATTGATGACTGCTTTATCTATACAGAGAAGTCCTGCGACCATTAGCCTGCAACAGTTTGGACACCCCTTCGGAATGCAGAAATGACCACTAGATATCACGAGAATCAAACTTGCCATTATAAAAGGAGGTGTGGTTGACTCACCATATACCAACGTCAACTAGTAGATGCCCGAAGTTATTGTGTTGTGCAGTACAAAACCACCTGGTTCAATAGGAAACATCGCCAGCCAAACAAATGTGAGTGAAAGTGCCCTAGAACAGTTAAAGCCTTCCAGTTTGGGTAGACTCACGTCATAATAATGTCCAGTAGTAGAGTCCCGATATTGGGATGAATAGTACAGTCTTATTATGTACCACATCCATGTATCAAAGGGAAAGATCCTCCACCATACAGTTGCCAGTGAAAGGGTCCACAGCACAGTTCAAGCCTTCCTGTTTGGGTACACTCACCTCATACTAATTTCCACTAGTAGGTGTCTGAATATTACTGAGATGTAGGGTACAGTACAGGCCTTCTATATATCTCAACCCCATTTCAGTAGGAAAAATCCTCAGCCATATACTTGTCCTGAGGGCAGTTCAAGTCTTCCAGTTTGGGTGGACTCACCTCATACTAACGTCCACTAGTAGGTGTCAGGATATTATTGGAATATATAGTAGAGGGCCATTATGAACGGCACATGTGGTTCACTGGGAAGGATCCTCAGTGACAGAACTGTCGACGGTTTGCAGAGCATGTGTGGTGATGTGGGTGTGAGACAGTATGGGCCCGTTAGGTGATGAACTGGGTAGTTAGAGAGAGGCAGGTACTGGGAAGGTGTTGGGTTATAATGTATCACAACCCGAGTTCGATAAGAAACATCTACAGCCATACACTTTTAAGTGAAAGTGCCCCTAGGACAAACCTTCTAGTTAGGGTGGACTCACCTCATAATATGTAGTAGTTGCCCATTATAAATGGCACATGTAGTTGGCTGGGAAGGATCCTCAGCCACAAACCTGTCGAAGGTTTGCAGAGCATGTTTGGTGATGTGGATGTGAGACGGTATGGGCCTTTTAGGTGATGAAATGGAATGGTTAGCGAGAAGCAGGTGTTGGGTTACAACCCAAGTTCGATAAGAAACATCTCCAACCATACACCTGTCAGTGAAAGTGGCCCCAGGACAAGCCTTCCACTTTGGGTGGACTCATCTCATACTAATGTCCACTAGTATGTGTCTTGATATTATTGGAACTTATAGTAGATGCCCATTATGAATGGCACGTGTGGTTGACTGGCAAGGATTCTCAGCCACACACCTGTCGGCGGTTCGCAGAGCACGTGTGGTGGTGTGGATGAGAGTGTCTCGGCCCATTGGGTGATGAATTGGGTGGGTCAGAGGCAGGTGGGCAGGTGTCGGGTTATTACCTGCTGGCCCCGGCACTCGTCGGATGAAGCTCCGTCGGAGGCGGCTCGGCGTCGCGCGGAGCGGGGCGCGGCGGCGCGGGGGCGGGGCGGGGCGCGGCGGGGGAGGCGTCCTTTGTGCGGGCCTGCCGGCTCCCCGGGGAAAAATCCATAGCGCTTTGTCGCGCCGATGCCACTGCGCTGGGACCACCCCACGGCGCTCGAGCCAAGCCGGGCCCGCTGGCATCTGCCCGCGCGTCTTCAGCCTCTCACTAGCCACCCTTTCTGTTCTATCATTAGCTGCTGATTACCCGCTACTCACCGCCTACATGAGGATTGTTATTTTATGGTCTCTTCAGTCTTTTGATGCTCTCTGCATTTCTACCTAGCTTCCGCTTCCAACCCTCGAGTGGTCGTTTGGATGACCATAGTCATCCACTCCTCTTCGAATTGCCCTTCTTTGTTTGTTTTGGCAGCAATTACGTAAGGCTCCCGATATACAGTGTACGCACACTTGTCAAAGAGGATGAACGGAACTTAGGTTTAAACGTCCCATCAACAACCTAGTGGTCAGAGATGGGGTTCACTCTCGGACTTTTGGGTAAGAATGGGGTAAGATAGCGGCCGTGCCCTTTCAGAGGAAAAGTCCCGGCTTTTGCCTGGAGTGATATAAGGAAATCACGGAAAATCTAAATCTGGATTGCTAGAGTTGGATTTGAAGCACCGTCCTCCCGAATGCAAGTCCAATGTGTTACCACTGCGTCACCTCGCTCGGTGAGTGTCCACGACCTTTCATTTTCCTCGATGACGTACACTTCAGGAAAAAAAAAATGTACATCTGGAAAGATGTCGTCGATTTTGATCCTATGACTGCCTGTGCTACCTGGAGGATAGTAGATGTACTGATAATTGTTTCAACGTCGTCTGCCAACAGATAGTGACAAGACTGCCAGAAGGCTCTCTGTCTGCACCCAGGCTTACTATGATATCAACATGTGAATCAAACAGGCGCCATGCTACGGGGACACACTATTGCTTCCTACAGCCAATTGAGCAAGTTTGAAAGGGGACAAATTGTGGCCTTCCAAGTGGTGGGATGATCCATTCGAAGAATTGACATATAAATTCGACGTAGAATGTCTACTGGGCAACGCTACTGGTTGCAGTGGTCACGTGATCAACCTTCTTTTTAGACGAGGTTCTGGACGTACAAGTAGATTGGTCCTTTGTCAAGATCTTCTTATTGTAAGGGCAGAAGTGGCAGATCGTACAGGTACCACAGCACAGATGAGACAATTTGTGAACCCAGAAATGTGAACAGGAACTGTTGCCATCCATTTTCAGCTGTAGGACTATGAACAACCTCTAGCCCATCTCCCACTAACGCTACAGCACTGACGTGTACGGCTCAACTACTTAGAAGCTGGAATGGCGGAGCCTGAGCTTCATCAATGAAAGGCAAGTGAAGGTCGTTTCCACGCCCTGCAAGACGTGCAGCAACTTCGCCGGCCAGCACCATCTCGGAACTGTCTCCAAACTTGTAGGACAAGATGGGGCGGCAACTGACTTGCTCTACGCTTGCAGAACTTCGTGAACAGATCGAGCAAGAGTGATAGAATAATTTACTGCACCAACATGCCCAGCGAATACTTTAACTAGTGCCTTGAGGCTTTTCGCGGATGATGCTATTACAAGTAGAGACTTAGCAACAACCGATCGATGCGTGGTTGACTAATTGGCAGTGGCCCAAAACATAAACTAGACAAGAAACGCCAAATGGTTACACGATTTCAATACATTGCTTGCAAGTTGTGACAATAAATATCTGGGAGTAAGGCTATTGAGCGATTTATAGTGGAAAGACCACATAAAAGTAATCAGAGTGGATGCAGCCGCCTAACTGAAATTCATTCGAAAAGTCCTCAACAAATGTGTACCGAAATAGGAGCTATCTCACAACATCCTTGTTCAAATGTCTGTAATTCTATGGCACCAAATTATGTTGGTTATCAGTCCCTAGACTTACAAACTACTTAAACTAAGTTAAACTACCATAATGATAACAGACACATCCATGGCCGAGGGAGGATTCGAACCTCCGACGCGGGAAGCTGCGCGATCCGTAACGTCACCGTTGTTCGACAAAGAATATTTTTCTAGTCAGTATGAGACACGGTCGACAGAGGTAATACAACGGATCCAAAGAAAAGCAGTGAATTTCTTCAGTGGTTCATTTAGTCAGCTATGAAGTGTCACGGAGATGATGGGCCAACTGCTCTCGTTATAAGTCATTTGCAGGACTGTTCAGCTACACGGTATCTACACTCCTGGAAAACGAAAAAACAGAACACCGTGAATTCGCTGACCCAACAGAGGGAAATTTTATTGACTCATTCTTGAGAATGTGCTCAACACACGATCACGCAGACAGAGTCATACATACGAGAGTACAAACGCAGATCGTGCACAATGTCGACGCTAGTACCGTGTATACCCTCCTTTTGCAGCAATGCAAGCTGGAATTTTCCCACGGAGAGATCGTAGAGGTGCTGAATGTAGTCTTGCGGTATGGCCTGCCATTCAGCTTTCACCTAGTTGCTGAGTTGGACCAGATTTCTCGCCGGTCTTGCAGACCGCCAAAATGACCATTCATCCAGTCCCATACATTCTCAATCGAGGACAGATCTGGGGATCATGCTGGCCAGGGTAGTTGACGTACACCTTGAAGAGCACGTTGAGTGGTATTGGATAGATGTGGACGTGCATTGTCTGTTAGAAAACCGTATCGCCTTCTTAGTGCATGAACAGTAGCGAGACGGGTTGAACGATAGTTTCATTGTACGCTGCACTGTCTAATGTTCCCTCGATGATCACCAGAGGGGAACGGCCAGGTTAGCATATGGCTCCCCATACCATGTTGCATGTTCATGGTGCCATTAGGGCATTTTCAGCTCTCGTCCCAATATCATTAAGCCCGCCTCCAGCGGTGTCACGACTGTCACTTATGGAAGGACGAATAGAGACATGTCGTCTTCAGTGATAAGATTCGCTTCTGCCTCAGTGCCAATGATGGTCGTACGCGTATGTGGCGTCGAGCAGGGGAGCGCCAAAATCTGGAGTGTATACGACGGTGGCACTCGGGACTAACACCTGCCCTCATGGTGTGAGGAGCCATACCCTACAGTGGCCATTCTGCTCTGGTGATCCTCCAGGGAACACTGAACAGCGCGGGGTACACTGAATCCATCATTCAACCGTTTTACTACCATACAGGCACCAGCTAGGCGATAAGCTTTTCCAGCAGGACAACGTACGTTCAGAAGTATCCAGGAATATCCAACGTGCTTTCAAAGGTGTACATCAGCTGCTCTGGGCAGTACGAACCCTAGATCTGTACCCAACTGATTTTGTTTGGAACCAGATGAAGCGTTATCTTGTGTGATCTGCACAACCGGCACTAAATCTGGCCCAACTGAGGCACCAGATAAGTACGTCATTCCGCAACACTACATTCGGCACCTCTACAGTCGTCTCCATGGGAGAATTGCAGCTTACACTGAAATGAATCATTCACTGTGTAGTAATACATTAATGATTTTTTTCAATAACTTCTGCGATGCATGTCGCTGACTTCTGCCCTCTCTCTGCCAGCGTATCGATAAACATATGGCATTTGTCACGTTCAATTTTTTTGCAACAAGCTGAAGGGAGAGAGCGGAACTGTTCGTCACTTACTTTCTTCTCCTTCATGTGCTAGGACGTGTCCTAGGATTTGGTGTAATTAATGTAAGTGTGAGCTTAGTTTTTTTATTAATTTCAATAAACCCCCACAGTTAATTTGAAATATCTTACTTACTTACAATCCCTTCTCCATTCTCACTAATTTTAAAGCTATTTATTTTCAGCAGATCCAGTACTTTATAAAGTGATGCTCGGGTATTGTTGCGATTTGTTTCGCGATTGTACTAGAACATTCTCTGTGTAACTTTTATTTATTTCGTGTCTATGAACGGTTTATTACATTTTAATGCCCGCAGAAAAATCTTTGCGATGTTTATGAAGTCCGATAATATTGCAGTTTTTGGCGACTATCATGATTAATTTTCAACACGGCCATAGAATTATAGTAAACGAAATGCACAATCCCAGCATCAATTTACCGAAATAATATTCCGGTCATCTCAGCTAGAATTACTACAGAATATGACCGAAATGTTTGTACCAGCTCTCAACAGGGTAAAATTTAGATTCCGCCGACTTCTTCTATAATGTAGCTTTCTGGTGTTGTATTTGTGGTGTCGCACAAGTCTAAAGTGCGCGCTACCTACTTTCGCCGTGCGCCGCCATGCACGCACGGCGCGGCGTTCTTACGACGTCAGCCACGAGCGCCCTCTGCTACAACTCCGCTCGTGACCACCACTGAACGACATCGTTCACTTAGGACTGAGATAGGAACCAGTTAACACTTGGGACTGAGATAGGAACCAGTTAACACTTCGGAATCAGATAGGCACCAGTGAAGACTTGGCTATCGGATAGGCACTAGGCAGACCTGTAGCTCAACTATGTATCAGCATTCTGCAGTACTGAGCTATGTAAAAGTTAAGTATTACTAAGTCTCAAAGAAATATATATCTCGTATTAATTTACTCTAGTGTTTCTAGTTTCTGCTGTCCCACTGGCTGGTCACCTCCTACCTGCACAATCGTGCATCCTTTATTCCTGTGTCGGTCTTTCTACTCGGTCACCGACACCTACGACGGAAACGAGACACAAAAGCGGCGACGAGGCTGGGACACAAAAATTTCGTGTCTATGAATGGTTTATTACATTTTAATGCCTGCAGAAAAATCTTTGCGATGTTTATGAAGTTCGATAATTTTGCAGTTTTTGGAGACTATCATGATTAATTTTCAACACGGTCATAGAACAATAGTAAACGAAATGCACAATCCCAGCATCAATTTAACGAAGTAATATTCCAGTCATCTCAGCTAGAATTACTACAGAATATGACCGAAATGTTTGTCCCAGCTCTTAATAAGGTAAAATTTAGATTCCGCCGACTTCTCCTGTAATGTTGCTTTCTGGTGTTGTATTTGCTACCGAAATTACGACCTCTACCATTTAATGGCGGAATCCAATAATTTTGTTTAAATTGTCCATTCCTCGTCAAAATTGCTTAGTAATCTCATTTAAAAATATTTCACTACCTGGTAAAATTTCATTTGTGGTCCGCAACCTTAACTTTAATACGCAACACCCATTTTCATACGAAAGCAGCTTCTTCTGGTCGGTCAACCACAGACATCGGCTTCTTTGTTTTCTGATGTCCTTGTGTGATCGTCTCTTTTCGTTTTGTGTCTTGTCATTTTTATGATGCTTTATGGACTCAGTGGGACTCCTCTCTCACTTCGAAACCTTAAACTCTGGGCGTATCTCTTTAACGTCCATGGTTTTACTTTTGACGGATAGGGATGGAATGGGGGACTGATGACCATTGTAGTTTAGTCCCGCTTAAACAACCTAAGCCGCCCGCGGTGGCCGAGGAGACTGAGGCGCTTCAGTCACGGTCTGCACGGCCACTACGGTCGGGGGTTCGAATCCCCCCCTCGGGCATGGATATTTGTGCCGTCCTTAGTCTTAGCTAGTTCATAAGTAGTTTGTAAGATTAGGGACTGATGACCCCGTAGTTAAGTCCCATAAGCTTAACAAACAAACAACCTAACAACAACAACAACAACAACGAAAGCAGCATTACAACTGGTGTGTAGTCGTTGTGATCTGTTGGATCGCGGAGCACGTAAGGGCCGGCGATGTGGGACCTCGAAATACTGCTCGGTGCGCTTCAAGCAGACCGCAGAATTCGCCGACTGCCGCTTCTTATTGTGAGCGCGGCAACTTCTCCTCTGCGGAACGGCGTCTCCACGCTCGGCTGGCGGCGCCGAACGCGCGCTAAACGGCCGCTAGCCGGCCCGGCGCTGCCCTCGCCTCGGCCTGCGGCTGTTGCGCGGTCCCCACGCAGCCCTCGCCCGCTAAATCATGGGGAACGACTGTCGCCCCCTCTCCTCTAATGTGCCGCATTCCCGCCAAACGATGCATTATGCATACCGCCTTCGCAAACGCACAGCTTCCTGAGTGCTTCACTCAAACTCGACTTGTAGCTATGCGTTTTATTCTTTTCTTTAACAAACAATATAAAATTTCTAGCTTTATAATACGGAAGGCTTTCTACATAATAATGATTATTATTCTTTCCAGCTGACAAAGGTAAAGTAACTGTCATCATGTCTCATCCTGAAACAGAGCTCGTTTTGTTTGCAGATGATACAAGTATAGCAATAAAAAAATTACGTCAAGCATAGTGATAGAAAGGTCTGCTAATGATATTTTCATGGACATTAATACATGGTTTAAAGCCAATTCATTGTCATTCAACTTTGAAAAGACGCACTACATGCAGTTCAGAACATGTAAGAGATTTCCTGACAGCATATGCATTAAGTATGAAGAAGAGCAGATAGAAGAGGTTGACAGTATTAAATTCCTGGGATTACAGCTTGATAATAAATTTAGTTGGGAGGAGCACACCACAGAACTGCAGAAACGATTCAACAAAACTGTATTTTCAATACGAGTGTTATCAGACATAGGAGACATATAAATAACAAAGCTTGCATACTTTGCTTACTTTCATTCCCTAATGTCATATGTTATAATATTTTGGAGTAACTCTTCAAGTCAGTCAAAAGTCTTCAGAGTCCAAAAACGTGTAATACGTATTATTTGTGGAGTAAATTCACGGACATCTTGTAGAATCCTCTTCAAAGAACTAGGTATATTAACTACTGCCTCCCAGTATATTTATTCCTTAATGAAATTTGTCACAAATAATACATCCCTTTTCCCAACAAACAGCTCAGTTTATACATACTATACTAGGAATAAAAATGTTCTACACAAGGACTTAAAAGCACTTACTTTAGTTCAAAAAGGGGTCCACTACTCAGGAACACAAATTTTCAATAATTTACCATCAAGTATAAAAAATGTAGCTACAAATAAAGATCAGTTTAAGAGGAGCCTAAAAGACTTTCTAGTGGCCAACTCCTTCTACTCCATTAGTGAATTTCTAAATTGTACCAAATGATACATGCACTCATGCTGTATTAGTATTATGATATTATCAGAAAAAAATCCTTATAATTTTATGTATCTGTATTTATATTATAAGTGTATGTATTTGTATTTATATTATTAGTATTATCTATTATTCAACTTGTAATTTTGTTTCTTGCCATGTTCCACTTCCACGAGGATCCCCTCAACACGGATCTACGGAAAGAATAACTAATCTAATCTAATCTAACCTAATCTCATCATGATTACATTGAGAAAATGCGGGCCCTCCTGGAAGACAGTGCATGCCGGAAGATCGACGCGGATCCTACCAAGAACGTGGAAAGAAGACTGTGGCTCTTCTCAAGGAATCCAGTTTGCCAGACGATGGTATTAAGAGGCTACGACAGAGAGCACCTGTGCCACCAAGACTTTATCGGCTCCCAAAGGTCCACAAGGATGGGGTGCCTTTGCGCCCGATTGTGAGCAACATTAGTGCTCCGACGTACTCACTTGCTAAGAACCTAAATGATATGCTTAGCCCTTATGTCGGAAAATGTCCACATCATAACCGCAACTCAGTGAATTTTGTTGGCCACCTTAACAACTTCAAACTCTGTAATTCTTTCACCCTTGTAAGTTTCGACGTAGTTTGCCTTTGCCTTTGCAAGATTCATTAGAACTTGTTCAAAGAAGTTTCAGGCGTGCAGCCGCATAAATTTTACTTCTTCTAATATTTCGGCTGAGAACCGTTCAGTCATCTTCAGAGACAGTCGAAGACTGACGCTCCAGCACGCGCTTTGTGCTTATAAACGCGCGGGCCGCGCTACTGCGCATGCGGCCACAGATACAAGGCGCCAAAGACGTTACAGCAAGGAAGTACACGTGTGTGTAAATTATGTCTGTGGCTGCATAGTCGATTATTGCGGAGAAGTCAATGTGTTATGATATGTGCTATGGCGGCGTCTTGTAAATTTATTAAATATAGTGCCGGATTCGAAGATTTATCTAAACTGAAGCCGCTGTCTCTGTTAATTAAATTCGTCCCCAAGTGAATTTCAATTGCTTCTTTCACACTGAGTCCCAGAAAGAAGTGGAGGCTAACATTTTGACGTTTTCGTACGTCATGGAGTGTCCAGTATCAATACAGTGCTCTGTCACTGCCGATTTATTTGGTTGTAAGAGACGGGTATATCTCTGGTGTCCCGTGCATCTTTCCTGGACTGTACGTGTGGTCTGTCCTGTGTACGAAAGGCCACATTCACAGGGGATCTTGTAAACCCCGGCCTTCCGGATCTTTGATAGAACCGTAAAGTGCTGCTGTCTTTGGCAAAAATTACTATAACTTTGTGTTTGTTCATAATCCATCCGATTTTCGACGACAGCCTCCCGACATATGGCAGAAAAGCCATGGATTTAAAACTTTCTGCGTCATCTTCTGTATTCTTTACACGTACCGTTGGCTTCTTACGTACTGCCTTATGTATTTGCTGTGGAGAGTACCCGTTTGCTACAGAGACGCCGCCACAGATCATAACACATAGATTTCTCCGCAGTAATCGACCATGCGGCCACAGACATAATTTACACACACATGTACTTCCTTGCCGCCGAGTAACGTCTTTGGCGCATTGTTGTATCTGTGGCCGCATGCGCAGTAGCGCGGTCCGCGCGTTTGTAAGCACGAAGCGCGTGCTGGAGCGTTAGTCTTCGGCTCTCTCTGAAAATGGCTGAAAGGTTCTCAGCCGAAATATTAGAAGAAGTCAACTTTATGCGGCTGCACGCCCGAAACTTCTTTGAACAGTCACTGCGCCGCGAAAACACACTTCGAAGCTGTGTTTTACTTTTTATACTCTTGACAGAGGACTCTTAGCTAGGAACAGGGGACTGATGACCGAGCTGTTTAGTCCTCTTAAAACAACAACAACAACAGCGAAAACATGAAGATGCACATCCTTAGAACTTATTGGCCAGAAATTTGACACAGAGACGACCAACCCGTTTAGACATGTCCTAACATCGACATACTTTCTCTTCGACGGTGGCTACTATGAGCAGACGGAAGGAGTCGAAGTGGATGGTGCCCTTCCCTTCCTGGATGTTCCGGGCTGCACAGAGAAGCAAATTCGAAGAGCTCTGCGCCACACATCGACAGTACAGAAGAGGAATCTGATCAGGATAAGGGCACAGCATTTATATTTTTCTGTGGCGCATTGTCTGGTAAGATAGGCCGAATACTTAGTAAACACCAAGTGAACACTGTTTTCCGCCCGTCAGGTAAGACACAGGTACTGCTTGGGCTTGGGAAATCAGGAGTCGATCAGATGCCTTGCGAATGTGACAAGAGTTGCATAGGTCAGACGGTGCGTACTATTGAAGATCGTTGCCGAGAACATCGACGGCACACCAGACTACAACAGCCGAATAAGTCAGCAATCGCTGAACATTCCATTTCTGAATTACACGGAATGATGTACGACCAGACATAGGTTCTGACACAGACGTCTAACTACTGGAACTATGTCATTAAAGAATCTACCGAGATTCGAGTAAGGGAACCTCATATCAACCGAGTTAGTGGTTACATTCTCAGCAATGCCTGGGATCCCAATTTGAATCAGATTAAGAAGAATAAAAAGACAATACCGAAAGAGTTTACCCCGAGGACGGGCAGAGCAACAGTGGAGACGTCGACAGCACACGCCCCTGGGCGCGAACCGGGGGCGGAACGGCCTAGCGCCGGGGAGAAGGGTGGGGGGAACGGTATATAAGCCCAACACCGCCCCTCAGCGGTCAGTTCATCAGCGCACCTGACGATGGCAACGTGTTCTGCTGCCGAAATATTGTTCCCGTTGGACACTGGCACCCGGCCGTACATCCGCGAAATCTTTCGTCAATAATGCATTTCTTTTAATGATTTGTACCCCAGCTGGTGCATCGTTGCCGTGACACTCTCTCCTCTATATCGCGATAGTACAAAACGTGCTGCACTTTTGTGAACTTTCTCTAAAACGTCCGTCAGTCCAACTTGGGTGGGGATCCCATAATGCGCAGCAATAGGCTACTCCAAAATAGGACGCACAAGTGTGGTGTAGGCAGTTTCTTTAGTAGAACTGTTGCATATTCTAAGACTTCTGCCAATGAAACTTAGCCATTGCTTCGTATTGCCTACTATATTTTCTATGTGTTTTTTTCCATTTCAAGTTCTACTTAATTCTTACTGCTAGGCATTTAATTGAAGTTACCGCCTGTAGCTTTGAATGATTTATCGTGTAAATCAAGTTTAATCCATTTCTTTTAGTGGTGATATGGATTACTTCACACTTATCATTATTAAGTGTGAATTGCGAATTTCTGCACCATGCAAATATCTAAATCACTTTGCGGTTGAAACTTCCTGGCAGATTAAAATTGTGTGCCGGAACCGGGACTCGAACCTGGGACCTTTGCCTTTCGCGGGCAAGCTCTCTACCGACTGACCTATCCCGACACGACTCACGATGCCGCCTCACAACTTTACTTCCGCCAGTAACTCGCCTCCTACTTTCCACACTTCACACAAGCTCTCCTGCGAAACTTACAAGACTAGCACTCCTGGAATAAAGGATATGGCGGAGACATGGCTTAGCCACAGCCTAAGGTAAGTTTCCAGAATGAAACTTTCACTCTGCAGCGGAGTGTGCGCTGATATGAAACTTCCTGGCAGATTAAAATTGTGTGCCGGAACCGGGACTTGAACATGGGATCTTTGCTTTTCGCGGGCAAACTCTCTACCGAGCACAAAATTGTAATCTGCCAGGAAGTTTCATATCAGTGCACACTCCGCTGCAGAGCGAAAGTTTCATTCACTTTGCTGTTGCTTTTGATCTTTCGGTGACTTTACTAACTGATAAATGACTGCATCATCTGCGAACAGTCTAAGAGAGCTACTCAGATTGACTCCTAAATCGTTTATAAAAATAAGGAACAGTAGAATCCGTATAACACTTCCCCGGTGAACATCAGATATCACTTCTGTTCCAATCTGTGACTTTCGGTAAATTACAACATACTATCTCCTTTCTGACAGGAAATCACGAATCCAGTCGCACAACTGTGCCGATATTTCGTAAGCACACAATTTGATTAGAAGACTATTGTGAGGTGTTGCATACGCGGCCACTATGAACGGCAGAAAGAGGGATGTAAGACGCGTTTCATCTTGTTAATCGAAATTGCTTCAGGCAGTGAATGGAGATTCATCGCAACCTGTTAGCGATAGAACATTGCGGCGCGAACGGTATACAATGAACATTTGGTGCCTGTCATCTGTTAACAGGCCGCTGCCCACACACACAATGTCGGGCGTCTTCAATGGGCTGAAAATCATCGAATGTACCCAGTCGCTAACTTGCAGTCAGTAGTGTGGTGGGACAAATCACGTTTGTGCCTTTATTCAAATTACGCCTTCTGCCGAGTGCATCCAAGGCCACATGAAGCATTTCGAGACAAAGAGAAGAAAACCCGTGTTGGATGGAGGTTCGAACCCTGCGGTCCTACTTAGTAGCCAATAGGGCATAATTTTACGACGCGATTCCACCCGTCTGCTTTGAACCATGACGTCATCAACATTTCGGAAAACCCGTATTTCGAGCGTAGCGAAGTACCACAGCCTGGCGGTCATCAAATTATGTGTCTTCTTGCTGCGGGGTTATTTGAAAAGTGTTCTGTTCAGTGGCCACATAGCGAATTAAGCTGCACTGAAGGCACGTATCACCCGGCATACAGTATTCAACTGACACACTGTCAAACATGCTGTATATCGGTTTCGACTTGTAATGGAAACCAGAGTACAGCATTTTGAAAATAACTTGCGCAAGTCCCGTGATAATTAACCTGTTTTGCATTATGTGGTTTTCGTACGGTCTTTGGCCCTAGGGAAATTAGAAACGAAATGCAATTGTGGCCTAAGGACAATCAAAAATCATTTTCCACCATTCAATGCGGTACAGCTTTGCCGTAGTGGGTGGGCTTTCCACTAACAGCACCACAAGTTGTGCAGGACGTGGACGTCTGTTGTCGGTATCGACTTTCCTTATGCCGCTTACGGCGTAATTTATTCATAAAGTTTGGAACTTTTTGTATTTTTGTGTATGTCATTACGTTTCCTCCTTAGTCAAATATTTTCAGTTCAAATCTGCAGTTATTCTGTCCCAGCATTTTAAAAGTAGGACTTTCCTAATGGACACCCTCTACAGAAGGTGATTCAGCTAAGCTGTTCACCTCAAATACTGTCGTAATGGTATAAGATATCGTAATTCTCTTTTCATCCAGATGAATTATAAGTCCACGGCGGATCAGCCGTGTGAACTGGAACGCCGTGCTGTGGTGGACGCGACCGCTCTCCGTCGGGGGTTCGAGTCCCCCCTCGGGCATGGGTGTTTGTATTGTGATTAGGTTAGTTTACCTTAGTTTAAGTAGTTTGTAAGCTACGAACTAATGACCACGTAGCTGAGTGCGATAGATTTTCAAACACATCAACTTAAATTGTAAGAAAGTTCTCAGTAAATGATGTATAGTCCCTTGTCTTAGCTATATCAATTACATAGATATCAACTTCGCTTATTCAAATCGTAGTAATTTGTGCTGTTAATATCGTAGATCTGAAAGAAACGAATTCAACGACGTTGCAAACATCGAAATCCGAAAAATAGTTTCGGAGATATTATAATATTTAGAGCCTATGATTTATCTTTTTTGAAAAACAAACCAATTGCTGAAGTCCGTGATATCATATCCAAATAAGGAAATGAGTCACGTCTGTTAAGGAGGAAACAGTGTTGCATCGCTCTGATTCCAGTATAAGAGGACCAGAGAGGATAAGGAGCTTGTATTCGTCTAGTTCACGTGTGACGATTGCTGAATAGTTTGAAAAATCAACACTGTTTGCTGCTTATCCGACTCATTTCCTTATTTGGGTATGAAATCACGGACTTCCGCGTAAGACAGCAATGGTTTGTTGTTCAAAGAAAATACAAAGAAAATTACAAAAAGGTACGGCCAAACTTTCAGAAAACATTGCTCATAGACAAAGAAAGAAAATATGTTATGTGGACATGTGTCCGGAAACGCTTAGTTTCCATGTTAGATCTCATTTTAGTACTTCTCTTTAAATGTAAATTGAAATAATTCGTGCAGACAATTGTCAAAATACCCAATTGTTTCGTTAGTATGTACTGTACTTCCTCGATTCACCGCCAGTTGGCCCAATTGAAGGAAGGTAATGTTGACTTCAGTGCTTGTGTTGACATGCGACTCATTGCTCTATAGTATAGTATAAAAGTTGAATAGTGAAGAAGGCGGTGAGGTGTAAAGAGATGTGGGTGGATGGGGAATGAGGAGACGGTAAGACAGTGTGGAGGATCGAAAGGGCAGAGAGAGTGGGGGCGGGGTAAGATAAGGGGGGAGAGAGTGTACGGTGGCTAGACTGAGGCTACTCACGCTGGGGATGTTGTCGTTGGAGCAGACGCCCTCCTGCAGCAGCCGGTCGCGGATCTCCCAGGCGAAGATGGAGGGGCACTCGCGTTTGTACTGCGAGATCTTGCTGACCACCTCGGCCGTGGCGACGCGCGGCTTGGAGCCGCCGATGGCGCGCGGCCGGATGGAGCCCGTCTCGTAGTACCTGCAGCAGCCAAACGCCAGCAGGCGGTCTCAAGTGTTATCTGCCGAGAAACATATCTGCCGAGAAAGCTTGCTCAATAGTTTATTTCAGATAACCAGTTTCGACAAACTTAGTTGCCGTCTTCAGAGCTGCAACCGGTAATCAATATTTTGTACTATGACTCTTATACAAGTATCACATTGCAATTCAGAAATATACACGTTTAAAGAATAAACTTCCAATATCTCCGAATTTTACAGCTATGCTAACAGGTCATGGGAAACTGAAAGCCTACTATCAGCGGTTCAAAATAATAGAAGACGGAACGTGCACATGTAACAGTGCTGTCCAAACTATTGACCACGTGCTTTTTGACTGCTGCAATTTATTGAAAGAGAGGGACCATCTTAGGAAAAAAATAGCTGCCAAAGGAGGAGGATGGCCCGTCAGTAAATATGACTTAGTACATAAATACACTACTGACTTTTACAATTTTTGTAATTGAATAAGATTTCCTAATGTATAAAACTTTTACAATTCTTGTAATTCATTAAGATTTCCTAATGTATAAAATTGTTTGTTCCTTTGTAAACCCTGTCAACTTGTATACTGTACTTGTGTTTGTAAGAACATTTGATGTTACCGCCTGAATCAAACCATCAAACATGTAATATTGCTATGTAATGGGGCATGTTAAATAATAAATAAATAATAAAATGGTGTTACAAAAAGGTACGGCCAAGCTTTCAGGAAACATTCCTCGCCGGCCGCGGTGGCCGAGAGGACTAAGGCGCTCCAGTCACGGTCTGCACGGCCACTACGGTCGGGGGTTCGAATCCCCCTACTAGTTCGTAAGTAGTTCATAAGTAGTTTGTAAGTTTAGGGACTGATGACCCCGTAGTTAAGTCCCATAAGCTATACAAACATTTGAACATTTTTATGTTTAGTACAAAAACGCTTCATTTGCGTTAGCGGAAATTTAATTTCATCGTCATCAATAATCTTTCTTCCATGTCAGTAACTGCGTCAATAATAATTTTAATAATACACTTATTGTACTAATCTGTTATTTTATGTGTCACTCAAAGCGTACCAAAATCGTAATCTCATTTCAAAATATTGTGGGAGATTATGTCGTATTTTAAAGCGATGTAAACTACAAGACGTGGTTGGTTCCTTTCGTTTAGAGATCAGTTCAATGTTCAAATGTTTGTTAAGCTTAAGGGACTTAACTACGGGGTCATCAGTCCCTAAACTTACAAACTACTTATGAACTACCTACAACTAAGGACGGCACAAATATCCATGCCCGAGGGGGGATTCTAACCCCCGACCGTAGTGACCGTGCAGGCCGTGACTGAAGCGCCTCAGTCCCCTCGGCCACCGCGGCCGGCTTAGAGATCAGTCCCATAGACTGTACAAACATTTGAATTTGAATTTGAAACATTCCTCACACACAAAGAAAAAAAAAAATGTTATGTGGACATGCGTCGGAAACGCTTAATTTCCATGCTAGAGCTCATTTTATTACTTCTCTTCAAATCACACTAATCATGGAATAGAAACATACAGCAACAGAACGTACCAGCGTCACTTCAAACGCTTTGTTACAGGAAATGTTCAAAATGTCATCCGTTAGCGAGGATACATGCATCCACTCTCCGTCGCATGGAATCCCTGATGCGCTGATGCAACCCTGGTGAATGGCGTATTGTATCACATCCGTCCAGAATACGAGAACATTTGGTATCGGGATTGCGTAGACAAGAGCTTTCAAATGCCTCCGTAAATGGAAGTCAAGAGGGTTGAGATCAGGAGGGCGTGGAGGCCATGGAATTGGTCCGCCTGTACCAATCCATCGGTCACCGAATCTGTTGTTGAGGAGCGTACGAACACATCGACTGAAATGTCCAGGAGCTCCATCGTGTATGAACCACATGTTGTGTCGTACTCGTAAAGGCACATGTTCTAGCAGCACAGGTAGAGTATCCGGGTCGGGGGGGGGGGGGGGGTTCGAATCCTCCCTCGGGCATGGATATTTGTGCCTTCCTAATTCGTAAGTAGTTCATAAGTAGTTTGTAAGTTTATGGACTGATGACCCCGTAGTTAAGTCCCATAGACTATACAAACATTTGAAACATTTGAGTGTATCCGGGTAAGAAATCATGATGACGTGCTCCAGTGAGCGTAGGTGGAAGAACACGAGGCCCAATCAAGACATCACCAACAATTCCTGCCCAAACGTTCACAGAAAATCTGTGTTGATGACGTGATTGCAGAACTGCGCGCGAATTCTCGTCAGCCCACACATGTTGATTGTGAAAATTTACAATTTGATCACGTTGGAATGAAACCTCATCCGTACTAAAATGAGCTCTAAAATGGAAATTAAGCGTTTCCGGACACATGTCCACATAACATATTTTCTTTCTTTGTATGTGAGGAATGTTTCCTGAAAGTTTGGCCGTACCTTTTTACCTTTTTGTAACACCTTGTATAACGCCATAGGAACTAGATGTCTCGCAGTCTGAAATTATATGCCATAGCTTGTCACTTTAAAAAAAACTGTCAGCCGGCAGCGGTGGCCGAGCTGTCTGCGTCGCGCCAGTCACGGTCTGCACGGCCACTACGGTCGGGGGTTCGTATCCCCCCTCGGGCATGGATATTTGTGCCTATTAGCTAGTTCATAAGTAGTTTGTAACTGTAACACAACACATTTTTTCCCACTTGTATGTAGAGTAACTGTACAGACGCTGAGCACATATATAATGACAATCGAAGTTGTTTCTATGCATAGAAGCTGACAGACTACTGGCGATACATAACATATGCAAACTGCATCTATGACTTTTTAATTATTTGCTGTATATAACTTTGGAAAACTAGTTCTCAGCAAAGAAGGGAAAGCTGAAAGGTGGAAAGAGTACATAGAGCAGCTCTACAAAAGAAATGAACTTAGAGACGATGTTGTAGGAAGGGAAGAGGAAGTAGATCAAGATGAAATAGGAGATACTATACTGAGAGATGAATTTGACAGAGCCCTGAAAGACACGAATTATCTACAGGAGAATGGAAAAGCTGGTAGAAGCTGACCTCGGGGAAGATCAGTTTGGATTCAGGAGGAACGTAGGAACCCGGGAGGCAATACTCACTTTACGTCTTATCTTAGAGATTAAGGAAAGGCAAATCTACATTTTTAGCTTTTGTAGATTTGGAGAAAGCGTTCGACAATGTTGACTGGAATACACTCTTTCAAATTCTGAAGTCGGCAGGGGTAAAATACAGGGAAAGGAGAGTTATTGACAACTTGTACAAAAGCCAGACCGCAGTTATTAGACTCGAAGTGCAGGAAAGGGAAGCATCAGTTGGGAAGGGAGTAAGACAGGGTTGTAGTCTTTCTCCAATGTTGTTCAATTTGTACATCGAGCAGGCGGGAAAAGCAAGGAAAAATTTGGAATAGGGATTAAAGTTCAGGGGGAAGAAATAAAAACATTGCGTTTTGCTGATGACATTGTAATTCTGTCAGAGACAGCAAAGAACCTGGAAGAGCAGTTGAATGGAATGGACAGTGTGTTGAAGAGAGCGTTTAAAATGAACATTAACAAGAGCAAAACAAAAATAATGGAATGCGGTCTTAGAAAATCAGGCGATGCTGAAGGAATTAGATTAGGTAACAAAACAGTGAAGGTGGTAGATGAGTTTTGTTACTTGGGTAGTAAAATAACATGCGATGGTCGAAGTACAGAGGATATAAAATGCAGAATGGCAATGGGAAGGAAAGCATTTTTGAAAAAGAGAAATTTGCTAACATCGAATATTAATTTAAGTGTAAGGAAGTCATTTCTGAAGGAGTTTGTGTGGAGTGTTGCCTTGTACGGGAGTGAAACATGGTCGATAAGCGGTGCAGACAGGAAGAGAATAGAGGCATTTGAAATGTGGTGCTACAGAAGAATGCTGAAGATTAGGTGGGTAGATCGCATAACTAATGAAGAGGTACTGAATAGAGTTGGTGAGAAAAGGAATCTTTGGCATACCCTGACTAAAAGAAGGGATCGCTTGGTAGGACACATTCTTGGACATCGAGGAATCGTAAATTTAGCTTTGAAGGGAAGTGTGTGGGGTAAAAATCTCAGAGGGAGACCAAGAGACGCGTATAGTAAGCAGATTCAAGTGGATGTGGGTTGCCGTTCTTATGGGGAGATGAAAAGGTTTACTCAGGATAGAGTAGGGTGGAGAGCTGCAACAACGAGTCTTCGGACTGAAGACCATAACAACAATAACTTTTTTAAATTGTATTGATAACAGTATAACATCCTATTTCACAATGGCACGTGGAGGTGAAATAAAGCAGTGAGGACGGCGTAGGGAAGCGACCTTCCGCTACTCTCCTGCATGCCAGCTGAATATCACGGGACGAGCGCCTGTTACACAGTCACCACCCCAACACAGTGCAGAGCTACAGGACAGCCGCATTACGAACAACCGTGCAACTGTGCATAACATTCAGTACCCAAAATGTCAATGCTACGAAATACAAGTTTCAGATTTAAGTCTGGATTGATGAAAAACGGTAGAAATAGTGTTTCGATGATCGTATTTTACTGAATTCTCAAATTATCAACGAGAAACGAATTTAGTAAAGAACGGTTAAAACCAATGTAGGTAAAATGCGTCTTAGAATTACTTTCCAGGGTTACTACTGCAGCACTTTAGTTATTAAGCAGAAGGATGAGACTATTCCATATTTCATGAAGATAGGATTAATAGAAAAGGCACAGGAAGTTAGAACAGGAACAGCTGAGCACTTGTAATCCATCTGGGGTTGCACTTTTAAAAAATTCAATGTTAATATTCCGTCCTCCCGAATGCGAATTCAGTGCTACCACTGCGCCACCTCGCTCGGTAAAGAAAGAGTAGAACTAGTGCATATAAGACAATATTTACATGACAGCATTAAAAAAAATTAAATATTATTTTCAGCTACAGGGACATCAGGAATGTAATTCTCGCAATAAAATCTATTTCAGTAGTTGATTCAGTTTAACCCAGTATCAATTTGTTTATAACGCTCAGTACTAACGCAGCTCCATGGTTTTCTTTGTCATTGTCTCTGTATGATATCGTATGGCTGCATTTAAATAAGGACACCGTGTATCACAGAGTAGACAGAACATTATTACAATAAATTACTACAATCCATTAGTACCGATTTCAGAATTGTTTTGTAGTTAAAGATAAATTTTTAATTTTTTTTAACTACTGTCACGTAAATATTGTCTTCTACCTACTAGTTCTTCTCTTTCTTCTTCGTTAGACATCTGAAGAAGCCTTAATCGCCGCAGCGGAATAGCCGTGCGTACTGGAGCGCCGTGTAGCGGTGCGCGCGGCCGTCTGCACTCGGGGGTTCGAATCCCCTCTCGGGCATGGATGTTTGTGTCGTCTTTAGTATAAGGTAGTTCATAAGTAATTTGTAATTTTAGGGACTGATGACTCCGCAGTTAAGTCCCTTAAGCTTTACAAACATTTAAGAATCTTTTCTTATTGGTGTGGTGTCTGTTCTTTCGGACGTCCGCAGCCAAATAGCATTTGCAAATGATTGTTAAAGGAAGGGAAGGAAGAAGGATAGTAAAGAAAGGATTGACAGTGGCCGCACTTAGGCATTGATATTAAGCAATGGCGACAAGTGAAAATGTGAGCCGGACCGGGAATCGAACCCGGGTCTCCCGCTTCGGGCCAGCGGTCGCCTTAATCACTTGGCACCCGTGCTCGCCTCCCGTCCGCCTCAAATTCCCACAAGTCGCACGCTGTGTCTGTAGCGCCCCTATTGTCCATGCCCTCTTACACTCGCCATTACGGATTCCCGTGAGAGGTCGGACGTATGACCGCATCTGCGGTGAAATAACTGAAGCTAACGCCGTCGTCGCGTTTAAATACTCATTGTATTGGTGTGGTGTCTGTTCTTGCGGACGATTCCCGGTCCGGCTCACATTTTCACTTGTCGCCATTGCTTAATATCAATGCCCAAGTGCGGCCACTGTCAATCGTTTCTCTCCTGTCCTTCTTTCTTCCCTTCCTTTAACAATCATATGCAAAATTTAAGAATGTGACTTGACAACCCTCAACATCTGACGACACAGGCCGGCGCTTGTACGAGTTCGCTGAATTGAGCCCGCGTGCTTTTGAAAGCCGGTCGAGTCCTGAGTCGAATACTGAATGATGGAGTAATGGCGCGGTCTTCGTTGGGACGGACGGGGTACATGCTTCCTACCATTTTTAGCAGTTGATCTCCAAATGTTATTGCCAAGTTGTGTAAAGGCCCTGCGTTCGGGAAGTGGAAGGGTTAGCAGGAGAGCCGGGTTTCAGTCCTGGCCGCCTATGTTTGAGTTCGACAGCTGTCAGCAGCCGCTGATACAACGACACCCCGCAGCTTCCTGCCCCACAGCCTGGCCCGCCCGCGACTGCCCACGTCAGCTTATCGCCTCGCCTTCTCCAGCCCGCATGCCGCCTCGCAACCCGCACCTCTTGTTTCGACACACTGACAGTACACGATGTCGACACCTACAACGTCATTCAGATATCCAGGGCACCACGGCCTACTCGGACAGCCGGGCGTGTTGCAACCCCAATTCCGAGATCCGGGCACGGTCCCTGTCCCACATCGAATCCACATTAACGGCGAGTACCGGTGTACTTTCCGTAATGCGAGTGATCTTTAGGCTGTTTATGAGTCTTATGTAGTTCGCGAACGAACTAGTTCGAAAGAGCGCTTCCACAGGCGAACTACGCGAACTAGTTCGGAAGAGCGCTCCCATATGTGAACTACGCGAACTAGTTCGCAGATCCCTCGCCTCTTAATTCGTTCGCTCCTTTTCCGAAGACTGACGGGTAACAGCGAGAGGACGCGAGAGCGCGCAGAATCGCGTGATTCCCTTCTGCCAGTTGCCGTCATTTCGAGCTGAGATGCAGCTCAGCTGTAGTTTTAGTAGCGGTAGCAAAAGCTAAAACGACCGGGAGGCTTACTTCGCGGCCGAGCTGTGAACTAAAAGGAGAGCTACCGGTCGCGAACTAAAATATGCGCGATAGGTCGCGAACAGAATTAAAAATCACGTATTTGCCTTCTGCTGATGACAGCCATTTCGAGGTTAGCGTCTGCCTGCTAGATTACATAGTTCAGATCTACAAAATTTCTGCTTTGATATGTTATGCACTCTACAATATCTGACTAACAAATTCCATAATGCCAAGATATAGAGATAACTCTAAACTTAAACGCGAGAAATTATCCAAAAACTGTATCTTTCGGTCTGCGTGATATCGTTAGCGGCTCGAGTAGCAAGCGCATGAAGCAGCTAGGTGGGGGAACTTCTGCCTGCACCTGCATGCGCAGACCACGCCGCTCAGCCGTCACTGGGAGCGGACGAACTAAAAGAACGAACTAGTTCGCGGCAGAGCCGCGAAGTGAGCGCTCCCGATCGCGAACTATTATGACCAAGTCTACTGTTTATCACACGTGAGTAGGTGAATACCTGGCGGGTACTAACATCCTGCATCACTTACACTATTCGGAATTACGAGGGTCATCAGTCCCTAAACTTACAAACTATTTATGACCCGAGGGACTATTCGAACTCCCGACGGGGAGCGGCCTCAATGCGCTCCGCCACTCCGTCGCTGGCTGGAAATTGTGCAGGATGATGATGACTTCAATTGGTATAACTTAGAGCAGAGGTCGTCAAACCGCGGCTTGAGAGCTGAATGCGGCTCTGTGGCTACTCCAGCACAGCCCTGTCACGAATGGTCCGCGACTACATCCCTTTTCAAAATTTGCGGCCACGGCGAGATGGGAAACTGATGTTACAGAGCGGTGTATGCAGAGCGTTGGTCGTTTTTGCTTTGCAGTAATTCTAAATGTCTGACGTGAGATAGTGAAAGGGAAAAGCCTGTAGGGCTATGCTCAGTTTACGTACCGCGTTATCCACAAGCACCTCAAGTATCTATGTTCAGGTCGGTGCCCGAAATACAGCGGCGGTTGTTAACGGAGGGTGAATGGGGTTTGTCGGTCGTTGTACGACACGCTGCGCACAGGGAAGGCGCGTGCGATACGCGACAGTTGAGCGAGCCAGCTAGGTGCGTGTGCAGTGGTTGGAGAAGAGCACGCGGCCAGCGAAACCCTGCTTTCAGCTACCTGTGGATGTTACAGGTATTTCTGCTGTTAACTTAGTAGGCTATATTACTTTGTCAAAGAGTTCTTACTTAACAAGTATGACTTATTTTAGGCGCTACATGTAAGTAAAGCTCACATTATTTCAATGTTAATTACCCACAGAATATATATATATATATATATATATATATATATATATATATATAACTATTGCCGTAAAAAGATTCGAGTCCTCAGGAGTAGCCTATAAAATGTGTCACTTATCTCTTGACTGATCTGGGATCATTTAGCAACTCTTTTGGGTACATTAAAATTATTCAATATTTTTAATTCAGGGAAAAAGCTTTTACAGTACCCAAATGTGAACAAGCTCGACGCCTGAATTAATAATAAATAAAAAAAAAAAAGGACGTAATAAACGGATCTAATTAAACTTTCCAAAGATATTCAAGGCCGCTGTTCGCATTAAATATGCTTGTTGTATATCGTTTATTGTATTTTGTTTGTCAATAAATACGGTTTTCATTAATAATGATTTCTATTTTTATTTGCCGTTTGTTCTATTGACCGACAGCTAAAAGCATAGTTCTAGAATATTAGTCCCATAGATTTCCAAACATTTGAACATTTGAGAATATATATGTAAATGTAGGCCTACCAGTGGAATTTGGCTCTTTTGACGAACAAGTTTTCCGAGTTTTTTAACCTTTTCGGATATGCGACCCCTTCTAAGTAGAAATATTCTGTCTGATGAACCGAAAAATGAAACAAATGTAGTCTTCGTTCTTTTGGTTCAGATTTATTTTAAATTGTTAGGGACTGATGACCCCGCAGTTAAGTCCCTGAAGATTGACAAACATTTGTACATTTAAATTGTTTAACGAAGTTTTTTTGTGTATTTTCTAGAATTGAATACATTATCCTATTTTACATGATTTCATACAGTAAAATATATATTTCTTAACGGTTTTAAGAAAGACTCAGAAGTGAATCATGCTCATTAAGAAAGGACCCACAGTATATATCAGAATTACTTATTGTATAAAGCCCTTTTCCCCTATTGATTAGTTATTGAAAACAGTTTCAGACTCAGCACTTATACATGATTAAGTCACTATATTATAAAACAATATACGATCTATTCAGTTCACAATGATTGTTATACAAGGAAATGAGTAATTTTGAAATTAAATATATTTCACTATGGCACACGTTTTTGTACCACTGAACCCCTGGTTATTTTATGGTGTAAGTACTTCTCCTGTGATGGCGACCTCCCGAAAGACACTTCGCGAGCCGGTGGGGGTCTCGATCCACAGTTGAGAATCATTGGTTTAGAGAAACGAATCTCAGAATCCTGTGAAGTTATGGAGTGATAGGATCTGTAACCATTAAATACGGCCGCGGCGGAGTGGCCGAGCGCATTGAGGCGCTATGCTGCGATTCTGGAGGCCGTTCCCCGTCGGGGGTTCGAATGCTCCCCGCGGGCATGGACGTTTGTGCTGTCTTTAGTATAAGGTAGTTCGTAAGTAGAATGAAACTTTTCACTCTGCAGCGGAGTGCGCGCTGGTATGAAACTTGCTGGCAGATTAAAATTGTGTGCCGGAACCGGGATTCGAACCTGAGACCTTTGCCTTTCGCGGGCAAGCACTCTACCGAAGTTTCATACCAGCACACACTCCGCTGCAGACTGAAAAGTTTCACTCTGGAAACATCTCTAGGCTATGGCTAAGCCATGTCTCCGCCATATCCTTTCTTCTAGCAGTGTTAGTCTTGCATGTTTCGCAGGAGAGCTTCTGTGAACTTTGGAAAGTAGGAGGCGAGGTATTGGCGGAAGTAAAGCTGTGAGGTGGCATCGTGAGTCGAGTCGGGATAGCTCAGAGCTCAGTCGGTAAAGCGCTTACCCGCGAAAGGCAAAGGTCCCAGGTTCGAGTCCCGGTTCCGGCACACAATTTTAATCTGCCAGGAAGCTTCAGTTCGTAAGTAGTTTGTAAGTTCAGGGACTGATGACCCCGCAGTTAAGTTTCATAAGCTTTATAAATATTTGAACATTAAATACGGAAGCACTTTCTTCATCATAGTTGTAAGTTTACAAAATAAATGAACATCATACTTGGATGACAAGGGAATTAAACTCAGCAGAAAATGCAGGGTTTACTACTGTAGGCATTGCAATGAACCTGACCTTATTCAGTTTTATTTGGGACTTTACTTTTCCTTAAAACACTTTTCGCACTATCTGACATTGTCGTGTTAATTCAGAGCCGCCTAAACATTGACGTATCTCGCCGGCGCGGCCGTGTGTGGCAGAGTTCGATTCTGCGGTCTCCAGCGCGCGGATCGCGGTGGGAACTCTGCCAACAAAAGCTTCGGCACTCGCAGCGAGCCCGCGCGGCGCTTTCAACTTTATTTCGGCCGCCCCGGGGGCAAAACTTTGGGCTGCGCGCCGTTTCAGAACGTTTATGCTTTTCCAGACGTTTTATCCGTCAACGCTTAATTAGATCGGCCTCGGGCCAGCAGCTTAACAAAGGCTTGTGAGCGGTGGGGAGAGGGGGCAGTCTGTGTGCTTTGCTGGCGATGGCGGCTCTGGGCAGCGCCTCGTCGCGGGCTGCGGATGGCGGCTGTGGTAGGCCTGTCTAACGGGAGGGTGGCAGCCAACAACTTCTGCAGCTGTTTCTTCCGTCAGGTGCCGCCAGCTCCAGCAGAAATGAAACGCGATGAGTAGTCTCTCTAGTGGTGGGAGAGAAGGAGAGAAGGAGTAACTCTACAGCCCTCAGTGAGACAACAATGGCGTTCTGCAATCTCAGCAGATGAATAGAGCGTTAGGACCACATAACAGTACAATACAGCTCTATTTATCTGCTGAGATTGCAGAACCCTATGGTGGTCTGGGTAGATCACTGCGTACAAATATCACTGCGAAAAGGCCTGACAAAAGGTTGCTGCCAGGAACAATATCTAAAGGAAACTGACGAGCAGTAAATGGGGAACCAAATGTTCAAATGTTTGTATAGCTTATGGAACTTAACTACGGTGTCATCAGTCCCTAAACTTACAAATTACTTATGAACTACCCTATACTAAAGACGACACAAACATACATCCCCGAGGGGGGATTCTAACCCCCGACCATAGTGGCCGTGCAGATCGTGACTGACGCGCCGCAGTAATGGACAACCAGTCCGACTGTATTACGAACAACTGCTCAAGCCCTCTGCTTTTCCACGGCAGAATATGCGTGCACTGTATGGTCACGATCCACATATGCCAAAAAAAGTCACCACAGACCTAAATGAAACATGCAGGCTAACAAAAGGATGCATGAAATCCGCACCACTTGTGATAATAAATAAAGCAGCCGGATTCTCATCTCATGAATGCCGAAGAACTGCTTATGAATACACAGAAAAATTCAAAGAGACCTTCGACGAGCGCCACGGTTCCTCAAGCGGACGTGGCAGACTTAAACCTCGCGGGAGATTCCTCTCCCGTGAGATGAATGAACCCCCGAAGGACTACCCTGCTTCACGAGAAATGCTCAGCGGCAGCACAACAAGCTGGAAGATCTAGAGGACACTGAATCGTATCAGAACAGGCGTAGCACCAGTCAAAGTAAATTTAGTCGAGTGGGGTTTCAAATGACAACAAATGCGACTGCGGTATAGTTCAAGATATGGAACATCTTCTACAGTGTTCAATCTACCCCACGAGGTGTACCCTTGACGAACTATGGCTTGAGAAGAGAGAAGCATTGGACTTGGCCCGACACTGGGCTGAAAGACTTTGAAACAAATTTCCGGGCACGAAAAAGTAAAGTAAGTAATTGGACCACAGAAAAAATCTTAGGGTTAGCGTAGCTCGGATATCGTTACTTTTTCTAGGGTACCTCGTACGACTGCCACGCATTTCGTTTCCTGCCAAATAGAGCGAGTGATAAAACGACAGCAGTCGTATGTTGAGCGAACCTTCGTCTTCAGTAAATCTGTCCTCAGACAGGATTTTGTCCTGGGCATCTTTCTTCATTCGCTTCTTTCTTTCTTTACATCTGTTAACATACTAAACCCTCTTTTCCTCTCCCTCCTATTCCTCCAATTTTGGCACACATTATGTTCTACATCTACATCTACGTGGATACTCTGTAAATAACACTGGAGTGCATGGCAGAGGGTTCATAAGACCACTTTTATGATATTTCTTTATAGTTCCTATCTCTAATAGCTTGCGAGAGAAAAAAAAACTTCCTGTTTTTGATCTAATTTCTCTTATTTTATTATCATGACCATGTTTCCCTATATATATTCACGTACGGAAGAGAAACTTGTTAAAAGAAATTTCACTAGCAGATCTCGCCTTTCTTTTAATGATTCTCACCCCAACTCGTGCATCATTTCCTTGACACTCTCTCCCTTATATCGCGATAATACAAAACGAACTGCCCTTCATTGAACTTTGCCTAAATAGTCAGTTAGTCGCACCTAGTGCGGATCGCACAATGCATAGGAATACTCTAAAATAGGACGCACAAGTGTAGTGTAGGTAGTTTCTTCAACAGAACTGTTGCATCTTCTAATTGTTTTGCCAACGAAACGAAGCCTTCGGTTCGCCTTCACTACAACATTTTCTGTGTGCTATTTCCAATTTAAGATGTTGGTAATTGTTATTGCTAGGTATTGACGGCCTGTATATGGACGACTTCATACTTATTATAATGAAGAGTCAACTGCCAATTTTCACACCTTGCCGATATGTTATCTAAACTATTTTGCAGCTGCTTTTGATCTTCTAGTCACCTCACTAACAGATAAACAACAGCATCATCCGCGAACTATCTAAGAGACCTAGTCACATTGTTACCTAAATTGTTTATAAACATAAGGTACACTGGGGTACCTATAACACTTTCCTGTGGAAAGTCAAACGAATTCGCAGAGGAGAAAATTCTCTACAACCTTGCCTCTTGTGTGTGTTTCTTTTTTTTCATATTTTGTATCGTGTGGGACATACTTGCAACAATAACTGCGATCTCTGCGTCTGTCCGTAACGTGGTCCCACACTTAAGGTCTCGCCGTTCAAACCGTCGGCACCAAATTTCAGAGACGTAATTGTTGACCGCCAGCGACCAGAACCTCACTTGTTCTCACAGCATTCACATGAAACCTAAAAATTTACAGTGTACAACTTAGACCACATTTAGATAAATGTAGCAAGAAAATTCCTCCATATATAATAGCAGATGACTTATTTGGAGTTTTTTGAATGTTTTATTTAATTTTTTATTAATATTCTTTTTTAAATGGAGTACCACTTCCAACTCATCTACAATCTACATACATACTCTGCAATACACCGTACACTGTACCAATACTAGGCATTTCCTTTCCTATTCCACTTCCAAATAGAACGAGGAAAAAAAGCATGCCTATATGCTTCAGTACGAGCCCTAATTTCTCTTATCTTGTCTTTGTGATCACTACGCGAAATGTAAGTAGGTGGCAGCAAGATGGTACTACACTCATCTACAAATACAAAAAAAAAAAAAAAAAAAAAAAAAAAAAAAAAAAAAAAAAAAAAAAAAAAAAAAAGTTCAAATGTTTGTACAACTCATGGGACTTAACTATGGGGTCATCAGTCCCTAAACTTACAAACTACTTATAAACTAGCTAATCCTAGGGACGGCACATATATCCATGTCCGAGTGGGGATTCGAACCCCCGACCGTAGTGGCCATGCAGACCGTGATTGGAGCGCCTCAGTCCCCTCGGCCACCACGGCCGGCTCTACAAATTCCGGCCCTCTAAATTTCCTCAACAGAAATTCACGAAAAGAACATCGTATTTTCTCCAGCGATCCCCAATTGAGTTGCCGGAGCATTTCCGTGACACTCGCGCACTGGTCGAACCTACCAGTAACAAACCTAGCTGCTCGCCTCTGAACTGCTTCTATGTCTTCCTTCAAATTGATCTGCTGCGGGTCCCCAAACACTTGAGCAATACTCAAGACGTGGTCGTACAAGCGTTTTATACGCGGTCTCCTTTACAGGTGAAGTACATCTTCCCAAAACTCTCCCAATAAACCGAAGTCGGCTGTCCGCCTTACTCACAACTGTCCTTACACGTTCGTTCCATTTCATATTGCTCTGCAATGTTACGCCTAGATATTTGAACGAAGCGACAGCATCAAGAAGCTCACTACTACTGCTGTATTCGAACATTATGGTTTTGTTTTTCCTACTCACGCGCATCACGTTACACTTTTCTATATTGAGAGCTGGCTGCCACTCTTCGCACCAACTAGAAATTTTGTCTAAGTCATCCTGTATGCTATTACAGTCAATTAAAGACGCCACCGTCCCATACACCACAGCATCATCAGCAAACAGCCGCATATTACAAGTTAGTCTGTCCATCAGATCATTTGTTGTTGTTGTTGTGGTCTTCAGTCCGGAGACTGGTTTGATGCAGCTCTCCACAATACCCTATCCTGAGCAAGCCTCTTCATCTCCACATAAGAACGGCAACCTAGATCTGTCTGAATCTGCTTAGTGTATCCATCTCTTGGTCTTCCTCTGCGATTTTTACCCCACACACTTCCCTCCAATGCTAAATTCACAATTCCTTGATGTCTAAGAATGTGTCCTACCAATCTATCCCTTCTTTTAGTCAAGGTATGCCAGAAATTTCTTTTCTCTCCAATTCTGTTCAATACCTCCTCATTAGTTACGCGATCCACCCACCTAATCTTCAGCATTCTTCTGTAGCACAATATTTCAAAAGCCTCAATCCTCTTCCTGTCCGCACTGTTTTATCGTCCATGTCTCACTCCCATACAAGGCAACACTCCATACAAATGCCTTAGGCTTAAATCAATATTCGATGTTAACAAATTTCTCTTTTTCAAGAACGCTTTTCTACCCATTGGCATTCTGCATTTTATATACTCTGTACTGCGACAATCATTTGTTATTTTACTGCCCAAATAACATAACTCATCTACCTCCTTTATTGCTTCGTTTCCCAATCTAATTCCTTCAGCATCACCTGATTTCCTTACACTGCACTCCATTACCCTAGTTTTGCTCTTGTTAATGTTCATCTTATATGCATCTTTCAGCACACTGTCCATTCCCTTCAACTGCTCTTCCAAGTCTTTTGCTGTCTCTGAGATTATTACAATGTCGTCGGCAAAACGCAATGTTTTTAATTCATCACCCTGAACTTTAATTCCTTCTCCAAATTTCTCCTTGCTTTCCTTGATAGCTTGCTCAATGTACAAATTGAATAACAATGAAGAAAGACTACAAACCTGTCTTACTCCCTTTCCAACCACTGCACCCCTTTCATGCCCTTCAACTCTGATAACCGCTGTCTGGTTTTTGTGCAAGTTATAAATAACCTTACGTTCCCTATATTTTACTCCTGCTTGCTTCAGAACTTGAAAGAGTTTATTCCAATCTACGTTGTCAAAAGCCTTCTCCAAATCTACAAAAGCTAGAAATGTAGGTTTGCCTTTTCTTAATCTATCTTCTAGAATAAGCCGTAACGTGAGTATTGCCTCCCGTGTTCCTACATTTCTCCTGAACCCAAACTGATCTTCCCCGAGGTCGGGTTCTACCACCTTTTCCATCAGATCATTTATATAGATAAAAATAATAGAATGCAATGGATACACGCTCCAGGTCCTAAGATTTTTATCTGTCACTTTCCACTTCTTTCGCCTCTGGCAGTATTGCTCATGTGAAAAATACCGAGTAGCACCGTGATTCGGAACCCACGTTAAACTGTAGGTCCCCCTATAACTGCCTGGGTAAGTCATCAGTTCGAAGGTCGGAGGAAGGCAACGGCATACCACCTCCAAACAGGACCATGCCTAGTAAAGCACTGTGGTGTTCAAACCAATCTTCGGATTGTTGACTGCTTTACCTTTTTACACGCTCATCACCACAAATGTTATCGTCCCCTTCACTTCCTTGGACACCTGCCCCCTGACGTGGGGTGGTCAGGACTCAGCCGCTGCCCCCAGACGCAGCGTCGTCGCCTCCCATCGAGCGTCGGCGTCGCCCCCCCCTGCCTCGCCCTCTACCAGTTGCCGGCAAACTTTTGAGCCGGCTTCGATTTCCATTGGGCCGGCGGCTGCCCGCCTCTGTGTGTGAGCGCTGAGCGGCTCTTTGTTTACACGGTCTCCCAAATCCGGTTTTCCGCGCAGCCGATTACCCAGCAGCACTCCGCGTAAACAGTCGGCAGCGGCGCCCACAGCGCACTTACGTCACCGTTCAGGCGTCGCCGTACTTACCGGTCCTTTCAAGCAACTGCTGTTCTTCCGCCATCATCTTGCTACGGAAAATGGACCTGCTTTCCAACACTTACCGTTGGCTATGTGTGTTTCCGATAGTGCTTACATTCATTGTAGAACAAGAAACAAGGTTGGACATAAAATTGAGCCCCGTGGAAAGCCCGAAGTGGTGTGCCCAGGAGACAAGGAGTCCGTAACTAAACTGATTTATCTGATAAAGGCAAGAAATATTCTTTATTTAACTGGTTTCAAACTACGTAACGATCATCCTCAGTGTGATGATACTGCTGGCCCTCTCATCTACTTACGATACCGTCTGCGTCGAACCCGGAATCATGTGGTCTAATAGTGATAACAATGTGAATTAGTTACACAATGTGAATTAGTTACAAACGGAATATCCAGTCTAGGAACCAATGTAGGAATGCACATAGTAAGGACAGTGTCTCAGTGATACTGTGGTTAGTTAACAAGTGATAGACTTCATTAATTAAGAGATTAGTATATGTGTTTCCAGACAGTTCTCTAAACAATAGTTTTGTCATTTTACTTTATTTCAAGAACTACACGGATTATCTATCATGGAAATAGATAGCATTGTATATATGTTAGACTCATAAACAAGTTGCAAATGTTCAAATGTTTGTAGAACTTATGGGACTTAACTACGGGGTCATCAGTCCCTAAGCTTACAAACGACTTAGGAACTAGCTAAGAGTAAGGACGGCACAAATATCCATGCCCGAGGGGAGATTCGAACCCCCGACCGTAGTGGCCGTGCAGACCGTGACTGGAGCGCCTCAGTCCCCTCGGCCACCGCGGCCGATGCACTCATTAACTAATTGACATTTAACATGGCGCTTTGTCGTCAAACAAAAAGGACTCAGATTAAGACTTGGAAAGATATGCGCCATCTAAATTTATTTTATGTATAGTTTTCATTTTATATTGTGAATATTTTTGTGTACATAAAATGTTTTACTTGTGTGTTCGTCAATTGTAAATTAGTATATTTAATTGTTATGAACAATGCACATGGGAATGTCATAATATTGGCAAGACATTTGATAGTTCAATATATGTTAAGAATATCTATGATGCACTCATTAACTAATTGACATTTAACATGGCGCTTTGTCGTCAAACAAAAAGGACTCAGATTAAGACTTGGAAAGATATGCGCCATCTAAATTTATTTTATGTATAGTTTTCATTTTATATTGTGAATATTTTTGTGTACATAAAATGTTTTACTTGTGTGTTCGTTAATTGTAAATTAGTATATTTAATTGTTATGAACAATGCATATGGGAATGTCATTACTGTCAATGTTATAAATTTGCCTCACCGCCTTCTGTGAGAGGTTCGGGATTCGTGGTTGGAAAGTGCTATGGAAGGTATGTCAGGCGGTGCTTTGAAATGGAAGTACTGTCAGTCAAGTTCTGGTGAATTGTGCACGGAAGTTATGGAAGTTGTAATACTTCCTGGAGCAAGAAGCAATTTGATTGCAAATTAAATAATAAGTGAAAATTCTACCTGTGAGTATTTATTTCTACCACGACGCCCAGATGGATAACTTTGCTGCGAGCAGAACCCCTATAAATCACAATGATGAAAAACTGAGTATCGTATTTGATATGTTTGAATTTGGTAGCATGAATGAACTGCAATTACGTTTTATCAAATAAGGTTGAAACCATTTAAATAAAAAATATTTCTTGGGATCGAGACTGTTATTTTATCCCATATAATTCGTCACAAATCTGCTTCTCCTATGGACAATGTAGTCTAAATTTAAAACATAATCTTATATATAAAGATTGAGGTGTTTTGTCTATATTTCACTCTGCAGCTAAAACTACACATCGCAAACGAGTAGTGTTTGCATGTGGTAGTAGGTATCAGTCTCCCATTGTGCACTATGATGGTAGAGGGTTGATAACGATAAGGTGGTGGAAGATGTGGTAGTTGAAAGTTACCGAATTGTATAAAATTCTACGTGTGGATGTCAATATTTTGCTCTTCAGCAAAAACTACACAATAGAGACGAACGATTGTGTTGTTGTAGTACAAAGACTCCCGTTGTACACTATAGCACTTCCGTGTCGATAGCTATAACAGTCTGTAGCTACAGACTGTAGCAGTCAGCCACTGTGATAATATCAATGACTAGAGCAATGACAAGAAATACTTACGTTACAATTTCGAATTCTTATATTACGACATGTTAAGCTATTAGCTAATATTTGCTAACGCTTGATTATGGTAAATGACCGAAACCGGTAGCATTGAGGGGGAAAAAAAAATAAACAGCTATGATCAAGATGTCGTGCTGCAATTATCTTAAAGAGGTTTACAAACATTTGCATATTTTACAGTATTTTGAAAACGTATGCACCAATAAGGCCTTCAGGTATAAACATTCCCATATCTTTCGTGAAATGCGGGTTCGGCTGCCGTGTTTCAGCTCCATTCATCTATTGTAGCTTCATGTAAATATCACGCCGCGGCGCAGCGGCCGAGCGCATTGAGGCGCTATGCTGCGATGCGCGAGGCCGTTCCCCGTCGGGTGTTCGAATCCCCCCTCGGGCATGGATGTTTGTGCTGTCTTTAGTATAAGGTAGTTCGTAAGTAGTTTGTAAGTTTAGGGACTGATGACCCCGCAGTTAAGTCCCATAAGCTTCACAAACATTTGATTTGTAAATATAATGTTACATTTGTGTCGTGATTCACTTGGGTTGCTTTGTGCGGCTAAAAAAATCAAGAACATCAAGTTATTAATTTCCTTCTCGTAATGAACACTATTTGTTTTGATTAAACGGAAGAATGTAATATTTTCAGCCTTGTTTTCCCTTTTTTGTTTTGTTTTTGCGATTGACTAATCTGTAAATAGTTGCCTAGAGAAGCTGTAAACATAGTCGAAATTCTCATCCAGCCACCCAGATTAAGATTTTCTGTACCTTTTCCAATCGTTTAAGGCAAACACTGTGATGGACTCTTTAAAAGGAGAGGGCCACTTTTAGTCCACATTTTAACCATCATCTAGTCTAAAGACCTTATGGCTCATAAGTCGTTAAACAATAACCTTCTTCTCTTTCGGTCTGTTAGTCACAAAAGGCGCTCTTAAATGTCCAGTGAGTGAAAATAAAACATTCGCTAATTCAGTAGAGACAAATGGGAATGTATGTTTGATAATTATGGTGTTTTGTAACCATTATAGGTAGTCAAACTGTTGGCAAACAAAAATAGTATCTAATGTATCATATATATTCTGGGGGAGGGGGCAAGATTAATGTAAAGATAAGTAATTTTAAGAAGAGAACCCATGATTTTTCGTACCAGTTTTGCTGCTCATATTCGGAGGATAATTTCCGTCGAAGTCCTTCTTACTTTAGTGAGAGTAATCTTTCTTTATTGTTGACATTAAATGATTAAAAGTATAGCTATTTAACAAAAGACACCAACTTCTCAAGACTAAGCCCCACTGCTGTCACCAATACAGGGGATTGTCTACCACGGCGATGCCTTCACGCAACAGTCATCAAACTAATTCAGATACCGTATTTATTTTTCTCTTTATATTCATTATTTGGAGGTGGGGAGGGGGGTGGGGGGAAGGAAGGAGCAGGATCCTCTCCCCCCCCCCCCCCCCGTATATACGCCACTGACAACAACTTCCCACTGGTGATCACGTCACCTTTTTCCACATAGCACGTTCTAAGAATACAGATATCGATATAGTATTCAGGAATCGAATCTTAGCCTCACTCCTTCCTACCGTCAGGGAGGGAGGGGATGCCCCACCAGCCGAGTACAGCAGCGGTTTGCCGCCTGCCGTCTTCGCTCACAACAGAGTGTGCATTATGAGTCGCAGACGAAAGCGTCTGCATAATCACATATCGGAAGGTAGGCACGAACATCCAAGTCAGTTTTATACGAAATGAGGATAAAGTGATCGGCCTGTCTCAAAAGAACAATTGGTGATTCGAATGCTGGTGTAGAATCATTTAAATGTCCTATGAAGGAAAATTTATCACCGTATGGATGTCTTCTGTGAACATAAATACAATGTGCAGTACAAACGGTACTGATTTCAAGAGATGGAGCAGTGAGACCAGCAATTAAATAGTGTACTTGACCCGCAGGCACACGGATAGGAACTTTTATCGCTGACATGCGATTCCCTTGGGATTTCACGTTATCAGGATCAACAGTAACATTCCAAACCAATAAAACACCAAACTACAGAAATCAATGTTACGGAATCAACGTTAATTCAAATCCACCGTTAATGTATACAAACGTGTATGAGATGCGGAGTTGACCGGATATTCCAGGAGCAATCTTGTCGGGAACTGCCGATCTAAGATAGTTGACTCAAACTTTCCCGCGATAGGAAGCAGCCGCAGCTTGTGACGGGCCGTTTCCTGTGAGACGCACGCAATCACGATACGAGCTGCCGCTGAGTCACAGGGCCGCGGTGTCTTGCGATGCAGCACGCACTCTCAAGTGGCGTTCGGCACAGAGGACGTCGTCCACCTTCGCACCTATCAAGTACAGACCGTGGAAAACATAATATCAACCCCGTGCAGTGTACTACACTGCCGCTCTTTAATCTCAGTACACAGTGGTATTGCCAGCCGCGGTGGCCGAGGGGACTGAGGCGCTCCAGTCACGGTCTGCACGGCCACTACGGTCGGGGGTTCGAATCCCCCCTCGGGCATGGATATCTGTGCCGTCCTTAGTCTTAGCTAGTTCATAAGTAGTTTGTAAGCTTAGGGACTGATGACCCCGTAGTTAAGTCCCATAAGTTCTACAAACATTTGAACATTTGAACACACTGGTATTTCAGATCAGTCGTTATTACTGACAAAATATAACTATATTAACTTACACATGTGATATATAAAAATTAATGTTTGCTTGTCTTTTTGTTCGTATTTTATGTACGGCCATACCGTACATCCGATTGCTATAAAACTTCGTCAACATATTCCTTGCACTTTCGTGAAGGTTGTAGGCATAATTAAATCACTGTACGACATATAGATAAGGAGATATGACGTCAAGAACAATGAGATGCGTGAAAAACTGCCACTTTACGAATGACGTTTAAATTTATTACTTCTTTGTTACTTAATGTATTCTAAACATATTTTGCAAATAGTATCCTTTTATGAAAATGAACGTCACTACCAAATTATTTGCTAGTACTAATTATTGTCCATGAGATATAAACACTGAGACGCGTGGGTATCTGCCGCATCATGTTTGTTCGTGTTTTATGCGCCCCGTACCGCAGCCTGATTGCGATTAAACTTGGCACACTTAACCTTCAAAATAAGACAGTATCTACGTAAAATTTTGTATGATGCATAGCAGAGGGTATTTTACCTATGAACTTCAAAAATATCTACGGTTTTATTCAAATCTTGACGAAATTTTGTACACTTAAACTTCAAAATAGAGAGTAAACATCAACGTAAGATTTCATTCGATGCATGGCGGAGGGTACCGTCCAATATAATTAGAAAGTAGTTCAGTGATCACCGTGGGAGTTAACAGAGTCATAGGATTTGTGACAGATGGAGGAGGCCATGGGCAGAAGAGTTGCAGGAGGAGTTGGGCAGAGAAGAGGAAGGGATTGGGAGAGAGAGGGGGAGTGCGGGAGATGAGGGGAGATGAGTAGAGAGAGACAAAGGAGAAGATGAGATGGACCAACTTAAGACTGGAATAAATAGGTTCCCCGGTTTTCAGCTAGTATATAATACAATCAAGCATTACACTTTACTTTCATTAGAGTATCCTACTTTTGGTTTAATGACTGCCTCACAAACTCGAGGCATGGGGTTTCGTGAATCTGTATGATTCCGCACATGCTTAACAGTATTCCAGAGATGTTTCTTGCTGCATATATTTAATTCCCTGATACGTCTGTCCACTTCACCCCAACGAGATTACTATCGAAGCTTTGGGACAGCCATACCATAACTTTCAGTACGTTCTTTTTCTCCTTTGATACAATATAGTTCATACAGTATGACGACCGATGTTACTGAAGTATGTGGTGGTACTGCTTCTGATCCATACATCTTCTGTTTTCATAATTTCGCCTACTATATCTCCGGCAAAACATGCCCAAACCATAATAGAACCTCCACCGTGTTCTATTGTAGGTAGAACACACTCCTGGGCTACCCTATCACCTACAAATCGACGAACCAATACTCTACTTCTGATTACAAGAATGTGAAACTTCCATTCATCGGTGAATAATACCTTCATCCACTCTTCCGATGTCCAATTACGATGTTTTCTAGCCCATTCAAGTTTGATACATGAAAACTTCCGCACTGCTCAAAACAATTAGGGGATCAGGTGAGTAACATACAAAATATACATATGGTAATGTATTTTATTTACATATCGGTTACAATTGTAATTTGACACAGTACGATATTTTGCTGTCTCAACTTTTTAGATGAGGTGTACATCGCGAGGATATTTGTCCATTATCCCATGAGTGCCATATCCAACTCTGCAACCGTAGTGGGAGGTACTGGTCTAACTAGAATGCGTCAGTCAAGTGCATCCCCGAACTGCTCAGTCGGGTTTAAGTCCTGTGAACAAGCTGGCCGCTCCATTCGTTTAGTTCCCTCAGCTTCAAGTATGTTGTCCACCTGTACAGCTCTGTGGGAACGGGTGTTATTGTCCACCACAATGTACCCATCTCAAATGTTCAAATGTTTGTTAAGCTTATGGGACTTAACTACGGGGTTATCAGTCCCTAAATTTACAAACTACTTATCAACTAGCTTATCCTAAGGACGGCACAGATATCCATGCCCGAGGGGGGATTCGAACCTCCGACCGTAGTGGCCGTACAGACCGTGACTGAAGCGCCTCAGTCCCCTCGGCCACCGCGGCCGGCGAACCATCTCCTATGGCACCAGCGTAGGGCGAAACAAAAACTCGGAGGATCTCTGAGTTGTCAAAGTGCCACTCTGAACGATATAGAGGTCGGTACTTCCGCCAATACTGACTTCTGTCCACACCTTTCATCCACCACCATGGTATTGTGATGCTTCCTGTCCACAAACAGGATTTTTCAGAGTTCCACGTTATCTCCAGGTCAGGAAATAACGATTGTCGGGCTGAACACAAAACCCTGACTCATCTGTGATCAGAACATGGCTTCTTTCGTTACTACTCCAATCCTGCTGTTCCTCCGTACAGTTTCTGCGGGCAAAACGGTGTCGTGGTTTTAATGGGGGCCGTTCGCCGTCGGGAGTTCGAGTTCTCCCTCGGGCATGGGTATTTGCGTTGCCCTTAGCATAAGTTACTTTAAGTTAATGTAAGTAGTTTGTAAGCTACATCAAATGTTTGTAGAGCTTATGGGACTTAACTACGGGATCATCAGTCCCTAAACTTACAAACTACTTAAGAACTACTTACGAACTAGGACGGCACAAATATCCATGCCCGAGGGGGGATTCGAACCCCCGACCGTAGTGGCCGTGCAGACCGTGACTGGAGCGCCACAGTCCCCTCGGCCACCGCGGCCGGTCAGTTTGTAAGCATAGGGACTAATGACCACCGTAGTTAAGTCCCTTAGATTTACAAACATTTGAATTTTTGTTTAATGGGACACACACCATAGGCATCCGTGCGTAGAGGCCAGATTCCGGAAGGCGATTTCGGACTGTTTGTGTTGATTTGCGCTTGCTGTTGCTGCCTGGAGGGAGCGTTGCTGCTGAGTTGCTTTCGGCTCCTTCCTGGACAACGCGGAGATATCGGTCATCTCTTGCTGCCTTATTTAAAATTGCGTTCAGGCCCTGGAAATTACACTTTCGGACACCCCAATAGCTGCAGCCACCTCCTTATGTGTTTGTCACACTTCCAACCACCCTATCGCTCTGATACCATAGCTTCGGGTAAGTCACGTAGCTATTGTACTATCTATTCATTACCCTATGATTAATATTAAAAATCGGTACTTCAATATTCGTGTTCGCGTATTTATAAAGTAATCTTGGATATGTTAAGACTGTACTACCTACTCGGTTAGGCTTTTCGAGACGGGGAGGCATACCGGCCCCGGTTCGAATCGACCTGGCGAATTAACGAAGGGGATCGCGTTGCCGGTCAGCCTGTATGTGGTTTTTAGGCGGTTTTCCACATTCCTCTAGGTGAATACCGGGCTGGTCCCGCCTCAGTTACACGATTGGCAAACATTTCATAACACCTTACGCTTTCACACTTATAACACTACACGCAGGCATTCACATCCACATTTGCAAATCACACTGAAGTACATGACACGGGGGTTCATATTTCTCTATAGTTCCACTCTTTAACAGGTCGCGGAAAAAAGGAACATCTAAATATTTCTGTTTTCGATCTTATTTCTTTTATTTTATGATGATGGTCATGTCTCCCTATGTAGATAGGTGCTAACAATATATGTTTGTATTCTGAAGAGAAAGTTGGTGAAAGAAATTTCGCAGATAGATCTCGCCGCTACAAATAACGCCTTTCTTTCAATAATTTTTACCCCAACTCGTGCATCATTTCCGCGACGCTCTCTCCGCTACATCGCGATAATGCAAAACGCGCTGCCCTTCTCTGAACTTTCTCTAAATTTTCACTTAAAATTTCCGGGGTGGTAGGCCGTGGTCGATGGATAAAACTCTCCCCTAACGTTTCGTCTTCAGCTGCGGAAGACATCTTCGGAGGCTGAGTGGCAACTGCGATGGGGCCTCGAGGGAGCGCCGCATATATAGGCAGTATAGGGGGCGCCACAGTATATCACGTGACGTCGGGAGACATAATGAGGTTAAACCGTGCATTGGCGTTATCCATGAAGCCGCGGTGGCTGGTTGGGTAAAGAGACCACCTAGTAAGCGGGAGAATCGTGTTCGATTTCAATCGTGACCCAAACTTTAATTCGACGACTAGCAGTATTATCAGTACCTTTGACCTACATCTACATAGATACGCTGCAAATCACATTTACGTGCCTGGCAGAGGGTTCATTAACCACTTTCATAACTTTTCTCTACCGTTCCATTCTGTAATAGCGCGCGGGAACAAAGAACACCTAAATCGTTCCGTTTTCGATCTGATTTATCTTATTTTATTGGGATGGTCGTGTCTCCCTAAGTAGGTGGGTGCTAGGAAAATATTTTCACATTGAGAAGTAAAAGTCGGTGATTGAAACTTAGCAAACAGAGCACGCCACAATGAATAACGTCTTTCTTTTAATGATTTCCACCATAATTCGTGCAAAATTTCCGTGACGCTCCCCCCCCCCCCCCTCGTAACGTGATAAAACAAAACGAGCTGCCCTTCTCTGAACCTTATCAATGTCTTCTGCCAGTCCCACCTGGTGAGGGTCCCACAAGGGGCAACAGTACTCCAGGAGAGGACGCACATGTGTGATGTAGGCAGTCTCTTTGGTGGAGCTGTTGCATCTTCGAAGCGTTCTGCCAATGAAACGTAATCTTCGGTTCGCCTTCCCCACAATATTTTCTATGGGTTTTCTCCAGTCTAAGTTATTCGTAATTGTAACTCCTAGGTATTTGGTAGAATTTAAGACCTTGAGGTTTGACTGATTTATCGCGTAGTTGAAGTTCAGCGGATTTCTTTTAGTGGTCACGTGCATTACTTCACACTTTTCTTTATTTAATGTCAATTGCCAATTTTCGCACCATGTAGAAATTTTGTCTAAATCGCTTTGTAGTTGATTTTGATCTTCTGTTGAATTCACTAACCGATAAACGACAGCATCATCCGAGATCAATCTAAGAGAGCTATTCAGATTGTCTCCTAAATCGTTTATAAACACGAGGAAAAGTAGGGGACCTATAACGCTTCCCTGTGGAACGCCAGATATCACTTCTGTTTTACTCGATGACTTACCGTCAATTACAACGAACTGTGTCCTTTCTGATAGGAAATCATGAATCCAATCGCACAATTGGGGAGATATTCCACAAACACGAAATTTTATTAGAAGCCGTTTGTGGGGTACAGTGTCGAAAGCCTTCCGGAAATCCAGAAATATGGAATCGATATGAGATCCCTTGTCGCTGGCACTTAACACTTCATGTGAATAAAGGGCAAGCTGTGTTTCGCAAGAGACTACACCTGTCCCTGGAAGATGAAGTTGTTTGGTGGAAAGATGTGGAGCTGGGGCAGAGCAGGCAGCAGGCAGCAGCTAGGGGCGTTACCTGCCGAGGATCTTGGAGACGCAGCCGTTGGAGACCTGGAGGATGCGCGAGATATCGCAGGGCCGCGCGCCCGAGTGCGCCAGCTCGACGATCTTCTGGCGCGTCGAGTCGGGCAGCGGCCGGCCGCCCACGAACACGCCGCCCAGCTGGTTGACGCCGCTGTGCCCTGCAACAGTGCGCTCGCTACTAGCCGCTCTGCGGGAGCTGTCGGGGTGAGGGACAAGGACCAGCTACTGGGGAGGGGTGAAGCTAGGCCGGTCACCAGCTACTGGGTGTCACACTGGGAAGGACCTAGCCGCTCTGGTGGGGGGCTGTCGGGGTGAGGGACAAGGACCAGCTACTGGGGAGAGGTGAAGCTAGGCCTGTCACCAGCTACTGGGCGTCACACTGGGAAGGACCTAGCTGCTCTGGCAGGGGGCTGTTGGGGCGAGGGACAAGGACCAGCTACTGGGGAGAGGTGAAGCTAGGCCTGTCACCAGTTACTGGGTGTCACACTGGGAAGGACCTAGCCACTCTGGTGGGGAGCTGTCAGGGTGAGGGACAAGGACCAGCTACTGGGGAGAGGTGAAGCTAGGCCTGTCACCAGCTACTGGGTGTCACACTGGGAAGGACCTAGCCACTCTGGTGGGGAGCTGTCAGGGTGAGGGACAAGGACCAGCTACTGGGGAGAGGTGAAGCTAGGCCTGTCACCAGCTACTGGGTGTCACACTGGGAAGGACCTAGCCGCTCTGGTGGGGGGCTGTCGGGGTGAGGGACAAAGACCTGCTACTGGGGAGAGGTGAAGCTAGGTCTGTCACCAGCTACTGGGTATCACAATGGGAAGGACCTAGCCGCTCTGCCGGAGCTGTCGAGGTGAGGGACAAAGACCTCCTACTGAGAAGAGGTGAAGCTAGGCCTGTCACCAGCTGGGAAGGACCTGTGGTTGGTGGAAAATAAACCCCCAGCTACTGGGCACCACAGTAGGACGAATCTGATTAGGGCGAGGAACAACCTACATATACTGCTAAGGAATTTTGGCTGATTAGGTTCAAGTTCTGAAGCAAGCAGGAGTAAAATATAGGGAGCGTAAGGTTATTTACAACTTGTACAAAAACCAGACAGCGGTTGTCAGAGTTGAAGGGCATGAAAGGGATGCAGTGGTTGGGAAGGGAGTAACACAGGGTTGTAGCCTTTCTCCAATGTTATTCAATTTGTACATTGAGCAAGCTATAGAGGAAAGCAAGGAGAAATTTGGAGAAGGAATTAAAGTTCAGGGGGAAGAATTAAAAACATTGCCTTTTGCCGACGACATAGTAATTCTGTCAGATACAGCAAAAGACCTGGAAGAGCAATTGATCGGAATGGACAGTGTGCTGAAAGGTGCTTATAAGATGAACATTAACAAGAGCAAAACTAGAGTAATGGAGTGCAGTGTAAGAAAATCAGGTGATGCTAAAGGAATTAGATTAGGCAACGAAACAATACAGTAGGTAAATCAGTTTTGTTACTTGGGCAGTAAAATAACAAATGATGGTCGCAGTACAGAGGATATAAAATGCAGAATGGCAATGGGTAGAAAAGAGTTCTTGAAAAAGAGAAATTTGTTAACATCGAATATTGATTTAAGCCTAAGGAAGACCTTTCTGAAGGCATTTGTATGGAGTGTCGCCTTGTATGGGAATGAAACATGGACGATAAACAGTGCGAACAGGAAGAGGATTGAGGCTTTTGAAATGTGGTGCTACAGAAGAATGCTGAAGATTAGGTGGGTGGATCGCGTAACTAATGAGGAGGTACTGAACGGAGTTGGGGAGAAAAGAAATTTCTGGCATACCTTGACTAAAAGAAGGGATAGATCGGTAGGGCACATGCTTAGACATCAAGGAATTGTGAATTTAGCGTTGGAGGGAAGTGTGTGGGCTAAAAACAACAGAGGAAGACCAAGAGATGGATACAGTAAGCAGATTCAGACAGATGTAAGTTTCCGTTCTTATGTGGAGATGAAAAGGCTTGCTCAGGATAGGGTATTGTGGAGAGCTGCATTAAAGCAGTCTCCGGACTGAAGACCACAACAACAGGAACAACGACTAGCTACTGACTACAGTGTTGCCATGTTGAGTGGAAGTGAAGCTGATGTAAAACTAGCCATACCAGCAGCTACCGGTTATCACGCTGGGAAACATCTGTCATTGGTGAAAAATAAACACCAGCTACTGGCTGCCACACTAGACGGAGCTGTGTAGGTTGGGGAACGGCCTACACCTACTGGTAAAGAGTTTTGGCTGGTGAGGAACAACAACCAGCCAGTGGCTACGTTATTGCCACATTGGGAAGAGGCTGTAGCTGATGTGGAGATACCACCAGCTAGTGGATCTGACACAGAGAAGAAGCTGTGGTTGATGAAAAACAACCACCAGCCACTGGCTACCTCGGAGCAAACTGGGCTGTTGAGTAGGAATCACAAACCAGTGGGTTCTGCACAGGAAGGTCGCTGTATCTGGTGGCAAGTGACAACCAGTTACTGCCTACTACGCTGAGGTGGGGAGAGGAGTTCCTGAGGCTGATTAGTAGCAAACATCAGGTACTGGCTACCACAATGACAGGAAGTAGTTGTTCACGAGGACTTATAATTTGTTATTATCTACCACACTGGGATGTGTCCATGACTGGTAAGCAGCAACTACCAGACACTTTCTACAGCAAGATGGGGTGGCTGTGGCTGCAGAAGAGCAGCCACTAACTACTGGCTACTATTCTGGGAGAGAATTGTGGCTGCTGGGGAGGAACTAGCACCTGCCGATTATCACAATGGGAGAGAGATTTGGCTGGTGAAAAGGATATCGTGGTCATTGGTGCAGATGATCTGAATATCTTTGGTTAAGGATAGTGAAGGAAATCGGCCTTACTATGAAAGGAATCGTCCCGGCATTTGCGTGGAGCATTGTAGAGAAATAAGTGGGTTTCAAATGCCCTTCTCGTGAATGCGACTCCAGCGAGCTAGCGACCGCCCCACCTCGTTTGGTTTTGTCTGACTTCATACTGGGAGGAAGCTGCAGCTGATGAAGAGTAATCACCAGATACTGGTTACCACTCTGGAGGAAGCTGCGGCTGTAGCGGATTAACCATCAGCTACTGCCTCTGAGGATAACCACCAGCCAGAGGTTACAACACAAGGAGTACATGGTCAGGAGCTACGACCTACGCCCTGCCACCACACTAGGGGCGGAAGCCACGAATGGTGAGTAGGGTAAGGAGCTGCTGGTTCTCAGAATGGAAGAGGGTTTTGGCTAGTGAGGAACAAAAATCAACTACTGGTTAGCATACTACGAGGAGGTTGTAGATGATGTGGAGGACAAGTGGTGCTACTACACTGGGAAAGGCTGTGGTTGTTGAGGAGCAGCAACCACCAGTGGCTCACTGGGAGTAGACTGTAACTAATTGTGCCACTAAAACCAGTCATTGAGCGAATGCAGTTTCTGGGGGGCAGCTAGGGACTCGACAGAGCGAGCTGTGGCTGCAGAGGAGGCGGTCTCAGCTGCACAACAACAACCACAACCACATCTGTTATCAGCAATTGGCTTTACAGTGTCTGGTAGAGGCTATGTGGCTACCAGTAATGTTTCCCCTTCTCCATATCCCTTTCAATTCCAAATTGGACCCAAGGGCGATGTTTAATTCAATTGAAGAAACACTCTGTAGCCAAGACTGCAATACTAAAAGTTGAACACACAATTTTCTTCCTGCGGGACATTCTCAACCGCCAATCTTCATTTTAAATAATGGGATCGCCAATAGTTGTTAATTTTAAACTTTTTATTTTTTATTTTATACACTACCCGAGTCCGAGACTTATATGTCATCAGGGGCATCTGCAAATTACAATCAAACTAGTAACTATCATGTAATAAAATGGCTACCCCACAGCTTTACTAAAATTATTCAGTACAAAGGGAGTATTTAGTGAGTCCGTGAAACTGTTAAATTTAGGAACAGATTAAAATAGTGGATTCCTGGTACATGGAACAAGCCGGGAGGCACTGTAGGCGACTTGAGAACGATATAGCCACTCACAAGGCAGGGTTTTACACTACAGACCCTGCCATTTTATTACATGACAGACGCCACTATTTTATTTGATTCCAATTTGCAGATGCCCTTGATGAGATATAGGTCCCTAAACTCGGGTAGTGTATAAAATAAAAAGTTTAAAATTAACAACTATAGCCAATCCCATTATTTAAAATAACTGCACATTCATTTGAACTAACAGGTTTCGGTGAACATATTTAGCACCACCTGAGCTCTTTTTTTAACGTTGTCTAAAACTGCGTTAGGACCTGTACTCGTTTGTTATGCAGGAAGGGAGGATGGCCTAAATTTATCACAAACCTCAGCAACGGTGCAGTCCGAAGTCCTAACTAAACGTATCACTGCATTGTCGAGAGTGTGTGCGCTTTCTCGACGGTTAACAATGGTTATGAAATGCAACGTATTCCACGAAAATGATACTGAACACTTTTTTATGATCAAGTTTTATTCTGGACATAATTCGACGCGGTTCAGAGCGTCAAATATGCCCCTGTCAGTTACTCGATTTTCGCATTTGATCACGGTCGCCAAGCTCCAAAGGAAAATCCCATTACCCTCGTTAAAAGCATTTGAATTGAGGGGCTCATAGACGGGTGATGGCAATCAGCTTCCCTCCCTCACGGCGCCCTGAAGCCTGTTCGGTGGCCGGAGGAGGCGACACTTGTTGCCGGGACAGACTGCGGCCACTGCTGTCAACACGGCGGTGCAGCGGCGCGCGGTTGGCACGCCTGTCCCTCGGCTAGCTTATCAGCCATCGGCGGCACAAAGGCCCGCCCGCCCCCGCACTTCACGCATCGCAGAGGCCCGCCTGAGATTCCACAGCCTGACGCCATGGCCACCGCCGCCTGGTGCGTCTTAAGCCGGGTTTACACTAGCAAGTAAAATGGCGCAACACCTATCAGAATTCCATCTGCATAGAATATTCGAGCAGACTTTGGAGTTGTTATTTAGGTTATTGTTCAAATGTTTGTATAGCTTATGGGACTTAACTACGGGGTCATCAGTCCCTAAACTTACAAACTACTTACGAACTACCTTATACTAAGGACGGCACAAATATCCATGGCGGAGGGGGCATTCGAACCCCCGACCATAGTGGCCGTGCAGACCGTGACTGGAGCGCCTCAGGCCTTTGTTGAATACTGGCAAATTTCCAGTCGTTGGGTACGCAACGTTGGCTGAGCGAGCGGTTGTATATGATAGTTATGTATGGGACTATACGGGGCTATTGCATCAGCATTTTCTGAAAGGAAACTAACTGATATACAATTGGGACTGGGAGACTTATTTTTGTTAAGTGATTTAAGTTGCTTGAATCAACAAATAATACAATTCCTTGAGACAACATTGTCTCATTATACCAAATGTATTAAACATAAGGAGAGGAATTGAATTAAATTTCCTACTTACTAGGTAGGCGGTTTAGACCACTCAGCTAACACATCGTTGCAGCCAAAGCATTTCACAGGGAACATGAAGCAGAATTGAAGTATGTGAATGCTTTGGTGAGGCGAGTGTCAACAGCCGTAATATATTTCATAAAATGCATTTTTTTAAAAAACCATCAGCTGTTAATTCAAAACCTTATATATCTACCAGTTTCGGTCAATAGACCATCTTCATGGATAAAAAGGTGTTAAAACTGAATGCTAAAATGCATCAAATAAAATACATCTAGCTGAGACAAACAGGAGTCAGTACAACAGAAAGTGTTAAAATTACAGTGGTCATCTTTGATATAACCTATCAATCAACACAACATAAAAGGTAAGAACAGACTATCAATAAAAAATGGAGGGAGTGCCTTGTGCTAATTGCATAAGTCAAAGTATGTGGTGTCGAGGGAGACCTGTTTTAAGACAGTCCGTGTAGGCGCGTTGGCTGCAACGCTGTGTTAGTTGAGTGGGCGCCGGGCGCCGTGGCTCAGCGCGCCCGGTCAGAGGGCTCAACGGCCTCTGTAATAAAAAAGCTGAGCCAACAACACACCGAACAAGAACGAACATACACGATCAGCGTCCGCAACGAAGAGAACTACCCATAGGAAAAAAAAAAAGAAAAAAGAAAAAAAAGTGGTCTAAAGTGCCTACGTAGTAAGTAATAGGTCCTGGGTTCGAATCCCGGCCACAGCACAAATTTTAATTCAATGTCTCTCCTATGTTTAAGTTGCTTTAATGCACCAGGGGTAAGGTTACTGACGAAGAGTAACTATTTTTCAAAAACTATTCTAAAAACAGGATGAACAAATTAGCATGCGGAAAAAATAAATAAATAAATAAATTAAAAACCTATTTCATTGTATTACTGTTTGGGAGCAGAGGAAGCATAAGTATTAAGGCTGCCAGTGGTATAATGGTGCACATTGTACTGTGAAGGTGTAGGTGAGGTAGTTAAGTGCTGTGCAGGGCTTGGCGTCTAGAGGCGCGCCGTAAGCCTGAGACCCTCTTGTCAGAGACGTGGAGAGCGCTGTTACCGCCTCCCCTCGGTGTAAACACGACTCTCGCTTCGCTTTGCCGGCTAATGGTCATTGACGGCACTGCAGTCGAGATATTTGACTGCTCTCGAAAGTAACCGCAGCCTTTGAGGCACGTACAATGGCCCTCGGCGGAGAGTGGACCAGGTTGGCAATTGTGGCGGCGCCCTCGAGTGGCGAGTGTTTCGGCTGGCAGTGGGTCGCAAGACGCGGCGCGCTATTGTGGCTGGTGGCTGGTGGCTGCGCTGGGACGGCCGCAGCAACAGGTCGCGGGCAACGGACCCAGGAGACGGCGCGGAAGCTGTCTGCCGCACCACTCGTGTAAGCACCAATTTCAATTCTGAGCCATCTTCTTTTATGACGTTTGGCAACTGCATATATACATACATACCTTAATCTGCGTGGCGGGTGGTACACTGTACCACCACTAGGCATTTCCATTCCTATTCCACTCCCAAATAGATCGAGGAAAAAAGGAATCGTTATATGCTTCCGTACGAGTCCTAATATCTCTTATCTTGTCTTTGTGATCACTACGTCAAATTTAAGTTGGCGGCAGCAAGATCGTACTACACTCAGCTTCAAATTGCGGCTCTCTAAATTTCCTCAACAGAAATTCACGAAAAGACTTCGTCTTTCTTCCAGCGATCTCCAATTGAGTTGCCGGAGCATTTCCGTCACACTCGCGCATTGGTTGAACCTACCGGTAACAAATCTAGCTGCTCGCCTCTGAACCGCCGCTATATCTTCCTTTAAACTGATCCGCTGCGGGTCCCAAACACTTGAGCAATACTCAAGACGTGGTCGTACAAGCGTTTTATACGCGGTCTCCTTTACAGGTGAAGTACAACTTCCCATAATTCTCCCAACAAAACCGAAGTCGGCTGTCCGCCTTACTCACAACTGTCCTTACATGTTCGCTCCATTTCATATCGCTCTGCAATGTTACGCCTAGATATTTGAACGACGCGACAGCATCAAAAAGCTCACGACTAATGGGATTGTTTTTTCTACTCATGTGCACCAACTTATATTTTTCTACATTGAGAGCTAGCTTCCATTCTTCGCACCAACTAGAAATTTTGTCTAAGTCATCCTGTATGCTATTACAGTCATTTAAAGACGACACCCTCCCATACACCACAGCATCATCAGCAAACAGCCGCAAATTACAACTTACTCTGTCCATCAGATCATTTATATAGATAGAAAATAATAGCGGTCCTATCACACTCCCCTGGGGCACGCCTGTCGATACACTCGTCTCTAATGAACAATCGCCGTCGAGACCAAGGTAATGCTTTGTATTACTTAGGAAGTCTTCCAGCCAGTCACAAATCATTGAACCTATTCCATTAGCTCGTATCTTCGTAAGCAGTCTGCATTGTCTGCACCTTGTCGAACGCCTTATTAAAGTCGAGAAAAACACAATCCTCCTGTTGCCCTTCATCCATGGCTCCCAAGATGTCATGTGAGAAAAGGGCAAGCTGAGTTTCAGATGAAATGTTTCCTAAACCCGTGCTGATTCATGGAAAGAAGTTTTTCCGTTTCAAGGAAATTTACTATATTCGAACTGAGAATATGCTCCAAAATCCTACATGAAACTGATGTCAACGATATTGGCCTGTAATTGTGTAGGTCAGTTCTCTTTCCTTTCTTATAAACGAGAGTCACCTGCGCTTTTTTCCAATCACTAGGAACTTTGCGCTGAATTAAAGATTCGCGATAAATGCAAGCTAAGTAGGGGGCCAATGCCGCAGAATATTCTTTGTAAAACTGGTATTCCATCCGGACCAGCAGACTTTTTCGTATTTAGCTCTCTCAGCTGCCTCTCCACACCGGAAATACATATTACTATGTCCTCCACTTCGGAATTAGTACGTTGATCAAATGATGGTACATTTGTGCGGTCCTCCTGCGTGAAAGATTTATTAAAGGTTAAATTCAGAACTTCATCTGCGGTTGAATACATTATAGCCCGGTAACTTTTGTGTGGTGAGCATTATTGTGTGATGTTAATTTTCTTCGTGACCAAGGAATGAAGGCAGGATTTTCATGGAAAATAGCAAATATTTTGGATGGTAATAAAGACGATTTACAACTATAGTGCCATATAACGTGTATCCAATTTTTATTGGTATAGCTCTTGATATGTAATCCAAACAAACTTAAAGTCCATGCAAATCTGGATATTTTGACTGATTCTTTCGCCGGTTCTTGGTGGATCATCAGATTAATTTTGAATTAAATAACCGATTTTATACTTACTTTAAAGTCTGAATATGACGTAGTAAGCCGAAAACCGGGTAACTAAGTGGGAATGAACTTGTAGAACATACACAAAATTGTACTTTCAAGTCAGTATCATGATGTACTACCAAGAACCGACGGATAAATCAGTGAAAATGTCTTCATTTACATTTCATCTTAGTTTTTTGGCTTTCATATTAACAGCTATATCTCTGTACACAATAAAAATTGTACACATGTTATATCAAATTTTAACGCAATTCTTCTGCAGTATCACCTCGTAAAATACTTACGACTGCTCTTAATAAACATGTTCAGTGGGAAAACTACATTCCTCTGAGCAGGTGACAAGTACACATTCTCAAACAAATTAGCGACCTGGTTTCGTTTGTCATCTGGGTTCCCCCTCGGTCGTCTGCGCATGCGCGAAGCACTTCCATACACGTGAGAATAGGATCCATCCTATTCCGTCTACTAGCGTTCGGATGCGTGCATCTTGTGCAAGTGGACGCGTCTACACTGTACGCAGACGGCGTGACATATGCATCACGGGTAATCTCGTAAGCTGTCACTTCCCGTGTAGAAAGATCTTTAGGTTTTAAAGTCTGTCGGTAGCGTGTTGTAGCGTCCCCCGAAGAGCACACGCTCCAGAGAAGATTCTCAGAACGAAAGAACGTTCTCTCAGTAAGTTTTGAATTGCGTATGAATAAAAACTTCGAAGCATATGCTCTGAACAGGTAGTTCATTCTCGTCAGTTCCCGTTCTTGAGTAGGTTCTCCGTGTGTTATGTCCGCCACAAATGAGCTGTTGAATCGTGTATTTCTTTAAAGTAGCCCGATCAGGGAAATCATTCAGTGTACAATATGGAGTAGGCATCTACGTGTTCAGTAAGAACTGTACTATGTTTAGATATTCGTTTCTTGTTCAGAAGCATATTATTAAGACTAAATATGGACTTTTTACGAAAATTTATTCTTCAAGCGATGTTATAAAATGTTCGTCGCGCGAGAAACTTTGTTACTGAAATTGAGTTAGCACAATTTGCGAACGAAATTTTAAGTATGCGTTCCATTTTCATCTGTTTCCATGTGGAACGCTGCCAGAGCTTTCTAACAGAATATACTTTTTGAAAAATGTGACACAAAATGGTGTGCTCATAAGCGATAGGCCATGAGATTTTGTTAGAAGGAACATACTGATAGGTATGTAATTAAGCAGTTATTAATTTTACTGTAGTGTTTACTTAAATCTAACATAAAAGAAGTTACGATTACGAAGGCAGAAAACGCATCTGCAATAGACCAACCGATTTGGGTATAATGAACAAGAGGGGTACAAAAATACTTCAGTATCTTGTATTGCCGATTCATTTAATTTATGATACAGACTGTGAAGTCCTGGGATGCACTTCATTTGGAATTAACGTCATAAGACTATTTAAAAACGTACAATACTAATTTCCTTTTAAGATATTTTCAACCGTAAAAATACACTCCTAACAAACTGGTAAAACACGCAGCTGAATCCACTTGTGATTCATTTCTATGTCGGTAATGAAAAAAAACCTCTGACATCACTGTCGTCACTAAATAAAATGCTTGAAGCGTCATGCTTATGATTATTGTGAAGAAAGCGACTTGACAGCAAAATCTTCAAATGTTTGTAGAACTTATGGGACTTAACTACGGGGTCATCAGTCCCTAAGCTTACAAACTGCTTATGAACTAGCTAAGACTAAATACGGCACAAATATCCATGCCCGAGGGGGGATTCGAACCCCCGACCGTACTGGCCGTGCAGACCGTGACTGGAGCACCTCAGTCCCCTCGGCCACCGCGGCCGGCAGCAAAATCTTCTTATTTGCATAACCTACGTATAAAGGAACTTTTTTTTTTGCCTTTTCAGCAACACAAATTTTGCCATTTTTATTGTAAACCACAGTAAAACGTAAACTTAACAGAAGTTTCTCAGCACTAAGTATGCTAGAGAGCTCACTTCAGAAATCGTATAATGTTCTCCGGTCGCGATAAACTTCTCTAGTTTTATTCATACGAAATAGGAGGACGTTCTTTGTTGTGAGCAACTTCCCCCACCCTTTTACTCACGCTGAGAACATACTCGGTTGAAGTATTATCTCCGACTCGCTTTATTTATGCGAACCTGAGTTTGTTCTCTGGAATTCAGAGTATAAAGTAGATTCTCATTCCGTTTTATTCGTACAGCCCATTAACATTCAGAGACGTCGTACTGAATTCTAACCAAAACATAATCGCAGTGATGTCAAACATAAAGTGTTAACCAAGGATATGAATGCAAAATTTTTACGACAAAGAAATTTTAATGTCATGATAAATGTTATCTCAGCTCTTTTTTCAAGCACTGTATATACCATTGTATAACCTGTGGTCCGCCTTGTCTTGTTCTTTTGTGTCTAGTCTTGTTAGATGGCGACATCATCATAATTTTTCGAGAGTCACTTGGATTGTTTTTTCTCATCTTCTTTCTTCCTTTTTTACTTCCCGGACTGCATTTCCTTTCCCCTCCCCTTCTTTCCTATCCTAACTCCTTCCCATCCCCACCGGGGGACTGATAACTATAGTAGTTTAGCCCCCTTATCCCAAACAAACAACCCAACCCTTTCTCACCTCACCTATTCTGGGTGTGTGAAGCTACTGTAAAATATTTACGGACTCCTCTGTCCGTTCTTGACGAACATAAGTTATATAAATGTGTCTGTTTTTTTCGGACATGTCCGAAAGAACAGACACCACACATATAAATAACTTTTACAATTTGCCGTTGACGGGCAATGCTCCTTTCTTCAGTGCGGAGCCACTCCTAGGTCCTTACACTTACAACGCCGACTTCGTGACAGGGCTCACCGACCTACACCGATACCTTTTCTCCGTGCAGCACTCCCTGAGGAATGGGCTGCCATTACCCAAATGAAATCAATGATCGTATGGCATATTTGGCATGGAGATCCCGTCTGGGACTGTTCTGCCGCCTGGTGCAAGTCTTTTTTACTTGACGCCACTTCGGCGATTTGCGTGTCGATGTTGATGAAAATGATAATGAGGACAACACGCAGTCCCTTGCCGGGAATCGAACCCGGGTCCTCTGATTGGTAATCAGCGATGCTGTCGACTGAACTGCGGGGGGTGGACATTCCCCAAGAAATCTTCCAGCACCTGCGTGAGTAGAAGCAGTCATCAAGGCTAAGGGTGTCCAAAACCATACTGAATGTCAGCATTACCGATGGAGGGCGCTAGAAGTCATTTTCATCCAGCTGTCGGGATACTTCTGATTGCACAGTGTACGTCTGTGTTTGCGTACACATGCCTAAGCAGTTTGTTTGGCCCTTCGATGTTAATCGTGATGGCCGGAAGTGGGTTTGAGCCGCCATCCTCCGCAGTGTTTTAGGGCCTTATCACACTAGGCTGCCAGGCGGCGCAGCCAGTACCGCCACCATCACCACTCGATTTGGCCGCCACACGGTCAGTCTACCGTGCAGTGTGCACTACTGATGAGGGAACATGCCGATCAATGAGTATTCATATATGCTTCTCCTTGTACATTTAATGAAAAGGAGAAGGAGAACGAATAGAAAGATATATGTACACCCTATCGTTAAGGGAATCTAAAAGATGATTGGGTAGTACTGCTGTGAAGCTGGTTATGTCGCAAATTCTTTATTATATGTCACACTTCGTGTACAATGTGCCCTCTAAAATGACGCGTTTCGGCTTTACCATCATCAGATTGGCATCTCTTCCGTGCTATGTGCACACTCTTTTTGATGAAATGTGTCCAGATGACAACAAATTTTTCAATTACTTACGAATGTCTAAATCGTCTTTCTTTGAACTATTGTCGTTAATAAAGGGAGATATCACCGGTAAAGATTCGAAAATGAGAAAGTGTCTCTCAACAGAAAAAAAAATCCACCTTGTAGTCAGTTTGAGGTAATTAAACAAATTGCAAGTTATTACCTTTTTTGCTTTTCGAAGTATTAATTACTACTGCAAACAGTTAAAGTTTGAAACTTACGAATATTTTCTTTCAATATTTATATCCTAATACGCCGAAAGAAAATGGATTCAATGTATAACTTCTGGCATTCAATCAGGATTTCTTGCAGCTTCATATTTTTCTGTTTCGTCATATCTACACTTTCCTCTTTTCAGTCCGAATCTCATAGACACTTCACGAATGCAGACAAGAATGAGGGGAAAACAGAAAGTGGCAGACTGGTCGACTGACGAGAACTGCTGTAGCCGGGACAACCACCACTGCGCCGCTAGTGGCGTGATTGGCTGCGTCGCCTGGTGGCCTATACTGGTGTAATAAGGCTGCGCCGCCTAACGGCCTAGTGTAATGCGAGGGCCTAGAGTTGGCCACCTTGTGAGGAGGTGGGGGAGGGGCAGCGGCGTGTTGTCGGGTGGAGGCGATATGTTTACAGCGCGCGGGCCGGCGGGCGGCGGCGCACAAAGCTGAGACGCGCAGCCGCGATGAGAGGCGACAGCTGCCGCTGCTGCTGCTGCTGCACAAAGCCATTGTGCGCGCCTTTGTGCCGCCGCTACAAAGTGCCGACGCCGACAGCTCTGGACACCGGGGCAGCTCTTCCCCTGGAAACGCTCCGGGCGCGCCAAAATATCACCCCCTGCCACTAAAAAATTCTACTTCCCAAATAGAATCGTTTGTGCGTCGGAGATTTCATCGTGGAAACATGTCCTCTGTGGAGTCCCGCAGGAACCAATCCTCGATCCATTCCTTTTCTCGGTGCATCCTCCTTCGTGTGCCCAGTAGCAAATGTTTCAAATGTTCAAATGTTTGTATAGTCTATGGGACTTAACTACGGGGTCATCAGTCCCTAAACTTACAAACTACTTGTGAACTACTTACGAACTAGGACGGCACAAATATCCATGTTCGAGGGGGGATTCGAACCCCCGACCGTAGTGGCCATGCAGACCGTGACTGGAGCGCCTTAGTCCCCTCGGCCACAGCGGCCGGCTGCCCAGTAGCGAAGGAACTAGTTCGGAAGAGCTTTCCCATAGCGAACTACGCGAAATAGTTCCTTCATCCCTCGCCTCTTACTTCATTCGCTCATTTCCCGAAGATTCCATCTACATCTACACGGGATACTCTGCCTGGCAGAGGGTTCATCGAACCACCATTATACTATTTACCTCCCATTCCATTCTCTAATAGCGCGCGGGAAGAAAGAACGACCGAATCTCTCCGTTCGAGCCGGCCGCGGTGGCCGAGGAGACTGAGGCGCTCCAGTCACGGTCTACACGGCCACTACGGTCGGGGGTTCGAATCCCCCCTCGGGCATGGATATTTGTGCCGTCCTAGTTCGTAAGTAGTTCATAAGTAGTTTGTAAGTTTAGGGACTGATGACCCCGTAGTTAAGTCCCATAGACTATACAAACATTTGAATTTAAATTTTCTCTCCGTTCGAGCTCTGATTTCTCGTATTCTGATGATCATTTCTACCTATGTAAGTGGGAGTCAACAATATATTTTTGCGGAGGAGAATTTTGGCGATTAGAGTTTCGTAAGTAGCTCACGCCACACCAATAAAAGCCATTTTGTAATGATTCCCATCTCAGATCCTTTATCATTTCTGTAACGCTGTCTCCCCTGTATCGTGACAAAACCAAACGAGCTGCCCTTCATTGAACTCTTTCGATGTCCTCCGTCAAACCCACCTGATAAGGATCTCACACTGGGCAGCAATACGCCAACAAAGAATGGAGAAGCGTAGTGTATGCAGTTACTTTAGTAGTTCTGTTGCGTCTTTTAGGGGTTTCGCCAATAAAACGTGGTCTCTGGTTCACCTTTCCCATTACATTATCTGTGTGTTCTTTCCAGTTGAAGTCTGATGTAATAGTAATTCCTAGGCATTTAGTGGAGTTTACGGCCTTTGATTGCTTTCTCTTGTAAACAAAGTTTAACGGATTTCTTTTCGTACTCATGTGGACGATTTCACACTTATTATTTAGGGTCAATTAGTTATATTCAGATCGTTCTGCAGTTTGTTTTGATCTTCAGATGATTCTACTAGACGGTAAATGACGGCGTCATCTGCAAACAACCGAAGAGAGCTCCTCAGATTTTCTCCCAAATCGTTTGTATGAATAAGAAACAGAAGAGAACCAATAACACTAGATCTGTTTTAGTCGGTGCCTTACCATTGCTTACTACAAACTGTGCCCTTTCTGAAAGGAAATACCCTATTCAGTCGCAAATTTGGGGTGATATACCACAACCAGGCAATTTGATTAAAAGCAGTTTGTGAGGTATGCTGTCAAGAGCCTTCTGGAAATCAAGAAATATGGAATCACTTGTCGATAGCACTCCATCATTTTGTGTGAGTAAAGAGCTAGTTGTGTTCTTATTCTCTAAATCCTCGTTAACCTTGGGTCAATATATTATTCTGTTCGAGATAATTCACTGGCGGGGATCAGCGATAGAACGCGAGACCGCGCAGAATCACGTGATTCCATTCTGTCAGTTACCGTCACTTCGAGCTGAGTCAGTTATTTATAAAAAAAAAGTATTTTTATTCGCCGAAATAAAACCATTTAGCATATTTTATAGCAAATGACTCTTCATTGAGTTAATAAATAAATAACTGGTTTGTTTGCCTATTTGATGTCTAATTGCCCAAAAATACGGGTAATAGCACCCACTTGGGCAACACTGATCATTATAAAAAAAGCTACCATAACAAAAGAAAATGCACTTACAGCGGCGGTAGAAAAAGCCAAAAAAGATATAATTATCGTATGGTGACGAATTACAGTGATGATGATAAGTCAATATTTACTCGCAATAGCGAATTTCTTTTAGTGTCACTGTATAAGGTATGGATATTCTACCAAATGGTGACATATGAAAATTTGTGCCGGGCTGGGATTCGAACCCGGGTTTCCCGCTTTTCGCGAGCGGTCGCCTTAACCAGTAGGCTACCCGAACACGACTACAGGACCGACCCAAACTTCCATATGCCACACTGACTGCACATATGAGTCAACTGCATTCATCCCTTAGCACTCGCAGCTTAAGCTGTATTCCCGCACCGGAGATGAATGCAGTTGGCTCATAGGTGCAGTCAGTGTGGCATATCGAAGTTTTGGTCGGTCCTGGAGTCATGTTCGGGTAGCCTAGTGGTTAAGGCGACCGCTCGCGAAAAGCGGGAAAGCCGGGTTCGAGTTTCGGCTCGGCACAAATTTTCATATTTCATTTTCTACCATTCGGTAGAATATCCATACCTTATACAGTGATGCTAAAAGAAATTTGCTATTGCGAGTAAATATTGACCAAAAAACAGTAACGAGTAGCGATCTGACTCGGGAATGGGAGCTGACGAACTATAAAGAGCTACCTACTTCGCGACGAAACTGCGGACTAAAATGAGAGCTACCGATAGCGTACTAAAATATGAGCTACCGGTCGCGATCTACTATGCCGAACGTTTCTCGCTCCTTACTTCGTTGGATACTCTTCCGAAGACCGACGGGCAATAGTGAGAGGGTGCGCACCAGACTTATTAATCACGTGCTCGCTTTCTGCCGATGAGAGCCATTTCTAGGTGAGCGTCTGCCTGCTAGATTACATAGTTCAGTGCTACAGTACTTCTGTTTTAAGGTATTCTGCACTGTGAAGTATCTGTCTAATAAATTCCATAACGCTAAGATATGAACATAACTCAAAACTTAAACGCGAGAAATTATCCACAAACTGTTCTTTTGGTCTGCGTGATATCTTTTGTGGCTCACGCAGCAAGCGCATGAGACAGCTAGGGTGGGGAACTTCTCCCTCCACCTGCATGCGTAGACCACACCGCTCAGCCGTCACTGGGACCGGCCGAACTATAAGAGCGAACTAGTTCGCGTCAGAGCTGCCAACTAAAGCGAGAGCCCATGGCCGCGAACTATTACGCGAAGATTAATGCCCAGTTTACACGACGACGGAAAGTTCACAAGGAAGGTTATGGTCTAACACAGCCTTCCAAGCCTCTGAACTCTGTTGACTAATAATTACAGAGTGTTTCTAAAAGAATATACGTATTACAAAGTATTATTTTGTCCAAACTATCAATCGATGCCCCTAGGTTCGGCTATTGACGAAACGAATACATAGTCTAGAGTCTATTAATAGCCGCTAGATGCTTGCTAACCGTCATATGTTTAAAATTGCCACTCCGCAGCAGGAATCATTTTGTTTTCTCGAGTTTGCGAAGTGCCATTCCGTTTCAGGTTGAGGTACCCAACTGATCTTCCGAATGGGTGGAAACTTCGCAGATGGTATCGACAATTTGTAGATACGGAATGTGTAAGTAAAGGAAAGTGTCCTCGGCGCCCGCTTGTTCTCGAAGAAAATGTTGCAAGATTTCTAACTGCTTTCCAGCGTAGTGCTTCAAAATCATTTCGTCATAGCAGACGGGAGTTACAACTGCCTACAACAACAATTTGATGTGTTTCGTATCCATTGACCCCACTGCCGATGGGACGTTAAACCGAAATCTTCCATCCTTCCTTCGATTCTTTTCGTCGCCAGGACTCCAGGATTTTACACCCTTTTCTCCCTTCCCGTATTTTCGACACGTCTATCATATTTTACAGATTTTACCCACATAATATGTTTGACTTATTTGATAATGTTTCCCCTAGTAATCCATGAAGTTTATTCATGTATGTATACTTATATTTTCGTATTATTCAAAGATCATCGTTCCGAAATTGTTGTTGTTGTGGTCTTCAGTCCGGAGACTGGTTTGATGCAGCTCTCCACAATACCCTATCCTGAGCATGTCTCTTCATCTCCACATAAGAACGGCAACCTATATCTGTCTGAATATGCTTACTGTATCCATCTCTTGGTCTTCCTCTTCGATTTTTACCTCACACACTTCCCTCCAATACTAAATTTACGATTCCCCGATGTCTAAGAATGTATCCTACCAATCGATCCCTTCTTTTAGTCAAGGTATGCCAAAAATTTCTTTTCTCCACAATTCTGTTCAGTACCTCCTCATTAGTTACGCGATCCACCCACCTAATCTTCAGCATTCTTCTGTAGTTCCGAAATTAACAATCGATAATTCTATTGTATTATCACTAAATTATTTTTGTTGTTGTTGTTGTTGGCAAACTTGAAGCTTCAGTGCGGAAACTTTCGTCTCGTGCTGTGGTAGCGTGTAGAGAAAGAGCTGTATCTCAATCCAGAATTCAGTCAGCATTGTACTAGTACTGAATAAAAAACGTTTCAATATGTGTGTCGTATATCACTGCTCACCTGATCCCCTAATTGTTTTGAGCAGTGTGGATGTACCGGTGTAGATGTATCAGCAGGCACTCTCAGGTGGGAGTGAGTATTAACGCTGTTAGCGGATGTGTGAGAGTGCGGTAAGCCGCCATGTCTGTCAGTTAGAGTCCCGTGTGTATGTGCGGGGCGCAGGACGGAATCCTCCCAACGGCAGGTAGGCGAACAGGGGGCAGGACTGAATCCTCCCGATCTACTCTAGCACAGTGGCGCCTCCGGCAGGGAGCAGCCCACAGCCCCCACCCCCGCCCCAAGCCGTTTCCGGCCGTACTTGTCACTTCAGTCCACGGCAGATCGCTTAAAAGTGATGTCCTCCGACGCCCTTGAAGTTTCAGTCAGTAGAAATGAAGGGAAAGTGTTACTTCTGAAAGGTGACACTTTCGGATTTCAGAAATTGTTGTAAAGTGGTGTAGAGCGATGGACGTGCAACGTTAAGGGTTGCAAAAGTTATATTAAATCAATTTCTGTTGAGGAGCTGGATGTTGTGGACATTCATGAAGATCACAACCACGCAGAAGTGCAAGAAATTGAATAAGTGAAATCAAGCTTCTAGTGGGAATCGAACCCGAGTCGCAAAAATAGCAGTCTGATGGCTTATCTACAATGCCCCAGCACCACATTTAAGAGTATTGCTCATAATACATACAATATCCGTGAAAGTCTTTCAGGAGTATTTCCTATTTTCCGATTTCCTATTCAGGCAAGTTTTATTAGAAACTACAGATGTTCATAACTTGCTTCTATTCACGATAAGTCAAGCCAGTTCAATGAGACTCATGTCCCGCTCTCCGTTAAAAGCAGAATTTCTTCTTCCTCAGTAAAAAATTAGCCTGTCTTATCCTCTGTTTACAAATTCAACGCGGTATCAAATAAACGTGTATACCAACTGCTGAAAATACTGCACAGATTTATCAATTGCGAGTAAAACGTAATCTTTAGATCGTAAGTACCAAAGTGATATTACTGTACGTTTACTCTGACTCTAAAGTTAACTGGGGCTGAATTCTCACTCTTACTTTACTGTACAATGTAGGAACATTCACTGGAACATATGCTAGATAGCTTTGCTTGCCTGGAATATTCACAAAGGCCTGGCCACACACTCTGGTCTCGGGCCGCCACCAACTACCTGCTTAGACAGGTTACGGGAGGATTCGGTCCCGTCCTTTTCCACACCCTTTCAGGCTCGGGAGGATTCAGTCCTATTTTTCTGACCGCGGGATTAATGGATCCTGCACCCTATGTGCGAGCTGGCCGCGGTGGCCGAGGGGACTGAGGCGCTCCAGTCACGGTCTGCACGGCCACTACGGTCGGGGGTTCGAATCCACCCTCGGGCATGGATATTTGTGCCGTCCATCGTGTTAGTTAGCTCATAAGTAGTTTGTAAGCTTAGGGACTGTTGACCCCGTAGTGAAGTCCCATAAGCTCTACAAACATTTGAACATTTGTATGTGCGACCGGATTGTGTGCAGCGCCTGGGCTACGTGAAGACGGCGCCCTGGGCTGCGCAGGCTGCGAGGGGAGGCGACAAGTGCGGCCGGAAGCTCGCCTCGCGCCTCGCGCCTCGCGCCCTCGGCAGGAGGCTGGAGGCCGGAGGCTGGGGCGTCGCGTGGCGTCGCGACGGCGGGCGCCCGCCGGCCATTTGTGAGTCAAATGAGCGACGCCGGCAGGGCAGGCCGGCTGCTCTCCCCCGCCGGAAGGGCGCGAGCGACGCCGGAAGCCGCGTCCGGCCCACCCCGCAACCTGACGACACTCCAGGCGTGATACCCACCACATCACACGCCTCCCTATTCCAGTACAGTCGAAATACACAGGTATATAAACCTCAATTTCTAGAGGACTCGATACGAATCATTCGTATTTTTTGGCCCACTTTAGTTTACGGTAGTAACACTAAAAGTGGGCCTTTGCGATCGTCTTTTGACAGCTCGAAATTTAACAATCATCTGACACGAAAATTGAATAACCGAATTTATAGAGGGGAAAATTCTCTACAACTTTGCTCTCTTATGTCTTTTTCATAACTCGTAGCGTTTCAAAGATATTTGCAAAAATAACGGCGATTTTGGGATGTATGTTCTGTCTGTCCAGTACTTCTTTCAGTCTTGAGTTAGCCCATCTCTCCTTACCTTTACTCTCTGTCCATCACCTCTTCGTCGTCGTCGTCGTCTCTCTCTCTCTCTCTCTCTCTTTCAAACTTGTTCTCTATTAAGTGATGAGCGCCATCGACAAGGTATCTCAAATCGATTCCGTATTTCTAGATTTCCGGAAGGCCTCCCTCTGTTCATCTCCTATATCTAAATAATTCCTCCCTCATCTATACATCCCCGTGCCTTCGTCATTTTCTCCTCCCCCCTCTCTCTCTCTTCCTCCCCATCCACTCTTCCCCCTCTCTCTGCCCATCTTCTACCTCCGTCCTCTACCCGTCTCCTCTCTATCTACCTACTCATCTTTCTCACCACCATCATTTTTGGTTTTCGCCTGACTAAAGTCTATCCGTACGGCGTGATTGGGAGTAGTTCTGACGAATACACTGTCACAATAATTGTCACGCTTTAGGAGAAGATCTAAGAGCCAAAATTCGCAGTACACAATTTTTAATAAAAATAAAATAAATAATAAAAAAATGCCACTGCAAGAACAGGAAAACATCAATGCTCCAGTAAAATATGGGCATGGACGTAATCTTGAAGTTGTCCCTCTTGAATATATTATTTATTTTTTATTTCATAGAAGGGGGTCGAGTGAGACATTAAATAGTATAAGCATGATCAGACAAGTTCACTGCTTTTATAGTTTTCAAAATGAAAAGCCAAGATCGCACATTAATAATTTATTAAATGACGACCGGTTTCGGTGCACTGTGTCACCATCATCTGGTCACATATATGTTACAAGCTGGTCATCTTGTTAAAAAATTGCACTTAGTCACTATATAAAAAATACACAAGTTCAAAACGTGACAGCTTACACTTTGTAAGCACGCAAAGCCATAGCTTTGCATTTTCTTGTTACGTTACAGACTTCCAGACACATGTCGAGTTGCTGAACTTCGCCGAGAAAAAGGAAGTCCAGCACGATAGTATGGAGTATCTTGTGGCTTCTCTGACCTCAGTATATATTCGTGACGGTTTTTCTTAGCACAAACGAGCCTGTGACTTGCGCGCTTTCTTTGTGTGTGTCCTGCGTCCTGTTTCCCTGTTTGTCCTATTGTTGTGGTCTTTAGTCTGGTTATTGCACCTCTGCACGGTACCGTATCATGAGAAAGCCTCATCATCTCTGAATAAGAAAGGTAACCTACTTCCTATTCAACCTGCCTACTGTTTTCCTCTCTCCTTTTCCCTCTGCGTCGTTTCGCCTCAACTTCTCTCCAATGGTAATCAGACGTTTCCTTGTAGTCGCAAAATGTGTCGCTCCGATCCGTCGCTTCTTTTAGTGAAGATAGAAATATTGAACTGTAGGAGAGGCACTGAATTAAAATCCGCAGACGTACTGCTCACTCCGCAAGGGCTTTAACCGCTAAGCCACAACTGCCTCATGGATACCGCGGCCATTCCCATTAATGATCATTGCTGGTGAGCTGTTCACCTATTGGAAAGCTTCGGTGAAATTGATACGTGTTGTACAGGGGAACATAAAACAGATTTGAAATGTGTGGTGTGGAGGGAGACATGCTTTAAGACAGACCATGAAATCTTGGACCAGGAAGTCCTGGTTTCGAAACCCGACCGTGGCACAATTTTTAATTCAGTGCCTCTCCTTCAGTTCAGTATCACTGATATATCGAGACAAAATATGTCTATTGACGCTGATTTATTATTTGATAATTATATGACAGAAATTTCTTCCGAATTCTGTTCTGTACCTCGTCATTAATTACGCGATCTATCCGCCTATTCTTAATGCTACAATCCAGAGAAAGGCTTTCAGAAAGGACTTCTCAACATTTAAATGAATACTGAATGTAACAAATCTCTCTTCTTTAGAGATGTTATTCTTCCCATAACCATTCTGCATATTATATCTTGTTTACTTCGGCCATCAGAAGTTATTTGGTACGCAAATAACAAAAAGCTTCTACTACTTTTGTTGACTCGTTATCTAATTTAGTACCTGCAGTATCGCCTGATTTTTCTTAGACAACGTTCTATTACTCTTGTTTTGCTCTTGTTAACCCGCGAGCACTCGCGCATGACCATTTTCCTCACAGTGATTTTCAAACAATCGGAATTTTACCAATTATAAATAGTCAAATATCTGTGTTTTCCTATAAACGCAACTAGAAACACGTATTTAGACATATTAAATACCGGGTGACCAAAAAGTCAGTATAAATTTGAAAACCTAATAAATCACGGAATAACGTAGATATAGAGGTAAAAATTGACACACATGCTTGGAATGACATGAGGTTTAGTGCGATCTGATATTTTCCCGGCGTATTTGTAATTTAAAGAGTTCTCGTCTGTTCGGCCGGGTCATGTAATTACGACACGACCCGGCCGAACACCCTAGAACTCTTTAAACATGTGGTTTTATTAGAACCGAAAAAAAAACAAAGTTCAAAAAGAAATCTCTTGCGCGCGTCGTTTGGTGATGATCGTGTGCTCAGCCGCCACTTTCGTCATGCTTGGCCTCCCAGGTCCCCAGACCTCAGTCAGTCCGTGCGGTTATTGGCTTTGGGGCTACTCGAAGTCGCAAGTGTATCGTGATCGACCCACATCTCTAGGGATGCTGAAAGACAACATCCGACGCCAGTGCCTCACTATAACCCCGGACATGCTTTACAGTGCTGTTCAAAACATTATTCCTCGACTGCAGCTATTGTTATGGAATGATAGTGAAGATATTGAGCGTTTCCTGTGAATAACATCATCTTTGCTTTGTTTTAATTTGTTATGCTAATTATTGCTTTTCTGAAAAATGATGCGCCATCTGTCCGACTTTTTTTTATAATAAAAAAACCTATTTCATTCCAAGCAGGTGTGTCAATTTTTACCTCTCTACATACGTTATTCCGTGATTTATTAAGTTTCTAAATTTATACTGACTTTTTATCACCGGCACATTACAAACTGTTCTTTGTCTGTCAGAAAAATGCTATACACGCGATCGATCGTGTAACTTTCAAAGGCGCGATTTCTCGCGGGTTAATGTTCATCGTATACATTCCTTTGAAGACACTGCCGATTCCGTTCAATTTCTCTTCCAGGTCCCAAACTACCTGTGACAGACTCACAATGTCACCGACAAACCGCAACGTTTTTATTTGTTCTCCCTGAACTTTAATTCCCTCTAGAACGTTCCCACTTGATCATCTATTTGGCACGGAACACAAAAACTTGGCCAGTGAGTCGAATGCGTGACGTATGAGGACTGTCCTTCGTATACTGCACGCGTTTACCATCATCGAGGTGCAGGTTGGCACCTGCTTTAACACGTTCGCTGCCGTTCACGCTCTGGCGCGTGTAAACGTTACTTGAGTCAGGTGCCGCTCACGCTGTGGCGCGTGCTGCGACCTAGCATCCTATTACGGGTTGTTGTAAACTGGCATCGTCTAATAAAGCTGTATACTCTGGTAGGCACCCAGGGAAGAGTATAAGTGATATGCACACGTACGTGGTTCCAGATTTTCGCGTTTGCATTACCGGCTACGAGCCACACACGCTTCTCATGATGTCATGATAGATTTATTGGATTCTTATGTAAACAAGCAAGCAAGCTTTTGATTATTTTAATTTTATTTCGATTAGTTACCAGTTTATAAAAAAATACTTCTTAGTTTTGATATTACTCATACTTATATTGCTGATGATATAGAAATAAGAATATGTTTTATGAAATACCTTGCATGTACTGTTTATATTGTTCATTTGTTGTTTATACAAAAACACAAATGCAAAAAAAAAAAAAAAAAAAATAAAAAAATAAAATAAAAAAAAAAAAACTGAAAACTAAAACCAAAACATTCAGTATCTCAAAACTATGAAACGATACTGTCAAAATACGATCACGCGCCAGAGCGTGAAGTGGCACCTAGCATCATCGCGCCAGAGCGTGAACGGCAGAGAACGTGTTAACTAAGACTGTCCCGTTTGTGACAAGCGCCAAAATTCATTCAGACAACACGCGGCGCTGAAAGCCGCGTGAAATGGGAGCCCTTGTTAGGCAGTGTGTATCGATGTTCCGGCTCACGTGAAAGGCGCGTCTGATTCGCGGCGGTTTCTCGGGACTGCCCCCCTCCCCTGCTGGTGTGTGGAGATTACAAGGGACGGGTGCGGGCAGCTGGCTCACACACAGGTATATCCCCCACAAAGGCGGGCCGCGCCGACCAGCTACTTGTTAACCGCACACAAAGCCGCCGCTTCCGCGTCCTAAAAATGTCCTCCTCACTGCACCCGACACTAAGCTCTTGGCTAAGTGACCTAAAACGTTCCGCCATCAACGCTGGCGTCAGGAGGAATCACGGTCACCGGAAAGCGTGTCTGACTGGTGCGCAGCGCAGAGGACGTTCTGCGCTAGACTTGCGCATAATAGTTAGCGATCGGGAGCGCTCACTTTAGTTCGCGGCTCTGCTGCGAACTAGTTCGTTCTTTTAGTTCGTCCGCTCCCAGTGATGGGGCTGAGCGGCGTGGTCTGCGCATGCAGGTGGAGGGAGAAGTTCCCCCACCTAGCTGCTTCATGCGCTTGCTGCTTGAGCCGCTAAAGATATCACGCAAACCAACAGAAACAGTTTGTGGATAATTTCTCACGTTTAAGTTTAGAGTTATCTCTATATCTTGGCATTATGGAATTTATTAGTCAGATATTGCAGAGTGCAGAATACTTCAGAAATTTTGTAGCACTGAACTATGTAATCTAGCAGGCAGACGCTTACCTCGAAATGGCTCTCATCAGTAGAAGGCAAAAACGTGATTTTTAATTCTGTTCGCGACCTATCGCGCATATTTTAGTTCGCGACCGATCACACATGTTTTATTTCGCGACCTATCGCGCATATTTTAGTTCGCGACCGGTAGCTCTCATTTTAGTTCGCATCTCGCTTGCGAAGTAGGTCGCTCTTTTTAGTTCGTCCGCTCGTTTTGGCTTTTTCTACCGCTACTAAAACTACAGCTGAGCTGCATCTCAGGTCGAAATGTCGACAATTGGCAAGAGGGAATCACGCTATTCTGCACGCTCTCGAGTGACACTTGCGGGGAACCCGGGGCCCTTGGGGAGGCTAATGGCTTTTCCTGGGTACAGGCACACCAAGAAGTCTAGCACTGCTGTTGTCAAGTTTCCATGCTGTCAACATAACACGAAACTCAGTGAAATTCCACAACCCTTTTCAAGCTGAAGAGCAATATAGTAACGTGTTCTAACTACATATTAATTCGCTGAGTGTTCCTCCTGAAAACAAATTTTAATAGTGAAAACAATTTTAATAGTGATAATGTTTGGAGAGTTATTAAGACATTCTCTGCCACTACATGACGATGACTTTCCACAGCCATACCTCCTAAAAGCATGTTATTCAGAACACTAAGCATATCAAGACACCTGATGTAATTGACCGCTATGTAGTTAACCCCAATATCACGCAACTTCCATCTCTTTAAAAATAGCTACTATGCTTTTTAATAGGAGACGCAACCTTAAACCTTCAATTAAAAAACGTTAATAATAAGTCAATGAGTATTTTACATACTTGAAGCATTTATTCATAGACCCCAAAACGATTTAGCTGCATTCGAATTACAAATACATCTAAGAAATGTATGAAATACGGGATATGTAAGGGAATGTCACACACCGAAAAATGCTAAAGATAAATTCTATTTTTCCATCACCGTCACATAGAACCATTTTTACTCCTAACTTGGCTTAAACCAACAGGGAGAAACAAGTTGCAAGACTTCCAGGAAAAATGAAGCGAAACTGGCAGCCAATAGTTGATTATAAATTACTTTGCCTGTTAACTGTATAAATAAAAATTATGGAATACGCGGAACTCCTGTTCAGTACAGTCAAAAAGGTCTAAGGTAATAGGCAGTGGTCTACAATCAGATATCCGTATCACTCTCCTCCTCAAGAAATCTGTGTGAAGATTTATATTCAGAATATTCAAGGCCGTTACTACTGCTCCACCTCGCTCGGTGGGCCTTTCCCTGAATACGGCACAGGTAGCGGCTGGAGGGCGTGGAGTAGGGGTGGTGTATCCCTACTTGTGGAACACCCTGTTCGCTACCTGCAGCGTCCGGGTCTCCCCGCAAGTGTCTACACATTCCCTTTCCCCGCAAGCGTCACAAACTTGTCCCGCTGTTACCCGTCAGTCTTTGGAGAAGGAGCGGACGAACTAAGAGGCGAGGGATCTGCGAACTAGTTCGCGTAGTCGCCTGTGAGATCGCTCTTCAAAACTAGTTTGTTCGCGAACTACACAAGACTATTCTGCGCTGAAGGCAGCGGGAAGTGGCGAGAGGTTGCTCACTGCTACATCCACGTCAGCCACCTTAACAAATGCAGGGTGGTTCAGGAGGAACAGCAGACATTTTAGGAGGTGGTTTTTGTGTCCCAACTTCGTCGCCGCTTTTGTGTCCAAGCCTCGTCGTAGGTGTCGGTGGCCGAGTGGAACGAGACCGACACAGGAACAAAGACAGCACGCTGGTGCAGGTACGGAGGGGAGCAGCAAGAAACTATAAACACTCGAGTAAATTAGAAAGAGATATATATTGCACAGAATGTAGCAATACTTAACTTTTACATAGTACTGCAAAATGTTGATACATAGTTGTTAGAGGCCTGCCTAGTGCCTGTACAATAGCAAAGTCTTCACTGGTGTCTATCTGATTCCGAAGTCTTTACTCGTTGCTATCTCAGTCCGAAGTGCCCGATCTCGTTCAGTGGTGGCCACGAGCGGGGTTGCAGCAGAGGGCGCTCGTGGCTGTCGTTGTAAGATCGCCGCGCCGTGCGTGCATGACGGCGCGCGGCGAAAGTAGGTGGCGCGCACTTTGTACTTGTGCGACACCACAGTGGTAATATAGAAGAATTGTAAAAAAGTGCCTTGCAACATGTGTCCAATTATTTTTATTGAGTACGGAGGTAAAGCTGAGTTTGTTTCGACTGTTGGTACACCGCAGTTCGTCAACAGTGAACTATCTCTTAAGTCTCAGCGAGCAGTGAAATAATGTGCATGCGAAAAGCGAAATTAAAAGAAGCTCCCCTCTTAACGAAAGGAAAAATCAAATGTTTGTTAAGCTTATGGGACTTAACTACGGGGTCATCAGTCCCTAAACTTACAAACTACTTATGAACTACCTTATACTAAAGACAGCACAAATATCCATGCCCGAGGGGGGATTCGAACCCCTGACCGTAGTGGCCGTGCAGACCGTGACTGAAGCGCCTCAGTCTCCTCGGTCACCGCGGCCGGCCGAAAGGAAAAGAAAAAAAAAACAAAAAACAAAAAAAAAAACCAATGTGCGTCTCTTTTGGTGAAGTTTGTGTCTTATTTGCTTAGTGTATCTAAATTTGGAGTGTTCAAATGTTGCCCCAGCGTGAATTTTCTATGCCTCCTTGACAAACATCTCTTCATTTAGTGTTTGCTTTATTTTAATCTCTATATATTGGATATTTGCATACATTTTTCCTCAGTGTTTTCATCTCCAATTACTTCTCTGCTGCCGCGGCAAATTAGCCGTGCCTACTGGAGCGCCGTGTTTCGGTGCGCGCGGCAGTTCGCCGTCGGGGGTTCGAATCCCCCCTCGGGCATGGATGTCGGTGCCGTCTGGGCCGCTTGATGGAAATTGCTGTACTGCTTGTCTTCTTTCACTGCTTCCAAACCTAGCGATCTGTTGCTCGGGTCGAAGAACATTTACTGAAATGTATTCTACCAAGCCTGGTGAGAAGTCCTGCACGTCAGCTGAGTGTGCATTTCGTATTATATTTCAGTATATTTTTAATGCGCTTTCACGAATTGCTTTAGTTCTGTGTGGTATTTTTACCACAGAACAGATGATTTAGTAAGAAATCCGGGTTGTCGATACTGCACTAGACTAGCAGTTAATGTCGCCATTCCCACGGTCCCGCAAACGTCACAGAGTTGAACTCGCGAATAAAATCTCTGAGGGCTTTCTGCAGACCTAGTCTCTTTCCTCATATACCGGGAGAGCTCAATTTATGAGATGTAATTTCTCACCTCTGCAAGTCTTTACGTATTTGAAGTGTTTAACAGTTTTAAATTGAATTAATATTCATTGCAACAAATACTATATTGGAACGTGAATGACTTTAAAATTTCTATCACAGCAGATGATAATGACAAAACCTAGTACGTTATCGGGCACTGCTTTCTCCTGCGACCGCGATTCCCCCGAGGAAACTTTTTGGGATTGAGAAACGACTAAATAACTGCAACGTCATTTAGCAGCACCTGCAACACCTGAACATGTCATGTATGAGTGCCCCACATATGATGATATAGGAAACAATCTAAGAAGACAACTACCCGATCATGAAACACTCTGATTCGACAACCTGACACCTTCATTGTTCTCAATAATGTTACATAGATTATCTCCAACCGAAGTCCGAGAAGACTGTGTTAGGAGGAAAAGGTGCAGCCAACCCGGACTTGACCTCACGTTCGGACATGCCGCCGAGGGGATCCGGGCGATAACAAATGAAGCCGTAGGAAAATTTAGACGTAAGTCAGAATAAGTAGTACACTAATCCCCATTTCCTGTCTGATAGCCACCACGACAGAATAACCGTGCACACTGACGCGCCGTGCTGCGGTGCGCGCTTTCGCTGTCAGGGGTTAGAGTTCCCTCTCGGACATCGGTGTATGTGTTCTTCTTCGTTTAGTTTAACTTAACACGTTGGCTGTCGTGTGGCTGCCAGCGGACACAGGCAACACTGTCTGAAGAGAAGGCCTGCACACTACCGTGCCACGTCACACAGAGTAGGTCGCTCTCGCGTAGCTTACTGACTGGCCACTGTGAGTCAGTGTGCTGTGCCCCATCGGCCAGCCAGTAAGCTATGTGAGCTCACTGACTGGCCACTGTGAGGCAGTGTGCTGTGCCCCATCGGCCAGCCAGTAAGCTACGTGAGCTCACTGACTGGCCGCTGTGAGGCAGAGTGCTATGCCCCATCGACCAGCCAGTAAGCTATGTGAGCTCACTGACTGGCTGCTGTGAGGCAGTGTGCTGTGCTCCATCGGCCAGCCAGTAAGCTATGTGAGCTCACTGACTGGCCGCTGTGAGGCAGTGTGCTGTGCCCCATTGGCCAGCCAGTAAGCTATGTGAGCTCACTGACTGGCCACTGTGAGGCAGTGTGCTGTGCCCCATCGGCCAGCCAGTAAGCTATGTGAGCTCACTGACTGGCCACTGTGAGGCAGTGTGTTGTGCCCCATAGGCCAGCCAGTAAGCTACGTGAGCTCACTGACTGGCCGCTGTGAGGCAGAGTGCTATGCCCCATCGACCAGCCAGTAAGCTATGTGAGCTCACTGACTGGCCGCTGTGAGGCAGTGTGCTGTGCCCCATCGGCCAGCCAGTAAGCTATGTGAGCTCACTGAATGGACACTGTGAGGCAGTGTGCTGTACCCATCGGCCAGCCAGTAAGCTATGTGAGCTCACTAACTGGCCACTGTGAGGCAGTGTGCTGTGCCAGCCAGTAAGCTATGTGAGCTCACTGACTGGCTGCTGTGAGGCAGTGTGCTGTGCCCCATTGGCCAGCCAGTAAGCTATGTGAGCTCCCTGACTGGCCGCTGTGAGGCAGTGTGCTGTGCCCCATCGGCCAGCCAGTAAGTGCGACCTACCCTGCGTGACGTGGCACGGCAGCGCGCAGGCCGGCTCTTCAGGCGGTGTTGCCACAGCAGGCGGCTCTGACGCCCCTCTGACGTCATCGCGGCAGACAAAGTGTTAAAAATATACATCTGAAGGAGAGGCATTGAATTAAAATTTGTGCCGTTCGGGACCTCCTGTTTACAAGGCAGGCGCAATACCACTAAGTCTATTTGTAGGATCTGTGATGACGATGATGAAACTGCATCACATCTAATCTTCGAATGCATTGCATTGGAGAGTAAAAGGCACAGAACATTTGGGACAACCAGACCCGAAGAAATTGTGTCTAATAAAGAACTGGTAAAGGGACTTCTTACACTGTTCAAGGGCATTGGTTGGCGTTACTAGATATACAGGAAGTGATACCGCACAATAAACTTAGTTTCGGTGTGGGCAGTGGCGGGTTGGACCAAGACTGTTTTGGCTTCCCTGGAAAAATCAAATCAAATCAAGTCTATTTGACAGGAGTTCCCAGTTTCGAATTACGACCGCAGCACAAATTTTAATTCAGTGCCTGTCCTTCAGATTTATATCTTTGATATATATCGAGACGAAATATGTCGCTGGACATTGTTTTATTCTTTGATATTTATAGTTTAACCCGCGAGAACTCACTACTTTTACTGTCACGGGATCGGTCATGTGTATAACATTCTGCTCAAAGTCAAGGAACCGTTTCAAATGTACTTAATATGTGTAAATAAGCATTTTTTATAAGAAAACACTCATCTTGGCTAATTAAAAATGACAAATTACCGATCATTTAAAATTACTGTGAACAAAATGCTCATACCGCGAATTCTTGCGCGTTAACTTAGTTTAAGTAGTTTTTAAACCTAGGGACTAATGACCAAATATAGATAGTCCCATAGATGTTCAAACATTTTCCTGTGTAAGGAGTAGAAAGTTTAGGGGTTTAACGTCTCGTCGCCAACATGGTCATTAGAGACCGAGCTCACACTCGGATTTTTGGGTAACGATGGGGGAAGGAAATCAGCAGTGCCCTATCAAAGGAATAATCCCGGCATTGTCTGGAGTGATTTAGGGAAATCGCGGAAAACTTAAATCTGGATAGCCGGAGGGGGATTTGAATCATCGTCCTCCCGAATGCGACTCTTACCACTGTGCCACCTCGCTCGGTTTTCTGTGTGATACTTGTGTTAAAGCAGACGTAAACTTTGTTTCAGTGACCCTCCATATTTGTAGGAAATAGGATACAAAGAAATTGTATCCTTCCCCGAATTGTAAAGCCAGCAGTGAGTTCCATTCGTCCAGGAGCGTTAGAGGCACTGACGAAAGCACCTGTAGCGGCGGCCCAAATTTGGGTACAGCAGGTTATGCCGCATCTACGGTCCAGAATAATCGCAGAACGAAAAAAAAAAAAAAAAAATAAAATAAAAAATGTTCAAATGCTTGTATAGCTTATGGGACTTAACTACGGGGTCATCAGTCCCTAAACTTACAAACTACTTATGAACTAGCTACTACTAAGGACGGTACAAATATCCATGCCCGAGGGAGGATTCGAACCCCCGACCGTAGTGGCCGTGCAGACCGTGCCTGGAGCGCCTCAGTCCCCTCGGCCACCGCGGCCGGCCGCAGAACGCAGTTTAGGGCTAGAGGCTACGGCTGCGCTCAGAGGCATGAAACCTGACGCACCGACTCGTCCAGGGGGTGTCGCCGCACCTCGCCTCGCAGGTGCCGCCCGCGCTGCCATCTGGTGGCCGGCGCGGCCGCCTACACGGCGCTCTTGGGTTTCTCTGCGCCACCCGACACCAGACAGCGACGACGTGCTGGCGACCTTGCCCAGTTCATTTGAGAACACGCGTCAACGTCAGCGCTCAATTGTGCGTGTTATCAGTTCTGGTTGGAGTCTTGAGTCAGCAGCCTCTTCGTCTCCGTCAACCCACATCCATCTGAACCTGCTTACTGTATTCGACTTTTGGTCACCTTCTGCTATGTTTACGCCCCCTCCCAATTCCCTCCAGTACTAAACTGACAATTTCTTCGTGCCTCGGAATATGTTCGCTGCGCTGGAGTAGCCGAGCGGTCTAAAGCGTCTCGCTGCGGAGCGCGCGGTTGCTCGCCGTGGAGGTTCGAGTCCTCCCTGGGGCATGGGTGTGTGTATGTTGTCCTTAGGTCAGTTTACCTAGGTTTAAGTAGTTTGTAAGCTACGGACTGATGACCACGCAGTTTGGTCCGATAGATTTACAAACATTTGAACATTCGGAATATGTTCAACCCATAGATCCTTTCTTTTAGAGAAGATATACCAGAAGTTTCTTTTCTCCCAAATTGCGTTCAGTATCTTCTCATTAGTCAGATTCACGATGCCGCGGCGGAGCGCATTGAGGCGCTTGCTGCAATGCTCGAGGCCGTTCTCCGTCGAGGGTTCGAATTCCCTCTCGGGTATGGATGTTTGTGCTGTCTTTAATATAAGGTAAAATTAAATGTTTGTAGAGCTTATGGAACTTAACTACGGGGTCATCAGTCCGTAAACTTACAAACTACTTACGAACTAGTTACAACTAAGGACGGCACAAATATCCATGCCCGAGGGGGGATTCGAACCCCCGACCGTAGTGGCCGTGCAGACCATGACTGAAGCGCCTCGCTCCCCTCGGCCACCGCGGCCGGCAATATAAGGTAGTTCACAAGTACGAGGTACGTCCACAAAGTAAGTTCCTCTTGGTTGTATAAAACAAACGTGTACAGATACAGAAAAAATATTTATTTTACAACTGTTAAACTATTTTTCTAATAGCTTCCGGAATTTTGTAGGCACTTGTCATAGCGTGGCACAAGTTTTTGCATACATCCTTCACAGTAGGTTGCTGCCTGTGTATTCAACCATGTGGTAACAGCTCTTTATCATCGTTGAAGTGTTGACCACCAAGGACAGATTTCAGGTGTAAGAAGAGATGAAATTCGCTAGGAGAGAGGCCCAAGCTGTATGGAGGAAGATCAAACAGGTCCCAATGAAATTTCCGCAAGAATAGTTTGGTCACATTCGGTGTGCGAGGTCAGGCATTATCGTGAAGAAAAAAAAAATCTTCTGACAGTAATCCTCTTCTTACACCTGCAATCTGTCCTTGGTGGACAACACTTCAACGATTATGACTAGCTAAAATAACATGTTACCACATGGTTGAGTACACAGGCGGCAACATTCTATGAAAAAGGCACAAAGGCACACAAAACCTTGTGCTATGCTATGAGAATTGCCTAGTTTAACAGTTGTAGATCTTTATAAAATCAATATTTTTCTATATCTATGCCCGTTCGTTTTATATAACCAAACGGAACTTACTTTGTGGATATACCTCGTAATTTTTTTAAGTTTAGGGACTGATGACCGCCGGCCGCGGTGGCCGAGGGGACTGAGGCGCTCCAGTCACGGTCTGCACGGCCACTACGGTCGGGGGTTCGAATACCCCCTCGGGAATGGATATTTGTGCCGTCCTTAGTTGTAGGTAGTTCATAAGTAGTTTGTAAGTTTAGGACTGATGACCCCGTAGTTAAGTCCCTTAAGCTTAACAAACATTTGAACATTTGACTGATGACCCCGCAGTTGAATCCCATAAGCTTCACAAATATTTGAACATTTTTTAATTACACGATCTACCCAACTTTATCATGCTGTCCTATTCTCGTCTGACCTATTTTATAGTCCACGTCTCATTCCCGTTCTGTCGAGAAAAATGCCTACAGAAAAAGACTTCCTAACAAATTAGTATTAGATGTCAATAAATTTCACCTCTTCAGAAATGCCTTTCTCCCCATTGACTATCTGCATTGTATATCATCTGTGCTCCGACCACCGTAAGCAATTTTACTGCCCAAGTAACAAAACTCATCTACCATATTGCTACCTCGTTTCGTTATCTTAGCATAGCCAGATTTTAATTCGACTACATTCCATTACTGTTCTTTTGCTCTCGTTAATGTTCATGTTTTTGAAATGCAAAAGAGATTGCATGAGTGTACAGTGAACGATCTGTAAATATATGGCATCCGCTGCTCTCTCTCTCTTTTCTTTTCTAAAAAATAAAAAAAAAAAAAAGTAAAAAAAATAAAAAAAATAAAAAAAATGAAGGAATCTTAGGGTTTAACTGCTCTTTCCATTCACCACATTTACTTGTGACGTAAATGTATTCGTACCTCATGACTCATTACGCAGAACCAATGTATGAGAATTGCCAGGACTACACAGAGAGAGAGAGAGTTGAACGGGATCTACCGCTTTAGAATCGTACACCCTGATCACATAGCCACGACGCCATCGCTATCGCAGTTCACTCGATGCTGCACATCAACTAGGACGGTGCGTTCTTTATATTGTACCTCTTATTTCACCCCTTTACATTTTCGTGCTTCACCTGTGTTCAGTTTGTGACGAACTATCGACTGGCGCTCACTTGTACGTCGCTCTGTGCCGCCTGGCTGCCTACCTCAGGGCGCTACCGGCAGTCGGGTGGAAACGTGTCGGGCGCCCGACCAGTATTCACAAGTTGACTACGCGTGCTTTTAGACAGAAAAACTGATCAGTTTCGAATTGTTGAATAATACATTTGACATAATTGTGAATACGATTGAGACTGTAGCATGCCGGATCGAAGTCACACACTCCCAGTTAGCGGAGCACGTTCAAGCGTGTACTATATTATAGTCCGGTCAAAATCACTCGCTAGTAGACGTTTGTCACGTGACGCTACAGTGTTGCCAACGGCAGCTCACTAAAATAATGCTGTTAACATTTTTCATAACGTGGGGGCAGTTTTATAAGAGGTCTCAAGAGTTAATGGCGGCAATGCAAGAAGCTCTGTCTGGACTGCAGCAGAAGACGCGGTTTCTTCTTCTCACTTTAATCCCGTGTTGTCACCTAACCACGTGTGACCTACTATGTATCCGACAACAGGGCGTTCAACCATCACTTCTCTCTTGTTCTCAGTTCGAAGATTGGTTGGCAGGAATTCTTCTCTTCCACATATCTAAATTTTCAAATGTTTGTAAAGCTTAAGGGACTTAACTGCGAGGTCATCAGTCCCTAAACTTACAAACTACTTATGAACTACTTACGAACTAGGACGGCACAAATATCCATGCCCGAGGGGGGATTCGAACCCCCGACCGTAGTGGCCGTGCTGACCGTGACTGGAGCGCCTCAGTCACCTCGGCCACCGCGGCCGGCACACCAGAATTCAAACACTTCTAGTCTTCTCTTGTTGAAAATGCCGAGTATCCAAGTTTCGGAACCATACAATGACACACTTCACACATAACATTTTATAAATGCTTTTTTGGCCTCTTCTTCTATATTTCTTGATGTAAGAAGCATCCATTTCTTGTTGAAGGCTAGTTTTGCTTGCGCAATTCTGCTTTTTGTGTCTGCTGAACTTTCGCTATCTGGTGTGATTTTACTTGCTAAGTAGGTGAATACATTAACTTGTTTCAATTGCACATCATTAATCTTAATGTCAGGTGTAATTTGCTTGTGGCTGCATACCCTGATCTCTGTCTTCTTTGTGTTGATTTTCGTGTTATATATAGCTGGCAGGATCTCATTCATTCTTGACATATATATCCAATCTACCTGTGGAGTACCTTGGGGACATCGACCTGGACACGGCTCCTGAAAAGCCAAGCTATGTTTTCGTTGACTAGCCTCATGGACTTGAAAAACTGGGTTAGTTCTTGGACCACATCAACAACATCCACGACAAATCAAATTCACGATGGAGGTAGAGAGGGATGGTTCCTTCCCGTTCCTTGATGTACTTGTCAGGAAACGAGCTGTGTTTTAGGGCCTATGTTCACCGAGTGTAAGTAGTTCAAATTCAAATGTTTGTACATCTTATGGGACTTAACTACAGGGTCATCTGTCCCTAAACTTACAAACTACTTATGAACTAGCTAACACTAAGGACGGCACAAATGTCCATGCCGGAGGGGGGATTCGAACCCCTGACCGTAGTGGCCCTGCAGACTGTGACTGAAGCGCCTCAGTCCCCTCGGCCACCGCGGCCGGCAGCGTAAGTAGTATCAGACACTGAATATTAGTAAATAGATGATTGAGGCAACGTTAAGCAACAACTAGCTCCAACGATAAATTTATGCGACACATTTCTAGAACCATTTGATATGAAGACTGGTGGTAGACACGGAAATGGCCTCTCCCTGTTGCTGTTTGATTGTATTTTGGAGTAGGTAATTACAAAAAGCCCAAAGCAGAATTGAGTCAAAATATAGATTACTCAATCAAGTTAGGTGGAAGTAATATTAGAGTAGTTTGTCTCACATTTGCGGATGATCTGCAGTTTTAACTGGGTTGTTACCACAGCTCAAAAACAAATTGAAATTTTTAAAGAATTTGCGGAAAAAGTAGGACTACAATATCATTAACAAAAGGAATTTTTGGCAAGCAACAGAAAACCGCCAAAGTTTGTAAGCAGGAAATACGTAAAAATAAAAACAGTTTCTTAATTTAAATATTTGGGGAACTCATACAAGCAAACGATCTGGAAATAGATGTCAAAATGGCAACTGCATTCACATTAACTCAAAATATTTGCAATAAAAATTACTTTCTAAATTCAGTGAACTTGCGGGTTACACCAATTAGTCAAGTCTTTACGGTGCAGACAATTTAATTTGAAATAAAAGGATTTTGAAGAATTTGAAAAGGCAGAAAGAAAGATTATTAGAAAGTATTACTGATGGAGAAAATTAAAGGCTGAGCGTAATACGGAGATATGACGTGACATGAGAAAACGAAGACTTAAATTTTATGAGCTCATTAAAAGAATGGGAACCACTAGGTTGACAAAACAAACAATATAATTCTACGAAAGCAGCCGATTATCCTGAGGCGTACGTTACAGATAGAAACACATTCAGACAAAAGATATTTTGTTGGTCAGAGGGACATAAGAAAACGGAATGGAATACGTTGGTCCGATGAAGGAAAGAGAATTCATTCTGGAAGGACGAAACATTTGGGGACAAATGAAGGCGCACCGTTAAAAGTGACGCTGGTTGACTGCAGCTCGCGTGGTCTTATTGTGTCCATACGAGAATAGTCTAAATGACGGAGAAAATATGTAAAATCACAAGTATGGTAGCCACAGTACGTTTCTCCGCCCACCGCACAGTGACCTGCATAGTATACCAGTGGCGGCTTGTGCTTCAGGTGACCGGGGGTTCACTTCTTTGAGTGCCGCATCTTGATAGCGGCGACCCCCACGGTCGTTCGTCGATGTATCGGTGACATCGTCACCCCCCCTCCCCCGCTCAACCAAAGGGTTTCTGGTAGACTTCTGCGCCTCAGTTTGCCCTCCCCCCATCTTTAGATATATTTTCGTTAAAACATCTGCAAAATGTCTTACCTCGGCTTGTTTGCACTTGCTTCAAGTCGAGCTGAAGCGTCAGCCTACCAAGCTCCATTATTTCACACTTTTGTTCCAAGCTTAAAGCTGAGTAATTTGTTTCTAAAAGGAACTGAGCATTGTTCATTTTACTGTAATTATAAACACCAAGAACATATGAATATGTACATGAACACTAAAATGCAGTAAGTAACTGATGACACTGTTAAGTGACTATAACAAAATGAATCTGTTACGATGAAGAGACAAGCTACCTTCAGGTCACATAGCGATGTAAGCAACGCCACTTCCTAAGCTTACGGATGCGCAAAGGCTGGTCTCTTCCACATCTTTTCAAACAGTTAAATATTTGTTACAACGAAAAGTATAATGTCATTTACCATCAAAATTGCGACACATTTGCTAAACCGTCCAATGAAATGCGATTTGACTGCGCAACGTGATGCCGCTAACGGCGTGATTATTCTTGCTAGTTGGAGAGTAGTAACTTCATTATTGTTCACACTGCGATCTTCTGATAGCTTTTACAGTTGATGCGTCCGTAATTTATGGTTATAAGGTGGTAGAGTGCCGGACTATGAATCCAAAGGTCGCGGGTTCAATCCCTGCCAGGTCCTAGGATTTGTATCTGTCACTTTCCTCTTCTTTCACCTCTGGCAGTATTGCTCATGTCAAAAATATCGAGCAGCACCGTGGTTCGGAACCCATGTTAAAATGTAGGTCCCCCTATAACTGGCTGGGTAAGTCAGTTCGAAGGTCGGAGGAAGGCAACGGCATACTACTTCCAAATAGGGCCATGCCTAGTAAAGCACTGTTGTGTTCAAACCAATCTTCGGATTATTGACTGCTTTACCTTTTTTTAAAAAATGTTACCAACTTTGACGTGTTTTTCATGAATCTTCAATGCGCCAAAAACAAATATGAGGGGCGGATGTTGCCTTAATAGAGGATTTGCCGATGCGCAAGGTCAAGTGCGCAGTAGCTCCATTGTCTTGCTTCGGGACCATTAGTGTGTAGCCGGCCGCAGTGGCCGAGGTGACTAAGGTGCTCCAGTCACGGTCAGCACGGCCACTACGGTCGGGGGTTCGAATCCCCCCTCGGGCATGGATATTTGTGCCGTCCTAGTTAGTAAGTAGTTCATAAGTAGTTTGTAAGTTTAGGGACTGATAACCCCGTAGTTAAGTCCCATAAGCTTAACAAACATTTGATTAGTGTGTAACCGCCAGAGCTCGAGTAGCCAGGAGCTGGCGTCTCTACCAGCTCCAACGCCATTGTTAAAAGCGACGTTTCCCCTCGCCCCGCCATGCCAGGGAGCGCCCATATACTGCCCCGAGGGGGTTCATAAGAGAATGTGAACCTCAGTCGCGCGGCCGTTGCCGCCTATATTAAACAACCGCGCTACCACTCTTATGCGTGCTGTCTCTGAGCCGTAAAACGTTTCTCATGCGATAAAAATCCTTTGAATGTGCATATAAAATGATTTGATAGAAGAACAAAACGAAGAATGGGACTTTGAAAACACTTTTTATTTTATTTATACAGGGTGTTACAAAAAGGCACGGCCAAACTTTCAGGAAACATTCCTCACTCACAAAGAAAGAAAATATGTTACGTCGTCATGTGTCCGGAAACGCTTAATTTCCACCTTAGAGCTCACTTTAGTATTTCTCTTTAAATGTAAATTGAAATAATTCGTGCAGACAATTGTCAAAAATACGCAATTATTTCGTTAGTATGTACTGTACTTCCTCGATTCACCACCAGTTGGCCCAGTTGAAGGACGGTAATGTTGACTTCAGTGCCTGTGTTGACATGCGACTCATTGCTCTACAGTACTAGCATCAAGCACATCAGTACGTTACATCAAGCCGGCCGCGGTGGCCGAGGAGACTGAGGCGCTTCAGTCACGGTCTGCACGGCCACTGCGGTCGGGGGTACGAATCCCCCCCTCGGGCATGGATATTTGTGCCGTACTAGTTCGTAAGTAGTTCATAAGTAGTTTGTAAGTTTAGGGACTGATGACACCATAGTTAAGTCCCATAAGCTTTACAAACATTTAACTTGTTATTTTTTTTTTCTTTTTTTGAACGTACCATCAACTGTTTAGTGTTCATCACGAACGTGGTTTTGTAGTTAGTGTAATGTTTACAAATGCGGAGTTGGCAGATGCCCATTTGATGTATGGATTAGCATGGGGCAATAGCCGCGGCGCGGTACGTTTGTATCGAGACAGATTTCCAGAACGAAGGTGTACTAACAGGAAGACGTTCGAAGCAATTGATCGGCATCTTAGGGAGCACGGAACATTCCAGCCTATGACTCGCGACTGGGGAAGACCTAGCACGACGAGGACACCTGCAATTGACGAGGCAATTCTGTGTGCAGTTGACGATAACCCTAATGTCAGCGTCAGAGAAGTTGCTACTGTACAAGGTACCGTTGACCACGTCACTGTACGGAGAGTGCTACGGGAGAACCAGTTGTTTTCGTACCATGTACAGCGTGTGCAGGAACTATCAACAGCTGATTGGCCTCCACGAGTACACTTCTGCGAATGGTTCATCCAACAATGTGTCAATCCTCATTTCAGTGCAAATGTTCTATTTACGGATGAGGTTTCATTCCAATGTGATCAAATTGTAAATTTTCACAATCAACATGTGTGGGCTGACGAGAATCCGCACGCAATTGTGCAATCACGTCATCAACACAGATTTTCTGTGAACGTTTGGGCAGGAATTGTTGGTGATGTCTTGATTGGACCTCATGTTGTTCCATCTACGCTTACTGGAGCACGTTATCATGATTTCATATGGGATACTCTACCTGTGCTGCTAGATCATGTGCCTTTACAAATACGACACAACATGTGGTTCATGCACGATGGAGCTCCTGCACATTTCAGTCGACGTGTTCGTACGCTTCTCAACAACAGATGCGGTGACCGATGAATTGGTAGAGGCGGACCAATTCCATGGCCTCCACGCTTTCCTGACCTCAACCGTCTTGACTTTCATTTATGGGGGCATTTGAAAGCTCTTGTCTACGCAACCCCGGTACCAAATGTAGAGACTCTTCGTGGTCGTATTGTGGACGGTTGTGATACAATACGCCATTCTCCAGGGCTGCATCAGCGCATCAGGGATTCCATGCGACGGAGGGTGGATGCATGTACCATCGCTAACGGAGGACATTTTGAACATTTCCTGTAACAAAGTGTTTGAAGTCACGCTGGTACGTTCTGTTGCTGTGTGTTTCAATTCCATGATTAATGAGAGTTCAAGAGAAGTAATAAAATGAGCCCTAACATGGAAATTAAGCGTTTCCGGACACATGTTCACATAACATATTTTCTTTCTTTGTGTGTGAGGAATGTTTCTTGAAAGTTCGGCTGTACTTTTTTGTAACACCCTGTATATTTACTTTTTTTTCACGAAGAGGTTTTTTCCGGGGGTTCACTGAATCAGTGAACACACAGGACGCCCGCAGACTACGGGGCCCGTGACCGCTCGGCGGTCGCGGCCTGCGGTCCGCGTGCTTCCGCCCGCTGGCTTGTTAATTCAGTGGCAGTGGCGGAGCGTGTCGCTGCCGTGTTTCCGCTGCAGAGATAAGGCGGGATAAAGGGCTGCCAAGTGGCGGAGCGAGGGGAGGGGAGGGGAGGCAGGCCACGCCCCCGCGCCGCCGGCCAATGGCGTGCGCGCACCTGCCCGCCGCCCACGCGGCCGCCACGCCTGGCGCGCTGCTAGATAAGCCATCTGCGGCCGCGAGGCGAGCAAAGTAATTACAAGGCAGCGTGTAGTGGGACAAAATATTATCCCCTGCTACTTCCTTTACGTCAGCTCAGTTTCGCAGGTAAAAGAACATGTTTGTATATGTTGTTGTTGATAATGTTTAGTCTTAATAGGTTGTATTTCATTCTCAAAGAAAATATGTGTTGTGAAGGCTTTCACGACCGGCTGAAATAATTGCTGTTGAATCTTCCGGGTTATGTGGTCATGGTCGAAGAAACGTATCTGCTCCTGACGTTTCGTCCAGAGCTCTGCTGGACATCCTCAGAGGTGCTACTGGTAGCGGTGAGTATGTTTTATCCACAGACATATAATACTAGACTGGCAATGCCATATACAGTATCATTGGTGTCACTGAAGTCTGGCCGCCATATTTCTATACTACAACCGTGTGAGCAGTCGTATGTTTATTTACAGAAAACATTCGTAAAAATACGGATGAACCCACGTAACTACGCTGTCTTTAGAGATTTGACATATTGTTTGATTCAGGTGTTGTATGCAGCTGTAATTTTTCGTACGGCAAACCGAAGATATAAGGCCAATTCACACTGTCCAACAAGTCTATTCGTTACCTTAATACCCAATTTTCAAAGTGAGGTTATGAGTCGCGATGTTTTATATAGAAAGTCATAGTTTAATACTGGGATTGCGGAAACAACAACGTTAAATGTTTGAGCCATTTGTCGTGGATAACAGGTATCTTTATTCTTCTCAGTGTTTTTCCTATAATTACAATCTGATTTAAATGTATGTAGCGGTAAAATTTTACTTGCCATCTCAGTGGCCTGGTATGATTATGTTGGCAACATCAAAAAAACTGTAGAAAGCCCTAACCAAGATGTTGATGTTCTTAGTAATCCATACAGTGTGAGTTGATTAGTGATTCGTACAGATGATGAAGAAACAAATAATGCTATTCGTGCTATTTTTGTATGTGTCCTCATTCACTTCGTAACAGTAAAACGAAGTTGTCATGACAAAACATTTACATCGTCAAGCGAATGGCTAATGCCAACGTCACACGACTGACAACATAATCACATGAGGCCGCCAGGACAGAAAGTACAATTTAAGCGTACGTAACACGTTCTTCTCAAAACACGATTCGACAATGTAGGCCTATCTGTTAAATTCAACTATTGCGGATGTGTTAGCTCAAATGCAAATCATGTTCAAACAACTAGTAGCCTAAATCTTACAACATCATATCGTGCCAGAAGATCATAATATTACCGTATGGAAACTTTTCGACGTGAGGTGAGGTAAGATGGTGGTATCAGGCTTCAGTCAGAGAGGCAAAATTGGCAGTCTAGTAATGTATGTCTGTGGTTTTATCTTTGACAAGGCTTATCTCTGCTGCGCACGTCAACACTTGTCCACTCCCCCTTTTGGACAGTATTTATACCGCTCTGACCTGACCTGCTGCGAGATTAACAAAAATCTCGTAGCAAACCAGGAAAAAATAAAATATAATAATACATCGTCAGTAATCTGACAGTCTAAGTCCACACATACAGCCAGGTTCTAATACTTTTTCCTATGTTTCAGGTACAGCAGGAATAGCAGCAAATGCTTAGCCTGCACAACCATCGGACCAAGGTCGAGGTCCGTCAAGAAAGTCAAGCGTCAAGCGCCCGACTCGTCAGTCGGCAAGACTCACCGCTACCAGTAGCACCTCTGAGGATGTCCAGCGCAGCTCTGGATGAAACGTCAGGAGCACATACGTTTCTTCGACCACGACCACATAACCCGGACGATTCAACAGCAAAATATGTGTTCTTTTTATGTTTCATGTGCGGTGACAACGGAGCAACCTACGAAAATAGCATCTTCTCTGCTGAAGCCAAAGATGATGTACCTGGCCACCAATCGTCACGGGTCGACAGCCACACGCTCAGAGAAGATCCTGTTGGAGTACCTCCGTTGCCAACCGTCACACTCATATAAACGAGAAAAATTGAAAGATGTATTGTAATACATGTTTTATGTTAGTTTCAGTCTTGATGCTGAGTCCTTACGAGCAAGTTCTGATTGTATATCATGTATTACGTGGACTTAGAACTTACTAAATAAAAAGTAAACTTTTACTTCCAGTACCAGTGTGTGAAAAATAATTATTGCACTGAATAAAAAGAGAAGATATTTACATATTGAACTGAATTTATATTTTTGGAACTTACAACAGAATTTCTCCTATTTTATACCAGTGTAGGGACTCAGTGAGATCAAGTTTTATGAATCGATATATTTTACGACTGATTCAGTGAGCAACATCTGTGATAGTAAAAGATTATCTTACGAAATCTTCAACAAGGTTTTTTTAAGAATTTTTTACGAAAGTGCGTACCAGATTTTGAACTTTTACAGTACTTTTTTGAAACAGTTTCATTTTTCTATTATCTTGCACAAGAACCTAGCAGCGAATATTTAAAAGACTTTTTTCCTATGAATGAAGATTTTTATTAATTCGTGTATAGTGGAATGGCCAGGGTCGAAGTCCGACTAAATCAAACTGAAGAAATTTACTCCTCAATACACAATGTCATTATAATCTGAAGGAAGAATCGGATGTTCCACCACAAGCGCTGTCACATTTTTACCGTGGCTTCTTCTGGGCTCATATACACCTCCATAGTGTTCATACATATACTACCAGTGGTAGCGCGTCTTATGTATTCAGTGGTTCAGTGAAAACAAGTGAATAAATAAATCGTGCTTTTAAACTATCATTCTTCGTTTCGTTTTCTATCAGATCATTTTATATCACATTCAAACCTTTTTTCACGTATAAGAGTCGTAGCGCGGCCGCTTAATATAGGCGGCAGTGGTTGCAACGTTGCAATGTGCATGCGCGCCTGAGGTTCAGATTCTCTCCTGAACCCCTGGAGACAGCATATGGGCGCTCCCGCGGCAGGGAGGGGCGAGGGGAAACGCCGCTTTTAACATTGGCGCTGGAGCTGGTAGAGAAGACAGCTCCTGGCTACTCGAGCTCTGGCGGTTACTCACGAACGGTTCCGAATGAGAGACAATAGAGCTATTGAGCACCTCTCCTTGCGCGTACGTAAATACTCATTGAAGACAACATCCGCCCTTCTTATTTCTCTATGGCTCACCGAATATTCATCAAAACCACATCATACTTGCTAAAATACCTTATAACTATACAGACTAATGAACTGTAAAGCCCTTCAGAAGATACGATCATAAATAATAATGAAGTCACTACTCTCCATGTAGCAAGAATAGCCATGTGGTTAGTGGCATCGTATTGCGCCGTCGAAGGTAGTGGGTTCGATATCGACTGCAAGCAATTTTTTTAATCCCAATCTGCTTTTTCACAGATACGGAAACATCCTGGACTTTTGTATTGTTACTTGCCACATGTCTTCGAACGTTTTTACAAATGTGTCACGAGTCTGAGGGTAAATTACATTTATACACTTCGTTCTAACAAATACTGAACTGTTTGTTACAGTCACTTAACAGTGTAATCATTCCATTCGCCACGCTGTCTCTTTCCTATACCACAGCGTATTTGTATGGTATAAGAGAGCGTGGCGAATTGAGATTTGGGTGTGGCGGGAGACGTGCAGGGAAGAGTCCTCTGCAGTCGGGCTGGTCACTGTGTCCTCGGTGGTGGAGTGGTCACCCGTCTGCCTAGTAAGCAGGAGATCCCGGGTTCGAATCCTGGCCGGGCACAAATTTTCATTCACCACACTTTGGTGTTCCATCTAAACCTAGTACAGTGAAGCCATAACCGGTCGCAAATTGCGATTTATTTAATTGAATGAACGCTGTAATGCCGTCAAAAATATATAATATTGATTTAGGCGTTAGGAAATCAGTTTTGAACACATTTAACTGGAGCGTAGCTTTGTGCGGGAGTAAACGTCAATGATAAGAAGTTCTGGCGGAAATTTAATGATACATTACATACGAATGCTATATTAGATGGGTAGATCGCATAGTTTATTAGTTGGTAGTGAACAAAACTGGGGAGAAAAGAAAGTTGTAGTACATTTTGACTAAAACGAGAAATCGATTATTAGGACACTTCTGAGACATCGAGGAATCTTCAAGTTAGTATTGGAAGGAAGTTGGCTGTTGTTGTTTTTGTTGTAGTCTGTTAAACCTATGGGACTTAACTGCGCGGTCATCAGCCCGTAAACTTACAAACTAGTTGTAAACAACCTTATACTAAAGACAGCACAAAAACTCATGCCCGAGGGAGGACTCGAACACCCGACAGGGGACGGCCTCGCGCATCGGAGCATAGCGTCTTAATACGCTGGGCCACACTGCCAGGGCGGAAGTGGCTAGGATGGAGGAGGGTGGGGAGAGAGTAGGAATAGCGAATCGTGATGCAGAGTCGAATACAGTTAGCAGGTTGAAGTGAATGTGAGGTGCCGTTCTTATTCAGAGGTGACGAAGGCTGCACAGGATAGGGTAGCGTGGAGAGGTGCATCAATCCAGTCTCACTGACAGCAACACGAATTATTTACCAGTGGATAACTGGCTGAATGCCTTGCACGGTTTTGTTTACGCCTTCGACCTCGATGGTACAAAACCTTTATGATAACTGTGGTGCGCTATTTTTAATTCGGCATTCATGGTTGAAGTTACTGGTTTGTTTTGAACATTTCATGGATGCCGAAGACGTCCATTTTGTGAAGTGTAATACATCCATTCCATCTCCTGGACACTCACATCGTATCGCCCTCATCATACACATCGTGAGGGATTGACAGATAATTTTTTTCTGCCATAATTGTTAACATGACACTTTCAAATTAGACATTAGTGATAGAATTCCTGCCTCACAGTCAAGGGATTGCTTGTCAGAATCAGCAAAATAAGAAGGCTATATGTGGAAAACATTGACTCAGGACAGGCATTGAGTAGTTGGACATGTGTTGAGATATCAGGAGGCACATCCATTAGAGCGAACATTAGGGAGCTAAAACTGTAGGAAAACACAGATTGGATGGATTTGGGTGTTAGTTTTACTCTAGGGTCAAGGTCGTGATGTAGGAGGGGGAATCGTGGGGTCCTCAGTCCTCACACGAACGCAGTGTGGGGAGTGGTGACCCACTGGGCATTGCCGAAGCTACTGCCGCTCTCGCTCGGACTGGTTGTGAGGCGGCGGTCAGAGGTGAGTGAGAGAGGGCGGCGTGCGCGTGCAGTGAGGGTGAGGAGGGCAGGAGGGTGAGGAGGGCGGGGCACCTACCTCTCCTGGGCTGGGAGTCGGCCGCTCTGCCCCGCGACCCCGCCTCCTTGAGGACGTCGACCCCTGCAAAGAGAAGAAAGCGACGTGCGCGTGCATCAGCCGTCTCTAGCTCTAGCTCTAGCTCTAGCCTGCTAGCTCTAGCTACCACTAGGCAGTAGGCGGCCGGCGGCCGGCGCGATCGCTACTCACCGCCGCGTCGGGGCTGCGCTCGTCGGCTGCGGCTGCTGAAGGACTGAAAGGAATGCCTGCACTTACATACTCTAACTCTATTTAAGTACAAGGTGCGAATGGAAAGTTCGGTGAATGGTCCCATATTTTACAAACTACGCTGGCAAGAACGAGGTGTCCAAACACACACATTGACGGACATGTCAACAAGCGCTGCACTGAAGCAGTGGTACACGCTGCGACCCAGGGTACAGGCTCAGTGAGAAAACTCGTGTCGTTTCAACATGGAGCGCAAACTAGAGCAACCGTTACCATCAAGTTTTGTTGTTTCAAATAAGGCAAAACGGCGACGGAGACCCAAGGGACGTTAGTGTAAGTGGTGTTGAAGCATCCGGCGGCTTCGGTCAGAACTGTGCCGGAGTGTACAGTGGAATTTCGTGCAGGGCAATGCCCGTCTGCACACTGCGGTCCGCGTGTTCAACTTTCTCGCTAAACTCGTCACTGTGCTTCCCTACTTATTCACTACATTTGGCGCCGGCAGACTTCTTTTTATTTTCCCGCCATAAATTAGTCCTGAAAGGCTTACGCTTCGCAACTGTTCTACATTTGCATCATACCACCTTGACACTCGTGCAGAAAGGTGTACAGTAATTCTGCAGCATCCATTTACAAGAAGCTGCCACACGAACTAAAGAATCTTAGCACTAACCCACACGCTTTGAAATTTAAATTGAAGAGTTACCTCATGGCTCACTCCTTTTATTCTGTCGAGGAACTCTTAGAAAAATTAAACAATTAAGCTAATTCATTTTTTTTCTTTATTGATTCTGTTCACTTGTCTTAAGATTATCGTGTGCATAGGACTACTTAAAAATTTTCCATTACCATTCTTGTGTAGAAATTGGTATATTGACTTGTTCCATGACCATGGAGTATCCTTGTTCCATGACCATGGAGTATCACTCCTCAATTGGGTCCTATGGAACAGAAAACCATATTATTATTATTATTATTGTTATTATTATTCAACAGTGCGTGACCTCAGTGCTTCGAGCGATTCCACAAGAAGCGTTTGCTGACTGTTTCCAACAGCTGTACAGCCGATCTCGGAAGTGTGTTTTAGCCAGTGGCGATTACTTTGAAGGGCAGTAAAGGTATTTTGATTGTAACTCTCGTTTGCTATATTTCCTGACACCATTCAAGGTCATACGGACCTTGTATTTACCGTAGTTCTCATTCGAGATGCTTTCATATTATAATAACTACAATATTTTTTCTTACCGACTAATCAGAAGCAAATTGTGAGACTTTTGTCCTTCTCGACGTAATTTCCATGCAGACGACGCCATGACCCCTGGGCCTCTGTGAGCGCTATTCTTCGCCTGTGATTTAACCACTGGAAAATCGCTGATGCAGCCTGAGCTGACTGGCGCTTTAGGATTAAAAATACCATTTATGTCTCATTGACACAATCTATGAAAATAAAGACTGATCATTGCTGTCATCACGCATCAACATTGCCTGAAAACACGCCACGAGCGTAGCATTGTAGTCATCCGTCAGCATTTGCGGCGCCCACTTCTTGCATTTTGAGGACCTCAAGCAGGATTGTGTGCGCAGCTCCAACGAAAGTACCAACTATGGAGGTGTTGTATTCGGCGATCATCTAAAAATATGTTCTCCAGTTGTTCAGTCATGTTGTCAAACACGTTAGGGCTAGGCTAGTTATCACACGACATTCTGCCTTACCAGAACTGTCTCAGCCACGAACGAGACGCATTCATGACATCATCGCCACAGTCTCGCTCAACTGGCTATGAATCTCAATTTGTGGCATACGATGCAAATAGGGAAAACAAGTGATTACAAACTGCCATTTTAAGTACGAGAGTTGGAACTTAAATAATGGCAACACTGCTGTGGATACACCATGCAATGGAATTTACTACTGTCGCTGATAGCACGCGTACCTACCTTACCTCCGAACAATAAACTCGTCCGTCTCACACCACCGGCGATGGAAACACAATGAGTTGTGAGGAAGACGTCCAACGTAACGGTGTCACAACGTTTTCGAAAAAAGAACAACGGACTTGGATCAAGATTGACAGTGTCATCAAGGTCTTCAAAAGGCGTGCGGGGAATCGGCATAGCCGTACAGAACAATGACACGTTGGGTAAAAGACTTTAACGAAGGTCGGCAAAAATGTTCAAATGTTTGTTAAGCTTATGGGACTTAACTACGGGGTCATCAGTCCCTAAACTTACAAACTACTTATGAACTACTTACGAACTAGGACGGCACAAATATCCATGCCCTAGGGGGGATTCGAACCGCCGACCGTAGTGGCCGTGCAGACCATGACTGGAGCGCCTTAGTCCCCTCGGCCACCGCGGCCGGCAAGGTCGGCAAACTGTGGCAGACATGCATCGGGGAGGGTGCTTTAGCGTCACACCTTAGGCCACCGTGCGTAAAGCCACATTCCCGAAGGCGACTTTGGACTATTTGTGTAATATTACGCGGTCTGTTGCTGCTTGGATGTTTCGTTGCAGCTGCGTTTCGTTCAGCTTTGTGTGTCGACGGGAGACAACGGGCATCTTTTGCCTTGGCCTTGCCTTCTTTTATCGGTTCCCGTTGTCTGAAATAGCATCCAGGTAATACAAATTACATTTAGAACCCTACAATAGCTGCAACCCAGCTCCCTGTGCGTCTGTCCCGCTTCGAACCTTCCTACGCCTCTTCATGCCACAGCTTCGGGTAAGTCATGTGATTGTTACACTGCACTACCTGTTCGCTGCACGATCCGAATCCAAGTGCTTGTGTAATTCGTTAGGTAAACACAAAACAAGAACCCACTCTCCAGTAACATTCTGTTTGTTACCACTCTCTTGGTTGCTGTAATCTTGTTCTCTCCGTAAAACCAACAAAAAGACGTCGAACCATTTTAGTTCGTTTCGCCGATGACAAATTTATAATTTATATTTTTGTAGCATTAACATTGTCGGGGCTGAATATTACACACTGTTGTGTAGCTCTTTCTGAATGCGGCTGTTCTGTAGCTCTGACGTGCTCATAGCGACATCGTGCCCAGCCGTGCAATACACCAGGCGTGCATTCTGTGATACTCAACTGGCATACGAGAGAGTGAGGAAACCGCACTTGCCGCGGTGGAGTGGATGACCGTTCTAAGGCGCCCTGCTCGGAACGCGCGGTTGATCGCCGTCGGAGGTTCCAGTCCTCCGTCGGGCAAGGATGTGTGCGATGTCCTTGCGTTAGTTTAAGTAGTTTGTAAGCCTAGGGAATAGTAACCACAGAGGTTAGTTCCCTTAGATTTACAAACATTTGAACATATTGATAAAATACAATTCCATCCATATTTTACTTACAAAGACTTAATCACATTTATTATTCTAATAATAATATTAACCATACTACGTTTAATTAATCCTTACATATTAGGAGATCCAGATTTTCGTGCCAGCTTATCCATTAATAACACCAATCCATATTCAACCAGAATGTTTGAAAGCTGGTTTCCGTACATCCAGACATGCGACACATTTGTCACCATTAAATGGTGCAGCTGGTCCTGATTAGTATTCGCAATTGGGAATATATTCCTTGTATTTAATCGGAGACCTGGAGTCACCGCAGTGTCCTTTCATTGAGACATGCATGCGTGCGCGAAGGACACTAGCATTCGTTTCTTCGGTAAACACGGAAGCCGCACGTCGTGTTGAAAGGAGCCACAGCGAGGCTTGAGAGAATTGTAGTAATCGTCTTTCCCAGGGCGCGACTTTCGCACTGCAATCTACATTTACATCTACATACATACTCCGCAATCCACCGTAAGGTGCGTGGCGGAGGGTACACTGTACCACTACTAGGCATTTCCTTTCCTATTCCACTCCCAAATTGAACGAGGAAAAAAAGAATGCCTATATGCCTCCGTACGAGCCCTAATTTCTCTTATCTTGTCTTTGTGATCTTTACGCGAAATGTAAGTAGGCGGCAGCAAGATCGTAGTACACTCAGCTTCAAATTCCGGCCCTCTAAATTTACTCAACAGAAATTCACGAAAAGAAAGTCGTATTTCCTCCAGCGATCCCCAATGGAGTTACCGGAGCATTTCCGTGACACTCGCGCAATGGTCGAACCTACCGGTAACAAATCTAGCTGCTCGCCTCTGAACCGCCTCTATGTCTTCCTTCAAACCGACCTGCTGTGGGTCCCAAACACTTGAGCAATACTCAAGACGTGGTCGTACAAGCGTTTTATACGCGGTATCATTTACAGGTGAAGTACATCTTCCCAAAATTCTCCCAATAAACCGAAGTCGGCCGTCTGCCTTACTCACAACTGTCCTTACATGCTCGTTCAATTTCATATCGCTCTGCAATGTTACGCCTAGATATTTGAACGACGCGATAGCATCAAGAAGCTCACTACTAAAGCAGTATTCGAACATTATAGGATTGTTTTTTCTACTCATGCGCATCACCTTACATTTTTCTACATTGAGAGCTAGCTGCCATACTTCGCTCCAACTAGAAATTTTGTGTAAGTCAACCTGTACGCTATTACAGTCAGTTACAGACGACACCCTCCCATACACCACAGCATCATCAGCAAACAGCCGCAAATTACAACTTACTCTGTCCATCAGATTATTTATATAGAAAGAAAATAATAGCGGTCCTATCACACTCCCCTGGGGCACGCCTGACGATACACTCGTCTCTGATGAACACTCGCCGTCGAGAACAACGTACTGCGTTCTATTACTTAGGAAGTCTTCCAGCCAGTCAAAAATCTGTGAACCTATTCCATAAGCTCGTATCTTCGTTAGCAGTCTGCAGTGTGGCACCGCGTCGAACGCTTTTTTGAAGTCGAGAAAAACACAATCCGCCTGTTGCCCTTCATCCATGGCTCGCAAGATGTCATGTGAGAAAAGGGCAAGCTGAGTTTCACATGAACGATGTTTCCTAAACCCGTGCCGCTGTCGAGTAGCCGAACGGTCCAAAGTACCTCGCTGCGGAGCGCGCGGTTGCTCGCCGTGGAGGTTCGAGTCCTCCCAGGGGCATTGGTGTGTGTGTTGTCCTTAGGTTAGTTTATCTAGGTTTAAGTAGTTTGTAAGCTAAGGACTGATGGCCACGCAGTTTGGTCTGATAGATTTACAGACATTTGAACATTTATTTTGCTAAACCCGTGCTGATTCATAGAAAGAAGCTTTTCCGCTTCAAGGAAATTTACTATATTCGAACTGAGAATATGCTCCAAAATCCTACATGAAACTGATGTCAATGATACTGACCTATAATTGTGTGGGTCAGTTCTTTCCTTTCTTATAAACGGAAGTCACCTGTGATTTTTTCCAATCACTAGAAACTTTGCGCTGAATTAAAGATTCGCAATAAGGGCACTAAGGGCAGTAGGCGTTGTGTGGCGTATGGAAGTTTGCGTGCGCGGGTGGCGTAATGATTAAAACGATCGCTGGCGATCAGCGCGCAATGCGTGTCAAGCCCGGTCGGCAGCTGTGTATAAATAAACGGAGCGTCAGAGTTTATTGCCGAGTGGTGACGGGGTGTGTTGACTAACTGTGGTGGACGGCGGCGTGTTGACCCGCATAAGCGGATCCAGTGGGGGCAGAGGTCGGACGGCGTGTCTGGTGAGGCGTGCGGCGCGGTGCGGTGCGGCGGTAACCGGCGGCGACGCGCCACTCGGCCGTGGCTAACAGCGCGACACCCGAGCCGGGCCGGGCCGGGACGCTCCGACCAGCAGACACCCGACACCGCAGCAACGGCACGGCACGGCACAGCCAGGTATGCGGTGCCGCAGCCGCCCACGTCGCCCCGTGGCCTCCTCACACACTGGACCGACCTTCTGCCGCGCCGCAGCTCACATACTCCGCCCTATACAGACCCTCGGATCGCGTTTGATTTATCTGACTTTCGCCATCTCCAGTCACCACCATTGTCCGCGATCTGTGATATTCCTGGCCTGTGGCCACTTCATATTTCTGGCCGCTGGCCGTTTCTTTGCTAACATTGTACGTGTCTTAAACGCGGAAGAAAGACAGCAGTGCAGCATATGTTGAAATGTGGGGTGGGGAGCAGTAGCATATGGCGCAGTAGGTGCTGGTTCCCGTGGGAAAGCCCGCCTATGTTACTGGTGCTCTCCTCGCATTGGCTGCTGCATTTCACGTCACGTGATTTCTTTTGAAATTACTTTTGTTTATAATAAACTAAATATTAATTATTCAGAGCTGAGAATTTATTATAAATATCTCTCAAGGAGAGGCTAGATTTGGACAGTTTAAAAAGTTTAAGTTGCCTTCTCTTATTGTAACAAGAGAAGAGCGATTTTGCAGAAGGCGCGCGACGGCCCTGTTTTGGCGCGAAATAGAGCGTCAGGTGCCCTCTCGCAACACGCCGCAGTTTCAGTCTCGAGCTGACCACTATACGCGCCGGACCGCGCCGGTCATGAGTAAAGATTTTTGCGTAAATGTGGTAACAGTCGAGATCTCAACATGAGCTATGGGCAGCATAGGCCGTATCGTATTAACAATAGTTGCTCATTTTTTTATTATTTATTTAATAAATGGCATCCCTGAAAATTAAAAATCTCGCGAGTCGCTTCTTATGATTCCATCATGCCTCACTTGTATGCTGTAGAAGAATCAACGACCTGTGTGCTGTCTTCTGCGCTGGGGACAACAGGTTAGTCAGAACTCTAAGCTTTCAATAAAGTCTTGGACAGCAACTACAGCACCTCGTGCGTACTGTAGGGCGGTACAAACGCACACTGCTACGCAACAGCATCCGCAAGGATGTGGAGGTTTTTGGGGACTTGTGGGAGGAAGCAGTATTAACTTCTCCGTCCGCAAATAAAACCCTAGGAAGCTTGTAGATCCACCTTTGTTATTAGTGGCAGGCTGTCAAACGTCTCTCCCTCTCGACTTCGAGGGTGACGTCTGTAACTGACTGTAACGGTATATAGGATGAAACTTCCTGGCAGATTAATATTGAGTGCCGGAACCGGGACTCGAACCTGGAACCTTTGCCTTTCGCGGCAAGCGCACTACTGGCGGAAGTAAAGTTGTGAGGCGGCATCGTGAGTCGTGTCGAGATAGCACAGTCGGTAGTGCGCTTGCCCACGAAAGGCAAAGATCCCAGGTTCGAGTCCCGGTTCCGGCACACAATTTTAAACTGCCAGGAAGTTTCATATCAGCGCACACTCCGCTGCAGAGTGAAGTTTCATTCTGAAGTATATAGGATGATCTAGACAAAATTTCTAGTTGGTGTGAAGAATGACACCTAGCTCTAAATACCGGCTGATCAGAAACTAAGTATAAATTTGAAAACTTAATAAATCACGGAATAATGTAGAAAGAGACGTAAAAAATGACACACATGCTTGAAATAACATGGGGTTTTACTGAAACCGGAAAAAATTTCAAAAAATGTCAGACAGATGGCGCTTCATCTGATCAGAAATGCAATAGTTAGCATAACAAATTAAGTCAAAGCAAAGATGATGTTATTTACAGGAAATGCTCAATATGTACATTACCATTCCTCAACAATAGCTGTAGTCAAATGTTCAAATGTTTGTACAGCTCATGGGACTTAACTACGGGGTCATCAGTCCGTAAACTTACAAACTACTCATGAAATACTTACGAACTAGGACGGCACAAATATCCATGCCCGAGGGTGGATTCGGAGCCCCGACCGTAGTGACTGTGCAGACCGTGACTGGAGCGCCTCAGTGTCCTCGGCCACCGCGGCCGGGTAGCTGTAGTCGAGGAATAATGTTCTGAACAGCGCTGTACGGAGTAATGCTGAGGCATTTTCTTCGGATGCCGGCCGCAGTGGCCAAGGGGACTACGGCGCGCCAGTCACGGTCTGCAAGGCCACTACGGTCGGGGGTTTGAATCCGCCCCTCGGGCATGGATATTTGTGCCGTTCTTAGTGTTAGCTAGTTCGTAAGTAGTTTGTAAGTTTACGGACTGATGATTCCGTAGTTAAGTCCCATAAGCTATACAAACATTTGAGCATTTTTTGGCGTCGGATGTTGTCTTTCAGTATCCCTACAGATGTCGGTTGATCACGATACATTTGCGACTTCAAGTAGCCCCAAAGCCAATAATCGCACGGACTGAGGTCTGGGGACCTGGGAGGCCAAGACTGACGGAAGTGGCGGCTGAGCAGACGATCATCACCAAACGACGCGCGCAAGAGATCTTTCACGTTTTTAACAATATGGGGTGGAGCGCCATCCTGCATAAAAATCGTTCGTTCCAGCAGGTGTTTATCAGCCAGGCGGGGGATAATGCGATTCTGTAACATATCGCCGTACCTCTCACCCGTCACGGTAGCAGTTACAAAACCAGAATAACCAGAAAAAAGGCCCGATAACGGTAGATGTGGTAAATCCAACCCATACCGTGACTTTCTCGTCGTCCAATGGAATTTCCACGACAGCTGTAGGATTTTCGGTAGACCAAATTCTGTAGTTGAGGGCGTTGACAGACCCTCGGATCGTGAAATGAGCTTCGTCGGTCCACAACACGTTACTCAACTAATCATCTTCCGCCATCTTTTGAAACGCTCACACCGCAAATGCCCACCGCTTCACTGAATCGCCAGGTAACAGTTCATGATGCCGATGGATTTTGTAAGGATAGCATCGGAGGGTACACTTAAGTGCCAACCAAACAGTAGTATATGGAATCACGGTGCGACGTGCGACTGCACGAGCACTGACTTCCTCATGCATAGACGAAGCCACGGTGGAGTAGCCGAGCGGTCTAAAGCGTCTCGCTGCGGAGCGCGCGGTTGCTGGCCGTGGAGGTTCGAGTCCTCCCTTGGGCATGGGTGTGTGTGTTGTTCTTAGGTTAGTTTACCTAGGTTTAAGTAGTTGGTAAGCTACGGACTGATGACCACGCAGTTTGGACCGATAGAAACATTTGAACATTTGAATTTGCATAGACGAACCCGCTACAGTCTCCATTTCTTCCTAATCTGTCTCAGCAGCATTACGCCATGTCCTCGGTCTGCCACTACGGGGTCTATCGTCTAAAAAACCCATGGCTTCGAACTTCGAAATCATTCCCGCCACAGCTGCATTTGTCAACGGACCTTTACCCGTTCGAATCCTCTTCCTACGGCGATAGGATCGTAACGCTGAACTAGCACATTCCCCATTCTGTTAATACACCTTCATTAAAAGCGCCTTTCCAGGTAATGTCAACATGCTGCGACTGCTGGTGCATCTGATTCTCTCAAGAAAGGTCATTTTATACACGATTTTCATGCGCAGCCACTGACGTTTTGCTGTCCAGCGCCATCTGTCAGACATTATTCGAACTTTTTTCCCCAATAAAACCCCATCTCATTCCAAGCATGTGTGTCAATTTCTATCTCTCTATCTAAATCATTCCGTGATTTATTGAATTTTTAAGTTTATACTGACTTTTTGATCACCCGGAATATAAAAATTAAGGTGATGCGCATGAGTAGGAAAAACAATCCGATAATGTTCAAATACAGCATTAGTAATGTGCTTCTTGATGCAGTCGCGTCGTTCAAATATCTAGGCGTAACATTGCAGAGCGATGTGAAATGGAACCAACATGTAAGGACAGTTGTGAGTAAGACGGACAGCCGATTTTAGTTTATTGGGAGAATTTTGGGAAAATGTACTTTATCTATAAAGAAGACCGCGTATAAATCGCTTGTACGACCACGTCTTGAGTATTGTTCAAGCGTTTGGGATCCGCAGCAGATTAATTTAAAGGAAGACATAGAAGCTGTCCAGAGGCGAGCAGCTGGCTTCAGTGTCACGTAAATGCTCCGGAAACTCAAATCGGAATCGATGGAGGAAAAAGACCTTCATTCCAGAAATTTGAAGGTGACTGCACAACGATCTTGCTGCCGCCTACTTACATTTCTCGTAAAGATCGCAAAGGCAAGATGAGATAAATTAGGACTCTTTCTATTTGGAAGAGGAATAGGAAAGGAAATGCCTAGTAGTGCTAGTGTCTGCCCTACGCCACGCACTTTACGGTGGATTTCGGAATATATATGTAGATGTTACAGCATAACGCGAGGTCTCACTCGCGACCGGACTGTGCATTTACAAACATACTTAGAAATCCACCCAAAGTGCGTGGCGGTGGGTACCTAGTTCCACTTTTGTTACGACGGAAAAACGAACGCTTCTATGTATTTGTTTGATCCAGAGGTGCCCACAGGGAGGGGGACGTGGCATCATGACGCAAACTGCGCTTCGGGAGGGGGGGGGGAGTGAAAAATTAGTACCTTTGGCCAGCCTGAGAGGGAGGGGGGGGGAATTCAAAACAACGTACGAAACGTGAAATAAAAGATATTTAATTTCAATATTGAAAATGGCAAAACCATATTTATTAGGTAATAAATTAGGAATCAAAATATCTCGGGTGGGGGAAGGGGGTTGGTCCCAGTTACAAGGGCGGGGGACACTTGTCGTATGATCCAAATCTTTGATCTCATCTTGTGGCCTATACGCGAAATGTAGCTTGGCGGTAGAAAAATCTCTGTGCAGCCCGCTTCAAAATTCCGAGCCTCTAAATTCCTTCAAGACTAATTACTGGTTGATCTTTTCGGACAGGTCTGAAAGAACAAACACCGTTAGTTGACAGTAAGGGCCGTAAACTTACGAAATCGAAATCTTGAAACATTTCCACCGTTTCGTGGGGTTGAAATGCATTCAACGACAATGTTGAAAATTTGTGATGGACCCGGAATCGATCCCGGATTTCCCGCTTTGAGCAAGTGCAGTAGTTAGCGTCGCAGATAGCTGACCTGGCAGTTCCCGGGTCAAATCCCGCCACTGACAGAAAAAAAATTATTTTTTTGTATTTACTATTTCTAGAATCTTCTACGTGTCTCTTGTGCTTGATGTAAGTTTCAGAAAATTGTTTTTGTATATAAATAGCGGACCACTCCAAGCACGAGTCAGTCTGTTTCGAGTGTACGGTTTTGTTAGCAATAAACGTAACTAGTGTAAAGTGTTGCGCTCAGTTAACGACCAGCCATCGAATTCCGGACCACCTGCAGTTTTCAGCGCGACAGTATCACTCTGAGCCTCATGTCTGTCAACGTCCCCTATCAGAGGGTACTCACTGACGGCCTGGTAACTAGGCTACCTGTTGGCAGATAATGTCCAAACCATTGAGGTTATTTCACACCGGCGTGGCGTACCTCCAGCTAAGTCTTTGGAAAGACGTCGCAGACGTATGTTGTTCTGTACTCAAATGGGGCGTTTCAGACCGACGTAGACAGCTTCCGACGTAGACAGCTTCGCGTCCAGCCGGAATACACACAGCTATACTACGCCTGCACAGTAGCGTCGCTGCGAATCTCCGCTCGCGCATGCGCACTACACTGCTGCACAAACCAGGTACTCTGTACTGAAATGCTCCATTACTGTGGGGCCCGGTGGTCTTGGAGTAGAGTGCTCGACTGGAAACCGAAGGGTCGCGGGTTAGAAACCCGGACGGAACTCGAACTTTTTCAGTCTGCGTTTTAACCAATTCTTCAACTCTCAACGATGTGAGGAGTCGCCAGGAACGACACGTGGTTCGGATTCCACGTTAAGCTGTAGATCCCTTTTCCCCGGTTGGATAACTGGGGTAGGCTAGGGACACGCAAATCGCCGAAGTGGCGTCCTATTGAAAGACTTGACACCAGTCCATTCAGCCACACGAAATTATTGTCATTAGCTGTATTATCGCGTGTTTGTGTGTTTATTTTGGAAAATGATTGCATTCATTAATCAAGTGAGAAAGTATCCACTGTCGTGGGACTATCCTAAAATGGAATACGTTTCTATTTTGAAATTACGGGCTTAGACAAATAGCTAGCCGTTCTTCAGGAGGTACTGATTTTCTGTAATTTGTATCCTGTTTTTTAATGTCACTGCTGACGAGGGATAAATCTTCGTTGAACTGTTCTTTATTAAGCCTGAAGTAAGTCTGAAACATTTCGTCGTCAAGCTGTAAATCTTGCATTAAGGTGTTGTATTTGCCATATACTGTTCTTCTAACATTTATCGGATGAACCCAATCGATTTATTTTATACTGAATACAAAAACAACAGTTCATCACCTCTATCGCTACTTGAACTACACTCCATCCACGGCACACTGAAGTTGATATCTGGATCACACCATGCCATTTCTGGTACTATCCACAAACAGTAATGAAGTTATCACGCCGGCCGCGGTGGCCGACCGGTCTGCGGCGTGCCAGTCACGGTCTGCACGGCCGCTGCGATCGGGGGTTCGAATCCTCCTTCGGGCATTGATGTTTGTGACGTCTTTAGTATAAGCTAGTTCATAAGTCGTTTGTAGGTTTAGGGACTGATGACCCCGTAGTTAAGTACCGTAAGCTCTACAAACATTCGAACATTCCAAGTTATCACATCATGTCAACAACTGAGCAAATACGAAGATGGGACAGGAAACGTAGCTCTTAATACGTAGTTCGGTTCGAAGGGTACGTATCTCTAGTCAGGATACGTGCTACGTACTGCGATGTCTTCCGAAGACGTAGCTCGTGATACGCTACGCCGGTGCGAAATGACCTTTAACGGTACACCTACTAACTCCCTGATGGCATATGCCGCTATCGTACGGAAATCCACGCCGTCTTTGCAAGTACACTATTTGTTTTCGGACAGTGCGCATTATGAACCACGGTAGCGTTTCTTTCCGTTCTTTATCGCGTTGTTGGCGTGTGTGGATATAGGCGGGTCGTGAAGCGGCGTGCTATATAGGGTGAATCTAAAACCGCGCACTCGGGCTGCGCAGCGCGATTTCTCACATGCTAGCAATAAAAAAAGTCTCACAAAATTTCGCCCTGCGCATATTCCCGGCAGTAAATGGACGTCGAAGACTGAGATGGGTGTGTGTCCCATACGTCAGTGTTTCTCAGAATTACACTACTACAGCAACAAACTTTTAGGGGATGTGGGAGGTGTGTTGAGGAACAAAGCGAGTAAAGGAACCCATGCCGGAAACGTCATCCAATGACGCTACAGAGCTTCGAAGTTGCTGAAGGGGATGTCTAGCGGCAGGAGCTGGTGCCTGTAACTTGGACGCCCCGTAGCGTCGTTGAATGGGTTCCATCCTTACAAGTTTGTTGGTGTAATTATGAAACACACTACCGTATGGAACACACAGCCATCTCAGTGTTCGAGGTCCATTTACTGGCGGAAATATTCGCAGGACGAAATTTTCCATTGACAGGTGAGGAATCGCGCTGCGTAGCCCGCGTGCGTGAATTTAGATTCGGCCCGTATATCGGCGCGCCCTCGCGGCTGGGGCGGCAGCGCTGGGTGGTGTGGGGGAGTCCTGGCCGGCTATTAATGCAATTAGGCGGCGCGGACCCACAAAGGCGGCCGGGCCGGCTGCGGCACACGCCGCTTAAGCGCCGGGCCGCAGGGAAAACACGCGACGCGGCTCAGCTCAGCTGACGGAAGTGGCGCGCGTCTCGAGCGAGCGCGCTGGAGAGGCAACGGCCGACGAGGGGGCGGCGCAATCAGTTTGTATCGTGCCTTCCCTCTGTTACTCCCTGCTAGCCGCTGGAGCGCTAGCATCGCTTCAGCTGCAATTGGTAGACTGTGCTGGGGTGTCAGCTGCGCTGCCCCCTCGTTGGCCGTTGCTTCTCCAGCGCGCGCGACTTCCGTCAGCTGAGCTGAGGCGCGTCGCGTGTTTTCCCTGCGGCCCGGCGAGGCGCCCTAACTGCTAGAATCGTCGATCACTAGATTCATGCACTACTCAAACTAACTTCGACTTTTAGTAAGGTCAAAAACAAACTCACACAAACAGCCCCCAACTTAGGATTCGAAGCTCCGGCGGGAGTGCCCGCGCAATCCGTTACATCTCCCCAGGCCGCGCGGCCATCTCTGCGCGGTGCCACAGTCGGTCACGCTTGGTCTGAGCAACGTTCTCGACCTTTGCAACGAAACATCTGGCCACAGTTAACGCTCGAGGAAAATTAGATCAAACATTTATCGGGCAGTCGGCCGCGGTGGCCGAGCTGTCTGCGGCGCGCCAGTCACAGTCTGCACGGCCACTACAGTCGGGGGTTCGAATCCCCCTCGGGCATGGATATTTGTGCCGTCCTTAGGATTAGCTACTTCATAAGTAGTTTGTAAGTTTAGGGACTGATGACCCCGCAGTTAATGCCCACAAGGTTAACAAGCATTTAAACAACTGCTTCTGTTTATTTTTTGTAACTACGAATATACTTTATAGGTTTGTTACTTCCAAATAAAGGAAGCAAAAACGAACTGCGGGTAATACACGGGTATAAAATCGGAACAGTTGAACCCATTACCCTCGAGATAACAAACACGCTTTACCAACTTACCAACACTAGCTTAACACGAGGCATTCTCGCAGGTATGCGCTTTGCTCTACCCCGCAGGTCTCTTGGATGGAAGCACGTAGCACGAATTATTTCGAGTTTTGGTTGATCTGTCTGACAACTGGAGGGTTTGGTGCTTTTACTGACTAGCCACTGTATCTGTTTTAAAACTGTTCCTTAATTTACAAGGAGAGGACGTCTACTAGTCATCGCCGAATTCGTCCAAATTTATGATACATGTAGGGCGTAGTGAGATATGAAAGTACACCAAGCGCAACCTCCAGATGGCCAAGCGTTTAGGAAATAAAAGCAGTTTTGATACGGGTCTATCACCATATGCGCCTTATCAACTGCTCCTGAGAGAATTTGTTTAGAAACCGGTATTTGACTCGGCGGTAAAAGATCGGATTCTCATTGAAGGGTTCGCGGGTTCGTTTCCGCACGGCGTCAAATATGTTTTTGTTCAAATTCAATGTTCAAATGTTTGTATAGCTTATGGGACTTAACTACGGGGTCATCAGTCCCTAAACTTACAAATTACTTATGAACTAGCTAATCCTAAGGACGGCACAAATATCCATGCCCGAGGGGGGATTCGAACCATCGACCGTAGTGGCCATGCAGACCGTGAGTGGAGCGCCTCAGTCCCCTCGGCCACCACGGCCTGCAAATATGATTTTGCTCCTTGGCAATTTGTACACTACTTACTTCAGAATTAATCGCAATATCATATACGTTATTTCGTATTTATATGTGCACAACATCAGCATGGGACGTCATTATTTAAAACTAGCATATTATCTTGCAAACTTCGGGTTGTGAACGGTCCATAGGAAGAAATCACATCCCGAGAAGCGTGCATCAAACTACGTTGCATTATACATCAGCAGCTATCTTCGCAAGTATTCGTAGACGTGCTGCGATGAAAGAAACTGTTTTCAGAATGTACATCAGGTTTGTTTTTCTATGGAGACATTAAAAAAAATGTAACTGCAAAAGGGCGGCGTTCATTACATGCGCAATATGTGGTCAAAATCATTGATTCCCCTGTGTCTTCGATGAATATCACCTCGGTACTTGTAACTGATCAATTGCAAAAGAATGGAACTATCGATTTATATACTTATTAGTCTATTTCGCTTACTTTCACTCACTTATGACGTACGGCATTGTTTTTTGGGGTAACTCGCCTGATGCAAAAAGGATATTTCTGGCTCAAAGACGGGCGGTTCGAGCAATATCTGGTGTAAGTTCGCGAACGTCATGTCGACCCCTTTTCAGTAGTCTGGGAATTTTGACTCTGGCGTCACAATACGTTTTTTCTTTAATGTCTTTTGTTGTTAATAATATCAGCTTATTCCCACGAGTTAGTAGCTTTCACTCGGTGAATACTAGACAGATGTCTAATCTACATTTGCACCACACCACCTTAACACTTGTGCAGAAAGGGGTGCAGTATTCTGCGGCATCCATTTTCAATAAGCTGCCACAAGAACTAAAGAATCTTAGCACTAATCCACATGCTTTCAAATCTAAATTGAAGAGTTACCTCGTGGCTCACTCCTTTTATTCTGTCGAGGAGCTCCTAGAAAAGTTAAACAATTAAGCTAATTCATTTTTTTATTGATTCTTTTCACTTTGTCTTAAGATTGTCGTGTACAAAGGACTACTTAAAATTTTTCTATTACCATTCTTGTGTAACAGTGTATTGACTTGTTCCATGACCATGGAGTCTTACTCCTCAAGTGGGTCCTATGGAACAGAAAAAACAAATAAATAAATAAATAAACACGACGTCCCCAAGACGCGTTACCTACAGTCCCTTTTTAAATGTTTGTAGTCTCAAATTTCATCGAATGCCCTTTCTTTTTTCGCATATAGAAATTAATAAAATACCCTATATGGTGTTGCGGTTAGTTGTGACGTTAGTTCTACATCAACATTAATACTCTGCAAACTACTGTGAATTGCATGATAGAGGGTACGTCCCACTCTACTAGTTACTAGGGTTTTTTTCGCAATCCATTCACGAATTGAGCGTAGGAAGAATGGTTGTTTAAATGTCTCCGTGCGTGCTGTAATTAATCTTGTCGTCACGATCCCTACGGGAACAATAATTAGGCGTACGCATTGACAAGGAGCAGGAAAAAAATTGCCGCCAGGTGAAGTTGAACCCGCGACCTTCGCAATAGGAATCCGATTTTATATCGCTGATCCACTATAAATTACCAGTTGTCCTCGCAATTATTCAGAGACATGCAGTGTTACGCGTGGTTTCGCTTCTGGACAGTGCGATGAAAAAAGCTGTTTCCAGAATGTCAATCAAGGTTGTTTTTATATGGAGACATTAAAGAAACCACGTAACTGTGAAAGGGTGGCGTTCATGACGTGCGCAAGATGCGGTCAAAATCATTGCTTCCCCTATTTCTTCGATGAATATCACCCCATTATTTGTAATTAATCAATTGCAAAAGAATGGAAGTATCGATTTACGTACACGACGTCCCCAAGTATGCGTTAGCTACAGTCCCTTTTTAAATGTTTGTAGTCCCGAATTTCATCCAATGCCCTTTCTTTTTTCGCATGTAGAAATTAATAAAATAACCTACATGATGTTGCGGTTAATTGTGACGTCAGTCTACATCTACATCAATACTCTGCAAACCACTGTACCAGTTATTGTGTTTTTTCTTCGTTTTTTATTTATTTTTTTATTTTATTTTATTTTTTCGCATTCCATTCACGTATTTGGCGTAGGAAGAATGCTTGTTTAAATGCCTCCGTTCGTGCTGTAATTAATCTTGTCCTCACGATTCCTACGGGAACAATATGTAAGCGTACCTATTACCGCCGGGTGGAGTTGAACCCGCGACCTTCTCAATACGAATCCGATCTTTTACCGCTGATCCAAACACCGCTTCCTAACACAGCCTCACAGGGACTTGATAAGGTGCATATGGTGAAAGATCCGTATCAAACTTCATTTCCTAAACGCTTGCCCATCTGGAGTTCTACATCTACATCCATACTCCGCAAGCCACCCGACGGTGTGTTGCGGAGGGTACCTTGAGTACCACTATCGGTTCTCCCTCCTATTCCAGCCATGTTCTGTTAGCGGAAAGAAAGATTGTCGGTATGCCTCTCTGATATTATCTTGATGATCTCTTCGCGAGATATACGTAGGAGCAAGCAATATAGTGCTAGACTTCTCGAAACTTCGACAAAAGCTCGTACCGAGCGACAGAGAGTCTCTCTCCTGCAGAGTCTTCCTCTGGAGTTTATCGATCATCTCCGTAACGCTTTCTCGATTACCAAATGATCCTGTAGCGAAGCGCGCAGCTCTCCATTGGATCTTCTCTACCTCCTCTATCAACCCCACCTGGTACGGATCCCACACCAGTGAGTAGTATTCAAGCTGTGGGCGAACAAGTGTACTGTAACCTACTTGCTTTGTTTTCGAACTGCATTTCCTTAGGATTCTTTCAATGAATCTAAGTCTGGCATCTGCTTTACCGACGATTGATTTTATATGGTCGTTCCATTTTAATTCACTCCTAATACCTACTCCCAGATAATTTATGGAATTAACTGCTTCCAGTTGCAGACCTGCTACAGTGTAGCTAAATGATACAGGATCTTTCTTTCTATGTATTCGCAGCACATTACACTTGTCTACATTGAGATTCAATTGCCTTTCCCTGCACCATGCGTGGATGCAGATCCTCCTGCGCTTCAATACAATTTTCCATTGTTACAAACTCTATATACTATAGCATCATCCGCAAAAGCCTCAGTGAACTTCCGATATGCCGCGGTGGAGTAGCCGAGCAGTCTAAAGCGTCTCGCTGCGGAGCGCGCGGTTGCTCGCCTTGGAGGTTCGAGTCCTCCCTGGGGCATGGGTGTGTGTATTTGTCCGTAGGTTAGTTTACCTAGGTTTAAGTAGTTTGTAAGCTACGGACTGATGATCACGCAGTTTGTTCCGATGGATTTACAAACATTTGAACATTTGAACTTCCGGTGTTATCCGCAAGGTCATTTGTATACAGGGTGTTTCACTAAGTGTGCTTGCCTCTGTAACTAATAAAATAATAGGTGGCGGGAAATTTTAATGCGGTAGGTCAACACAAGAAATGTTACACTTTCTGCGGAGCTATGAACATAGTTTATTGTGTCATTTTCCAAAGAGTTACACCACAACGATATAATTTTTTAAATGGAACAATAGTTTTTTTCTACCGTGTATTGGATTCGTTTAAACCATCTGCGTCGAAATCAATTTAAACTACATTCCTATTACTGTTAGTTTGGGAGCTACAACCCTTCAAAGTTCCGGGGCGGAGGCTGCGATACCGTAGCTGACTGGCTGAGTGGCTATCCCCTGGCATGGCCCACTGTCTTATGACCAGCAGCCAGTCAGCTACACTGTCGCAGCCTCCGCCCCCTAAACGTTGAAGGGTTGTAGCTCCCAAACTAACAGTGATAGTTTAAATTGATTTGGACGCAGCTGGTTTCAACGAATCCAATACACGGTAGAAAAAACATTTAAAAAATTATATCGTTGTAGTGTAATTCTTTGGAAAATGATACAATAAACAATGTTTATAGCTCCGCAGAAAGTGTAACATTTCTTGTGTTGACCTACCGCACTAAAATTTCCCGTCCCCTATTATAAGTTACAGAGGCAAACACACTTGGTGAAACACCCTGTATATTGTGAACAGCAAAGGAACCACGACACTCCTCTGTGGCACCCCTGTCATCACTCTTACTTCGGAAGACTTCTCTCCATTGAGAATGAAATGCTGCATTGTGTTAACTAGGAACTCGTCAATCCAATCACACAATTGGTCTCATAGACCATATGCTCTTACTTTGTTCATTAAACGTGTGTGTGGAACTTGGGGCACTTTCCTGTCTCACCACGCCCTACATGTACCATAAATTTGGCCAAATTCGGCGATGACGAGTAGGCGTCCTCTCCTTGTTAGTTGTAAGAACACACTGTAGCAACGTGTGGGAGATATTCAACACATCGCACCCCTTCCTCGTCAACGAATAACAGGCAGCCGGCGACGAATACTCGAAGCCGCGCTTTTGGCGCTCGCGAAACAGAAACGCAGCCGCTGCGAGGGAGGAAAGAGGGTTAGGGAGGGAGGGAGGGAGGGAGGAGGGAGGGGGTGGAGCAGTGTCTGGCGCGACGCGCCGCGCCCCAGCGCCGCCGGTCGCAGCGATGCGCGAGAACGGTCGGTGCCTAAAATACGCAGGCATTAGGCACGCACCAGAGTGAAGGGCGAGCCGCGCCTCGTAAAGAGACGGGGGCGGCGGGGGCGGCAGCGGCGGGGGCGGCAGCGGCGGGGGCGGCGTGAATCAGCGGAGGCGAGGCGCGCGCGCGTCTTCCGCATGTGTGCCTCCGCGCGGCTGACTCAGACCGGGGCTCGCCGCTATCCCTGCCAGCCGGCAGCGGGCAGCGGGCGAAGCACGGCACGGTCTGCCGCGAAGTAACAACGCGACAAGTGCCGCGCCGCAGAGGGGCAGCGTACGGTCCGCGCGCGGCGTTCCGGCCAGGTATATTAGTCTGTTCAAATGTCTGTAAATCTATCGGACCAAACTGCGTGGTCATCAGTCCGTATCTTACAAACTACTTAAACCTAAAAACTAACCTAAGGACGACACACACACACACCCATGCCCCAGGGAGGACTCGAACCTCCACGGCGAGCAACCGCGCGCACCGCAGCGAGGCGATTTGGACCGCTCGGCTACTCCACCGCGGGGTATATTAGTCGGTGCACGCCGAATGGGGTTACGGCAGTGGTTCACGGGGCATGTTCAGCCATGTTCACGATGGATCGTGCTTGACTGACTCAGCGTGTCACAGTCCACTACAGAGCAGCTATCCGACATCCAGCCACGCTCGATTAGCCATTGGATGAAACGGAGTATGGGTTCTATGGGGTTTTGTGGCGGCACAACACGTTAACAGACACAATGAGGTAAGTACAATGGGCGTTATTTTTATTTATTTGTATTTTAATTTATTGGACCAAACTGCGTGGTCATCAGTCCATAGCCTAAAAACTACTTAAACTAAGCTAAACTAACGACAACAGACAGCCGGCCGAGGTGGCCGAGGGGACTGCGACGCGTCAGTCACGGTCTGCATGGCAACTACGGTCGGGGGTTCGAATCCCCCCTCGGGCATGGATATTTGTGCCGTCCTTAGTGTTAGCTAGTTCATAAGTAGTTTGTAAGTTTAGGGACTGATGACCCAGTAGTTAAGTCCCATACGCTATACAAACATTATTTTGACAACACACACACACACACACACACACACACATACATACATACATACACCCATTACCCAGGGAGGAGCGGGCGAGCAACCGCGCGCTCCGCACAAGGAGCGTTTGAAAAGTCAGTGAAAAGTCCGACAGATGGGACCACCGTCGCGTATCGAGGTCATGTTTAGTTAGTAGCATCTTTGGAAAGAGTTTCAACCATACTGGTCTATTTGTTTGTGTTCGGCATTCGTGTGAGACAAGGAAGTCCAACGATTGTCAAGGAATAGTCGATAAAGAATTTCGGGTAGTGATAAAACTTTATGAAAGGAAAAATACTAAAAAGAAGCTTGATAAACATTATGGTGACCCTGCACCTTAGAAGAACAATTTTAAAATTTTCGGAGTGGTCATATGGGGACAAGTGACGCTGAACGTTCTGGGCGCCTTCTGGAGGTTAAGAATCCAGAAATCTTTGATAAAATCCATGATATAGTGATTGATGACAGAAAAGGTGCGTAAGATTCCTAGTGCTGTGGGCATATCGTATGAACGGGTACATAATATTTTGCATATTTATTTATTTACTTTACGTATACATTACATGCAGCGTTATCATAAAAACAGATAATAATTGTACAGTTAGAGGTCATAATATATAAACAACAAATACAAAAAACTATGTAAATTTTAATATAACCCAGGTCAGCGCTGCAGGGTCAGCCTTCATGAAATAACTCTAGGTCCCTTGAAAGGCACTGTTCATATTTTGCATGAACATTTGGACACAAGAAAGCTATCCGAAAGATGGGTGCCGCAATTGCTGACGCTTGACCAAAAACGGAATCGTGTGAAGTGTTTGCAACGAAGGTTTGCAGCTGTTTAGGAAGAATTGTAGCACTTTAAGCGTCGTTTCGTCACTGTGGATAAAACATTCATACATTACTACAGTACTGAGACCAATGAACAATCTAAGCAATGGGTTACCAAGGGAGAATCTGCACGATAAAAGCGGAGACCGGTCTTTCGGTTGGAAACGTTATGGCGACGGTCTTTTGGGATTCACTAGGGATCATCTTCATCGACTATCTGGAACAGGGAAAAACTATTACAAGTGAGTATTATTTATCGTTATTGGACTGTTTGAAAACAGAACTGCAAGGAAAACTCCGGCGAATAACCCACTAAAAAGTCCTTTTCCGTCACGACAATGCGCAAGCACACGTCTCAGCAGTTGTGGTCGCAAAATTATTGAAAATAGGTTTCCAACTCGTTTCACATCCCCCCTATTCTCCATACGTGGCTCCCTCGGAATACTATTTGTTCCCCAATTTGAAGTAATGGCTGTCGGGACGAAGATTTCATTGAAATGAGGGCGTGATTGCAGAAATTAATAGCTATTTTGCAGGCTTGAACAATTCCTATTATACGGAAGGGATCAACAAATTAGACACCGTTGGACGAAGTGTGTAAGTGTAAAAGGAGATAATGTAGAAAAATAAAGTTTTTCCCAAACAATTTAGTAGTTTTCGTTTTTGCACGGGTTTTTCAAACGCCTCTCATATGTGTTCCCCTACCCCCCCCCTCCCAAAAAAAAAAAAAAAGAGCAGTGGGCAGACATCTTTCCAGAACATCACGCATTGCAAACTGCTTCAAGATCTATTCCAAGCACTATGACATTTAGGCGGAAAGTGAGAAAACTTGGATATCACGCTCGAGCGGCTGCCCATGAGCCACACGTCACGCAGGTCAATGCCAAACGACGCCTCGCTTGGTGTAATGATCGTAAACATTGGGCGACTGAACAGTGGAAAACCTTTGTGTGGAGCGACGAACAACAGTACACAAAGTGTCTGTCCAATGGCAGGGTGTGGGTATGGCGAATGCCCGGTGAACGTCTGCCAACGTGTGTAGTGCCAACAGTTAAGTTCAGAAGCGGTGGTGCTACGGTGTAAGGAGCTTGCACGCCTTGTTGTTTTGCGTGGTACTATCACAAAATAGGCCTGCAATGATATTTTAAATACTTTCTTGCTTTCCACTGTTGAAGGGCAATTCGGGCGTGGCGAGTGCATCTTTCAATAAGATAGAGCACCTGTTGATAATACATGGCCTATGCCGCAGTGGTTACTCGACAGTAACATCCCCATAACAGACTGGCTTGGACAGAGTCTTCACAACAATCCTGTAGGAACGCCGACTTTTTGCCAGACTTCACGACGTACATCGATACCTCTCCTCAGTGCAGTTCTCTGTGAAGAATGTGCTGCCATTCCCCAAGAAACGTTCCAGCAACTGATTGAGAATGTATGAAAGACAGAGTGGAAGTTGTCATCAACGTTAATGGTGGGCCAACACCATATTGCATTTCAGCATTACCGATGGATCGCGCCACGAACTTGTAAGTCATTTTCAGCCAGGTGCCTGGATATTTTTGATCAGATAGTGTACATTTATGGGCAGTCACAAGTGATGAATAAAATGACAGACACAGAAAAGCAGTTGAAATAGCTGAACAAAGGCCGCTCGACCTCACGGGATACCAGTTGGATTACACGCGGAATATGCGGGGCACCTGCTGCCCTTTTAGCAGCAGCGTTCTGTAGGTCTCTAAAGGAGTGGCTGGGGAAAACAGCAGGCCATTTCCGTGCTGATGGAGGATCGACGATCAGACGGGCAAAACTGTAGGCCTGCATTAGCAGGATTTTGGAACCTTGAAGAATCCTCAGGTAGTTCATTAACAAAGCACTCGTTCGGCCAGCACTTGAGTTTTGCTCGTGTGGGAACAGTACCAGGTAGGGTTAGCTTAACAGAAGACGCGACTGCCGATGTCTCGCCTCGCTTTGGCCGTCCACAGCAGCTGATGAGCGCTACCTGCGGACTACAGCTCGGAGCTGTGAGAGGAACGCCACTGTGCTGAATAATGACTGCCGCGCAGCCACGGGACGTCGTCTCTCGACTCAAACAGTACGTGGTAGACTGCCTGACGTGCAACTTCACTCCCACGTCTCCCGCGAGCTCCAGCTTTGGTACTTGCACACCATGCAGCGCGGTACGGATGGGCAAACAGCGTGCTGAATGGACTCGTAAGAATTACCATCAAATGCTGATCACAGATGAGTCTCGCATCTGAGGTCAGTCAGTCAGTCTTCGGAGACGGTTTTAGAGGTAGCTAGGTCTGGGACACAACACATAGCGAGTGCAGCAAGGTGGTGGTTTCCTGATGGTTTGGCGTGACAATATGTGGGGCCACCGTACAGCACTGGTGGTTGTAGTAGGCAATAAAAATGCTACACGGTAAAGGGATGACATGCTCCGACGTATAGTACAACCATATCGACGGTATTTCGGTGAGGGATTCGTCTTAATGGACAATTATCGCGATCCTAGTGCACATCTTGTGAATATGACATCGCAAGATTGGAACGATCAGCATGTTCTAGAGACGTGATCCCTGTCGACCATTCATAGGGTATACTGAAAAGGGAAAATGGCTATGTTTGGACGAGACGACCTACCAACCAATCTGAGAGATGTACGATGAATCGCCATTGAGGAGTGGGACAATCTGGACTAACAGTCCCTCGATAATCTAATGGACAGTATGCCGCGATGAATACAGTCATACGAGGCGCGACAATAACGTAATGAGAGTGATGTGGAAAAAAAAAATGTTGCTTACCGTTTTAGTCAAGTTTAGTGTTGTCTTCTCCTGCCTGCACACACTTTTTCCAGCGCTTCTGCCACAGATGGTAACATTTCTGCAACTCATCTTCTGTAATATCCTCCAAGGCCCATGTCACAGTTTTTTAGACATCTTGTGTTGTTTGAAAATGGTGTCCCTTGACCGCTATGGAAATAGAAAAGCCGCGGTGGAGTAGCTGAGAGGTCTAAAGCGCCTCGCTGTGGACCGCGCGGTTGCTCGCCGTGGAGGTTCGAATCCTCCCTGGGGAATGAGTGTGTGTGTTGTCCTTAGGTTAGTTTACCTAGGTTTAAGTAGTTTGTAAGCTACGGACTGATGACCACGCAGTTTGGTCCGATAGAATTACAAACATTTGAACTTTTTTTTTTTTTTTTTTTTTTTTTTTTTTTTTTTTTTTTAATAGAAAATAGTCGCACAGAGCGATATTTAATGAATAAGGTGACTATGATAGTAATGAATTTTGTTTTGAGGTTAAAAATTGCAGTACTGACAGAGCAGTGTGGCATGGCGCATTATCGTGATGCAGAATCCAATTATCAGCAACCTTGGCACGGACACGAAGAACTCTTTTACGAACTCTTTCTAAAATTTGTCTGTGGTGATATTGGTTGTCTGTTCGTCCAGGAGGCACCCACTCTTTATGAACAATTCCCTTGGAATCAAAAAGCACACAAGCATGCATTTCGCTTTTTGACATGCGAGCTTTATTTGGTGTGGGTGGTCGCTTTGAGCTCCATTGCGAACTTTGGCATTTTGAAAGAAAAGAACCAACTTTCATCACCAGTGATAACACGGCTCAACAATTCTGGATTGATTTCTGTTTGATCTATCAGATCGGCTTTCATATTTTTCCTTGTCTCTCGCTGTTGTGGTGTGTGATTTTTGGAGAACATTTTTGCACAAATTTTTCTCATACCAAGAACTTCAGTTATTATTAGACGAACCGCTTCTTGATTGATGTTCAGTCCTTCTGCAATCATTTTCACGGATAATCTTCGATCAGATCATACGGCTTCACGCACCCTGGTCAAGTTGACATCTGTTCTTGAGATTGATGGTCCACTGCGGTCTTCATCTTCGACATTCTCCTGCCTTCGCTAAACATTTTATGCCAACGAAAAAGTTGAGCTCTTGACATAACCTCCTCTCCAAAAGTCTTCTCAAGCTTACCGTAACTTTTCGTAGCGTTTTAACCCAATTTAACAAAAAAAGAAATGGGATGCCGTTGCGCAATATTATGCGGTTCCATATCTGTGACGAGAGACACAAACACGTGTTGACTTATTACAGCACAACCCACGACTGAGCAGTTGTATCGATGTGCCGCTTGGACTAGAAGCAGCTTATAGACCGAGGGCAAAAATATTGTGGCTCTATGCAAGCCTGCGGAGTTGCCACATCTTGCAAAGAAAATCAACCTCATTACTTTATTGTCGCACCTCGTACATCAGAGCAAGATGATGAATCCCGCGTATTACGGGTCTTGGTGAATGCTGCAATATCGAACACAAATTTAGAATGTCTATGTTATTAAATATCAACAATAATACATTTCCTTGAGGTAACATTATCTCAAGGAAATGTATTATTGCAGATATTTATATCACCTCGGTCTGGGGAACAAGGTGGGGATTGTTTCCATTCGCGTAGTTTGCTAGGGTGCTATTTCAATATAGGAGAGCCCTGACAATTTGAACGCATTTCATAGGGAACATTGAGGCAGAATTAAAGTATATGGTGTGGAGGGTGACGTGCTCTAAGATAGTCCTGTAGTCGCTTTGTCTGCATTACTGTGTTAGCTGAGCGGTCTAAAGCGCCTACCTAATACGTAGGAGGTCCTGAGATAGAATTCCGGCCACAGGACAAATTTTAATTCAGTGATTCTCCTGATATTTTAGTACCTTTGGTCTACGTTATTGTACAGTTCATCAATTTTTAGGGAAAAGATGTTTCCGTACGTCTATATTCCGTCTGTATTTAAATGGTAAGGTATCTGTGGAGTCGTGATGGCGTAACGCTTTTTTATGACTATACTAGCTTAAATCCGTGGCTCCGCTCGCTTGTTGGTTGATTATGATAGATAAGCTATCTTTCATTAGTGTGCTATGAGACTAGTTTTGAAGGATGAAATGAAATACAATACCTTCTACAGAAACAAACATTTTTAATCAACATTCAAATAAAAAAAACACAATTATGTGAAGTGCTTAATGATTTACAATAAATAATACATACATTATTCCTTATAGCTTGTGTTGCAATTTGTACGTATTAAAAGAAATTTCTTTTTTACTGCTTCATTTATTTATTCTTATATTTCCTTATTCGTGTGATTATCTTTACAGAAAAAGAGCTGAAGACATTGTAGCACGTCATAGACCAAAGATATGGTCTGTGGCATCACGTTTCGCTGTATGTCACCTCATTATAGAGTCGAAAACGTCATCGCTGACCTTTCGTCCAAATATTTTTATAATTTGACGACTTTCAACCACCATATCTTCCACCCCCTTATAGCTATCGGCATGGAACTGCTTTGGTGTACGGCGGGAGACTTTGAACAACAATTACACACAGACCATTCGTTTGCGTTCTGTAGTTTTCGCTACAGAGCGAGATATTAACACACACAGACGCAGAATTTTATATACACCGATAACTTTCCATCTCAATATACTCCAGCCTTTTATCATTATCAACACTCAAGCAACAATGCAACCAATAAAACTATTTTCAAAGAGTAAATATAATGTTCAAAGAGTAATTATTGTTCCACATTTCGCGCTATATTCTTGAAATTACTAAATATCTATCAGATAGCTATACCTTCCTTAGGTATAAATTAGTAACTGTACAAATATTTAAGTCTCTGCCTCTTGTCATTCGTACGTGATAGCGTACACCGAACAGACATTCATATATATATATATATATATATATATCTGTCCGATCGGCATAAAACCGTGCCTCAAGCCTTCACCGGGTAGTCATTAGTATCTGTACAAATTATTGGCTCTTTATGTCTTGTGGTTCAGACGTGATAAACGTACACCGAACAGACATTCACGTTTATAGATATATAATTCAGGATAGCTTAGGCAGAGCAGCATTTGAGGTGAGGTGCGGGTGGCGGTTACTTGGAGGGGTAAACTGCGTAATGCTGTGAAAGTAGTGAAGGCCCGGTCACTTGAGCCGCCACCGCCGCTGTCTGCTGAGATGATGAATGAGGGCGAGAGGTTGCTCCCCGCAGAGCCTGCAGTGTCGTGTATGCTCGTTCTCGGCCACAGCCTGGGGAGCGCAGCCCGTGGCGATGCACTGCCGGGCACGGCCAGAGCGATAGGGTGCGGGGCATTCCGACCGAGTAGCGGAATCCCGCCAGGCCAGCGGCTACCCTCGCTACCGCCTTCCGCTCAGCTGCGCCCGTCTGCCCGGTCAAACAAACACCACGGTAGTTGTTGTGGTGGTCTTCAGTCCGCAGACTGGTTAGATGCAGCTCTCCACGCTACCCTGACCTGTGCAAGTCTCTTCATCTGACAAAGGAAAGTACTTGGGCTCCAACAAACATGTCTGTATGAAAGTTTGGTTATAGGATCTCTACGTACACCTCATTGTGCTGGTGGGTGTCGCTTTTATGCAAAACTCTGCAATGATGCTCTAGATAGCATTGTAGATGTAATTGTAGACGCCATATGTAATACAGATATCTTAACTATAACTTATGTAATATCTACATCTACATCTACACACATACTCCGCAATTCACCGTAAGGTGCGTGGCGGAGGGTACACCGTACCACTACTAGGCATTTCCTTTCCTATTCCACTCCCAAATTGAACGAGGAAAAAAAGAATGCCTATATGCCTCCGTACGAGCCCTAATTTCTCTTATCTTGTCTTTGTGATCTTTACGCGAAATGTAAGTAGGCGGCAGCAAGATCGTACTACACTCAGCTTCAAATTCCGGCCCTCTAAATTTACTTAACAGAAATTCACGAAAAGAACGTCGTCTTTCTTCCAGCGATCCCCAATTGAGTTGCCGGAGCATTTCCGAGACACTCGCGCATTGGTCGAACCTACCGGTAACTAATCTAGCTGCTCGCCTCTGAACCGCCTCTATGTCTTCCTTCAAACCGATCTGCTGCGGGTCCCAAATACTTGAGCAATACTCAAGACGTGGTCGTACAAGCGTTTTATACGCGGTCTCCTTTACAGGTGGAGTACATCTTCCCGAAATTCTCCCAATAAACCGAAGTCAGCTGTCTGCCTTACTCACAACTGTCCTTACATGCTCGTTCCATTTCATTTCGCTCTGCAATGTTACGCCTAGATATTTGAACGACGCGACCGCATCAAGAAGCTCACTACTGATGCTGTATTCGAACATTATAGGATTGTTTTTTCTACTCATGCGCATCACCTTACATTTTTCTACATTGAGAGCTAGCTCACATTCTTCGCACCAACTAGAAATTTTGTGTAAGTCAACCTGTATGCTATTACAGTCAGTTACAGACGACACCCATACACCACAGCATCATCAGCAAACAGCCGCATATTACAACTTACTCTGTCCATGAGATCATTTATATAGATAGAAAATAATAGCGGTCCTATCACACTCCCCTGGGGCACGCCTGACGATACACTCGTCTCTGATGAGCACTCGCCGTCGAGAACAACGTACTGCGTTCTATTACTTAGGAAGTCTTCCAGCCAGTCACAAATCTGTGAACCTATTCCATAAGCTCGTATCTTCGTTAGCAGTCTGCAGTGTGGCACCGTGTCGAACGCCTTTTTGAAGTCGAGAAAAACACAATCCGCCTGTTGCCCTTCGTCCATGGCTCGCAAGATGTCATGTGAGAAAAGGGCAAGCTGGGTTTCGCATGAACGATGTTTCCTAAACCCGTGCTGATTCATGGAAAGAAGCTTTTCCGTTTCAAGGAAATTTACTATATTCGAACTGAAAATATGCTCCAAAATTCTACATGAAACCGATGTCAACGATATTGGCCTGTAATTGTATGGGTCAGTTCTCTTTCCTTTCTTAAACACTGGAGTCACCTGCGCTTTTTTCCAATCACTAGGAACTTTGCGCTGAATTAAAGATTCGCTATAAATGCAAGCTAAGTAGGGGGCCAATGCCGCAGAATAGTCTTTGTAATAACCATCGTTCTCTACCGTATTGTCATCAAAAGCCGTGATGATAGTTGCAACTTTAACCTTCTTCTCGGAAGACTGTTGGTATTCACCGACACTGCTTCCATCGCCTCTTCCCGTACTTACCGTTGCACTACCGATTGCAATGAGTTGTTCGTCATTATCATCCCTATTATCATTATTATGTGTTAGTGTGACAACAGTATGCTCATATTTCTGTACCATAACAGATACGAGAAAGCATGCGAATGATTCATCTTCTACACTAATACCATCTTCAGAAAGAAGGGTTCTTCGTAATTTCATCTCAATCAATCGCAATATATTAGCAGGATTTATTAGCAATCGCCGCCCCATCTGACGCTTCACCACACAAATAACGTCACAAAACGCAACTTCGATGGCACACTGCACCGTCCCTACTGGCGAACCGACAGGTCTAAGTGCAATGTGGCAAGGCACACGCAGAGGCCTCTAACGGACGACTACAGAGTTTTGCAGATGCGGGAGTATCACTAGTGCAATAAGCATTTTACATTATTTCTCATACGATTTTGGTGTATATGTGTTTGTTCGAGCCCAAGTACTTTCCTTGTGAGAATAAGTTCGGCAACCTGCATCCTTTTGAATCAGCGTATTGTATTCCTCCCTCGGTCTCCCCCTACGATTTTTGCCACACACAGTTACTTCTGATGTTAAGTTGACGATTGGAGCAACGCGTTAACATCAAGTTTTGTTTCAAATTAGGCAAAACGGCGACGGAGACCCATGGGGTGTCAGTGCAAGTGTATGTTGTTGAAGCAGTGGGTAAAAAGTGTGTGTTTGAGTGGTTTAAACGCTTTAAGAGACGGGAAGGAAGGTGTCGAGGATGAGCCACGCCCAGGTCGGCCGTCTACAAGCACAGGCCCAGACAACATGGAACGAGTGCGGCGGATGCTCGCGGATGATCGGCGGCTCACTTTCAGAATTATAGCAGACGGGTTGAAGATCAGCAACGGTTGCGGAGGTACAACAACGCGTGACCTCAGCGGTTCAAGCGTGTGCTGGCCGTTTCCAACAGCTGTACAGCCGATGTCAGAAGTGTATTGTAGCCAATGGCGATTATTCTAAGGCCTGTGAAGGGCCGCGGCGCAGTGGCCGAGCGCATCCACCGTATTAGAACTCTAGACATTCTGCAACGGGCGCGATATGCTAATCGCTCCCGATCCCGCCATCTCTGGCCCGCAGTATGCTGGCGGCAATGGGGTCTTCAGTAAGTACCGGTATGCTCTTCAAGACAGTCCTACTATTTCACGTTCTGCGATTGAGCTAAGAGTTCATATCAAACAGATGCTTCCCAAACAATTCTAGGTGGAGCATAATCGGCATGGCCTAGAAAGTAATTATTACAATACAGGAGAAAGAGTACGAGCAGGAGAAATGCAAAATAAAAATAATTACTTGTGTTCCATTTCAGTCTTTTTATTAATTCATTAACAATATTTAATATAGTGAATATAATGGTAATCTTCACCTTTCATTCCGATCTTTCACTGACTTTTTTTTTCATAAAACTGGTGTGCCGCTACTTTCTCTATACCGGGCTTTAGTGGCGTAGGGGCTTAGCGTAAATGCGTAGTAGCCGGAGGGAGAAAAAATAAAGAAACAAAACCATAAAAAAAAACAGTAACATCTATACAACAGCAGCTAGAGCATCACACAGTGACGTCTCGTCTTCCAAAAGAACAGACGTCGCAATATAAAAAAAATTATAATTATGGAATAAAAACTACGAACTTGAAAGTTGAAGGCAGTGTCATTACCTACAGGTCAGCTACAAGTGTGTCGGTTACCCTTCGGCTCTACCTACTATGCGTTAATTTCGCTGCGTGCAAGCAAGGAGGATAATAGTTACTTACCAGAGGGCGCGCCGAGAGTTGGATGGCAGAGTGCGGTAGATAGGTAGGCGGGTAGGTACGGTACTCACCCTTGTGCGGCAGGTCGTCGGCGGGCCAGGCGGAGGCGTGGCCCACGTGGGCGGCGGGGGCGGCGAGCGGGTGCTGCGAGGCGGCGGCGGCGGGCAGCAGGCCGGCGCCCACGCCGACGCCGACGCCGACGCCCACGCCGACGCCCAGCCGGCTCGGCAGCATGCGGCAGCCTGCGGGCGGACAGGCATGAGGCGGGGGCGGCGGTGGGCGGCGCGGTGGCAGCCGGTGCACAGCACACTGCGAGCGAGTGGGCGGCGAGCAAACAACAACCAGCTATCAGCTGAAGCCCAGTCCAAGTGAGACCCAGACTCGCCTAGTCCATCTCAACAATAGAGAAGCAAAGAGAGAACTGAATGTTTGGCGGAATGCTACAAGATTAGCACACTTTCCTTCCCCAGTGTGCTTGATAGCGCACTATCATTTAAGCAACAAAGAAAAGGGCAGAATTCCAAACTCAAAACAGCTCAGATGTAAACGAAGTCTGCCGCGATCGTTGTCAGTGGCAGTAAAATTCGTCTCGGTTTTTGGCCGCAATGTCAATATGTAAGATTCCGATATTTTGGTCACCGTTGCAAGTGGCGTTTGTCATGTGACAAAACCACCCGACTATGACAGCCACATCCACATCCACCATGCCGCCGAGGGATGGACTGGACGCCACTAAAATGACTGGGTCCGCCATCCCTGAGATCGGGGGAGATGTGGCAACACCTGAACTTGACAAGACGTAGTATAGGTTAGTATGTAAGTTTTTTCTAAGTAAAATAAAAAAAATGGGGATCAATTCTTGCGGGGGGCTGCAGTGACATGAAGAGGAGGCCTGCCGAGTGCCAGGGGCACGCTGATCGTGTTTAGATCTGAGCCGGCCAGAAGATCTACACAGTAGGTTTGTCACCAACTGGCACACCTGTAACACTGCAGAAGTAGCTGGTAGGGTAGTATGTAGATAGTATGTATACTAACAGGGTGACCAGTAGTTTCAAAATTATAAGCCATTGTTAATTACATGTATTAATATTAGGACCCATTTAATCTTAGGTGATGGGTTATTAGGTATGATAATATCAATAAAGATTATTTTTTAAAGAGTTTTAAGTGGCGTTTGTTTTTAAAGTGGAGTTTGGCCGCCACCTTGACAAAGGCCACTTGCACCAGTGACCGAAACGTCGGAATTTTACATATTGACAATGCGGCCGAAAACCCAGAAGAATTGTATTGGCACGGAATAGCTTACTTGGCATGCTAACAACGTCAAAATGGGGAGCTAATGCAAACACAGCAGTGGCACTCTGTTACTCTCCTGCTGAGTTTGCAAGTCCTGTGTGGCAACCACCATGTCACACAAGCAAAACTGGACCCTGTCCTGAATGAGATCTGTGGACATATCACTGGCTGTCGTAAGCCTACAAGAGTTAAACATCTCTACTCATTTTTAGGAATCGCTCCGCCACAGGTCCGACGCTCACTAGGGAGCAGAACTGAAGAATCAAAGCAGCTTCAAGACCAACGTCACCCATTACATGGCTACCAAACTGTACCAAAACTCCTTAAGTCAAGAAGCGGTTTTCTTCATCCAACGGAACCACTCGCAGACCCACCGACAACTACCAGAATAAAACTGTGGCGGGAGCAACCAGAAAATGCCCACTTTCCTGAGGCGCTGCCGCCAGGCGCAGAACGCGACTGCCAGAGATGGAAAAGTCTAAACAAACTTCACTTCTCGCGTATACTCATTATCCACGGTGGCCTAGCGATCTGCGGCGCGCCAATCACGTTCTGCACGGCCACTACGGTCGGGGGTTCCATTTTTCCCTCGGGCATGGGTATTTGTGCCGTCCTTAATATTAGCTAGTTCATAAGTAGTTTGTAAGTTTAGAAACTGATGACCCCGTTGAATTTTTAGATCCATCACTTTAAACTTTGCCGCGTGGAATGACCGCGAGGTCTAAGGTATTGTGGTACGGGCTGAGTGGCCGTTGCTGCCGGAGGTTCGAGTCCTCCGTCGGTCACACGCGTGTGTGTGTGTGTGTGTGTGTGTGTGTGTGTTCTCCTTAGTAAAAGTTAGTTCAAAAAGTTTGTAAGCCAAGGGGCAGATGACAATAGCAGTTTGGTCCAATACGTTTGCATTTTGAAATGTTCATTTGTAATCTTTATACTTGGAAGACATTCGAAAGGAAGTAAGTTAAAACAGTCAACACTCCGAAGAATGGCTTGAACACCACAGTGCTTTACTAGGCATGGTCCTGTTTGGGGGTGGTATGCCGTTGCCTTCCTCCGACCTTCGAACTGACTTACCCAGCCAGTTATAGGGGGACCTACAGTTTAACGTGGGTTCCGAACCACGGTGCTACTCGGTATTTTTCACATCAGCAACACTGCCAGAGGTTTTTCTAAAAGCCTGTTCATGGAACGAATGTAAGGTGTAAATGTGACATAAAATTGTGGAATAGGCAGGCCACCATGATGAAATTAATTTCTAGTGCTGCCTATTGTAGTCCGCATGTGTGTTTAAGAAACAACATTTTTAAAATTCATATATCTCCAAAAGTGTGGCTGTCGTCACAAAACTGATACAAATATGATGATGGACATGTCCGAAACGAGTCATACTGCACTTTTAGTGTCATCTGTAATAAAACATTTTGCGACCTACACAGCCAAACGGTAGTACTGACAATTAATTAACGAAAGGATTGTTTCTTGTGGAGTGTATAAGGAATCTTGCCAGTATTTTTAATGAAAAAGGCACCGATTTTAGAAATTATTGCCAGAGTATCAAAAGAAGGTAGATGACATTTATGGCACTGAACCGCATGTCAGTTTCCACCATGTCAATCATAAATATGGCAATAAGAATTTTACAATCTCTAAATCACTACCCATGTCAAGAAATCAACAGGAGATCTTTTCTTTTGAAAGAAAAAAGGCTGCAAAAGCCGCTAATTCATTTAGAATTATGCATTCTACTACAGCCAGTAAACGAGTGCGTCTCTTTGCTTATGTCCTCCGAGTACTAGTAGAGTCGAACATAAGAGTCATGAAACTCCCAGTGAATTTCTGCAACTTCGCGACTGCAGCGCTGCCAAGCGGCTGGGTCGTAAAAACACAACGCGAAGCGATTGAGTAATGAATGTGTATTTGGAGTGAAGCGGAACATTCAAAATGCATTCATATTTAGGAGTTTTTGTGGTGCTATAAATTGTAGCAACTATCAAAAATGTAATTCGGAAATCTTTCATTTGTAAAGGATGCTCAGAAGTAAGAGACTAATGTTACGAATAACAAGTGCTCCTTTACTCTTCAGCATGAAAGTAAATCTTTAACAATTCATTCACGTCCAAATTTCTGCTTCTAATGAGAATCGCAAATACTTGACCACTGTATCATAATACTACTGCTGTATAAAAGTAATGTCTCAATGCTTCCGGTAGCAGTTAATCAACTATTTCAGTAGAGAGTGCTCATTTTCGTACCTCAGTCTCACAAAAATTATGAGGCTGTATACTAACATATTTTGGCGGTTACCTACTAGTTTGACAAAGTGAACACGTGGTTAAATGTTCAAATGTTTGTACAACTTATGGGACTTAACTACGGGGTCATCACTCCCTAAGCTTACAAACTACCTATGAACTATCTAAGACTAAAGACGGCACAAATATCCATGCCCGAGGGGGGATTCGAACCCCCGACCGTAGTGACCGTGCTGACCGTGACTGTAGCGCCTCAGTCACCTCGGCCACCGCGGCCGGCAACACATGGTTACAAATAAATGATATGTACATATGCAAACTGTTAATATTAGCACGTCACGTTCTTGAAGATATTCATATTGATAGCAAGTAGTTAAAAAATAATAAAAAATAAATTAAAGATATGATAGGTACACGAAGGGCACAGCTTCAAGGACAAGGTGAAAAGAGGGTTTACACAGCGATATAGAATCAAGTCTCCTACAATGTGAAAATCGTATGTACTTTTGAAAATATTACTATCTTCGAAATCCGCTAAAAGAAAACTCGTGCAGCATGTCAGTACGCACCGAGCACGCGAACATAATGATGATCAGTTCCTTTTATACTTCACATCAGGTTGCAATTCAGTTATGCTTTCAAAAAGTTTTGGACGATATGAATACGTCTCGGGTATTGTGAACTGCATGAATTACACTGCACTGACAATTTGTTATTATAGACTGCCATTAACAGAAGCAGTTATATTAATTTAACAGTGTTTTCATTTTTGTAATAGAAAGTGCACAGCAACGTTTAGTGACTAGGAAGTATGAAAGTAGCAGCATTAAAAACGGGAACTTCTCAGTTTTAATCACGCTATGCCTCTGTTATTCTCTACTGGCCGCTTGGAGCGCTAGTATCGCTTCAGCTGTAACTTTTCCCTACGGAGTTTCGCGACTGACTGTGATAGACTGGTACTGTCGTGTAAAGCACTATATGTACCGACCTGAATAATCCGCCATTTTGAATCCCAATTCGTCGACAGTGTTGTAGGCTTTGTGTGGTGTATCGAAGTGAATCAGCGAAAATTTTGTGATTTTACTGTTTCATAGTGTGCAAGGGTTGGTTGTGGAGCTCCATACTGCTCAAATAATAGCAAACATGTTCACTAGTCGCGAAGTATGGACGCCAAATTCGAGCAACTATCTGTGTTACGTTAAGAACGAAATCATTTTTTTTTTTTTTTTTACTTTTTATTAGAAATAATTACGCTCACTGAGACGTAGTGATGAAAATATAGGCCTGTAGTTGTAAGTAATTGTTTATTTTAATTTTGCTACAGACTTATCATAACACGACACGCAGTGTATTTAAAGTTACTTTCTTGATTTTATTTAGACCAAGTACGGAGTTATTATAAGGGCTGTTAATTGTAGTTTAAGTGATGCACGAGAGCACCTGGATTTATCCAGCCAGTAGTTTTTAAATTATATTACTTCAGTGTTTAATTTAAGTGTCACTCTCAACACGGTGATATATAGGCCTAAGCGAAGCTGTGAATAGGACGTTTGGGAAAAAACACTTCAAAAAATCAAATGTTTGTATAGCTTATGGGACTTAACTACGGGGTCATCAGTCCCTAAAATTACAAACTACTTATAAACTACCTTATACAAAGGACGGCACAAATATCCATGCCCGAGGGGGGATTCGAATCCCCAACCGTAGTGGCCGTGCAGACCGTGAATGGAACGCCTCAGTCCCCTCGGCCACCGCGGCCGGCGAAAAAAACTTCGCAAAGAATGGGAACAGGATAGAAGTCGTACATGAATGGCATTAAATTCATCTTTATTGCGAAGTGGATGCTACGAGAGACTTTATGTAGTCGTTATCTAACGAAACCAGACGTTCAAACTTATTAAACATATTTTGACGTAAAATCTCTGAAATTGTGTGTAAAATATGCGAACATCAGAGGAGGTAATATGGGAAGTACAGTATCGCAATTTAACATTATTTCGTTACTGTATTCCACTGCAACTCTTATCGTAAACGTTTGTTGATGTACAATTTATAAACTAGAAAATACGATAATTATAGCGTGTTTTAACTGTATTTGGTAAATGTTGAAATATTTACATCTGCAACAAATTCAAATGTTTGTATATCTTATGGGACTTAACTACGGGGTCATCAGTCCCTAGATTTACAAACTACTTATGAACTAGCGGCACAAATGTCCATGCCCGAGGGGGGATTCGAACCCCCGAGCGTAGTGGCCGTGCAGACCGTGACTGGAGCGCCTCAGTCCCCTCCGCCAACGCGGCCGGCATCTGCAACATATGCCATGTATACGTGAATGTACGTTGCCTCTTACAGTAAAATATAAGCCAATAAATTAACTATACTGTAGTTTTTTCTGCGTTAGGAAAGTATATTTTAATGGCCTAAGGAGCATATTCAAAAATGTTCAAATGTTTTTTAAGCTTATGGGACTTAACTACGGGGTCATCAGTCCCTAAACTTACAAACTACTTATGAACTACTTACGAACTAGGACGGCACAAATATCCATGCCCGAGGGGGGATTCGAACCCCCGACCGTAGTGACCGTGCTGACCGTGACTGCAGCGCCTCAGTCACCTCGGCCACCGCGGCCGGGAGGAGCATATTGAAAAACGTAAGTGTTCCGTAGTCTTTAAAAGCGCGCCTTGAACGTAGGCTTCAAAATGGTGTATTGTTCAGCTTGTACTACACAGTGGTCTACTAGAGTGCGTGACGTCAGCTTCCCCCACCACCGCAGCTCCGAGCTACAGTAGTGAGCGCTCGTGTGCGCCCCTGCTCGCGGAGCAGCCTGTTGGAATAGCCTGGTGTAGTAACAATAAAATGGTGGTAATTTCATTTAAAAATACGTGAGGGCTGGTATCCTAGGACAGAAAAGCTTGTGAGGGATGAGAGAGGGGGCGGGGCGGTGGCTGCGCGCCCTAGGCCAGTGTCAGCGGCAGGCAGCAGTCAGCAGTCAGCAGTGCCGCGCTGCTCGCTGGCGGCGCCGCGGGCTGCGCTTTGAACGCTGACTGCCGCTGACAGCTGCTGCAGACGGCGCTCCCACAAAGCCGCTCACACCTAGCGCCGGGCCCGCCTCTGCCGCATTATGCTAATCCACCTATCACCCAACCAACTGTACCAACCGAGCCGTATGGACAGCTAAGATTTTTTCCGAACCTTTAGAGCAAAATCTACATCTACATACATACTCCGCAATTCACCGTAAGGTGCGTGGCGGAGGGTTCACTGTACCACTAGTAGGCATTTCCTTTCTTATTCCAGTCCCAAATAGAACGAGGAAAAAACGAATGCTTATATGCCTCCGTACGAGCCCTAATTTCTCTTATCTTGTCTTTGTGATCACTACGCGAAATGTAAGTAGGCGGCGGCAAGATCGTACTACACTCAGCTTCAAATTACGGCCCTCTAAATTTACTCAACAGAAATTCACGAAAAGAACATCGTTTTTTCTCCAGCGATACCCAATTGAGTTGCCGGAACATTTCCGTGACAGTCGCGCATTGGTCGAACCTACCAGTAACAAACCTAGCTACTCGCCTCTGAATTGCTTCTATGCTTTCCTTTAAACTGATCTGCTGCGGGTCCCAAACACTTGAGCAATACTCAAGACCTGGTCGTACAAGCGATATATACGCGGTCTCCTTTACAGGTGAAGTACATCTTTCCAAAATTCTCCCAATAAACCGAAGTCGGCTGTCCGCCTTACTCACAACTGTCCTTACATGCTCGTTCCATTTCATATCGCTCTGCAATGTTACGGTTAGATAGTTGAACGACGCGACAGTATCAAGAAGTTCACTACTAATGCTGTATTCGAACATTATAGGATTGTTTTTCTTAGTCGTGTGCATCACCTTACATTTTTATACATTGAGAGCTAGCTGCCTTTCTTCGCACCAACTAGAAATTTTGTCTAAGTCATTCTCTATGCTATTACAGTCAGTTAAAGACGACACCCTCACATACACCACAGCATCACCAGCAAACAGCCGCAAATTACAACTTACTCTGTCCATCAGATAGAAAATATAGATTGAAAATAATAGCGGTCCTATCACACTCCCCTGAGGCACGTCTGACGATACACTCGTCTCTAATGAACATATCCATGTCAAACAAAAAGGTAAAGTTGTCAACAATCCGAAGATTGGTTTGAACACAACAGTGCTTTACTAGGCACGGCCCTGTTTGGAGGTGGTATGCCGTTCTCTTCCTCCGAACTTCGAACTGACTTACCCAGCCAGTAATAGGGGGACCTACAGTTTAACAGGTTCATTGCCGCGATGACGTCAGACGCGCGCCAGAGCCGCCTGCCGTGGCCGCCGGAGGTCACACGGCAGCCGACGTGTTAACATGGATGCCGGACCACGGTGCTAAATTCAAATGTTCAAATGTTTGTTAAGCTTATGGGACTTAACTACGGGGTCATCAGTCCCTAAACTTACAAACTACTTATCAACTACTTACGAACTAGGACGGCACAAATATCCATGCCCGAGGGGGGATTCGAACCGCCGGCCGCGGTGGCCGAGGTGACTGAGGCGCTCCAGTCACGGTCAGCACGGCCACTACGGTCGGGGGTTCGAATCCCCCCTCGGGCATGGATATTTGTGCCGTCCTAGTTTGTAAGTAGTTCATAAGTAGTTTGTAAGTTTAGGGACTGATGACCCCGTAGTTAAGTCCCATAAGCTTAACAAACATTTGAACATTTGGGATTCGAACCCCCGACCGTAGTGGCCGTGCTGACCGTGACTGGAGCGCCTCAGTCACCTCGGCCACCGCGGCCGGCACCACGGTGCTACTCGATATTTTTCACATGAGCAACATTACCAGAAGTGAAAGAAGTGGAAACTGACAGATAAAAGTCCTAGGACCTGGCGTAAATTGAACTCGGGACCATCTGTATAATATGAAAATAAGAGAAATCAGATCGAAAACGGAACGATTTAGGTGTTCTTTCTTCCTGCGCACTATTAGAGGATGCAACGGTAGAGAAAAGTTATGAAAGCGATCAATAAACCCTCTGCCAGGCACTTAAATGTGATTTGCAGAGTATCTATGTAGATGTAGATGTAGATGTAGGATTCATAGTGATTTGTGGCTGATTGCTGATGCTGTGGTGTATGAGACGATGTCGTCTTTAATTAACTGCAGTAGCATACAGGATGACTTAGACAAAATTTCTAGTTGGTGCAAAGAATGGCAGCTAGCCCTCAATGTAGAAAAATGTAAGGTGATGCGCATGAGTAGGAAAAACAATCCCATAATGTTCGAATACAGCATTAGTAGTGAGCCTCTTGATGCAGTCGCGTCGTTCAAATATCTAGGCGTAACAATGCAGAGTGATATGAAATGGAACGAACATGTAAGGACAGTTGTGAGTAACGCGGACAGCCGACATCAGTTTATAGAGAGAATTTTGGGACGATCTACTTCATCTGTAAAGGAGACCGCGAATAAAACGCTTGTACGACCACGTCTTGAGTATTGCTCAAGTGTTTCAGATCCGCAGCAGATCAGTTTAAAGGAAGACACAGAAGCAGTTCAGAGGCGAGCAGCTAGGTTCATTACTGGTGGGTTCGACCAATGCGCGAGTGTCACGGAAATGCTCCGGCAACTCGAATGGGGATCGCTGTAGAAAAGACGACGTTTTTTCGAGAAATTCTGTTGAGGAAATTTAGAGGGCCGGAATTTGAATCCGAGTGTAGAACGTTTCTGACGCCCACTTACATTTCGCGTAATAATCACAAAGGCAAGATAAGAGAAATTACGGCTCGTACAGACGCATTCTTTTTTCCCCTCGATTTACTTGGGAGTGGAATAGTAAAGTAAATGCCTTGTAGTGGTACAGTGTACCCTCCGCCACGCACCTTCAGTTGGATTGCAGAGTATGTATGTAGATGTAGTCTGTCACTCTACGACTGTGGTACCGAACCGCACCGTGTAAACAAAATAGCGTGCAAATGTGAGCAGATGTTTAGAGCAGGTACGGACGCGGATGGCTAACCGGTGGGACATGGGCGGGCCATCGGGGCTCGGGTTTGCTCGGCACCGCTACGAAGTACTATAGTCGGGTCGCCGAAAGAACGCAGAGGGTGGAGGGGGGGGGGGGACACTCGAGCACCAACCTGAGCTCTGGAATTCGTAAACGTTGCCAGGGTAACGGTGCCGCGTTGCCACCCTGCCACTCAAGGTCGCACAGGGTGGCGTGCTGCAAAGCATCTGTCGCGTGTTCATCATTTGTCTCGTTGTGTTACAAAAAACAAAAGCCGAAAAATCATTTATGAAATTGATACAATTGCTGAAGAAAGTGGTCATAGAGTGTTGCGCCTTCCACCATATCATTGCCATTTCAATGCAATAGAACTCGTGTGGGCTCAGGTGTAATCGTACGTTGTATAAATAATAAACGTTTTTCATTAACAAAAGTAGAATTCTTAGTTCGTGAAGCACTGGGCAGTATTACTCCCACAATATGGAACAATATTGTCACACATACGTGGAACATCTTAGAAGAGGCATGGGAACGAGAAGGTACACTAGAACAACGGGTAGAAGAATTAATAATAAGATTAAGGGACGATAGTAGCAGTAGCAGCGGTGCATTGCACATGATGCTGGCCGCGACTGATTTTTAATGTATAGTTCGTTTCGCAACCAAAGATCATTTACTGAAAAATTACGTTATTTTATTTCTACTTCTGTGACCAATAGACTAGCTGTCGAAACTGATCTGATAATATTACTCAGACAATATACTATGGCACTCAACAGCGACCATAAACGAATGAGACAAAACCTCTTTTTATGTATGAAGACACATCATTTCACTGGAAAAGGCGGTTTTACTACTTGTCAAGTGGTAGTCCTTATTTGTTTACCCTCTCGGCAGACTGCCACAATACAGTGTTCGAGTAATAACAGCGAGTCTGTGGAAAATAGTTGTAGGCGATGAAATATATAAACAAAATTCTTCAACTAGCGAACTTTGGCTAAAGACTAAATGATACATTATAGTTAATGGAATACTGGAATATATGAAGCTTTACTTTAACTCGACATATATTTCTAAACCTTTTCTTTTTAACTGGAAAAGAGTGTTTTTCATTACTTCGTGATTGTTCTCATTCGTTCACGCTTTAGTAGTACATAGCAACGGTCCCAAAATTTTCGGACGTGGTATTCGTATGCCGGCGACCGACACGGCGTAACTCCAAACAGCCGCGTAGCATCATTGGCAACATAGCCGCTAGCTGGCAGACTCGTTCTTTCGCCGGCTCGACTACAGCTGCGGTGCGAATACACTGCTCCGAATCCGATGAGCGAGGCTATTCTCCGTCGGGGGTTCGAATACCCCCTCGGTCATGGATGTTTGTGCTGTCTTTAGTATAAAGTAGTTTATAAGTAGTTTGTAAGTTTAGGGTCTGATGACTGCGCAGTTAAGTCCGATAAGCTTAATAAACATTTCAACATTTTTTTTAGTCCTGGCCCGTAGGGGAGGGTCTGCGGCGGAAGTGAGAAGGGTTGACATGTAAACGTAAATGTGAAGCAATACGAATCAAAATTTACATGACTGTCATCTGCTAAAGTTTAAAAAACAATGTCAAAGGAGGGGACTGGCTGATTAGCATGTGCGTGGAGATGGTTTAATGGTGATCACATGCAAAATTAAGTGAACATTGTTGATAGTAGCGTTGCACTCAAGGTCATTAGTGGTCGTTCCTGCCGATCGGAAATGGCCGTGCGGTCTCTGACGTCATATCATGGATTGCGGAGCGTCTCCCGCCGGAGGTTAAGACCTCCCTCGGGCATGGGTGTGTGTTTAATTTAAGTGGTGACTAGGTACCGGTGACCATGTAGGTCGCTTCCACCTCACAGCTGTTTACAATATTGGCCCACTTTAGGTTGCGGTAGTAACACTAAAAGTGGGCCTTAGCGATCGTTTTTTGACAGCTCGAAATTTAAATGAAAATAACTGCTTAACCATTCATCTGACACGAAAGTTGAATAACCGAATTTGTAGAGGAAAAAATTCTCTACAACTTTGCTCTCTTCTGTTTTCTTCATATGTCGTATCATTTGAGAGATATTTGCAAAAATAACGGCGATTTGACAGCGTCCATTGATTTTACGAAAACCAGCCGTTCGCAGATGTCACGTGACATTCCACGCCCAGAACTCTGTCATACGCCATCTTGCGTTGGGTATTTGATGATTTTCTTATTTTAATTTACACGTTGTTATTTCAAAGCAACGGCGCTCTGAGGAATTAACAAAAACACGTCGTTCTTCGTACGATAAATGATAATCTAGTGTCTAAAAATGCCGTATTAGCATCAGTTAACAACGGCCATCAATAGTACGAAAGAAAAGACGAATTTCGTAATTGTTCTCTGTAGCGTAGTGGGCAGCATGTTGGATTGTGATGCACATGGTTCGTGGTTCGGGACCCGCAATTCCCAAATATATTTTTTCCTTTTTTCCTAAAAGGGTTACGTGTTGGGTGCATAGATATTATCACAATAGTAGAGTCGTAATCATATCACTATAATTTTTATTATTTACAATATTATTTTTGTCCAAGAAGGAAGTAAGTACCAAGACTAAGTTAGCGGAGCACCGCTCCATCTTTCGACCACCTTCGTTGCATGGGAGTGAAAGTTGGGTGGATACAGGTTACCTTATTCATAAGGTAGAGGTTACAGATATGAAAGTAGCAAGAATGATTGCAGGCACTAATAGATGGGAACAATGGCAGGAGGGTGTCCATAATGAGGAAATCAAGGAGAAACTGGGAATGAACACCATAGATGAAGCAGTTAGAGTGAACAGACTGAGATGGTGGGCTCATGTTACACGCATGGCAGAAGCAAGGTTACCTAAGAGACTCATGATCTCGGCAGCGGAGGGTAAGAGGAGTCGAGGTAGACCAAGAAGAAAGTACTTAGATTCGGTGCAGAATGATTTTGAAGTGAAAGGCGTAACATCAGACGAGGCGTCAATGTTAGCATTGAATAGGGGATCATGGAGGAATTTTATTCATCTACATCTACATAGATACTCTGCAAATCACATTTAAGTGCCTGGCAGAGGGTTCATTAACCACTTTCATAACTTTTCTCTACCGTTCCATTCTCTAATAGCGCGCGGGAAGAAAGAAGACCTAAATCGTTCCGTTTTCGATCTGATTTCTCTTATTTTATTGGGATGGTCATGTCTCCCTTAGTAGGTGGGTGCTAGCAAAATATTTTCACATCAGATGTAAAAGTCGGTGATTGAAACTTCGCAAACAGATCACGCCGCAATGAATAAAGTCTTTCTTTTAATGATTTCCACCCCAATTCTTGCAACATTTCCGTGCCGCTCCCCCCCCCCCCCGTAACGTGATAAATCAAAACGAGCTGCCCTTCTCTGAACCTTCTCAATATCTTCCGTCAGTCCCACCTGGTGAGGGTCCCACAAGGGGCAACAGTACTCCAGGAGAGGACGCACAAGTGTGATGTAGGCAGTCTCTTTGGTGGAGCTGGTGCATCTTCTAAGCGTTCTGCCAATGAAACGTAACCTTTGGTTCGCCTTCCCCTCAATATTTTCTATGTGTTCTCTCCAGTCAAAGTTGTTCGTAATTGTAAATCCTATTAGAGGTACTATGCTCCAGACTGAACGCTGAAAGGCATAATCAGTCTCTAATGATGATGATGATTATTTTTATCCGAAATGTTTGCAAAAAATGATAAAACTACAAATATAAAGTGGGCCGTAGAACACGTCAGTGCGATTTGTTTTTTGTTCGTTTCAGCCCTACAAGTGAGAATGAGGTGGGATGAAAAAGTAACTAACCCGGACACTGATAAACGTGCTAGTCACATTAGGTCACGGCAGTATTTTAAGAGTTCGGTGTGTTTATAATCCCGTGCGATCGCAGGAGTTTATTGCCTCTGAACTCGATGAACGAATGGGATTTATGAATGCAGTGCAGCGAGAGGGGAGCGTGAGCGAGTGTAATCAGAGAACACTCGCCGCATGGACCTGCCGAGAGGCCCGCAGTGTGTTATCCGCCGGTAAGCACTCGGGTTGTGAACTATTAAAAAGGAGGGTGGCTGAGAGAGAGAGAGAGAGAGAGAAACAGAAAACGAAACAGGAGGAGTGCGAGGGGAGACGAGGCGAGCGTCTGCAGGCTGGGGGGCGCGGATCGGAATGTGGCCATTGTGAGCGGCGGCGGCTAATAAGCGGAGCACCTCACCTCTCATGGGGGGCAGGGGGCGCGGGGTTTATTACGTCTGCTAACGTGCTGTTTGGCTGCGGTGGCAGGCGCGGGGTCACACCTCCTGACCCGCAAGCGGAAACGCGTTCTCTTTTCTGCCGCATCACTTTTCAATCAGCTTCCATAGGAATTAGAAAAAGATGAATAGTACTAATCCACGCACTTCCCAGTCTAAACTGGAGAACTAAATAATTCGCAGTCTCTGTTGCAATATTCTTTTTTATTATTCACGGAATGTATGACGTTAACTGCGAGTGGGCGAAGTTGAAAATGTGTACCCAGCCGGGATTCGAACCCGGGTCTCCTGCTCTCTAGGCAGTTGTGCTGACCCCTACACCACTGGGGGACATGGCGGTCACCACACCTGCACGGAATTACTCAAGCACGTCTCCCGCCAGATACAAATGTGCAATTCCACCCTGCCCACTAGAACTCAAACTCGTAGCAACTTAGTACTTCTGATTCTTCAGTTTCTCCCGGCGTATTTGATAGTCAAAATATCCACGGGTGTACTGCCGGTCTATAGTGTCCAACGGGCACAATATTTCGGCGATCATACATGTCGCCATCATCATGTGAACCGACGGACTGAGCTCCTGGAAACGCGCCGGCACGGAGATCCGCACGCTACGGCTGCTCGAAGGGAATTGGGTTCTAGCCCAGTAGCGGTTTGAGGAAGGCCGGCGTGTACCAGATTCCGTGTCAGTGTGGAAAGTCATATATTGGACAGACGATGTGTACCGTCGAGGATCGATGCGTTGAACACCAGAGGCACACACGATTGATGTATCCGAGCAAGTCGGCGGTCGCTGAACATTGTTTGTCGGAGAATCATGCGATGGACTATGAAGGCACTAGGATTCTGGTACAGACGTCGAGATACTGGGACTGCGTCGTTAGAGAGGCCATTGAAATTCGCACAAGTGACGACCTAATAAACCGTGACTGTGGCTATAATCTTAGCAAAGCTTGGGAACCAGCGATTGGGTTAATTAAGAGTAAATCTAGCAAACGTAACGAAGTGACGATCACGGCGGACAGAGCCCTCACACCGACGTCATCTCAGACGCCGGCGCAATCGGTTCCACTGCGCGGCCGCGGCGCGGACCACGGAGGGGTCGCTCCGCGGGCCGAGGGTATTTAAATGGCCCGCTACCGGGCTAGAACCCAGTTCCCTTCGAGCAGCCGTAGCGTGCGGATCTCCGTGCCGGCGCGTTTCCAGGAGCTCAGTCCGTCAGTTCACCTGATGATGGCGACATGTATGATCGCCGAAATATTAAAAGTGCCCGTTGGACACTATAGACCGGCAGTACACCCGTGGATATTTTAACTTAGTACTTGTTCCCGTAAGAGTAAGGGCTTAGGAGTGCCTTCGCACTGAAGATGAATGAATCGCCGCGGTGGAGTAACCGAGCGGTCTAAAGCGTCTCGCTGCGGAGCGCGCGGTTGCTCGCCGTGGAGGTTCTAGTCCTCCCTGGGGCATGGGTGTGTGTGTTTGTCCTTAGGTTAGTTTACCTAGGTTTAAGTAGTTTGTAAGCTACGGACTGATGACCGCGCAGTTTGCTCCGATAGATTTACAAACATTTGAACATTTTGAAGAATGGATTACTGCTCGTCATCGGCAAATTATATATATATATATCATCAGATTGGAAACGGACAAATGTTGTGTTACAGTCCGTGTACCTGGCGGGCAGCGAATCTGATATTACTGAGGGGTGTAAATTTTGAAAAGTCAGAACTTACTTGGGTGGAGATAGAGCCACAGAATTATTCGAAGCTGTGGTGGAAGTAGCTTAATTTGTGTTCTGACATTGTGGCCCTGCAAAGAGGTAAACGTACAAAGTACGTAACGGCTATTTGAAACAGAATAACTAGGGACTAAAGGGATACAGTATGGAAATTAATAGAATGCTTTTCATATGATAAAACTCACCACAGCGGCAGAGGAGGCTGCGATTTTGCGGATTTGCAGCTCATTACGCAATGTCCTGTGGCCTCTCTAACTCCAGTAGCGTCCATCGTCTGTCTTCATCCAGGAGATGCTGGATGACGGCCTAGGAATGCCTCAGCACTGAAGAAAGGATCATTGCCCATATATATGGCGTCTATTCTTTCGGATATGTTCGAAAGAACACGTCACTATTGATCCAGCAGTTATTATCCATGTCCGAAAGGACAGACGCCGATGACGAGCAATCTTTCTTTCTTCTTCAGTACGGAGGCACTCCTAGGCCCTTACTCTTACGAAAATTAGTTTACAATAACTACGATTTTGAGTTCTAGTGGGGAGAGTGAAGTTGGGAATTTGTAACTGTCGGGAGGCGTACTTAAGTAATTCCGTGCAGGGGTGGTGATCTCCGTGTCCCGAGTGGTGTAGGGGTCAGCGCAACTGCCTAGAAAGCAGGAGATCCGGGTTCGGGTCTCGGCTGGGTAAACATTTTCAACTTTACTCATCCGCAGTTAATGTCATACATTCCGTGAATATGAGTGGATGCTGGATCAAAAGTGACGTCTCTTCTTTCGGACATGCCCAAAAGAACAGGCACCACATATGTATATAACTAATATCGTAAATACTGGGGAAAATGCAGCATGGCGCTGTCTGGCAAGCGTCCCCGACATGAATGCAGCTGAACATGCCTGGGATAAATTCAAACGATCTGTGCGAGCACGTCCTCGATAACCACGAAATCTGCGGGGTTTAAGCAGGACTGCCTCTGAAGAATGGGATAGGTCAGAAGTCGTTAAAGGAACCCGTGGCAACATGCCAGGCAGTGTAGTGTTTACTGCTGCTACACAATAGGATTGCACTAAGAAAAGTGATTTTAAGTTCTCTTTGAATTGAAAAGGAGTGATCTGTAGAGTTTCGATTGTCAATAAATAAAATAAAAGTATATAAAAATAAAAATAAATAAATAAAAGTATATAATTACCAATTCACCATAGTGCATGTAACATAAAACTTTTGTTTCTTAGGTGATACAAAACTTGGTTTGAGTGTTACGCATAATACAATTAATATAATCTGGCAGTTCACTGAAAAGAAATACTACCTTGTATCTAACTTGTACCTGAAGGAAAATTAAAATGGGTCAACCGTTTTTGGTGTGTTTTATTCCTGCTATTTTTAGAACTTTTATTTTTTTATATGAAGAGCATTTATGAGTTGTTGTGTCGTGCGACATTTATAATGATTTCAAGTTGTCTGAATAGTTTCCTGTCCTAGAACAGACTCCGTTCCTATGAGAGGGTTCTGTATTCCAGAAATATTATTTGCGTATATTAAATTTGGTTCAAAGTCGTTGTTAGAAAACTCATATTACAGAAGTTTAAATGAAATCATTCTATAACAGAAAACACGCTGTTTTATGTTTTCATTTGAGTAACATCGGCACAGATTATGTAGAGTGAATCAGTTACAATAATGAGCCCACTTCGGAGAAATGCACAACGTTAACCCTTAAATTTAGAATAGACTTTAGCGTGTGGCACATAAGCAGCCTGCTTGAATAGGTACGCTGTTCAGGAGTTACCTAGAGAGAAGGGCAGACTGGAATTAATGCAGCAGAGAAGGCAAGGAAAGCAGAAGTCGCCGTGGACATTCGTGTAAAGAGATGTGAGCAATACTGTAGTGAGACAACGGCAACATCCGAGATCCTATTAAACATCAGAATAACATTCAGGAGTAATCCACTCAAAATCCAATTAGCAGCAGAGTTTTTGAATTTAAAGCAAATTATACATAAAAATAACATCATTCTGTGATACAGCAGAGCTGGAAATAAACAGTACATATAAAATGCCGACTAATTCGTTTTCCATCAATCCCAGACCAACTCGAGAGAAGCAGTCGCATATCTAAGTTCGGTAAAGAAATTTGCATGTTATCTGATGAGGTACAAAGTAAAGAACGTACACTGTTGTAGCTCGTGATAAAATATAATTATTCGTTATTTTTATGGACACGATTCGTGTAACTTTTTCATAGTGCCGAGAAGTGCCTGCTGCATCATCCCTTAGGTTGTATGAACGGTTAATGACTGTAATCAATCTGTTTTGATTACAAAGGTCGGAAGTGTAATATTTAGAGCAGGAAGCGAAAATATCATACGGAAATGCAGCTTGCCCTTTATTCACATGAAGTGTTAAGTGCCATCGACAAGGAATCTCAAATCGATTCCATATTTCTGGACTTCCGGAAGGCTTTTGACACTTTACCCCACAAGCGGCTTGTAATGAAATTGCGTGCTTATGGAATATCTCCCCAATTGTGCGATTGGATTTACGATTTCCTATCCGAAAGGACACAGTAATTGACGGTAAGTCATCGAGTAAAACAGTAGTGATATCTGGCGTTCCACAGGGAAGCGTTATAGGTCCCCTACTTCCGAAATTCGTTCACCAAAGAAGACTAAGTGAACACTACAGTATACAATTATAGGTCCCCTACTCTTCCTCTTGTTTATAAACGATTTAGGAGACAATTTGAATAGCTCCCTTAGACTGTTTGCGGATGATGCTGTGTTTATCGGTTAGTGAAGCAGCTGCAAAGCGATTTAGACAAAATTTCTACATGGTGCGAAAATTGGCAATTGACACTAAATAAAGAAAAGTGTGAAGTAATACACATGACCACTAAAAGAAATCCGCTGAACTTCAGTTACGCGATAAATCAGTCAAACCTTAAGATCGTAAATTCTACAAAATACCTAGCAGTTACAATTACGAACAACTTAGACAGGAGAGAACACATAGAAAATATTGTGGGGATGGCGAACCAAAGGTTACGTTTCATTGGCAGAATGCTTCGAAGAAGTACCAGCTCCACGAAAGAGACTGCCTACATCACACTTGTGCGTCCTCTCCTGGAGTACTGTTGCCCCTTGTGGAACCCTCACCAGCTGGGACTGGCGGAAGACATTGAGAAGGTTCAGAGAAGGGCAGCGCGTTTTGTTTTATCACGTTACGGGGGGGAAAGCGTCACGGAAATGTTGCACGAACTGGGATGGAAATTATTAAAAGAAAGACGTTATTCATTGCGGCTTGATCTGTTTGCGAAGTTCCAATCACCGACTTTTACTTCTGAATGTGAAAATATTTTGCTAGCACCCACCTACTTAGGGAGACATGACCATCCCAATAAAATAAGAGAAATCAGATGGAAAACGGAACGATTTAGGTGTTCTCTCTTCCCGCGCCCTATTAGAGAATGCTGGCCGCGTTGGCCGAGGGGACTGAGGCGCTTCAGTCACGGTCTGCACGGCCATTACGGTCGTGGTTTCGAATCCCCTCTCGGGCATGGATATTTGTGCCGTCCTTAGTTGTAGCTAGTTAATAAGTAGTTTGTAAGTTTAGGGACTGATGACCCCGTAGACTCTACAAACATTTTTTTTTATTAGACAATGGAACGGTAGAGAAACGTTATGAAAGTGGTTAATGAACCCTCTGGCAGACACTTAATTGTGATTTGCAGAGTATCTATGTAGATGTAGATATAGATCTTTTGCTTGTTCTAAGGCTTCCTGGACGATTTACGTCAGTGTAAGAACCGCAGTCCTAGCTCTTTGCACAACAATTACTAGCGAGAGAATTAGAGTGTTTTAGTAGTTCTCGTAGAAGAGCTCGATTCCGGGCTTTTTGAACATGTAAAGTATCTCTTTAGAAGTTTCGAGTCAAGAGTATGTAATGCTGAATCGCTGAATTGACGAAGGGCCCAGAGGAAGGAAGCGTAGGGTTTGACGTCCCGTTGACAGCTTGGTGATTAGAGACGGAGCTAACGTTCGGGGTTGTTTGGGTAAGGATGGGGAAGGAAATTGGCCATGGCGTTTTGAAAGGAGCTATCCCGGCATTTGCCTGGAGTGATTTAGGGGAATCAACGGAAAACTAAATCAATATGACCGGAGGTGGATTGGAACCACCGTCCTCCCGAATGAGAGTCCAGTGTGTTAGTACTGCGCCACCTCGCTCAGTCAAATTAAGCTCTAAAAGAGGCCGCCGGCAAATTTTGTGTATCAACGAAGCCAAGACGGAGTGCCTCGTTACTACACGTGGGCAGATGGACGTCTATAGTCACTGCAGGCGGGAGACCAGTCCCACAAGAGAGTGCGTGGATTTAAATACCTGGGGGCACTTTTCACAGACAATTCGTCCTGTGAAACTGAGGTGGAAACCGATCCCACCACCCCCTAACGCAACTGCTTCGCTCAAGATTTCCTCCAGACTAGTCCCGACTGTACAAAACCCTGATACAGCCTGTTGTTCTATACTGATGTGAGACAAGATTAGAAATCAGGACTTTCGCAAGCTCCTTGTTTTTGAGAGATAGTGAGGGGGGGGGGAGGTAGAAGAGGTGGACAGGCGGATGAGGAGCAGAAAACATAGGCACTGGGCGATGAGGAGCCGGTCGCGGTGGCCGAGCGGTCTGCGGTGCGCCAATCACGGTCTGCACGGCCACTACGGTCGGGTGTTTGAATCTCCCCTCAGGCATGGATATTTGTGCCGTCCTTAGTATTAGCTAGTTCATAAGTAGTTTGTAAGTTTAGGGACTGATGACCCCGTAATTAAGTCCCATATGCTATCAAACATTTGAACATTTTGAACGAACCACCGTCTTGCCGAATGAGAGTCCAGTGTGTTACCACTGCACCACCTCGCTCGATAGGGGGAGGGGGGCAGAAGAGGTGGACAGGCAGGAGCAGAAAACAGAGGCACAGGGGATGAGGAGATGGAGAGAAGGGGAAGAGCAAGAGCAGGAGGGGGAAGCGGACACTCAGGACGAGGTGGACAGACAGAGAGCTGGAGGATGGGCAGTGAGGTGGGGAAGTTGGTTGGTTGGGTTGTTTGGGATAGTGGGACTAAACTACTGAGGTTATCAGTCCCCCGGTGGGGAGGGAAAGGAGTGAGGATAGCCGGCCGCGGTGGCCGAGGGGACTGAGGCGCTCCAGTCACGGTCTGCACGGCTACTGCGGTCGGGGGTTCGAATCCCCCCTCGGGCATGGAAATTTGTGCCGTCCTTAGTCTTAGCTAGTTCATAAGTAGGTTGTAAGCTTAGGGACTGAAAACCCCGTATTTAAGTCCCATAAGTTCTACAAACATTTGAACATTTTTGAGTGAGGATATGAAAGGAGGGGATGGGAAAGGAAATGCAGTCCGGGAAGTAAATAAGGAAGACTGCATTAGCTCGGGGCCCCGTGCTCGCCACGCACGTACTCACGAAAGAGCCGGGTGGGAAAGTGGAGAGCGGAAAGAGAAGAGGGGTCGGAGGACAGGAGGTAGTAGGAGGAGGCATTAGGGGAGCAGAAGGAGAATGAACAGTGAGGGGCAGAAGAGATGCAGTGTGAGGAGGCAGAGGGAACAAGTAAATAGCGAGGTTTGGGTTGTGGGCTATAGAAGGCAGGCGAGGACGCGTGGCGGGCCACGGACGCGGGGCGTGGCCAATTGGCTGCGGCGGCAGAGGGCAACAAGTCGTCGCCGGTGGCAGCGCGGGCCTAATTGACGGGGGCGGCGGCGGTGGCGGCGGGGGCGTGAATGCGGGCAGTAATTGGCGGGCAGCGCGCGCCCACAACAGCCGCCATTTAGGGGCTGGAGGTGAGGCGAGGCCGGGCCGTAGCCAGCCAGCGCGAGAAAGAGCAGAGAGCAGAGCCACGCGCTAATTACCCGGCCCTCGATTAGCCATCTCGTCGCCTTCATTAGCGTCATCGCGTCTGAATGGCGCGCCACCGCGAGTGTCGCGGCCGCGCGGGGCGCTGAATGCGAGCTCGACTCTCCAAACAGCCGCGCGGGCTCTCCGCCGCGCGAAAGCCGCCCCCACCGCACAAAAGAGTCTCACCTGACGGGCTAAACACAACGGAATTACCAGCAGCCGCCCACCGCGGACCTACTTATATTTATATATATGCACTACCCAACAAATAAACAAATAGAGCACTCGGAGGCGTGGTTGCACGTCTGCGAGTCTTTATACACGTCCGCACAATCGGTGGGGATGCAAATGGTTTGAGGTTGCTATTTTCTGTGGTCGGCACAACAGCCAAAAGACTTCATTAGTGTTCTTACTGCGGCTTCAGCTGTAAATAAGAGGTGACAACACTTGTGCCACTACTGAAGATCACGAGAATCCAGCACACTCATATAAGACAGCATTATCGTCGCCTGACAGACCTCGAGAAGGAGTGTCATTAATGGTCTTCGCTTAGCGAATCTACATCTCTACTCCACTAGCCAACTCTCAGACGCGGTAGAATAACCGTGCGCACTGTCGCCCATCTGCGGTCTGCGCGGCCGTTCGCCGTCGGGGATTCGAGTCCTCCCTTGGGCATGGGTGTGTGAGTTGTCCTTAGCATTACTTTAAGTTAGTGTAAGTAGTTTGTAAGCCTAGGGACTGATGATGATTCTCCTGTGAGATTTCCTTATTTGCCCAGATCGCTTGTTTACATAACTGCTTGATGACTAGTTTCACCCGGCCGCGGTAGCCGAGGGGACTGAGGCGGTCCAGTCACGGTCTGCACGGCCACTACGGTCGGGGGTATGAATCCCCCCTCGGGCATGGATATTTGTGCCGTCTTTAGGATTAGCTAGTTCATAGGTAGTTAGTAAGTTTAGGGACTGATGACCCCATAGTTAAGTCCCATAAGCTCTGGGAACATTTGAACTTTTTTTTTTTTTTTTTTTTTTTTTTTTTTTTTTTTTTTTTTTTTTTTACTAGTTTCAACTCATTACGAGGTCATCAGTCCCTAAACTTACAAACTACTCATGAACTACCTAATACTAATGACAGCACAAATATGCATGCCCGAGGGGGGATTCGAACGACCGACCGTAGTGGCCATGCAGACCGTGATTGGCGCGCCGCAGACTGCTCGGCCACCGCGGCCGACAAGGGACTGATGCTCACCTTAGTTACGTCCCTTAGAGTGTCAAACATTTCAACATTTGAATTTGCGAAATGACAGCATGTGGCGAGGACTACTTTGAGTGCCACTGTTCGACTCTAGTTGTCATGCGAGGAAAAGGACTGCAGGTAGGCCTCAGTGTGAGTTCTCATATCTACGTTTTATACGTATGATTTTGTGTGTGTGATGTGCATAGCAGAAATCAATATTCACGATCACTCTTCAACCAACGCGGCCATCATCTCCGTGATGCTTTCGCACCTGCTGAATGAAGATGTGACAAAGCACGCTGTCTCCTTCTCCTTTGTCACTCCTATATCGTACGCGTCCCACATTGATGATCAGAATTGTTCGATCGGGTGTTCTGTGGACTACTTTGATTGAAATGTGGGGTGGTATGGGAAAGGTGTGGGCGTATGCAAACGGATCTCAAAGGTTAGTATACCGCATATCAAAGCGTAGGCGTGGCTCCAAAGTGCGATTAATCAATTAATTTCTTATTCTCAAATTAAACTAATTAAGCCGTGGTGGAGTGCTCGAGCGTTCTAAAGCGCCTGGCTGCAGAGCGCGCAGTTACTCGCCGTCGGAGGTTCGAGTCCTCCATGGGGCATCGTTGTATGTGCACTAAGGTTTGTTATCTTAGAGGAGCCCTTGGGTTTAACGTCGCGTCGACAGCTTGGTCATTAGAGACGGATCTAACGCTCTGAGTTTTGGGTAAGGATGGGGAAGGAAATCGGCCGTGCCCTTTGAAAGGAACCATCCCGGCATTTGCCTAGAGTGATATAGGGAAATCACGGAAAACCTAAATCTGGATGGCAGGAGGTGGATTTGAACCACCATCCTCCCGAATGCGAGTCCATTGCGTTACCACTGCGCCACCTCGCTCGGTTTTGTTATCTTAGTTTAAGAAGTTTGAAAGTCTAGGCACTGGTGACCATAGCAGTTTGGTTCAATAGGTTGAAACTGATCAATCAGACCCATGGAAAACAGTGATAAGGGGAACTAAACTAATCTCAATGATGTAAACTGAAAATTAAATTTAAACTCATTTACTTTCCGATTACAAATGCACATCACAAATAAAAACAAATCAAATATGTTAAATAAAAAGTTAAATTGACAAACATTCAAATAAATACACTAACGATAAACACTGATACAGTACGTGACTCATACGTCGACAGTTATTGTTAACTAGTATAAGATACACGAAACAACCCTCATTAACGGGGAAACAGTGGCGTAATCAGGAGCAACATTCCGCTACCTGACTTCTTAAATTCATCCAACGGCTTGATAACGGCATAAACCCTGTGTCGCATAAGCGCGTGCAGGCGATACCGTACCAAACAGATGGGGCAGGCGGATGTGCTGTGTAGAGTTAGGCTACCACACAGTGTGCGTTGATAGCTGTAAGACGCAGCCCCAAAATATAACTCAACTTCGTACTGCACAAACGGTGCTGACTACTGTCGGCCATTGTCACGCCGGCGGATCTCAGTGTGTACGTCTTCACTAGTGCGACTTTGTCCTGCCGCTTCAGGCAATATGTATTACAGCACGAAATTACTGAAGGCAAAGGTGACACCAGAACATTGATGATTGCTATTATCGTGTCGATGCGTCTAATATCAGGCATGCTGACCTTGATCTCGGCTTGCCAATACTCAGGGCTTAAGTTCAAGTTTTGGAACAGGTCTGAAAGTTGTACTAACAAGGAAAGAACATGGGCTCGAACAAAGATACCGGTATGAAAGTTTGGTTACAGGATCTCTACGCACACCTCAATGTGCTGGTGGGTGTCGTTTTCCTGCAAAGCTCTGCAACCATGCTCTAGACAGCACTGTAGATGTAATTATAGACACCATACGTAATGCAGATATCTTAACTATAACTTATGTAATAACCATAGCACATGTTCTCTAGCGTATTGACATCAAAAGCCGTGATGATAGTTGCAACTTTAACCTTCTTCCCGCAAGACTGTTGGTATCCACTGCCACTGCTTCCATCGCCTCTTCCCGTAATTACCATAGCAATACCGCTTGCAATGAGTTGTTCGTCATTATCATCCCTATTATCATTATTATGAGTTTTTAACAACAGTATCTAACTTATGCTTATATTTCTGTACCATAACAGATACGAGAAAGCATGCAAATGATTCGTCTTCTACACTAATTCCATCTTCACGAAGAGGGGTTCTTCGTAACTTCATCTCAACTAATCGCAATACATTAGCAGGACTGATTACCAATCGCCGCCCCATCTGTCGTTTCACCACACAAATAACATCACAAATCGCAACTTCGGAGGCACACTGCACCGTCCCTACAGGTCAAAGTGCAATGCGTCATGGCACACGCAGAGGCCTCTAACGGACGACTGCAGAGTTTTGAAGATGCGGGAGTGTCACTAGTGCAATAAGGGATCTTTACATTATCTCTCGTACGATTTTGATGTATATGTGTTTGTTCGAACCCAAATACTTTCCTTGTCAGTGCATAAGTTCATGTTTTGGAACAGGTCTGAAAGTTGCACTAACTCCAGCTCCTCCAAACAAGAATAATCTGAGAGCAAAAGTGAGACGACTGCCCTCTTCAGCTTCCCAAACAAGAGTCTCCAGCTCCTTACCAAGTCTCTCTCTTCCAGCAAAACTCGAAGGCTCCGTCCTTTCTAAACTGAGATCACCAATCACATCGAGGCGCAACAGTCCAATGTCGGCATGCTCTCGGAAGATCGATTGCCAAAACGACCATACTATTAAAAACCGTCGAGTGGGCTATCTCCCCGGCTCGGGCTACGCCTACATATCCGGCTTTCTTACGGTGTGGGACACTGGCCCAAAAAACAAGGCCGACTAGTGACCCCTTACAAGCACCAACATTCCTTACGCTACTGAAACTAGCGTCTACCAATTTCCTGTCGCCAATGACCTTATTTGTCCAGCTATTTATGTCCCACATGTTCGCCGACTCGGCGCCAAACGTCGTCATTCTAGAGTAGGCTGTTCCAACAGGCTGCTCCGCGAGCTGGATCGCACACTGGGCTTGGAGCTATGGTGGTGGGCCAGCTGACGTCACGCAAGCCAGTACTCGTCAGGCATAAGTAAGCAGTCGCGTTCACTAAGTTCTTGTCAATGGGCAGTTGTGACAAAAGCATAAATGCCTAGTCCTAATAGTGATCGTTCGGAGCTGAGCTATGCCCATTCTTGCGGAGTGGCCGAGCGCATTGAGATGCTATGCTCCGATGCGCGAGGCAGTTCCGCGTCGGGGGTTCGATCCCCCCTTGGGCATGGGTGTTTCTATCGTCTTTAGTATAAGGAATTTCATAAGTAGTTTGTAAGTTTAGGGACTGATGACCCCGCAGTTAAGTCCCTGAAGCATTTGGACATATTCAAGAGCGCCGACCAGGTTTTTTATGCTGGTAAATTGATTTTTGAAGGCGATTATTATTTTAATGCCCCCAATACTGGCAGCAAATCCGATTCAAACTGCATATAATGTTAAATTTTCAAGTTAAATGATCACACTGCTGCGGTTGTATAAATACTTTATGAAAGCGTTGCCACTATCGTAACTTTATACTTATTTAATATAAAAATATCAGAAGAGTTCTCAAAAACTTTATACACTTTATTTTATAAGAAAGTGACCGGTTTCGATCTTATACTAAGATAATGACGGTAAACATTACTTCGCTATATATAGCAACCAACAGCAACAGTTACTATAATCGATGCCACTTATTTTCACCCATGGAAAAATAAAAGTGTTCTTTTCTTCCATGATATATAAATGCTTAAAATTCCATTTAGGTGATAATAAAAGCTTAAAACAAACTGGTCTATTGAAACAAATAGTTCAAGCTGATACATAATTTATCAAAATAACTTATATGGGTAATTTATCTGTCAAAATTAACAGATTATTCAAAAACACTGATGTAACTTTGTCACTGCAGCAAGCATTTGTTGTACCTGTTTCCCTCCATATCATATTGTCTTTTATTTTACAGACAAATCGGTCTGATGATGATCTTAGTATTATTGTTGTGGTTTCAGGTCGGAGAGTGGTTTGATGCAGCTCTACACGCTCTATCGTGAGCAAGTCTCTTCATCTTCTTATAAGAATGACAACCAACATCCATTTGAATCTGCTTACAGTACTCATCTCTTCGTCTCCCTCTACGATTTTTACCCCACACACTTCCCTCCGACTCTTAATTAACGATTCCTTAATGCGTAAAAAGATGTGTTCATTTTTATTTCCTTTCTACAATACCCTCTAATACACATCACGTCATTTTTAGTATTTTTAGCGCTTTTCGAAGGTGTCTTACCAATCGATCCCTTCTTTTTGTCAAGGCATGCCAGAAATTCATTTTCTCCCCATTTCTGTTCGATATCATCTCATTAGTTACGCGATCCACCCACCTAATCTTCAGCATTCTTAGTATTAAATCGAAATCGGTCACCTTATTGTAAAATAAAGTGTACAATTGTTTTTTTGCTAACCAGACTGATAATTTCATGTTATAAGATTATACCAGTTCGCTGCCTTGCTAACTTCAACTCTTTGGTGTGTTTACAAGTTGAAAGACGTGGTAGTAGCTGTGCAGTAGTAATCTGTGTGCGAGTTTTTTTTTTCTTTTTTTTTTTTTTTTTTTTTTTTTTAAACCACTTGAATGTAGTGGGAGTTGCTGTGGTGTACTGATGGAAGGGCAGTGTTGTGAAATGCTATGCAAAAGCGTGGAGAACACAAGGTCAAACTAAATGTGAAACTCATAACTGTATGTAACGTCTTGAAGACCAACTTGTATTTAATCAGTGTAACATACCTCGTTTTCTGCCTTGCCACAGATACAAATGTAATTAGCACTAAATGTATACACCATCTGATGATGAGCTGCTAGGCAGCTTGGAACCGGTCATGGTTTAATAAATCTTCATTAAGAAGAAAAAAGGCGACTGGTTGCAGTAATTTCTGAAACCTATCTACATACATACTCCGCAATTCACTGTAAGGTGCGTGGCGGAGGGTACACTGTACCACTACTAGGCATTTCCTTTCCTATTCCACTCCCAAAATGAAAGAGGAAAAAAGAATGCCTATATGCCTCCGTACAAGCCCTAATTTATCTTATCTTGTCTTTGTGACCTTTACGCGAAATGTAAGTAGGCGGCAGCAAGATCGTACTACACTCAGCTTCAAATTCCGGCCCTCGAAATTTACTTAACAGAAATTCACGAAAAGAACGTCGTCTTTCTTCCAGCGATCCCCAATTGAGTTGCCGGAGCATTTCCGTGACACTCGCGCATTGGTCGAACCTACCGGTAACAAATCTAGCTGCTCGTCTCTGAACCGCCTCTATGTCTTCCTTTAAACTGATCTGCTGCGGGTCCGAAACACTTGAGCAATACTCGAGACGTGGCCGTACAAGCGTTTTATACGCGGTCTCCTATACAGGTGAAGTACATCTTCCCAAAATTCTCCCAATAAACCGAAGTCGGCTGTCCGCCTTACTCACAGCTGTCCTTACATGCTCGTTCCATTTCATATCGCTCTGCAATGTTACGCCTAGATATTTGAACGACGCGACTGCATCAAGAAGCTCACTACTAATGCTGTATTCGAACATTATGGGATTGTTTTTTCTACTCATGCCCATCACCTTACATTTCAAGACACAGTCGCAGGTTCCAACACAATGAATAAAAGGAAACAATGTTTTCCAAACTCATTTCGATAAGTTTGTTGTGTGGAGGCATGGTAGAGAGGAACTAGATTGTTTTCTCCAACACCTAAACGGGATTAATTCCAGAATCCAGCTTACCATGGAGAAGGAAGTTGACGGAAAACTGAATTTTCTTGACGTGTCAGTTTTCATAAAGGGGAATGGCAGATTGGGCCATACAGTTTATCGGAAGCCCACACACACAGGCCGTTATCTGCACCGGGATTCAAACCACCACCCACAGCAAAAGCGGGGCATTATAAATACGTTGGCGGACAGAGCAAGGAACATCTGCGAACCGTAATTACTCGACGCGGAATTGAAACACCTGCGTAATGCTTTACTTAAGAATGGCTATTCGTCTACAGAGATAAGGAGAGCTTTGAGACTGACACGTAGAGTTGAAAACGAAGAAAGGGTTCCTGTGAAATCTAAAGTCTTCCTACCTTTTATTAAGGACGTCACCGACCGCATCGGTAAAATTTTGACGAAACGGAATGTTGCCGTCATTTACAAACCCACTCGGAAGATACAGGATCACCTGAAATCGGCAAAGGATGCTCGCAAACCACTGGAAAAGGCAGGAATTTATAGGATTCCGTGTAGCTGTGGGGACTTATACGTGGGTACCACAAAAAGAACAGTCAAAAAACGACTAGATGAGCACAAGGGGACCTGTAGAAGGGGAGCTGTTGCTGAACATGTTTTTCAATCAGGGGACCACCTTATTCAAGACTCAAGTTTTAGCAGCCAGAAATGGATACCACGAAAGACTGTATAGAGAGGCAATAGAAATTGTAAAACACCCCAATAATTTCAATAGGATGGAGGAGGGCGTGAAACTAAATGATATCTGGATTCCGGTTTTGAAGAAGAAATGTAACAATCTTCCACCATGGGACGACATTAACGGACGGAGGCAATCGGCAAGGACGAATTGCGCGCGCATGTCAAAAACATCTGACGTCACACGTCTGCCCTCGTAAACGGAATTTGGCTTCAGTCAGTAGCGAGCCAGGGTGGGAATCGGACATCCAAAAGTGCCACGATCGCCCTTGAGAATGTCCTCCGCAGTCAGGGACGAAACGTCGGGTTTTAGTAGTAAATCCACCAGACCACGGCATAACAGCCCGGAAATTTTTAGTAATTTTGACCATTCCGGCCGTGAAAGTTTACATTTTACAAAAAAACTCATTATAGTTATTTAGTTTAGGTAACGAAACAATGAAGGTGGTAGATGAGTTTTGTTACTTGGGTACTAAAATAATATGCGATGGTCGCAGTACAGAGGATATAAAATGCAGAATGGCAATGGGAAGAAAAGCATTTTTGAAAAAGAGAAATTTGCTAACATCGAATATTAATTTAAGGGTAAGGAAGTCTTTTCTGAAGGCATTTGTGTGGAGTGTTGCCTTGTTCGGGAGTGAAACATGAACGATAAGCAGTGCGGACAGGAAGAGAATAGAGGCTTTTGAAATGTGGTGATACAGAAGAATGCTGAAGATTAGGTGGGTAGATCGCGTAACTAATGAAGAGTTACTGAACAGAATTGGTGAGAAAAGGAATTTTTGGCATACCCTGACTAAAAGAAGGGATCGATTGGTAGGACACATTCTTAGACATCGAGGAATCGTAAATTTAGCATTGGAGGGAAGTGTATGGGCGAAAAATCGCAGAGGGAGACCAAGAGACGCGTATAGTAAGCAGATTCAAGTGGATGTGGGTTGTCATTCTTATGAGGAGATGAAAAGGCTTGCTCAGGATAGAGTCGGGTGGAGAGCTGCATCAAACCAGTCTCCGGACTGAAGACTATAACAAATACAGTTTGGACGCTGCTTCCTGACAAACACCTCCTCGCGGACACAAGGTTACGTCTCGATTCTCTTAAAACGAACACGTTGCGGGTGAAATGCGGTGGTTAAGTTTTAATCAGCAGCATGTGATTATTTTAAGGTATTCACCTGAGGACGCTACCATATAGTTATGAAACCGGTAGTACTTTTAGTAAATTTTTTCCATCAGTCACAGCATGAAATTCTTTGGCAATATAAACTTTCGTGGTTTTAATCTTCAGTTGGTTTTATATAAACGTTATCTCGAGCTTTTATGAGAAAAGGGAGCCGCTGCAGCTGTCATAAAACTTGCTCGTCGTTGTCGGAGTAATATAAGGCGCCCGCTACAGAATACAGCACGCGTGTGCGCTCCCCCACGGGCTTGCTTTATCGGCCGTGAAGCCCCGGCAGGCCGGACGGCGCCTGTGGCCGCTCTGCCACCCCCACCCCCCACCCCCTGATAAGCGGCTAACAGGCGACACCTCGCCTCCCCCTGCCTTAGCACATTACACGCACCCTCCTGCTGCCCTCATTAAAGTGCGAAACTCTCGCCCGGGGCTTTCCCAGCAGCGACAATTCCGCCTGCAGTTTGTCGTGTCCGAGCCCAGAGTACAGAGGCGTGCGGGTTTCGGGTCAATCTGCAGCTTCCGAGCGGTGGAACCCTCTGCAGGAGATAATGGCCAAGTGAAGACAATAGGATGGTCGGAGCCAATCACTGTCACTAGGCACCTGCTGGAGGCGTACAGCTCGAGAAGATTGCGCGCGAGACAATCATATAAGATAAAGCAGTCAACAATCCGAAGATTGGTTTGAACACCACAGTGCTTTACTAGGCATGGTCCTGTTTGGAGGTGGTATGCCGTTGCCTTCCTCCGACCTTCGAATTGACTTACCCAGCCAGTTATAGGGGGATCTACAGTTTAACGTGGGTTCCGAACCACGGTGCTACTCGGTATTTTTCACATGAGCAATACTGCCAGAGGTGAAAGAAGTGGAAAGTGACACATAAAAATCCTAGGACCTGGTGGGGATCGAACCCGCGACCTTTCGAGCTGTAGTCTGGCACTCTACCACTGTGCAACCGAGGCGCAGTTTGTAAGTTTAGGGCTGATGACCCCGTAGTTAAGTCACATAGACTCTACAAACATTTTCAAAAATAAATAAATAAATAAAATTTCCAGCAAAATTACCGCATAAGACAGAATAAAGTGAAACTAAATCCGTGAAAAAAGACAAAGTATAAAAGAACTCATTAAGACATTACTGTCATTTAAAAAAATCAAAAATAATTCTTCTCTTTCAGGGACACAAATAATGATAAAAAACATTCTTCAATATATAACAAAATGAGAGATGAAAATGTTTATATCTTATAATAACGAAATTTAATACATAAAACAAAACACACTCATGCAAAATCAGTGTAAATGTTGTTATTTGTACATCAAATTGTAATAAACGTTATTAAAAAGAAGGGTCGGACCTCGGATTTTTTCAGTCAGTGTTTTAACCCATCATTCACCTCTCAACGATGTGAAGAGTCACCAGAAACGACACGTGGTTCGGATTGCAAGTTAAGCTGTAGGTCCCCTTTCCCCGGTTGGATAACTGGGGTAGGCTAGGGACACGCAAGTCGCCGAAGTGGCGTCCAATTGAAAGACTTGCACCAGGTCAATGAGCCACACGAAATTATTATTATTATGATACCCTCTAGCTCTGAATAGGAGTTGAAACAAATGACCAGAAGGAAGGAAGGATGCTTAGGTTTAACGTCCCGTCGACAGCTTGGTCATTAGACACGGAGCTAATGCTCGGAGTTTTGGATAAGGATGGGAAAGGAAAGGGGCTGTGCCCTTTGAAAGGAACCATCCCGGCATTTTCCTGGAATGAAATCTGGATGGTTGGAGGTGGATTTGAACCACCATCCTCCCGAATTCGAGTCCAGTGCGGTACCACTGCGCCACCTCGCTCAGTCGAATGACCAGAGCTCTAAAGGAGGCCGCCAGCAAATTTTGGTTACTCATCAACGAAGCCTCGTTACGACGCATGGGCAGACTGATGAACGTCTACAGTCACTGCAGGCGGGAGTCCAGTCCCACAAGAGAGTGCGTACCTGGGGGCACTTTTCACAGACAATTCGTCCAGAATTCAAGCTGGAAACCGATGTTACCACCCCCTAGCGCAACAGCTTCACCCCAGATTTCGCTCCATACTAGACCCGACTGTACAAAACCCTGATACAGCTTGTTGTTCTATACGGCTGTGAGACATGTAGTATCAGAAAACGGGACTTTCCCAAGCTCCTTGTTTTTTAGAGAAAAGTTCTTCGGAAGGTCTACGGTTCGGTTTTGGATGCAGACACAGGGGGAATGGAGGATTCAAGAGCTTCGTGGATTATACCAACAGGCCAGCAGAGCTGAAACCAGCGTATGCAGTGGGCCGATCATGTGGCCTGGATGGAAGATGGCCCCAGAAGTGCCTGGATTTCATTCCTGCTGGAAGGAGACCCCCAGGAAGGCCAAGGAAGCTTGGAGGGATGGCCTCCACGAAGACCTGAAGCAAGCAGAAATAGATGTGCACAGGTGGCGGATAGCAGCGATGGATAGGAAGCAAGGAGACGGAAACTTGTAGCAGTGAGCGGGCACTGCAGCTGATGACGTAGAACGTAGAAGAAGAAGAACTCGAAAGGTACTTCTTGCAGAGTAGGCAGAGAGCTGAACAACAGTTTTATTGGAGTCTGTCTAATTATGGCATTAAAATAAGTATTTGCTAGTAGCGGAAGAGGCTACGATGCTACAACATAAACCACAGGATGAGTTGTTGGGAGAGTAGTTATCAGAAGCAACGCTTAGGAACAGCGCTGTTCAATCATTACAGCAGCACAATGGAACACGCATAAACAGTGACTCTCCAAGTGAGAACGCCTCCGAGGTTGGCGACGGGAGGCAAGGATGTGGCCTCTTCCTAGTCTGACTCGGTATCCTTTGAATTTCAAGAGACATGGTTTTTACAGAATGTGGGGGCGCACTGTTAATGCCCAGCCGACCCACACGTTTGTGACATCAGCAATGCGACGTGACGGTCAGCTTCTGGACCACTAGATTTTTGCTCTGTCCCCTCTCTTACTCTGAAGTCAGAGATTCTCTGGGATTAAAGTTAACAAACTCCAAGCAGGGTAGCAACAGCGTTCAGCTGAAGGCTGAACGTTACGGCTCTTCTTAGATAATATGGATGGCAACATTTATGTTTTGAGTCATTTCGCGCTTCCTTCGCTCTTGCAGGTGGAGATTGTTACAGCAGTTTTGTACATTTTCCGTGTCACTGACACTTGTGAGACCGATAACAGCCGGCCGTGGTGGCCGAGGAGACTGAGGCGCTCCATTCACGGTTTGCACGGCTACTACGGTCGGGGGTTCGAATCCCCCCTCGGGCATGGATATTTGTGCCGTCCTTAGTATAAGGTAGTTGATAAGTAGTTTGTAAGTTTAGAGACTGGTGACCCCGTAGTTAAGTCCCATAAGCTTAACAAACATTTGAACATTTGAACCGATAACAGTGCGGTTTTCAGGGACACGTATGTAACTGCTAGCCCAGCTTAAACATCTCTTGTTTAGCCTCTGGTCTTACAACAGGATGTGAACACGGGTGAAGCGTAACTGCAACCGTGCGACCGCTCGCCGGGGCGTCTGCCAATTCGCAGGATGCTCCCGTGTTGGTGTATCACATGTAATCGTTACCTCCCAATGTTGTCAGTCCTGGTCATTCTCTCTGTCTGTCTGTGTGTGCCCCTCTCTCTCTCTTTATCTCTTTCTCTCTCCGATTTCACAGCTTGCATTGCTTTTGCTTCAGACGGCTTTAGGCTAATTAATACATACATGCGGATTACTTTTGCAGTAATGGGTACTCGGAAAACTGAAACGACTAATAGGCATCTTCGATGACGAGAAGTTCGAAGGCTGACACGAGCAGTGACAGTTTGAATAAAATGCTAATCTCCGCACCTCCTCCAAACGCGAATCTCTAAAGAATAGATGTATAAAACTGCTTGAAAAGACGTGTATTTTACAAAAGAGTTAATTTGTTAAATATTGGATGTTAAGCATGTAAGCGAGCACATATGTACGAAAGGTTCGCAATTATGTATACCGCAAGTCCTGGGTAGCATACGGTTCTCTCCTGAGTCTCAGGACGTGCGCTAGCCGCGCGTTTCGCGTGTTTAAAGCGTCAACTTCGCTTCGCAATATCTAGTGATGTAAATCGTGTAATGCTGTGCAATCAATACCATTGTTTGTGTGATTTGTCATGCTATAGATTGCTGATGAAATAATATAGGGCGTCCAGTTAAAAACACGTAAGTTTGTGTTAAAAAAACATATGCTTTCGTTTTAGAATGTTTCAAACTATTGACATTCATTATCCCCTGCCTTACATTGATACCTGTGAAAGTCGATTTACAATAGCTGTTGTTGTTCCAGAGATATTTTGGGGGCGCAGGAGAATTGGGACACACCGTATAATTTATCAAACAGTAATTTGAGGAGGAGAAGGGGGATGTTGGACAATCTGTACTGTTAGTTGCTATAGTTCACGCCGTTAGTGAAAATGGGCGTCGTAGATTGGTGTTTCTCTTTCTTTCCTACATTTTCCCCACTACTTGGGGTCTGCTCTTCTGCTACGTCTCCTCCACAAAGCTCTGTTATGGATGTCTTCAGGGCTGAGGTCCGCATGCCACATGTCCTCCTTGATGTCGTCCCTCCACCTCTTGAGTGGTCTACCACGGGTCGCCGTCCTCCTGGATCAATATAAAGTGCTGTTTCGGCCTCAGAATCGCACTCCTTCCTCATGATTTGGCCGTACCACCCAAGACGAGCCTCTCCTGATTTTTCTATGATTGGCGCTACACCAAGCTTTTGGCGGACATAGCTATTTGTTGCATCGTCGTACCGAGCCAATCGAAGGGACCATCGCAGCATTTTCATGTCCGTTGTGTGGAGAGCCTGATCCTGTTTTCTCGTCAAAGGTCGGCATTCTATCCCATAGAGGGCTACTGGACGCACTACTGATTTATAAATTTTTGCCTTCAGACGTACAGGCATCCTTCTGTCACAGAGAACACCACTGACCTGTCTCCATGTCAGCAGTGCTGCATTTACTCTCATCCGGGTGTCCAGGGTGGAACCATTCGAAGATGCTATTATGGATCCAAGGTATTTAAACTCGGTGGTTTTGTTGAAATCCTGGTGTAGATTGGTGTTTATAAAGAGTATTTTTCTAGTCATTGGTAGTTGAATTATTGTGTCTCATTGGCACGATCTTCTTTTGAATTCAAATCAATATTATGCCAAGACCACAATAAATAAATAAATAAAATAATAAAATGTTTTGACGACCAGTTTCGGAACGCGGAGGTACCATCTTCTGGTCTATGAAAGAATGAAGTACAGTATATACAGAGAAACAAATGTTGGCATAATATTAATCTAAAGTCTCCCACATTTGCAGCTGGCGTAGGGGGAGTGTGTTGCGGAATCAAGCCACCGGTTCCAGCTGTGTCGAGACATTTGCTACGTGACTGTTCTCTGGAACGTAAAGGTACAGGAAAGAAGAAACTACCGCGGGCTGATTAACTGCGCAGCCCGCCGAGTGGAGAGATGTGTGTCGCTGCGGCCATACTTACTCCCGCTGGGGTAGTGGTCGTCGGGGGGCGCGAGGTGGTCGTGCGCGCGCGGGAAGCTAGCGCGGCCGTCCGCCGGCGGGAACACCTCAAAGCGGAACGCGCGCATCTCGGGCGAGATCATGTCCGCGCTACGGGCCACCCTACTGCCAGCCTGCAACACCAAATGAGGCCGTCAGTCGGCGCGCAGGCGCGGGGCCAGCGTCCCAACGACACTCCACTGAAGTGTGCGGGTCACCTGCAGTCAGAGAAACGGCGAGTCAGTGAAGTGGGCAGGCAGGAGTGGCCGACAGCTTGAGACCGATCGGCGTGTGTGACAGCAACACCACCTAGAAACAAGGCCTCACAACAGCCCGTGCGACGTCATACTGACCAGGCCGCGGCCGTCTGCTAAATGGCTGGCCGATGGGGCACGCCTCCTGCCTCGTAGCGGCCAGCCAGTAAGCTGGAGGCCACGGCCTGGTCAGTGTGACGTCGGACGGGTTGTTGTGAGGCCTTGTTTCTAGGTGGTGTTGTCACAACTGGCCATGCTACGTCATACTGACCAGGCTGCGGACGTCTGCTGAATGGCTGGCCACTGGGGCACGCCCCCTGCCTCATAGCGGCCAGCCAGTAAGCTGGCGGCCGCGGCCTGGTCAGTGTGACGTCGCACGGGCTGTTGTGAGGCCTTGTTTCTAGGTGGTGTTGTCACAACTGGCCATGCTACGTCATACTGACCAGGCCACGGCCGCCAGCTGAATGGCTGGCCACTGGGGCACGCCCACTGCCTCGTAGCGGCAGCCAGTAAGCTGGAGGCCGCGGCCTGGTCAGTGTGATGTCGCACGGGTTGTTGTGAGGCCTTGTTTCTAGGTGGTGTTGTCACAACTGGCCGTGCTACGTCATACTGACCAGGCTGCGGACGTCTGCTGAATGGCTGGCCACTGGGGCACGCCCCCTGCCTCATAGCGGCCAGCCAGTAAGCTGGCGGCCGCGGCCTGGTCAGTGTGACGTCGCACGGGCTGTTGTGAGGCCTTGTTTCTAGGTGGTGTTGTCACAACTGGCCATGCTACGTCATACTGACCAGGCTGCGGACGTCTGCTGAATGGCTGGCCACTGGGGCACGCCCCCTGCCTCATAGCGGCCAGCCAGTAAGCTGGCGGCCGCGGCCTGGTCAGTGTGACGTCGCACGGGCTGTTGTGAGGCCTTGTTTCTAGGTGGTGTTGTCACAACTGGCCATGCTACGTCATACTGACCAGGCTGCGGACGTCTGCTGAATGGCTGGCCACTGGGGCACGCCCCCTGCCTCATAGCGGCCAGCCAGTAAGCTGGCGGCCGCGGCCTGGTCAGTGTGACGTCGCACGGGCTGTTGTGAGGCCTTGTTTCTAGGTGGTGTTGTCACAACTGGCCATGCTACGTCATACTGACCAGGCTGCGGACGTCTGCTGAATGGCTGGCCACTGGGGCACGCCCCCTGCCTCATAGCGGCCAGCCAGTAAGCTGGCGGCCGCGGCCTGGTCAGTGTGACGTCGCACGGGCTGTTGTGAGGCCTTGTTTCTAGGTGGTGTTGTCACAACTGGCCATGCTACGTCATACTGACCAGGCTGCGGACGTCTGCTGAATGGCTGGCCACTGGGGCACGCCCCCTGCCTCATAGCGGCCAGCCAGTAAGCTGGCGGCCGCGGCCTGGTCAGTGTGACGTCGCACGGGCTGTTGTGAGGCCTTGTTTCTAGGTGGTGTTGTCACAACTGGCCATGCTACGTCATACTGACCAGGCTGCGGACGTCTGCTGAATGGCTGGCCACTGGGGCACGCCCCCTGCCTCATAGCGGCCAGCCAGTAAGCTGGCGGCCGCGGCCTGGTCAGTGTGACGTCGCACGGGCTGTTGTGAGGCCTTGTTTCTAGGTGGTGTTGTCACAACTGGCCATGCTACGTCATACTGACCAGGCTGCGGACGTCTGCTGAATGGCTGGCCACTGGGGCACGCCCCCTGCCTCATAGCGGCCAGCCAGTAAGCTGGCGGCCGCGGCCTGGTCAGTGTGACGTCGCACGGGCTGTTGTGAGGCCTTGTTTCTAGGTGGTGTTGTCACAACTGGCCATGCTACGTCATACTGACCAGGCTGCGGACGTCTGCTGAATGGCTGGCCACTGGGGCACGCCCCCTGCCTCATAGCGGCCAGCCAGTAAGCTGGCGGCCGCGGCCTGGTCAGTGTGACGTCGCACGGGCTGTTGTGAGGCCTTGTTTCTAGGTGGTGTTGTCACAACTGGCCATGCTACGTCATACTGACCAGGCTGCGGACGTCTGCTGAATGGCTGGCCACTGGGGCACGCCCCCTGCCTCATAGCGGCCAGCCAGTAAGCTGGCGGCCGCGGCCTGGTCAGTGTGACGTCGCACGGGCTGTTGTGAGGCCTTGTTTCTAGGTGGTGTTGTCACAACTGGCCATGCTACGTCATACTGACCAGGCTGCGGACGTCTGCTGAATGGCTGGCCACTGGGGCACGCCCCCTGCCTCATAGCGGCCAGCCAGTAAGCTGGCGGCCGCGGCCTGGTCAGTGTGACGTCGCACGGGCTGTTGTGAGGCCTTGTTTCTAGGTGGTGTTGTCACAACTGGCCATGCTACGTCATACTGACCAGGCTGCGGACGTCTGCTGAATGGCTGGCCACTGGGGCACGCCCCCTGCCTCATAGCGGCCAGCCAGTAAGCTGGCGGCCGCGGCCTGGTCAGTGTGACGTCGCACGGGCTGTTGTGAGGCCTTGTTTCTAGGTGGTGTTGTCACAACTGGCCATGCTACGTCATACTGACCAGGCTGCGGACGTCTGCTGAATGGCTGGCCACTGGGGCACGCCCCCTGCCTCATAGCGGCCAGCCAGTAAGCTGGCGGCCGCGGCCTGGTCAGTGTGACGTCGCACGGGCTGTTGTGAGGCCTTGTTTCTAGGTGGTGTTGTCACAACTGGCCATGCTACGTCATACTGACCAGGCTGCGGACGTCTGCTGAATGGCTGGCCACTGGGGCACGCCCCCTGCCTCATAGCGGCCAGCCAGTAAGCTGGCGGCCGCGGCCTGGTCAGTGTGACGTCGCACGGGCTGTTGTGAGGCCTTGTTTCTAGGTGGTGTTGTCACAACTGGCCATGCTACGTCATACTGACCAGGCTGCGGACGTCTGCTGAATGGCTGGCCACTGGGGCACGCCCCCTGCCTCATAGCGGCCAGCCAGTAAGCTGGCGGCCGCGGCCTGGTCAGTGTGACGTCGCACGGGCTGTTGTGAGGCCTTGTTTCTAGGTGGTGTTGTCACAACTGGCCGTGCTACATCATACTGACCAGGCCGCGGCCGTCTGCTGAATGGCTGGCCACTGGGGCATGCCCCCTGCCTCATAGCGGCCAGCCAGTAAGCTGGCGGCCGCGGCCTGGTCAGTGTGACGTCGCACGGGCTGTTGTGAGGCCTTGTTTCTAGGTGGTGTTGGTGACAGCCACAGTGAGGCCAAGTGTTCGGTCCTCGGTAATGTTTCTAGATGTTGCGACGTCACAACAACGTGCAACACCGTTTGGAGCGCAAAGCGCTCTGACAGTGGAGAGCGTCCTTCTACACACTTCTTTGACTACCAACCCACCATTTCAACTTCAGGATTGGCATGACAACGGCTTCATCAACTGCTACACTCTTTGACCCTTTACCATGGTAACTGCGTCGTATCTAACGACTCAACAGATCGCACTGCACCATAAAAATACTACTAAATTTATAATTATGCAGTGTTTTAATATAATAAAATAGGGTCTGCATATGCTTTAGCCACATTAGCATATACATTTAGCCGGCCGTGGTGGCCGAGGGAACTGCGGCGCTTCAGTCACGGTCTGCATCGCCACTACGGTCGGGGGTTCGAATACCCCCTCGGGCATGGATATTTGTGCCGTCCTAGTTCGTAAGTAGTTCATAAGTAGTTTGTAAGTTTAGGGACTGATGACCCCGTAGTTAAGTCCCTTAAGCTATACAAACATTTGAACATATATATTGATTATAATAACTTTTTTCGTTGCAAATTAATACTAATTATTAAATCTCACCTGTTGATTAGGTTTGATATACATTATTTTAATACACAGCATTTTTATATTATCCTTTTTTTATTATACTTCTTAATTGTATTTATGTATTTTTATTATCAAACTATATATTAATTTATATGTTACTCAGAAACTACTCTTTGTAAAGACTTTTTCCATTGGCTGCTGCTGACTTGGCGCCAAATTCATACACTATTTAGCCAGAGGCCTTATGGGCACTAGTCAACAGTTACCTTCTGGCAGCAGAACAGCCCAGGACAGCCCAGCCCAGACGAGTGCAGCTCTGGCCACATGGGTAAACCCCGTAACATTACTCTGTGTGTATTTTATGAGACATCTAAAGTAGTACTTAGACGTTTCTGTAATTATTTTCGTTAATCCTTGCAGGCTACACTTTGTTAGGAAGATAACCTACATCAGGTCGAAACCGGTCAATAAAAACTGTTAATTTTTTGTGATGAAGACTGTGTTTGCGATATTAATTATACCAAATAGATCGCCGTTTTTCTCCATTGACAATGTTGTCTAAATTAACGAAAAATATATCTTGTCTAAAAGATAAATTTAATTGAAAAATAGTCCAATTGAAGTTAATAACTATAATCAAAGCAAAACATTTTGTAGATCTAGTTAATCGCCGCGGTGGAGTAGCCGAGCGATCTGAAGCGTCTCGCTGCGGAGCGCGCGGTTGCTCGCCGTGGAGGTTCGAGTCCTCCCTGGAGCATGGGTGTGTGTGTTTGGCCTTAGGTTAGTTTACCTAGGTTTAAGTAGTTTGTAAGCTACGGACTGATGACCACGCAGTTTGGTCCGATAGAGTTACAAACATTTGAACATATTTTTATCTAGTTAAACGTTCGATTAATATTTATTACCTACGATATTTCTTTCTTTATAAACTGGGGTGTCCACCTCCGTAGCACATCGGCAGATTGACTACAACACATGGGGCCGGAATTCGATTACCGGTGGAGGACTGGGTGTTGTGTGTTGTTCTCATCGTCATTTCATCATAATCGGCACACAATTCGCCTAAGTGGCGTCAATTAAAGATTTACAGCATGTGACCACAATAATGACATACGAGTATTCGACAATTTCATTAACTCCTTACTCACTTATTTTAGTTATTGGATAAGGGTCATCGGAAGCAGTACGGTACTGGACATACGACCATTCCACTCTATGTTCATATACCAGTCACCCCCGATGAAACTTTAGGTGAACTATTCTCCCTGATATACCTGCAAAGGTTCATAGGCTAAAAACGAAGGAGTAAGGCACATAGTTCAGAAGACATGAGTTCATAAGCAATGAAATTACGGAAAAACTGCCGAGTCAGACATGACATTTTGTTTTATTACGTCGTCATTGCCAAATCTATTCGTAGCTTATTTCACAAATGTATTAAACATGAACGTACATATGACAATGGATGAAGTTGCAGAAAAATTTCAAAACCAACTGGCCAAGTACTTTCGTAGAATTGGTATTAGGAACACTTACATTTTCTGCCCGTTTGTTTTTAATAGCAAATGTCGGAAAGATTTTGGCCAACTGATTCGAAAATTTGATACAAATTTGCCTTGTAATAATGGAACTTCAATACATGCCTTTAACAGCTACTCATGAATTAGGAGGAGTTGTTTCTCAAGTGCTAATGACCAGGTAGTCGTAGTTAATATTGGATGCCAATGATGTTGAAAATATCGTAATAAAATTTTAACAATGTGTCTGTGAAATAGGGACAGAAAGCAGGTTAGCATCGGTCGTAATATAAAAGCAAATGTTTGTAAATCCATAGGAATTAACTTCTTCGGTTATTAGCTCCTAGACTTACAAACTACTTAAGCTAAGTTAAAATAAGGACAACACCCACCCACACACACACACACACACACCCACACACACACATACATACACACACACACGTACCCGAGGGAGGACTCGAACTCCCGACGGCGAACGGCCGCTCGCACCGGAGTTAGGCGCCTTAGTGCGCTCGGCTGTTCTTCCGCGGGCAGTGGGACGAGCATAATTCGCTTCCGAATCTTACATGAAACACGAAACATTAGTCATGCAACGTAAATTTTTCTATGGAAATTAATGTAAAAACAGGATAGTTTATTCCATTCCGGAAAATAGACTAAAATATTCAACCTAAATGTAGAATACTGTGCCCTTTTTTAAAATGTTTTATCAACAGAAGAAAATATAAAAATGCTGTCTTAGAATTCACACACATAGTTGTGTTACAGTATGGTGAGGGCGGGGTGGGCGAGGTGAGTCGCCAGAATTTTTTTACTTGGAAGAGTGATCGAAATCTCGAAAAAGATTGAAAAACACTGGTATAGGAGAGCGAGAGGCGGAACTGAAGCTTGTGTTGTGGGTGGAAACTTGCTTAAAGACAGTCCGTGCTATCGCTGAATCCGTTAGGTGCTTGCTTAGTAAACAAAAGGTCCTGGGTTCGAATCCCAGCCGTGACAAATATTTTAATTCCTTCCTTCTTCTTCATTTCTATATAAATGAATGTTTGTCTGTATGTTTTCTATGTGTTCATAAACCATTCTTTTGTTTGCAATGAAACTTTGGTGAACTGTTCAGCGTACGCCCACGAAGGTTCCTGACCCAAAACCAAAAGAACACGAGGAGATATGACGTCATAACTAATGAGAGGCCGCCGCGTGAGAATACCCATATTTATGCATCAATTATTGGAAAATGCGAGTAGTTAGGGACCTGCAACAAAGTTCACGTGTGATTTCCCGTCCCCACAAAATGATGGAATCTACCGCTCACAACAGTTTCTCTGTTTATGCCTTAAAATTGTGGCATCAGGCATGACGTTGTGTTTTATATAACTAAATTCGAAAAAAAAAAATCTGTCACAGTGGGATTCGAACCTACGACTCTATGGTTGTGAGGCCAGATTTTTAATTATTGGTACTTACGTGTACTTTGCAAAATTTCAAAGTCGATTTTCTCGAGTGTTTTTGAGAGTTGCGTCGAATGGCTTTGGCTGATTGTTATTTAAGTTCTGTACTTCGTGTACCGTAAATATAAACAGATACTAAAATCCGATACCCATGTGGTCTCCTTGTGAGATACATCACTTGAATTTTATTACTATTTTTCCCTTGGCTAATACACTTTTCTACGTTATTCATACAGGGTGTCCAGAAAAGAGCTCCCTGATTTCAAAATTAAATATCTCGAAAACAAAGATCGATAGAGGAATGCAGTAAACGGTATGTTTATTGTGAAAGCTGTAAGAAGTGTATACAGTTGAAATAATAGTTACAAAAGCTGCTAACAGATGGCGCTGTACGCTGTACAACTCATATCAGCATACATAAGTGAAATAATAGTATGAAAACACTCTTTGCAAACAATCACATGACAATGTTTTCAAAATGTTTACCATTGGCACTACAGAGGTGGCGCAAACGAAGAATGAAATCCGCCATCACATTTCGTAGTATCTCAACCTAAATGGATTCACATGCCTCAGAGATCGAAGATTCAAGGTCGTCCAGCGTGGCGGGATGCTTCGGGTAGACCATGTCTTTCACTGTGCCCCACAAAAAAAGTCACAGGGAGTCCATTCCATGCCTGCAGCAGTAAATTTGGGATATTCCAAAGCAATGACTCGATTCCCATCCTCTCAAGAAAGCGAAACACTTGTTCGGTCCAATGTGGTCGGGCTCCATCTTGCATAAACCATTCAGTACCTGGTCGATCCTCTAACGCTTGCTGTGGCGACAAATTGTTCCAAAATTGCAACGTAACGTGCACCAGTGACCGTTTCTCGAATAAAAAAGGGCCAATAACGCCTCTGCTGCATACTGCAGCCCACACAGTAACTTTAGGACAATACAGGGGTTTCACTTCACACCAATATGGCTTTTCGGAACCCCAAAATAGACAGTGCTGCTTATTCACGTATCGATTCGGGTGGAAGTGTGCTTCATCTGTAAACCAGATGCAGCCAACATCGAATCCTTCACTATCAATCATTGTGAGCATCTGATTAGCAAAGGCAACCATTTGTTGCGCAGCTCGTACGGGTATGGCCTGGTGCGTTTGAATTTTGAATGGAAACATGTGTAGGGTCTTTCTCAGTATTTTCTGCGTGCTGGAACGCTTCAAACTAGTCTCAGATGCAATTCTACGGACGAATGACATTGGATTTCGCTGAATAATTCCAGAAACTCTGGCAATATTTTCAGGCGTAATTGCGGTGGGCTTGCGGCCAACATGCCCCACTAGATCATCAGTTACGCTGCCTGTTCGTTGCAATTTTGCGAAGAACGTACGAATGGTTTTCGCATCGGGTCCTTTTGGAACATTAAATCGTGCTTGAAAACTTCACCTTGTTGCCGTAGGACTCTCTTCTAACCTGTGGTACTCTAGCACCAGAAAACGCATGGTTTTAATCTCTTCCTTGGGTACGCTAACCTGCTTTCACGTTTCAATAGCGGAAGTGATCGCTCTGAGCTTCGGTACTATTTATACTAGGCATTACGTTTGGCGATTACAGCGCCATCTGTTAGCAGCTGCCGGCCGCGGTGGCCCAACGCTCTGCGGCGCGCCGGTCACGGTCTGCACGGCCACTACGGTCGGGGGTTCGAATCCCTCCACGGGTATGGATATTTGTGCCGTCCTTAGTCTTAGTTAGATCATAAGTAGTTTGTAAGTTTAGGGACTGATGACCCCGTAGTTAAGTCTCATAAGCTATACAAACATTTGAACATTTTGTTAGCAGCTTTTGTAACTATTATTTCAAACTGCTGTACAAACTTGTTACAGCTTTCACAATAAACAAACCTTTTACTGCATTGCTCTATCGATCTTTGTTTTCGAGATATTTAATTTTGATATCAGGGAGCCCTTTTCTGGACATCCTGTATTTCTTTGTTTTACTGTTTCATAATTATTTCTAGGCTGTTTTCAAGAATACATGCAGATGAAATTTTTTCCGAATTTTATTTTCGGTTTTAATATCATCAAAAGTCGTTGTGCTCATTGCTGAGCGTCGTGACTCCATGAATCAAGCGGTCTCCATCCCGGACGGTTGTCAGCTTCTCTTCGTGCCTGATGAAGAAGTAGACCGGAGATCTTCTTGATTTGGTCTATCCATCTGCTCGCTGCTCTTCCTCTTGGTCTTGTGCCCTCGATCTTTTCTTTTAAGATTATTTTTTCTAGGTTTTCTCCGTCTCTTCTCGCAGAATGGCCAAAGAACTGGAGAATTTTGTCGTCGACTCGAGAAGACTGGTAAAATGAATGTGTTGTTGTTGTTGTTGTTGTTGTGGTCTTCAGTCCGGAGACTGGTTTGATGCAGCTCTTCACAATACCCTGTCCTGAGCAAGCCTCTTCATCTCCACATAAGAACGGCAACCTACATCTGTTTGAATCTGATTACTGTATCCATCTCTTGGTCTTCCCCTGCGATTTTTTCCACACACACTTCCCTCCAACGCTAAATTCACAATTCCTTGGTGTCTAAGAATGTGTCCTACCAATCTATCGCTTCATTGAGTCAAGGTATGCCAGAAATTTCTTTTCTCCCCAATTCTGTTTAGTACCTCCTCATTAGTTACGCGTTCTACCCACCTAATCTTCGGCATTCTTCTGTAGCACCACATTTCAAAAGCTTCAATCCTCTTCCTGTCCGCATTGTTTATCGTCCATGTCTCACTCCCATACAAGGCAACACTCCATACAAATGCCTTCAGAAAGGACTTCCTTTAGGCTTAAATCAATATTCGATGTTAACAAATTTCTCATTTTCCAGAACGCTTTTCTAGCCATTGCCATTCTGCATTTTATATCCTCTGTAGTGTGACCATCATTTGTTATTTTACTGCCCGAGTAACAAAATTCATCTACCTCATTTATTGCTTCGTTTCCCAATGTAATTCCTTCAAATGAATGTATACCCGGGAAATACCGGGTTTGGCAGCTAGTCTTAGATAAATATCGAGACAGACTATGTCTCTGAAGAGTGATTTATTATTTGGTTTGATAAATCGTTTAAAATGACCTAGGTGTCAACCAGTAGGTGGTGCCTCGTTCAGTGTGGCTTCCAGTAGTGGTTGAGGCTGTAGGTGGGCAGTGTGCGTTGGCCTCGCCTCGCCTGGCGTCCCCCGGCCCTGCGCCTGATAAGGCCGTCACGTCAGCGTCGGGCGGCGTCGGCGCCGGGCGTCGGCGTTCCGCGTGAGCGAGTCCGGCTGCCTGACAGCTGCGGACACACACACACACACACACACACACACACACGGCGCAGCTGCCGCGACCGCGCTGCCCTGACACTCGGCTCGCTACTTACAAGGGACGCGGCCGACGCTCCGAACCGCAGCTGTTATACTAACAAGTTTTTGGACAAACGCATATTGGACGTACTGTAATGGAAACTTCACATCTAACGCCGTGTTGGCACTAGTCTTGCGCATAATAGTTTGCGACTGCGAGCGCTCACTTTAGTTGGCAGCTCCGTCGCGAACTAGTTGGCTCTTTTAAGCCCTTTTTAAACGATGAACGAAAGTAAACAAGATAGGTAGTAGTCTACCGAAGCGCTCCTAGCGTACTAGCCCTGAACTACAAACTGATAGATTTTTGTTCAAATGTTTGTAAAGCTTATGGGACTTAACTACGGGGTCATCAGTCCCTAAACTTACAAACTACTTATGAACTACTTACGAACAAGGACGGCACAAATATCCATGCCCGAGGGGGGATTCGAACCGCCGACCGTAGTGGCCGCGCAGACCGTGACTGAAGCGCCTCAGTCTCCTCGGCCACCGCGGCCGGCTAGATTTTTGTCTTGATTAATTTTTCCTGTACCTTATTTAATTGTCTTGCCTTGATATTTAAACTTTTTAACTTTATTAACTACTAGCTGAAAACCCGGCGTTGCCCGGGTATTTATTTATTTATTTCTGCCATTCCCAGGTATATATTCATTTGTATAAGGGCTGTATGTCTGTAAAATCTCGTAGGAATACAATTAGTAGTAAAGAAGTAACAGATTTACACTTGGTGCGTGAACGTTGCTGTTTATGTGCTCATATCTCATGAACTACGTGTCGTACTGTGATGCAATTTAGTAGGTACATTCAACTATGTGAGTTTATACTATCTGTAAAATTTCCTGCGGCTACAATTTGTAGTGAACAAATTATTAATTGTAACGGCATACCAAATGCCGTAGTTTTACTCCATAAACAAGCGGAAAAGTAGTAAGCGACAAACTTTTCTCCTTTCATCATTTTGCTGTGGTTGTCAGCGAGAAAAAGTGTAATAAAGGTTTGAAATCATGTTTAAAGTTTGTCTTTCTCATATAGTGTATTTTTAAAGTTTCGCCTAATTCTGTGGGATTTTTTTGCGATTCCTATTGTTTATGACGTTGTATCTTTTGAACCATGTGCCGTATCTGATTCTTAACCATGCAGCAATTGTTACCTCACGGTAAGGAATGTGTGTACCAAATTTGGTTGATCATTGTTTATTACCTCATATCTCGTGAACTATATACCATACGTGATTCTTACACTTACGGCGACCGTCCTCATGGATTGAAGCTTACGTGTACAAAATTTCATAAATATTTGAACAAAACTGTAGATTTGTATGCAAAACGTACAAACATACGGACACTCTGCTTTATGTATTAGATTATTTTATATTCATATTTTGGTTATGTTGTTTCTGATTTTATTTATTCTTATCATTTATTTTCCTTGAAGCTTTTATCTTTCGTTATGTGGCAGCGTGTTTAGACGATAAACGTAATCAGACAGTAATACCCGATGTTGAAAGTGAGGTTATGACTGGCGATCTGTTATGTATGAAGTCATAGTTTAATACTGGAATTGAGGAAACGACGCTAAATGTTATTGACGGCCAAATAAAACTTTGCAATGTATGTTTTTGGTAAACTTAGTGTGGTAAAGTGCTGGGAAGTGAAACAACATTTCAAAACATTGACATCTATTTTCAAGCGAAAAAATAAACATATGATCAAACAATATTTATAAGAACGAAAATAGACCTTGTTTACTTTATATGCTAACATTTGCCCACTGAATTGTTAATAACGTCATGCACAACTGAATTTTTATCCTACATTTGGATTGACTTTTTTCATTTAAAATGCTATTTAATAACAATTGCGTCATCAAATTACAGTCTTATTCAAATAAACACTTGGCTTCAGTCTTTTCTGTTACAATGTTGCAAAACATAAACCATTTCCCGGGTTCAGATATACGACCTCAATTGAGATAAATATTTAAGTCGTCTTGAAACATTTGCAATTTACCGTTAAACCAAACTATAACAATAAAATAGGGACATTATGCAATAAATTTCAAATTTTGCTTTAAATATAATTATTTTATTACACTATAGGCCTATTTCGTCTTTTAGCGCCATCGTCAGGTGATCTGCGAAAATGTTACATTATAAATACATCAAATTTTCGTACATTATCATAAATGTAAATATTATTACGAAATATTACATACGTCTGTTGGTTCTGACATCCATCTACATCGATGGTTTTATTGCTGTCAGTCATTTATTTATTGCTTTCAATTGTAATTATTGCAATATTTCTGATGACTTATGTTGTTTTATTTTATTGCAATATTTCTGATGACTTATTTACCTTGTGACAGCTTTTGACAACCAGAGATGTAATATGGTTACATACTGTTCGTTTATTATTACGATAATCTTTGCTACCGGTATTTGATAGGTTGGTTAATGTATGTCTCTGCATATGTCGAGAAATTTTGTCATATTAGCCGAATCGTCATTGATATGTCTGATCTTTGTATCATAAATTTATTAATCTTTGCTACTGAAATTTCGTTCGTTTTCGACGAGCTGAAAGAAACTGCTTCCAATTGGTTGAAGACACTGGCGGCAGATTTCTATGAAGAAGGTATACAAAACCTGGTGCCACGCTATGACAAATGCCTGCAAAATTTCGGCAGTTATGTGTGAAAGTTGTTTAAGAGTTGTAGAATTTTGTGCAATAAAAATTTCTTCTGGATCTGTGTACAATTTTTTATTACCAAATGGAACTTACTTTCTGGACGCGCCTCGTATAAAGTTACTTAAATGTGTCAGATCCACCAAGTTACTTCCCTATAATGTTACAACGCTAGTGAAACTTTAAAAGCGGCCGCGAACATTAACAACCACTCCAACACCTGATGGGATAAAAAAAAGCGTATTATTACACTCTTCCAACAGTCGAATTATTTTGTAGACGCATAAGGCAAAAGAATCACCGTGATGAAATAAGATACATCAAAGCTCGTAGAATTTCAGAAAATTATTATTACTGCAAAATGAACTATTCAGAATAGAATGCGTCATTTATTGTTCCCATTTTTTATCACAAAATGTCAGTACATAATTTAGCAGTTTCGACCAGAATTGACCATCTCCTGATCTGCAAAATAACATGGGAAATCGAAAAACTAGTTGAAAATCTACATCTCAAACATTGATAAAAGCCAAAATAAAAAGTATTATCTTCATACATCTGGAAAATATGTACTTAAATTCTGATAAATCATGCCTGTTTAAAACATTTTCTAATATAATGAAAGCAGGGTATTATCGAAAAGAAAAACCTAGAAAATCAGCTTAAAATTCTCTTGGATACGTTTGAAAACAGGACTACACTATTCCTTGAAACAGCTTTGAATAAAGAATCTAGAAATGTAACTACATCCCCCTCGTAAGGTTCATGAAGGAAATATATGTCAGTGTTTTTGGCACGAATTCAGTCGACACTGATTCTTCCCGCATTCCATATGTAGGTTGGGCGGGAGGAAACCGCAAGTCTGTGGTCACACTGACCCTGACTCCAGAGGATTCCGGCGCCGTCAGATATGTGAAAGGGCGGTCGATCTGTTCAGATCAGTAGACTACACGCGTTTGCGCGCCGTTTCAGTGCAGCCGATCTCAACGTCCGCATGTGCAGACTTCGGACGACGGACGGTCGTGGAAGATTTGGCCGATGTTTTCTAACACAAAACACATGGATTATTAGACTAAGTTTGAGGCATCCTATGAGAAAGAAATTGGAGACAAGCTGCAGAACGTGTGGTTTGGAATCGCTGCAGAACTGGAAACCACAGGTTTTGAACAACGTAAAAATTTCATAATAAATTTTTGAACGTCACTTTATATTAGATGGTGCATCTTCTGGGGTTGCTTAGCCATTTCAGCCTCATGTCGATGCTTAATGTTGCTTCGCATCTGCATCATAAGCGAAATCTGTATCATAAATGTTAGGCCTACATAATTATATCCTAACAAAATGTGTGAGCACGTCGGAAAGGTAGCCATTTAGATTCTTAAAATTTTATTTAGTGGATCTTTTACTGGTTTATGTTAGCTGAGCATCAGCAAATTATTACTACCTACGGGTTTTTTTTATGCTAGTACGGTTGTGACTATATTATCAGATGAGCTGTGGTTTGGAAATTCTGGTTTTGTGTTTACACTATTGAGTGCTTTGTTTAAAGTATCTTATGGCAAATTTTATATTTCTCATCCACACGCACGCTGAAGAACAGTCATCGAAGTTTCGTTAGTATATGGCTGACTTGCAGAATTTATTTTAAGAAATTGCTATCACGTAACAAAGCAGAATTTGTTTTAAGAAATTGCTACCACGTGACAAACATTACATACTGTCACCGGCGTCGTGTCTGAAACACCAGACGTCCTTCCTGGTGGAGGATTCGACTGATTTGTCGCTTTTCCCCCCTTTATCAACCGTTCTTGGTCCCCATTCGAGAGCCACTACCTTTCGGCTGTTAATAGAGCTGTTGTGAGGAATTAACTTCCATCACAGGTACTTTCCTTTTACCTTGCAGTTTCAAATGGAGATTACACTACAACACTGGATATCGGATTATATAATTTCTTTATGTTACGTGATGTTCGGAACTCAAATAACAATCAGCCAAAGCCGTTCGACACAACTCTAAAAAAAAAAAAAAAAAAAAAAAAAAAAAAAAAAAAGAAAACCCTCGAGAAAATCGACTCTAAATTAAACGTAAGTACCAATAACTAAAACAATTTCAGCATCTGTCGGTGTAGCTCAGGTGGTAGCGTTCTGACCTCGCACCATAGAGTATATGGTTCGAATCCCAGTATGAGAGATTTTTTTTTTCGAGTTCAATTATATAAAACATTTTAGGATCTCTAATTCCACGTGTTGTGTCAGTTTTTGTTTATGTGTATGCAGACGAGCTGAACACCTTGTTGTCGCGTAAAACGATGGTTGAGTGGGTTAGCTGCTTGGAAAGTCATTAGCAGCTATGGGGATGACCTTCCAAAAACACTATCGTAGCTGTTCAGAAACTGAACAGTCAAAGACTACCGTCGTCAACTAATAGTTAAGTGAATACTGTAAAAATGTAACTTACGTCTTTTTGATTGAAACTATAATTATTAACAACCGTCTATAAAATATAGAAAATTACGAATAAACAAAAATACGTGTACTTTACGTAAAAAATATTTGAACACAACGAAAACAGTAAAAAAAAAGGTTGTTATGACAGGATTTGACCCTCTGTCTCTAGGGTTGGAAAGACAGAACGCTACCACCCTAGCTACGCCAAAAGATGCCGTTAACTATTAAGTGATTGACACTTAAGCTTACTTGAATAAAATTGCAAGTCGATAATTTTTGAGGTCGCGTCGAATTGCTCTGGCATATTGTTATTTGTTATTTGTGTGCCATATTACAGTCATACTAGCTATTTTAATCCAATATTTCCCAGTTACTAATTTTTCCAGTGGTGTTTGCCGTGCATAGGAGAGGGCAGGTCGCAGGCTCACAATAAATTCTCAAATGATGTCCCATTTCGACAGAGTTCTTAATTCTTGCGAGGATTTCACGTACACAATATAAAAGCATGTCTGTTGAAATGTTTATGTAAGCATTCCTCACACGATGTTTGAAATTCTGTGGAATACTGGGTTCTCCTCGATACACCCTGTCCTTTAGGAAACACAAGCAAGGGTGAAAAAAGGCGACGTAAGAACAACTACGGCAGCGTACAAACAGCTTATTTGCCAGAAATGTCATTCTCTAATTATGTCGTTGGTACTGTACAATCAATTTCTAACACTAAAGTAAATATCGAATATAAATACCATCCACTGACAAAAGTTTAAACTTAAACCGTGAATGAAAGGTAAAATAAAACGCATCTGGCGTGGCTTCTCAAGGAAAAAAGAAAAAAAAAAAAGAAAAAAAAAAAAAAAAAAAAAGGAAAAGGAGGTACAGTATCAAGGAGGTTTCAGAAAGGTAAGCCCTGGTGTTGAACAAATTCATAATATAAAGTTATATTACCACAAGTTAAGATATCGGGGAAGAAGTATGTCGTTCCTTCGTTGACTTCAAAAAGACATATGACTGAGTGGATTAGGCATAGGCTCATGCAAATATTACGAGAACTGATATTGGATGCAAAGATCCGTAGCCTTATCGACCCAACCCTCAGTAGCACTTGTTTACGTGTGAAATTTAGAGGAGCTCTCTCGGAAAGTTACGAAGTCAAGGCAGGCGTCAGACAAGGTGACGGACTCTTCCCTCTTCTTTTCAACTGTGCATTAGAGGTCATCAGAGAATGGCGGAAGGAAGTGAACAGGCAGAACACAGCTAGCTGTTACTAGTATTATTGCTTCAATTATGCTTCTTATGTTTATTGTTACTGTTGTTATTGTAATAATAATACTGCTGCACCTGTGACGTAGTTACTTCTTTATTCTTATGTTACGATTGTGTTAGATTATTCTGTGAAACAACGAATAAACCCTACAGGTTTCCTGCTTTAAGTGAAAGCAAACTGCCGATAACAGACTGTTATAAAATCCGAATTCATTGTCCCATATAACAGCTACCAGCGTATTGCAATAAAGAAAAAGAAAAAAAAGTGCTAGAAGCATGGCTTGAACCCAAGATCCTCGGTGTAACAAACTAACGCTGTACCAACTTACCAATAGGAGCTAGACATGATATGTTATCACAGTTGAGCTGTTACTTATTCGTCTACATCTACATGGAATACCCTGCAAATAACATTTACGGGCCTGACAGAGGGTTCATCGAACCACCTTTATACTATTTATCTCCTATTCCATTCTCTAATAGCGCGCGGGAAGAAAGAACACCTGAATCCGTCCAGCCGAGCTCTGATTTCTCGTATTTTATTCTGATGATCATTTCTACCTATGTAAGTGGGAGTCAACAAAATATTTTCGCATTCGGAAGAAAATGTTGGCGTTTGGAGTTTCGTAAGTAGCCCACGCCGCAGCGATAAGCGCCGTTTTTGTAATGATTCCCATCCCAGATCCTGAATCATTTTCGTAACGCTGTCTCCCCTGTATCGTGACAATACAAAACGAGCTGCCCTTCTTTGGACTCTTTCTATGTCCTTCGTCAAACCGACCTGATAAGAATCCCACACTGGGCAGCAACACTCTGAAAAGGACAGACAAGCGGAATGTATGCAGTTTCATTAATAGTTCTGTTGCATCTTTCAAGGGTTCTGCCAATAAAACGCAATCTCTTGTTCGCCTTTCCCACGACATTATCTACGTGTTCTTTTCAGTTTATGTCTGAAGTAACAGTAATTCCTAGGTAATGTGTGGAGTTTTCGGCCTTCACTTTTGATTGATTTAATTTGTAAACGAAGTTTACTCATGTGGAGGATTTCACAGTTTTCATTATTTAGAGTCAATTGCCAATTTTGACACCATAGTGATATCTTATTCAGATCGTTCTGCAGTTGGTTTTGATCTTCAGATGATTTATAGTTTAAGCAGGTACTCATGGACGACAGCACATATGACGAATTATGTAAGAGTTTTGTTTGATACTCTATCGATATACGACGTTTGGTACCAATATGATTGTCTGACATCTGGAGGTGTGGGTGTTAGTTGGCCTGTTGGAAGAGAGAGATAAAGGAAAAAAAAAAAAAAAAAAAAAAAAAAAAAACTCCCCTGGTGGTCGGTGTCCTGTAGTCTTGTGTAGTTCGCGAACGAACTATTTCGGAAGAGCGCTCCCACAGGCGAAATACGTGAACTAGTTCGCAGATCCCTCGCCTCTTAGTTCGTCCACTGCTTTTCCGAAGACTGACGGGTAACAGCGAGAGGACGCGAGAGAGCGCAGAATCGCGTGATTCCCTTCTGCCAGTTGCCGTCATTTCAAGCTGAGATGCAGCTCAGCTGTAGTTTTAGTAGCGGTAGCAACAGGCAAAACGAGCGGACGAACTAAAAAGAGCGACATACTTCGCGACCGAGCTGCGAAGTAAAAGGAGAGCTACCGGTCGCGAATTAAAATATGTGTGATTGGTTGCGAACTGAAATATGCGTGATAGGTCGCGGATTAAAATATGCGCGATAGGTCGCGGACTAAAATATGCGCGATAGGTCGCGATCTAAAATATGCGCGATAGGTCTCGAACTAAAATATGTGCGATAGGTCTCGAACTAAAAGATGCGCGATAGGTCGCGAACTAATAAATGCGCGATAGGTCGCGAACTAAAAATGCGCGATAGGTCGCAAACTACAAATGCGTGATAGGTCGCGAACTAAAATATGCGTGATAGGTCGCGAATTAAAATATGCATGATAGGTCGCGAATTGAAATATGCATGATAGGTCGCGAACTAAAATATGCGTGATAGGTCGTGAACTAGTCGCGAACTAAAATATGCGTGATGGGTCGCGAACTATAATATGCGCGATAGGTCGCGAACAGAATTAAAAAGTCACGTGTTTGTGTTCTGCTGATGAGAGCCATTTCGAGGTTAGCGTCTGCCTGCTAGATTACATACTTCGGTGCTACAAAATTTCTGAAGTATTCTGCACTCCGCAATATCTGAGAAATAAATTCCATAATGCCAAGATATAGAGCTAACTGTAAACTTAAACGCGAGAAATTATCCACAAACTTTTTCTTTTGGTTTGCGTTATATCGTTAGCGGCGCAAGCAGCAAGCGCATGAAGCACCTAGGTGGGGGAACTTCTCCCTCCACCTGCATGCGCAGACGACGCCGCTCAGCCGTCACTGGGAGCGGACGAACTAAAAGAACGAACTAGTTCGCGGGAGAGGCGCGAATTAAAGACAGCGCTTCCGATCGCGAACAATTATGCGCAAGTCTAATGTCCTGTATGCGAGCTATCTTGCCAGTAAACCTGCCGGAGGCGCGACGGGCAGTCTCCCTCGTAATCACCGTCAACCTAGGCTGCGGTCGTCGACCCCGCTGAGCAGCAGGCGCGCGTCGTCCCTCTCTGCAGACGTCCCGCGATAATTAGCCGGCTCCACACGGGCACAGCGGCCGGACGTTTCTTTTTCAGGGCTGCCCGGCACCCCCCCCCCCCCCCCCAGCCACCGGCCTCGCCCCTATAGACTGGCGCTGGAAGCCGGCGCGCTGTTTTGCCGCGGCTTCATTACGGCTCTGCTCTGTCCTGTCCTGTCCCTGACACTGTGGGACAGACACGACACAGCGCTCCAGAGCCCGCCTTACAGACGCGACACACGTTCTGCTCAAAAGTCACGGCGCGCTTTTGAACCGCGGCGTGTAACCACATCACGAGTGCATCAGTGTCGTCAATGATCAATAATAATAACCATCATCATCCACATCAGGGGTTCCCATCCTGAGGTCCGTGAAAAACAGGAAAAATATGGTGCGCGGAATTTCTAAAAATTCGAACTCTTATTCATTTTAAATTGCTAATTCATTTTTACCTGGTGAAATGACAGTGTCAATGCAATCTCTATAAACAAAAATTTTAAAAAAGACAAACCGACATGAAAAATAAAAGAAATGTATCCCAAAACAAATTAATATGCACTAACATGTAAAAAATATTGCGTATCCCTCTACAACTTAATAATCAACTCAACTTTTTCTAATCATCAATATGTTTGCTCGATCTATGAGTTTACCACGCAAGAAGGTGTATATATATATATATATATATATATATATATATATATATATATATGTTTACCTTCCTTATTTTCCCCTAAGGTAAGTCCTTCTGGGATTGGAATGACTCCTTTTCCACTTTCTTAAAACCCATATCCTTCCCTTTCTCCTCTCCTTTCTTCCTCTTTTGCTGAAGAAGCGACCAACGGTTGCGAAAGCTTTTATATATATATATAATTCTATGGGACCAAACTACGTCACTGATCAGTCCCTAGTCTTACGAACTACTTAAACTAAGTTGAACTAACCTAAGGACAACACATACATCCATGCCTGAGGGAGGATTCGAACCTCCGACGAGGGAGGCCGCGCGATCCGTAACGTGGCTCTCCAGAACGCTCGGTTACTCCTGCGCGTCAGATACTTACCCACTTTAAATCTGACTCAGCACACATCTATGAATAACAATGATCAAAATATTTTTAGAGTTCTCCTAAATAAAATGAAATGATAAATATTAGACTAATTAAAATCAATCAAGTTATTACGATAATATAATGTAATTACAATTATTGATATTTTTGGAGTAGGTGTCAGCCAAGGAAACATCCGAGTCGACATCAATCTCAATATTATCGTATTATTTTTGCTAGGTATATTGTAGTGCTTCGTTGGCTGAAACCGACTCCAAAAATAACAATAATTGTAACTACATTATATTATCCTAATAATTTGATTGACTTTTAAGTAGTCTAATATTTTTCATTTCATATTACTTAGGAGATCTCTAAAAATATTTTTATCATTATTTGTTATTGATAGGTATGTGTTGAGTTAGACATAAAGTGGACAGGTATCTACCTATTTCTTGCGTGATAAACACATACATCGCACCTACATATTGAGTAGAAAAAGTAACTTAATTATTAAGTTGTGGAAGAATACCCAATCTTTTAATTTTTTCCTTTTTAGTGTTTATTAATTTGTTTTAGAATACCTTTTAGTCGGGTTTTTTTCTTGTTAGAATTTTTGTTTATTTTTATTATTTTTAGTGAATCTGAAGTACACTAACCAATTTTTCTGAATATGGGTAGACGTACTAAACATGGTGCTCATATGCGGTAGCGCCGTTTAAATGAAATAAATGAACTTAAGGAGAAATTTGACAATAACGACGTTACGATATGTGACTCCGGTATGTGAGCCCATAAAAGATTCGGCCTAGTATCGTTAATTTCCTCTTAAGAATTGAACAGTTCCGTTACTCTGCTATGGATCCCATAATCAGATCCTAACCAGACTCTTATCAAGTTACCCTTGCAGAACATCCTTTCCAATAAATCGGTTGGCATGATATTGAGTTATTCGGCCATTTGTCGCGCACATACTTAAGGCTTATATAGTTTTCTTACGGAGGCCATTGTCAGGACTGCACCAAATTGAAATGGGACCACACGAGAAGCACCAGCTTTAAAATATAAAAATAAAATAAAAAATAAAAAGACTCATCAAAATCGGTTCACACAGTCGAAGCTTCTGAGGTAACAAACATAAAAAAATTCATGGCAAAGTTTTCAAATGTAAGGATGATATATTCCTGTTTTTGAGCACTTCTTACAGCTTGTCTTCTTATTTAATTTCATCTTGCAGCGCGGGAGTAGCCGAGCGGTCTGGAGCACCACTTTGCGGATAGCGCGGCCTCCTGCGTCGGGGGTTCGAATCCTCCTTCGTGCATGGCTGTGTGTTTTGTCCTTAGGTTAGTTTAACTTAGTTTAAGCAGTTTGTAAGCTACGGACTGATGACCACGCAGTTGAGTCCGATAGATTTTAATTTCATCCGTTTTTTCAGTGTTTACTCCGTGACTGTTTGACTTTTCGTTGTCTTCTTCATGTTAAACCATGTCATATGAAGAAATATATATGCAGGGTGAATCATCTAACACTTGCACCGCAAATATTGTGGAAAAGGAAAGTGCGATTAATGTGCGGTTTTCACAGAATGGATTGGTAGTCAGGGGCTCGTAGTCAGGGGCTTGTAGTCAACAAACAGATTGTAACATTACTTAGAAAGTGTATTTTTTATACAAACATACAGTTTTTTTAAAATGAGACAATGGTTGTTTCTATCACGCACTGGAAGTTTTGACACCAGCTGTCTACAAATAATTTTTAATGACATTTTTATCACGTTTAGTTTGGCAGCTAGTTTCTGTGGCGGAGGCTGCGTAGCTGTCGTAGCCTCCGCCCTCAAAACTTTGAATGGTTTTAGCTGCCAAACTATACGTGATAAAAATCTCATTCAAAATTATTTGTACACAGCAGGTGTAAAAAATTCCAGTGCATGAAAGAATCAACCATTGTTCCATTTGAGAAATTGTATGTTTGGAAAAAAATACACTTTCTAAGTAACCTTACAATACGTTTCTTGGCTAAAAATACGAGCCCCTATCAATTCATTTTCTGTGAAAACCCCACATCAATCGCACTTCCCGTTTCCGCAATAGTTGCGGTACAAGTGTTAGGTGATTCACCCTGTGTATCAGTCTCTCACTGCACACATACATACACATACACACTCACACACACGTGTGTCTATGTTAACATCAGACAACCACGGAATTTTAATATTTCTCCCTACTGAATCATTCCTTTCTTTCTTCAAAGAATGGGCACACGACCTGTCAATAATCTGTGAAAGAAGTTGTATTTTAAAATGTTGAAATGTTTCCGAACTTACAGGACCAAATTGCCATGGTCATTATTCCCTAGTCATAAAAAATGTTCAAATGTTTGTATAGCTTATGGGACTTAACTACGAGGTCATCGGTCCCTAAACTTACAAACTACTTACAAACTAGTTAATACTAAGGACGGCACAAATATCCATGCCCGAGGGGGGATTCGAATCCCCGACCGTAGTGGCCGTGCAGACCGAGCGCCTCAGTCCCCTCGATCACCGCCCCCCCCCCACACATACACACACTCATGCCCGAGGGATGACTCGAACATCTGACGGCTAGCAACTGTGCGCTCAGAAGCACGGTGACTTAGACCGGTAGTCAGTTTTCCCCTGATGATGGTCTAATAAGCCGAAAACTAGTTTGAAGAGAATAAAAAGTCAGCTGAACAAAAACAATTTATATGTTTTCACCCGAAATGTATCAAACACATTTTGTGACTGTTTGCAGCCTATACTTTTAATATTTTTCTACATTCGCGGTCATTTAGTATTCAATACGCACCGTTAGGAATACAAGCTTCGTCCCTTGTAAGAGCTGTCAGTGACAGACTGGGACTTTATGCCGGGATTCGAGAGCGCCCATACTTTCCGCAGCTGTCAAGATAGGTGGTGAGTGCGGCAAAAGTTTATGTGCGCGCGGTATCTCGCGGCGGCAGCACGGTGACAACGGCGGAGGCGCGGCCGGCACAACAGGTTGTTTGGAGCCGGGCGTGGGCGGCGACTGCAGGCGCATTTGTCACCCGTGACTGACAGCGAGTGGACACCGATACACGCCGTTCACTGGGTATCCTGCTCTGTGTGTGTTCTACTTTGTGAGCAAAACCAGCAGCAATGCCAACGTTGCAGAACGGATCAACCATGGTAGTAAATTGTTTTCATGTTCAAGCTGTTGTCTAAAGCAATATAATTCACATGTTGTCGTATTTATAAAGCAAAGGGACAATATGCTGAGGCCATCGGTCCCTTGACTTACACGACTTACACACTACTTAAACTGCCGGCCGCGGTGGCCGAGGGGACTGAGGCGCGCCAGTCACGGTCTGCACGGCCACTACGATCGGAGGTACGAATCCCCCGTCGGGCATGGATATTTGTTCCGTCCTAGTTCGTAAGTAGTTCATAAGTAGTTTGTAAGTTTAGGGACTGATGAGTGATGACCCCGTAGTTAAGTCCCATAGACTATACAAACATCTGAACATCCGTGGCCAAGGGGACTGAGGCGCGCTAGTCACGGTCTGAACGGCCACTACGATCGGGGGTTTGTAAGATTAGGGACTGATGACCCCGTACTTAAGTCCCATAAGCTATACAGACATTTGAACATTTGAAGTACGTAAAGTAACTTATGCTAAGGACAAAACACATGCACATACACACACACACACACACACACATGCCCATTGGAGCACTCGAGCCATCTGCGGGGAGCGGCCGTGCAATCCTTAGCATGACGCCTCACACCACGCGGCGCAATATAATTATATATCTCCCTTGATTTTTCGGGGATTTTTTACGTGGACGGTTTGTGGCACCTTTCATGACCTACTCAGTCACGAAATTTCAATATTATTTCGCACTTGTGGTCTGCTTCAGAGAGAAGCATGCATGATCACCACCGACCTCCTTACTCAAAAATTCAAATTCAAATGTTTGTAATTCTATTGGACCAAATAACGAATCATCAGTCCGTAGCTTACAAACTACTTAAACCTAGGTAAACCAACCTAAGGATAACACACACAGCCATGCCCCAGGGAGGACTCGAACCTCCACGGCGAGCAACCGCGCGCTCCGCAGCGAGACGCTTTAGACCGCTCGGCTACTCCACCGCCGCCCTCCTTACTAGTCATTTGAACTTGACACTATTTTACAGGAGAAATGATATGCCGGCCGCAGTGGCCGAACAGTCTGCGGCGCTCCAGTCACGGTCCGCACGGCCGCTGCGGTGGAAAGTTCGATTCCCCCCTCGTACATTTATGCTTGTGCCGTCCTTAGTATAATCTAGTTAATGAGTAGTTTGTAAGTTTAGGGACAGATGACTCCGTACTTACGTCCCATAAACTACAAACATTTTAATTTGAATAAATGATATAAAATTCTCTTTAAAACCATACATAATTTCGAAACGAGTTGAAGCTGTCCCGAATGACAACAGCCTACACCCTTGGCCGAAGTAAGTGTGTTTTATATAAATTTTGATCGCTCTCCATAGGCATAATATGCCACATAACTTTAAAATTTTTGTTAATAAATTTAAAAAAAGTATTTCTCAAAAACTATAAAATGGATAAAGTAGATTTTAGTACAGTTGACTATATTAGCAACATGTAACATACAGTACAAATATCAATTTTTTCCAGAAATGGGTCAAATACTTGCCTGAATTAACATGGGTCAGATAGCAAGGTGTGGTCCCCTTAGACTAACTTATCCTAAGTTGTTGTTATGGTCTTCAGTCCGGAGACTGGTTTGATGCAGCTCTCCACCCTACTCTATCCTGAGCAAGCCTTTTCATCTCTTGATAAGAACGACAACTATACGCGTCTCTTGGTCTCCCTCTGCGAATTTTACCCCACACACTTCCCTCCAATGCTAAATTTACGATTCCTCGATGTCTAAGAATGTGTCCTACCAAGCGATCCCTTCTTTTGTTCAGGGTATGCCAAAAATTCCTTTTCTCACCAATTCTGTTCAGTACCTCTTCATTAGTTACGCGATCTATCCACCTATTCTTCAGCATTCTTCTGTAGCACCATATTTCAAAAGACTCTATTCTCTTCCTGTCCGCACTGCTTATCGTCCATGTTTTTTCACTCCCGTACAAAGCAACACTCCACACGAATGCCTTCAGAAAAGACTTCCTTACACTTAAATTAATATTCGATGTTAGCAAATTTCTCTTTTTCAAAAATGCTTTTCTTCCCATTGCCATTTTGAATTTTATATCCTCTGTTCTGCGAACGTCGTATGTTATTTTACTACCCAAGTAACAAAACTCATCTACCACCTTCATTGTTTCATTACCTAATCTAATTCCTTCAGCATCGCCTGATTTTCTAAGACCCCATTCCATTATTTTTGTTCTGCTCTTGTTAATGTAAGAACAACACAGATATTCATGGGTGGCCGAGGAGATTGAGGCACTCCAGTCACCGTCTGCACGGCCACTACGGTCGGGGGTTCGAATCCCCCTTCGGGCATGGATATTTGTGCCGTCCGTAGGATTAGCTAGTTCATAAGTAGTTTGTAAGTTTAGGGACTGATGACCCTGTAGTTAAGTCCCATAAGCTATACAAACATTTGAACAATTTTGAACAGATATTCATGCCCGAGAGAGGACTCGAACTTCCGATATGGAACGTCTGCTCGCACCGTAGGAGGGCGCCTCAGAGCACACGGCTATTCTGCGGCTAGACGGGGACTACGCGAGCTACTATCCCGTACCCAGGCGCAACGTGACGCCACTAGAGACAGTACTGCCCCCAGCCCGGCTGTGTGAGCGCCGGACTGGCAGCAGTGTCGCTGCATTACACACGGCACGGCACAGAGCAGCAGGTCAGCTCGCAGCCCGCCGGCGGCGTCGCCACAAAGGGCGCGCAATTAAAAGCCAGCGCCAGCGCCCGCCGCGCAGCGCATTTCGCGATTTTTCGCCTCGTTTCTCGCACACCGGACGCGGGACCGTTATTAAACCGGCCGAAAACCGAAAACCTAAAAATAAAAAAGAGCGCACAAATGCGGTCGGATTCTGACGGCGGTAAAAAAAAGAAGAATGTTAACGCGTTTATAGCGGAGGTATAAAAAATAAAAATAAAACATGAAAAAAAAGAGAGTATGCAGTGGCGCCGGCACGCGGTAGCCCGTGCCATGGGTGGGGGGGGGGGGGAGGGGAGCCGGTGGGCACCCCCCCCCTCCCCAACATTTCCACTCCCCCTGCCCCCTACCTGTGCCGCGTTGCGTTCCACTTCGAAATTCCGACGGCCAGCTTGCGTTTGTACTAAAAAATGTGAATTGTATTTGCATTATTCTGTGTGGCCGTTACAAATTGGCAGGTAATTTCGAATGTTTTTCTGATCTGTGACGAACGTGCGAGGACGGCAGAGACCGGTAAGCACCTGGCACCGAGATCTGGAAGGCAGGCAGACCAATCTACATCTACATGGGACACTCTGCAACTCACATTTAAGTGCCTGGCAAAAGGTTCATCGATCCACCATTATACTATTTATCTTCCATTCCATTCTCGAATAGCGCGCGGGAAGAAGGAACACCTAATCTCTCCTCGTATTTTATTCTGATGGTCATTTCTACCTATGTAAGTGGGAGTAAAATATAAATTTTTGCATTCGGAGGTGAATGTTGGCGACTGGAGTTTCGCAAGTAGCCCACGCCGCAGCGATAAGCGTCGCTGTTGTAATGAATGATTCCCATCCCAGATCCTGTATCATTTCCGTAACGCTGTCTCCCCTTTATCGTGACAATACGAAACGAGTTGCCCTTCGCTGGACTCTTCCGATGCCCTCCGTCAATCTCATCTAATAAGGATCCCACACTGGGCAGCAATACTCCAAAAATGGACGGACAAGCGTAGAGTATTTCTTTTGGAATTCTGTCGCATCTTTTAACGGTTCTGCCAATAAAACGCAGTCTCTCGTTCGCCTTTCCCACGACATTACCTACGTGTTCTTTCCAATTTACGTCTGAAGTAATAGTAATTCCTAGATATTTTGTGGAGTTTACGGCCTTCACTTTTGATTGATTCATCTTGTAAACAAAGTTTGACGGATTTCTTTTCGTACTCATGTGGACGACTTCACACTTCTCATTATTTAGAATCAATTGCCAATTTTTTCACCATAGTGATATCTTATTCATAACGTCCGGCAGTTGGTTTTGATCTTCAGATGATTTTACTAGACGGTAAATGACGGCAAACAACCTAAGAGTGCTACTCAGATTTTCCTCTAAATCGTTTATGCAAATAAGAAACAGCAGAGGACCAATAACACTACCCTGTGGAGCGCCCGATATCACTTCTGTTTTAGTCGATGCCTTACCATCCATTACTACGAACTGTGTCCTCTCTGAGAGGAAATCCCCTTCCAATCGCAAATTAGGGGCGATATACCATAACCACGCAATTTGAATAAAAGCTGTTCGTGTGGTACGGTGTGAAAAGCCTTCTAGGAAATCAAGAAATACGGAATCGATTTGCGAACCCTTGTCGATAGCACCCATCACTTCGTGTGAAGAAAGGGCTAGTTGTGTTTCGCATGAACGATATTTTCTAAATCCGTGTTGAACTTGGGTCAATAGATGGATGGCTGAGCTGCAAGACAAAGTTTCCAAAACATCGTCATCGTCCTGATTTTAATGACGGTGCTTGTCGTTTTTGCCAGTGAACTATGACTTTGTAGGTATTCAGTAACCAACGATCTCACACATAATGATTGCGAACTGCAGGAAAAATGTGACGCAGTCACGTACGTGCTGTAAGCAAATAGCTGAACATAGGCCTACTGTTAAACGTCCACCACTTAACAAGCAGCGCAGAGTTCACCAGTTTGGGATGCAGCAACAGAATTCCAGCCATCCGACCAATGAAAAAATAAATAAATAAATAAGTAAATAAATAAAATAAAAAGGCTGAAATGTTTGTAGAGCTGATGGGACTTAACTACGGGGAGTCATCAGTCGCTAAACTTACAAACGACTTATGGACTAAGGACGGCATAAATATCCATGCCCGATAGGGGATTCGAACACCCGACCGTAGTGGCCGTGCAGACCGTCACTGGCGCGCCGCAGTCCCCTCGGCCGGCTCCGACCAATCGGACCAGCACCCAGCAAGAACTACAATGTAATGTTTTCATGTGGCTCAGTGGCCTGGATCAAATATTTCAACTGGATGCCACCTCGGTGACTTGTCCATAACCTACCCCAGTTAAATGGGAAAGAGGACCTAAAGTTTAACGTGGAATCCTAACTAATAAGGAGACGGCACGAACGTGGGGTCGGGGATTTGTCGGAAATTTTGTGTGGTGAAAGAGGACCCCTAACACCTCACTCACTACTCAGAAAATCCCGAGAAAAATCGATCCCATGTTTCTTAGGTGCCTTATGAGTATAAAATGTTTGTTCATTGCCGAGCTGCCGTCTGGCCTAGGACTCGCCAGAGGACTCGGGTTCGATTCCTCCTTCGGCACTTTTATTTTTTCGTCTGTTTCATTTTCTTTTGTTATTCCACCAATTATTCAAAAAGTTTGTCAAACCTACATTATTTGTAAACCATTATTTTAGCTCAAGAACGTAAAGTTTTTTAATTACTGAAAAATATTCCTGTTCGTTGTTCTATTTCGTTTTATGGGGTTTCAACGTTTAAAGGGGCTTCGTAATGGTCCCCTTGGGATTATAACGGTCATCTGCGCATGAGAAGTAAATGGCAGTTTGTTTTTCGATTTTGTCATGTTTCAAATTTCAACGTGTTATTCCGATCCGAGGTTAAACATGTTGACTGAAGAAGTTGCTGGCTCATCTGGAATGGGAGAAGAAATTCCTGAAGAATCCGTTGACAGTGATCGATCAAAATTACGATTGAAGGACGCTGTGGTGTATTATGAAACGGAAAGTAATTTAATTGCATCGACATCGTCGGAAGAAATCTCTCGAGAGCTATGTTATTGGCCGGAGAACTTTATAATAATAATAATAATAATAATAACACATTGGAACATTTGGGTGGAAAAACATTCGTAACTGAATAGGAATTAATTCACACTGTTATATGTTGCTCAAGATGTCGCAAAAACTATTGCTTTTTTACTATAATTACCACTGCGGTTCTTGTTTATAATTATTATATGTATAAAAATTGAATGTTTCCCAATAGACTTTGTTATCCTGATTAAAAACACAATGTTTCTCCTCATACACGTTGCAAAGAAAAATGGAAAACCCACCGATATGAATTGTGTTGTTGGACAAAAAGAACATATTTTTTATTCATTAACGTAACTAATTTGTTAAAGATAATGTAGGTTTGGAAAACTTTCTGAATAATTGGTGGACTAACAAATGAAAATGAAACAGAAGAAAAAAAGGTGCCGGAAGAGGAATCGAACCCGAGACTTCTGTTTTAAGAGTCCGAGCCCTCACCATCTAGGCCAGACGGTGGCTCGGCAATCGACTAACATTTTATACTCATGAGGCACCTAAGAAACTTCGGATTGATTGTTTTCGGAATTTCCCGAGTAGTGCGTCCTAGTATTTGAACCACGTGAAGTGTTAGAGGTCCTCTTTCACCACACAAAGTTTCCGACAAATCCCCGATCCCACGGTCGTGCCGTCTTCTTGTAAGTGTCGTGTCTAGCAACTCCTGAATCGTTGAGCTGTGAAGGCTGTGTTAAAACGTACACTCTCACCCGGCTAAGTTTCGAACCAGTAACACTTTGGTTCCAGACGAGCGCTACCAGGCCATACAGCGAAAACTATGTGAGTACGAGATTGTATCTAACAATACACCAAGAAAGACGTACAACATGCTTCAGCATACCCCTTGCTTGGCGACAGGGCACAGGCCAATCGAATTAAGTAATTTATTAAAAAGCAACGTCCTTAGAATAAATATTTGATAATGTCTCTGTTTCACCCTGACTAAAATTGTGATCCGTTGCCTCTGCTTTTCAATTTGTATTTTTAGACACGTAAAAACGCAATAAAACTACAACTGCGAACTGACCGAGAGGCTCGTGTACTCATTTGTAATCCTAAATACATCCCTGACATGACATACAAGTTGAGTTTGTTCTGAACAGTAGTTCCGACAACAAGTTCTTTCTTCCTAGTTTACAGTTGACTTTGAAAATGCTTGACGAAGCTACGTTGAAGTTCCATTTATTTTGTGACGATGGACATCATGGCAACATTCTATTAGAACCTTTTATGAAAAGAACAGATCTAAAGATGGCCATAACTAACTGAAACCGCTTGTCTAAGGACGAAATGTTATCATCGGATTAAATGAAGAAAATAATTTTGCACTGCTGGGTGACTCATCGATTCGCTAGTATGACGCATCTTGTGACACCCGAGGTTCTTGCACTATCGACAACCACAGAGACAGAAATCTCAGCCAGACCCTTCGAAGGTTTAAACCGCTGACTTCCCCAAAGTTCCCACGTCGTGTAAAATAATCCTAAGTAAAATGTCGGCATAGTTTCAATAACAAGATTTATTTCAAACGTGCGCCTTCGCCGGCTTATCCGTATGTCGCATATATAGTACTTATCTGTTGTTTTAATCCGGCATGACTCAAGAGATAGTGTAGAATTTAAATGAATTGTTTAGTGAAACACGTAGACTCGCTTCATTGCTCATTCTAGTCATCTGGTTGACTCGCTCAATAATAATAATAATAATAATAATAATAATAATACACAAAAAAGACAAATTAAAGCGGTTTGCATTAAAAAAATAAAAATCAACTAACTATAGGAAACAAATGCAAGCAGATCGTTTTATAACTTTTTTACGTATTGTTATTACTTTTATCCAAAAATAAAGAGTGAGACAAGCAGCATATTTGGTTGAAACTCTTACAAACGCCAGTGAGCTGGGCGCTTTTGTGACGTCTTCTCATCCGCACCCTCCACCGCAGTTATCATAGCAGCGTATCACGCATTATTGTGTAGCATCATGGGTTGATACTTCAAATTCGAAACAGATGAACGAAAATATTCTATTAATTGGTCATATATCACAAATTATCCCTTTCGCATTTTCTCCCCTTTGTGGCCAAAGAATTCGCCTTGACTGAATGGAATTTTTTCAAGCTGTGGCTTATTACAATTTTGTTCAACATAGTAAAACTTTATTTTAGGCAGATTTGCGAACGAGTAAACTTTTGTAGGATTCGTAGCGCCTAGTCATGTTGTTAAACAGCGTGAGCTGTCGGTCAGTGTTACCGAACTAATGTCGGCCGGTTCCATCAGTGACCGTAACTCTGATCTACAGGATGTCCACAGAGTCTCGGTACGAAGGGAATTCTAATAAATGTTAATAAATAAATAAATTTCTACTTACGTGGAAGTGAACAGACCAAATATTCGATACTGGTCTTAAGGTAATACTTAACTCTTTGAGTCCCACATTATGAAATCAGCTTTGGAAAAATTAAAATTCACCGTTTCGTGTATCAATACAGTGCAGTAAACATCAAAACATGCATTTAAAATTTTTGGTCGAACTATTGATTATTTATGTAATGTATTTCATGCATAACACAGACGTTTGTATCGAGGTATTTTATTACTTGGTCGTTATTTTGTTGATAGTTAATACTGCCAGATCAATAATGCTGGCATAATCTTCGCCACAGCACCAAAGACAAGACAATTCACTGCTGGAATAAAATAAAAGGAACCACACTCACGGTCACTCTCTCAGCCACGTGCAGACGGCAACGCAACACATCCTCCAAGATGGACAGATTAATGCCTCAGAAGTGGCTACACGCCGTACCGAGCGGCAAAATGTCGTACTCCAAGCAAGTTATTCATAAAAAAATTCAACTTTATGAATTGATGCACAAAATACGGCAGAAATCAACTTTCAATGCGTTTTTGTCCAGGAACAACACTTGAAATGAAAGGGTTAATGGATGAGTCCATCCTGACAGGAGGGCTGCCAAAAGGTAATGGTGTTGTGTGGTTTCTGGAAACCTCATGTTCTAAAACCTTTCTTCTTTGATAGACATGTAGCGGGTGTGGCTTATCTGAACCAGATGAGGCACAAATTGATTATTCAAACTGAGCGTTTGGTTGAGTCTGGTTTCAACAGTATGGGGCCATTGCCTATTTAGCTGCAGCTGATACAGACTACTTGAATGGCAGTTTTCCTCACTGGACTGTGAATGGTCCCCCTCGTTCGCCAGCCCTTCTCCCCTTGAATTCTTTTCCTGGGATATGCTGAATGAGAAAGTTGTCTCGATGAATGTTAGAAAATTACCCCAGAAAGGACATTTCACAAGTCAGTGTGCTAAAATTGACGGCATTTCATCAAGTTCACATCAATCTTAAAAAAGCGCATCAAATTATTTCTTGAACAATAGGGAAATCACGTTGAGAATATTAGTAATTAATTTAACTGAAATGTACTTTTAATTTTGTTATTATTTATTAGAATTCCCTAAGCGTGCATAATTTATGGGCACTCTGTAGAAAACAAGGTAGTGGACCGATGACCTAGTTTGATCCTTTAAACCACAAACCAAATCAACAAAAACAACGTGACTGCATACTTAAACAACCGTAAGAGTTTTCCAGACAACAGCGGCTTAAGACTGCTACACAGTCGACAGTTTTTGACCACCAGTCTACAGGCGTTGGTTTACTCTACTATGGTTACACATATTTATGTTTTTGCACTTGACGCGTTCCCATTCCTTACTGCAAATAACTAAAAAAATTCAACAAATAAAATTAAAAAGAAAAAGGCAGAAAATATATAATCTTGCTTGAGTTCTTGTAGTTAACTGCTATGATTTGATTTAAACTAAGTTTAGGGTAATTATTAAATTGGTTTTAATGCATAGTTTGTCATGTATTCTTCACATATATTTTCTTGGGTGTATCATTTGTGTTCTAATAATTTAAGAATAATAGAAACAAGAGTAGATTGTGTTCGCCATTCTTTCCATTTACTTTTTATACAACAATTGCGTCAGCACATGACCTCCATTTCTCATTCGCTGTTTTTCTGTGTGTGTGTGTTGGGGGGGGGGGGGGGGGCTCGTATTCTGTACAGTGGTACTAAACAGCATGTCAGTTCTGAAATTTATTGTTATTCGACAGTTAATTTTAATTGTCACTGAAATACACACTGATCAATTTAACCAGGTCAAAATCCACAAAATTTTTCATGGCAGATCTTCCCAGTGGTTTCTCTCGGAAAGAGGCCATAATAAATTAAAATGCGACATACTTTATCACATGTAAATCAAAACATGTAATTTGACACCATTAATTATATGATTATATCGTAGCCGCGAATGATCCGTTTTTGTTTGTTTAAATAAAGGGACAATACATGTATGTACAAATCAAAATTTCATATATATAATGCGTAAACCTTGTAAATAATCGCCTCGTGGGAATAGTGTGAGTATAAAACGGTTTCCAATGGCAACCAGGGTGGCGGGGAAACGCTCTTAAGTCTGCGAATCCTTGGACACGGCACAACTTTCCATGCCGAAGTTTAGGCTTGTGTAAGCCGACACACCTGTTGCATCTGAAGTTCGAAGCAACCAAAAGAAACATTTTTTGTAATTGTTCATCTTATCTCTTTATAGAGATATTTACCTGTGCATTTAAGCACCACAAATGTTTGTGATGATGTTTTTCATTCCAGAGAAAATATTATTAGTCTTCAGAACCGTTAATGTTTTGAAGGTGTTAGCTTTCTCACAAACTGAAGAATATTATCGTCTGAACGACCCATCTGTGAATATTAGTTTGGAACACTGTATTCGTTATTGTACAATTTCACTATTGGTGAATTAATAGAGGAACATCTACTGCCTGTGACAAACTATGGTCGCATTGAAAAGATAGTCTAGTTTGCGAAAGTTAGCTATTAAAATAATTTGCTTGTGTTGGCAGGTAAAGATTTTGTCTCAATCGCCGCTTGTAATGATAAAACCACTTAAAAAATATTGGATGCTTTCTATTTCTATTTCTTTAACTTTATTAACTGCTTATAGATATCAGTAGTAGAGTCAGTTAAAATGGTTTTTAAGATTTAAATATATAAGAGTATGAAATGGTAAAAGGCAACAGTTGTCCGTTACATTAATTTACCTTGCAATGAAGTTAATGATCTAAAGAAAGTTTAAATAATATAAAATTAAATATACAATAATATTAACTTCATTGCAAGGTAAATGATGAAACGGACAATTGTTGCCTTTTACCATTTCATACTCTTATATATTTAAATCTTAAAAACCATTTTAACTGACTCTACGACTGATATCTATAAGCAGTTAATAAATTTAAAGAAATAGAAGGCATCCAATATATATATTAAATTAAATATATTTGGTATTATTTTATCTATTTAATTTTATATTATTTATATTCTTATTGTTTTTTGTCCGAATATTTGCTATATTCTAAATAGAATTTTAGAGACCTCTCTCTTTCTCTGAATAAATCTTTAATTTCTTTATAAAAAGTATTTGCCTGCGATATATCCATCCATAGACAAATTGTCAGCCGCAACCAATTTTCGTACTTCCATTAAATGAGTTACAGCAAAATAGTATGATGGTAGAGCCATGTGAAGAATTATACGTTTATATTTGTGTACCCACTTTCAGAGTCCAAATATATTTTTAAAAAATCAAAGAAGAGTTTCTCTATATTAAATTCTGAATAACTATTACTTGAAAATTATTCCAATATGACTCATAAGAGGCAAGAAATTGCACTAATGACAAAAAATTAAAAAAAAAAAAAATAAAAACGGTCGTGAAATTCGGTGTCGAGCCGTTGAAGGGAGCGATCTGAAAGTGCAATCAGATTGAGACATTTCCAGATCGCCGTTACTTTTGCAGATGTCTCTGAAACGGTGCGAGCTATGGAAAAAGTAAGTGAGGAAAGTTGAAAATTTCCTCCTTTACAGGTCCGTTTATTTAGTTTTCATCTTGGAAACATGATTAAGGTATTATTTGCAATTAAATTTCCAGCTGTCTAAGGGCCACTTCAAACGACCCACTGTTAGTCTTACTAACGTAAAGTGGGCCAAAATGACATATCTGTCAACTTCCGTACTGAAATTTTATTGGAAAACACCATTTGCCCTTTCATCATACGGGAGCTTGCGGATTATAAGAAAACCACTGGATTGTCTGCATTGGTTGTGTCTGTTTCTAAATATAAATTTTCTTGGCTTTAAAAATGTTTTCCTAATCAAGTATTTTGATACAAGTTGCCACCCCCTATTGCATCACTGATGGCAGAATTCAAAACATCCCAAAACACATTAAAAAAATCTAACCATGGTTCCAAATCCAAATTTTCGCATTTGTATAATGAAAATAGTCTTAGTAGCACCCTCAAAAGACTTTTCCCTTATTTCACCCGCTTAATGGTTGAATTTCCAAAAATATCGAAACGCGTGTTTTTAAAATTCCCGTCAAAAATCTAAATCCGAAGTTTTGTATTTCTTGTTTCAAAACAACATGAATAGCAACATAATTAAAAAAAAAAATCTTCCCCTATTTCACCCAACGTAGGATGGGAATATCGACAAAACCATAAATACAGAATAAAAGTGGGCGATTGGAAAGCATAGTAACCCGATTCATGTTTGAAACTAAGGAGTCAATTACCGAAGATCAGTAAAAAGTACGTTTGTCTTATATGTAGGCTACGATCGTGCGAAAACTGTGAAGAAACCGCTGTCTTTCAAAAGGACGTGAGATCTTATTGTCAGAGTAGTTTTTGAGGCACACGTCCTTGTGCTGAATCAGATAACAAAGCTTTTGACGACGAGTGTTTCTGGCACCGCGGTCTCTTGATCACATCAAACTGCGCAACGTGATGAAGGCGAGATGTGTGGGAACAAACACACCAACTGCGCGCATATATCAGCAACACCCTGGGAGAGACATTTAAATATGGGAGCGGGTGTTCTCTGGCCGTCTGCGCCGTGGGGGAGTTGCGACAGCGTTCCAGCGAGGCGGGAGCTCTCTTTGGTGGCGTGGGAAGCCTGGCTGCGCAGTCTTCACATGGTTTGCACAATGTCTGTCAGAGGGCAACTCGTGTTTGTTACTATCATTGATATTATTTAGTTAATGTTTGGGCATGTCGCAGGTCGTCGCGATTTTTGTCCGTCACATTATCTCAGAATATCAGCTACATAGAGCACTAAATAATGTATTCTATACTTTGCAATCTGTACAATCGATTGCGCTTACTGCTTCATTTCGGACCTTTATTTTCCTGATATAAGGCATGCAGGGTGTTTCCGCAAGAATGTACAAAAATTTACATGGCATACAGGATGCTACATTGTACATTTTGAGGTAGGTAAACTGGGGGCGGAAAAGCCATTTGAAGGAGATAATAGAAATAAAATCACATTACTGTATCCTTTTTTTTTTATTTACATTTGCTGCAGGTGACTACAAATACCACCAGTGACACAATGAAGCTGCCGTTTGCACTGTATTTTACAAAATGTGTCGCAAATAATAAGCACCAACTTCATTTCAAACATCCTTTGTGTGTTTCGAAACACTTTACGAGCAACTACAATTCTGGTAAATAATTCCGCCTCCGTATCCACTGGGGTCTCACACAGAAGTGACGTTAGATATCTTCATAGAAGCTAATTAGGGGGATACAGGTCAGTTGACCTAGCGGTCTAAAGCAGATCGCTGAGGAGCGCGCGGTTTCTCGCCGTCGGAGGTTCGAGTCCTCCCTGGGCATGTGTGTGTGTGTGTGTGTGTGTGTGTGTGTGTGTATTTGTCTTTAGGTTAGATTACCTTAGTTTAAGTAGTCTGTAAGCTACCGACTGATGAACACGCGGTTTGGTCCGATAGATTTACAAACATTTGAATATTTTTTTTGACCTAGCGGGCCACGGAATAGGACCTCCCCTTCCAATGCAGCGACCTGCATCATCACTTCCAGGTGATCAGTTTGGTTCTCCATGTCCCCTTGCAGAAAATGAGTAAAGTGCATGAAAATGAACAGCACAGTGCGTGTCAACTAAGTTGGAAAACAACAATATGAGGCAAAGCGGTGGACAAGTTTACTTCCGTATCTCCGAACCCATGTTACCTAGCTTAAATTGTCCTGTAGACAATGCCATGTGGCCTGTTGCATTTTGCAGCCTCTTAAGGAAACACCCTGTTTATTATCGGCCTGTTACTTCCTTAAAATTTTCCGTACGTTAGAAAAAAAAATTCAATACAGGGTGTATAAAAAAGGATGGCGCAAACTTACTGGGTTGAAAGTACACGATAATAGGAGCAGAAATGTCCCAGTAGATATGGGTCTGCAAACGAGCTGTTTGCGAGACAATTACCAATGTATGCTTCCAAGCCGGCACTGACGTCATTGTAAACATCGTCTTAGTTAGTATACATTAATCTGAAATTTCGACTTTACCATTAACATTTACATCGTATTTAGTTCACATTTCACGGACTTTATTGTAAACGTCGTCCCAGTCAGTTATATGGAGCTCCGGCATTTTTTGCCGCTGCAGTGAGACGGCATCTAACGCGCAGCAGGCCGCGGTGGCCGAGGAGACTGAGGCGCTTCAGTCACGGTCTGCACGGCCACTACGGTCGGGGGTTCGAATCCCCCCCTCGGGCATGGATATTTGTGCCGTCCTAGTTCGTAAGTAGTTCATAAGTAGTTTGTAAGTTTAGGGACTGATGATCCCGCAGTTAAGTCCCTTAAGCTTAACAAACATTTGAACATTTTTCTAACGCGCAGATACGGCCAAAGATGGATAGGTCGAATCGGACCTGTTCCTTGGCCTCCAATATCCTTTGGATTTTTGTGTCTGGGGTCACCTCAAAAGCGAAGTACACAGCACACCCGTTAACGCGGTTAAAAAACTAGGCGGAGAGTTGTAGGCCCACACAATTGTCAAGAATTCAGAAATGATCCAGGGGTTTTCAAAAGAATTCTAAATTCATTGCAGATGCAAAAGAAGACACTTCGAACACCTCCTTTATCCGGTAACACATACGTGAAATGTGAACTAAATGCTATGTAAAACTTAATATTAAAAACTAAATTTCAGATTAATGTATACTAACTAAGACGATGTTTACAATGACGACAGTGCCGGCTTGGTACCACACATTGGTAATTATCTCGCAAACGGCTTGTTTGCGGACCTCCGTTTGCTGGGACATTTTTGCTTCTCTTATCGTGTACTTTCAGCGGTGCAACTTTGCCCCATCCTTCTTGATGCACCCTGTGAATCAGTCGCGGCTTATCTAACTCAACAGCGATCAGAATGTTCAGTGGAAGTTGATACATTTGCATCAACAAAAAAACGACACTCATACGGTGGAAAGCCCAAGCAAAATGTTTTCTGAAGTGAAAAAGCGCTCACTTCGTTTATTACTTTGCAAGAAGTTATACTGCCGTTGACGAATGATAAATGTTTTCGACGAAAATGCTGAAAAACCATGCATGGAGCAAGACAATGCCAGATCAAAATCTTATTTCACTTTTTGTTTAGTTTTGAGAAATGAGGTACTACATATTGGTTAAACAGAAATCCTATTCAGCAACTATTTAAACTATTATGTATCTTATCCTTTACCAGCATCAGCAGAAAACTGTGTGTGAAAAACGTGTCAGTGCAATGAAGAGATAGTGGTTCGATAGTTGTTCTGAGGACCTTCCAGAATTGAACACTGCAACAGTGGCATGGTGGCGATGAAATGCTTTGACGTCAAAGAGAGATGTGTAGACACTCAATTTTCTCTTGATCAATCTTATAGTGACAGGCTGAGAATTGAAAAAATAGCATAAATGCTTTTAACATTGAAAGCATTTGTAAAATTAAAAGAGGGGAAAAAATAAAGAACACTTGCGGATTCTTTCAATGGAACATATTCCGTTTTATTCTTCGCAGTTTCCGTCACAGCTGCATTAACCATTTATTTGCTGACTAGTTTCGGACCATTCTGTCCATTTTCAAACCATATGCCTCATCATAAATGTTACCTACAATGGATAATTTCTATGCAGCAAACCCAATGCGTCACTGACGCAAGTTAACTGACAAATTTCAATGAACATATGTTGTTTTTCATTTAATAAATGTTGCAGACTCATATTAAATAAACAACAACATATGGTCACTGAAATTTGTTAGTTTAGCTTGTGTTAATGATGTATTGGGTTTGCTACATACAAATACAAATGATCCATTGCATGTAACATTTATGATGAGGCAAATGGTTTGAAAAGGGATAAGATGGTCCGAAACTAGTCAAGAAATAAATGGTTAATGCAATTTCGATGAAAATTGTGAAGAATGAAAAGTTTGTAAAACGTTGCTGGTCCCGCTTCCTTCATCATGATGGACTTTCATATATTCCGTTTTTTCTTTAGAGGTATTTCTTTGGTCATTAGCAACAACGCATAGATTATGCCTTGTGGTTGAAACTTATATAGTGTTTCAACCATGAGGTTATTATCTGGGAGCCGTTTTCTCATGATCAGATTTATACCTGTGAAGAATCAGTAATTTTGTTTACAAAATTATGATATAGAAAAAGATACATAAAGTTCGTCAGAGCACTTGCTTTCTGTCTTATAATCTGGCAAATACTTTGTTTCAATGTTTAATAGCAGTTATGCGATTTTGTTATCTCTTTACTGGAGATAGCTATTAAATCGACACAAATTAGGAAACTTCTTGCAGATCAACTATGAAAATAGCTGAGTACAGTTCACGACGAGTAACAGATTCTACGAACAGGTAAGCTGTTAGCAAAATCTCTCTTTTGTTCAGAAATAATAAATTATTTTAAATAAATCATTTTATAAAGTCAAGTTCACGTGCAGCCTTGATAATGTTTTACATTTACATATTTTTATATACGATGTTGCCTGCCTGTAGTTCACGGACACGAAGACAGTAAGTCATCTCCTTAGAAAGCAGATTCGTCACTCATTATGTGGACCTCCCTGTAGCTGAATAGACCTTCAGATAATAAACGGTGATCATTAACTTCTATCTTTTCTGTTACAATATCTATTACATGCATTTGATACCTTTAAAACCATGATCAGTAACCCTCATAAGAAATGGTATACTATTGCATTCACGAGAGAAAAATAATCGTGGGATCAGCTGGAGATAAAACAGCGAACGTAAGAATCTGTAGTCTGACTGGGAGGTGTTTTTATACTCGCTTAATTGCAATGGTAAGATTTCAATGTGAAGATTACAGTTCCCACTCAGCATGCTGTCGTGATTTACACGCTAATCGAGGCCCGTTAGATGGTGGCGCAGTTGCCAGCTATCAGCTGCGAAGTTAAAAAATCAAATGTTTGTAAATGTATGGGACTTTGTTTATCAGTCCCTAGGCTTACAAACTACTTAAACGACATTAACGAAAGTAAGTTTACTATTTCGAAGTACTGAAACATTCATACGGTGTTTGTTATTTCGGACATATCCGCAAAAACAGATACTATTGGTTGAAAGTTAACAGTGAAGATGTTTGAATATTTCGAAATAGTAAATTTACGGCCGTTAATGTCAACCAACGGTGTGGGTTGTTTCGGACATGTTCGAAAGAACAGATGTCAATGATTGTATCTATGCCCACTACAACCCACGGATAATTTATCTGCGAATGCACAAACACGTCCAATCCCTTCAGTGTTTCTCTCATTTTCGGAATTCCACCAGAAAAAGAATGAAATAAAGGCTTAAAGGTTTCTTGAAACTATTTCGCTATTAATGCAAATTTGAAGGTAGATCAGATATTTTGTTTCTTGGTCAGAATTGAAAAATAACAATAATGAGTGCTTCAGCAGTGTTTGATGTTCAACCACTAAGGATATGAATTAGGAGTTGACACGTTTTATGCATATCTTTTATTACGAAAGCATTTTAAAGCTATATCAATGAAAATTTATATTTGCCGTCTAGGTAAGGAATACAAAAGTACGTGTCAGCATTTTTGAAAATTCGGCCCCTCGGAGGGTACAAATGGGAATGAACGTTTAAACCTGTACGTACAGAAGCTTGAAATGTTGAGAGGCTGTTTATGTTATACAGTTGGATACATTTAAAAAGGGATATTTCGTATTTCAACCCTTAAGGGGATGAAATATCGGATGAATGTTTTATTTGAAAAATGTCGATATTCGTGGACTAGAATCACTGTCTGCACAGTGTGAAGATTTGCGCATGGGTAATGGACATGACAACATACAAATTTTCATGAAAAAGGGTAGACTGTACAGTCAACGCTAGCGAAGCTGCGCAGTATATGTGTAGATGTTATTCTTAAATCTTCTTGTTCTTCTGTAGAGGTCAATCCAAGGATTTGTTTGCAACAGCTACAACGGCAACTTGTCTCCATTCTGTACGTCTCTCCGCTTTTCTATTAATTTCTTTACAGGTCTGACATACCACTTCTTTAACGATTTGATTTACGTACCTCAGGTGTAGTTCTCCTTTTGGTCTTTTTCCTTCGACATATCCCTCTATGATTGTGTTCCCGAGTCCTTTATGTCTTGATAGATGGCCTGTTTGTGGCCTTGTCGATCCATTTTATTTTGAGCATGCGTCTGTAGCACCATATTTCCAAAGAATTTTGCTTCTGCTCTTCCTCTGTCCCGACAGTCCATGTTTCACACCCATAGGATGCCACACTCCACACATATGATTTCAAAAATCTTTTCCTGATTTCGAGGCTAATGCTCTTAGATGTTAAGATGTTTTTCTTCTTGTTACAAGCAGCCTTTGCTTGAGCAATTGTAGTTCTGTCTTGCTCTTTCCATCCCTGGTAATCTTACTGCCCAGGTAAGTAAATTTATCAACTTGTTCAAGCAGTTCATTGCCTACATGGACTCGAACTTTCGCTTGATCTTTTTTGTCGCATACCGTTACTTTAGTTTTTGCTTTATTAATTCTCATATTATAGTCTACCTCCATAACATTATCGATTCTAATCAGTAGGCCTACAAGATCTTTCACTTTCAGCTAGGACATCTATATCATCGACATATCATATTTATTCGTTGGCCATACATTACTACCCCTATCTGTGAATTTTCCGTTTTTTTTTTTTTTTTTTTTTTTTTTTTTTTTTTTTTTTTTTTTTTTTTTTTAAGCGCCTCTTTAATGTGAGGATTAAAGATAACTGGGGATAGTGCACAACTTTGTCGAACAGCTTTCCGTATCTGCATCTCTTCTTGGTTTGGCCGCACACGAATAACCATTGTCTCGTTTTTGTACAGGTTCATTTTTCTACCTCTGTAGTCTGTTCCTACGTTTTGAAGTACCTTAAACATTTTATCCCATTTAACATTATCAAAGGCTTCCTCTACATCTACGAAAGCTATGTATGTTGTCAGGTTCTTATCTAGTCGTTTATTATTCGATTTAGAGCAAATATTGGTTCTCCGGTTCCTCTGTCTTTTCGGAATCCAAACTGATCAACGGAGAGTGCAGCATCGATTTTTTTTCAATGCGTTTTAGGATACCTGATGTTAATATTTCAGAGGCATAAACAACTAGGCTGAGCGTCCTATAATTTTCACATCTCGTAGCCTTTGCCTTCTTTGGAATGGGGATAGTAATGTTTTTTTCTCAAAATCTGTAGGAATTTTACCCTGCTCGTACTTGTTGCACAGAAGATTGTACACACTTCTGATTCAGTTTTGCTCCTTCAGATTTCAGAAGTTCGACTGGGATATTGTCTATACCAGGGGATTGGTTGTTTTTCAATTTCTTCACAGGTAGTTCACCTATGTTGAGTGAATCTACTTAAGCTCCTCGGTCCTGTGAAAAACTGTTACAATATTTTTGCATTTTGTTTTTATTTTATCATTAATAACATTCGAAAAAGGCCTCAAAATATTTTTAAAAATTCTGACTTTTTATTATCTACAAAAATTCACGACCCCTATAAGTGACATCAGGACAATAGGTACCACAACTGTCAGTAAGTGGTGTTATATTTCACTATGCAGTTTACGTTAATATGATTTTATTTATTTATGTTATTAGTAGTATAGGCCAATTTTACATTAACTAAAGAGGTCCATGAAAATTTGAGTGCTCACATAGCCACAAACCAACTTCCCATTCTGTCAGCCTCTTTAGCACTGCTGCAGAGTTATCAAGTGGCAAGGTAGAGTGTCTTTTTAAGTTCCAAGATATACTGCCACCTTCCATTTGTGCGTTGAGATGCCTAGCACTGCGGCCAACATTGGAATATTGTCGCCAGATTTATTTTGTTTTATGTCCTCTACAGGGGACGCAGGGACTGAGGAGGTTAAATAGTTAACCGTAATTCTGCAGTGGAAAGCCTATCCTCGCAATTGAACATGTATGTGCATTCCCTATGTCAAACTGGAAGGACAATAAAACACAGTTAGGCTGCGAGCAATCGTAGGGGAGACCGGGGCACGTTTTCCACCATTTTACATTTTTATTTTTGTACTTCTTATTTTTATCGATTTTGCGGTAAACAGCGGATCATTATATTTCCTACACCTTTATTTACAGTCTTGTACAGATATTTTTGAAAATAGTAAATATCATTCTTGGTAGCAAATGGTTTTGTCTGACCATGTTGCGTTGGAAAATTTGCCCCGTATGCGGGGCAGGTTTTCCAGCTTACTTAAAATGTACAGGGGCAAATATTCCAATTACACTACCAATGTTAAAACAGAGATAATTATCTCGATTTCACTGAATACGTATTTTTATCATGAATTTACAATACATTACAAAAGAGGATAGTAAAAGTAGCCACATTAAATAAAAATAAATGCTATTTAATGGTTTTACAAAATATGTGACTTAAATATTTTACAAATACAGACATTTTTAACATTACTTATACTGATTGTCTCAATCACAATGTAAGCAAACAAAAAAATGCAACATTCCCTTTCGTACAGTCTCCATGTGCCTATTTCTTGCATTTCGTGCACTGTACCCACTTTTCATTTTCTTTAGATTTGGCGTAAGACTCAAAGCAATAAGGAATATGTGCCCCTTATGCGCTCGGAAAACGTGCCCCGTCGCCATATTCGGAAATATAACACTACGTCACAGTGTAAGCTATTTACAAAACTAATGCACAGTTACGTGAATAAAGAAACCCACTTTTAGTGTGTGCAATGTCAAAATAATATGTTCAACGCTAGAATGTTTATTTTAAGTTTCAATAAAAACGTGAAAGTTTACTCACATTTGCAAAAATGACGGAAACAGCCCTGTCGACGTAGTGACAGCTGGTACAACACTGAAACTTTCGTAAATAATGCGTGCTTTGTTGCTACTTCCTACAGTATCACCGGTGGTAACATCTAGCGGTTTGTTTCGAAAATGTGCCCCGGTCTCCCCTAAGTTACAGAAAGGAAGCAGGCGTTGCGTCGACATCTTGCTTATTGCAGGCAGCGCTATCACCGTAGTGTGAGATATGTTGTAAGTCTGGCCAGAGCAGGGACCGTGACTGTATGAGCCAATTAGTTAAGGAGACCGACGGTCCGAAGCGAAAAATCAGGGTTAGACTCCCGGTCGAGCACGAAGTTTCAACTTGGCCATTGGATTTATTTCAATACCGCGCAACGGTCGATGCGCTCGAACGTTTCGCGGTCGTAACTGATTCCCTTCGGGCGCGCGTGTGGGTCCGTTGGCTGCGGCGGAAGCCCCTCGCGCTATCTCGGTCGACGCAGCCAGGCGCAACTCGTCTCGCTTTCGGTTCCGCAGTCGCTCGCCCGCCTCTGCTTTTCTTTTCCACCTTCATTTTCGTGTCTACTCCACTTTCCGCTTCGTCGCGTCGCATTATGATAATTCGCGTTGCTCTCACATCGCCACTTTACGGGGACCGCGGAAACGGCGCCGAAAACAGTTGACATTACGACAGCGCCGAACCTGTTTCCGCCGCTGCAACTTTTTCCAGTATTACGAGCTCTTTTGTAAGCAAAAAGTGTAGTCAGGTGAAATGCGGTTCCCGTCGTATTCCGACTGCAATTAGAACAACCTTTTTTCACACCAGTCGCATGTGTTTTTTTTATTTACAAAGCATCTATTGTGTTTCTGCAAATGTGGATACACATATCTGTACATTTTGTTTTGTAGCTATAGATTAAAAACAGTGTTGACCTTTCACGGATATTATATGTCTTTTTTAAAGTTTTTATATAATTCATTTACGGTGTTAATATCTCTTCCTTACATCTCACAGTTTCTTCAAAATGTTCAAATGCTTGTATAGCTAATGGGACTTAACTACGGGGTCATCAGTCCCTAAACTTACAGACTACTTATGAACTAGCTAACACTAAGGACGGCACAAATATCCATGCCAGAGGGGGGATTCGAACCCCCGACCGTAATGGCCGTGCAGATCGTGACTGGAGCGCCTCAGTCCCCTCGGCCACCGCGGCCGGCCACAGTTTCTTGTTCTTGTTATATATATAATACGTGCTTCAGCAGCGTTGGATATTCAACCACTAAGGGGATGAATTAGGAGTTGACGCGTTTTATCCATATCTGTAATTATGGAAGCATTTTGAAGCTCTATCTATGAAAATTTAATTTTGCCGTCTCGGTAAGGAATACAAAAGTACGTGTTTCAACATTTTTGGAAATTCGGCCCCTCAGTGGGTGCAAATAGGAATGAAGGTTTAAAGTTGTACGTTCAGAAGCTTGAAATGTTGAAAGGCTGTTTATTTTATACAGTTGGATGCGTGTAAAAGGGATTTTTCGCATTTCAACCCTTAAGGGGTGATATATCAGATGAATGTGTTATTTGAAAAATGTCGATATTCGTAGACTAGAACCACTGTCTGCACAGTGTGAAGATTTGCACATGCGTAATGGACATGTTTCAGCATTTGGAAATTCGGCCCCTTAGGGTGTGAAAATAGGAAGGAAGGTTTTAAACCTCTACTTACAGATGCTTGAAATGTTGAGAGGATAGACGCGACTAACCTCAGCCAACAAGACGGAAAAAAAAACCAACAGTGAGGTGTAAAGAAGAGAGGTTAAACCTTTAAGTAAATAATGTACACAATGTGCATGAAAAATTAAAAGTGTTTCTTTTCACTATACACAAAACAAAATGTTCAAACTTGTGTATCTACATTTCGAGTACCATAGAAGCAGCTTTAAAAACAAGCAAAACGCGTCGTATGTGTATGTATTGCATAATATGGGAAACCTATTATAATCGACTTTAGCAGCTGCTGCGGAAAATCGTCTAAAAAAATAATATGTGGAGTGGCTCATCTATTATAAGTATCTGAGGAACGACGACCTTTTAAATTAAGACATTGCCGCAATAATAGCCTCGTCACGCTACTTTCGGCTGAATTTGTTTTTCTGATCAGAATCTGTAAATGTAGCTAACGAATCGTACCTTAGGGTTAGGCCACAATTCTTACATCACGTAGTACATCATTCGACTGGTGTTGGGTGCTTATTTATTTATTTATTGTTACAGAGATGCCCAGTAAATGTCTGAACTAAAAACTTTCAGAGGTTAAAAAATATTTGAACACGAGGGACCACGTCTTTTTCCAGTTGGTTGCGAAGTAATTGCATTTCGTTCAGTTTCTTGCCCCAATTAGTTCTTTATCTGTATGGATGTATTGCAATGAAGACAGTGCACAACACTGCAAATGTTGAACGGTGTGCGTTGCGTATTGTTCGGAAACGAACGTGTTCCATTCATTACTGGTAGTTTCCGCTGACAACACTAGCGGTAGCCTAGTACTGCTCGTTTCTGCCTCGGTGTGGTATTTCCTTCAGTGGTGCTTGTGCGCTTCCGTTTTGTGTTGAAGCTTTCGGTGGATGTGTTCCTGACGCTTCTTACTGCTCTGTAGATATTTTTACAAAAAAGAAAAGTAATTGAGATATCAAATTGTACAAATTATAATTATTTAGTGACCTGTAAAGGACCACCGGATATTACAATTACTTCATACGAAAGTGCGCAGAAAAAAAATCATGGAAAGCTTGTCAGCGGAGTTCAGTACCGTTTTTAATATCCTTGTGAAACAACGAAACCGGAAATAGCCCATGAGATCCGCTTCCATCCAGTGTTGTGCTCCAGAAGCGTGCAGTTCTTCAGCACGAGACAACACACATATGCATCAATCATTCCGAAAAGGCGATACGTCCGTCCCCACCACATTTCCATTTTACTTCGAAATGTGGAATTACTAGAAGAAACGCGCATTCCCTGTGAAAGAATCATGTGTTACACTATTAATCTAAATGTGAAAGAAGACATTTTACACTTCGGCATTAAAATGCAGTTTTCTTTCTTTGATCTGAAAAATTTTCTCTGATGAATACGGCATTTTCGAAATGACTTATTCAATTGAATTGGGTTTTCCTCTATTGCTAGTGGCTCCTCTGCATTGAACTTTTTACGCAGGCTCGCTTCTTAATTTTATTATATCTTCTCCAATATTGGCATCTCTCTAGTTACGCCGCGGTGGAGTAGCCGAGCGGTCTAAAGCGTTTCGCTGCGGGGCGCGCGGTTGCTCGCCGTGAAGGTTCGAGTCCTCCCTAGGGCATGGTGTGTGTGTGTGTGTGTGTGTGTGTGTGTGTGTGTGTGTGTGTGTGTGCGTCCTTACGTTAGTTTACCTAGGTTTTAAGTAGTTTGTAAGCTACGGACTGATGACCACGCAGTTTGGTCCGATAGATTTACAAACATTTGAACATTTGAATTTTCTCTAGTTACTACCTTACTTATATACGAGGGGTAGTTGGAAAATAAGGTTGCCCTTTCGGCTGTGGTCAGAGTTGAGTATGAAACGAAAAGAAAAAAAAAATTAAAAAATAGATTGAGACATTAAGATAGAAAATGTTCAAATGTTTGTAGAGTCTATGGGACTTAACTACGGGGTCATCAGTCCCTATACTTACAAACTACTTATGAACTACTTACAACTAAGGACGGCATAAATATCCATGCCCGAGGGGGGATTCGAACCCCCGACTGTAGTGACCGTGCGGACCGTGACTGGAGCGCCTCAATCCCCTCGGCCACCGCGGCCGGCATTAAAGATAGAACATACCTTTATTTTTCTAGATAATTTCCAAGTACACTGACCATTTGTCATACCGCTTTATAAGGTTCGAAAACCCTTCCAGGAAAAAAAATCACTGCGTTACATACGGAAGAAGCGTTGACCGGCTTGTGTGACGTCAGCATTGCTTCCAAAGTGCCTTCCGCCGAGAGTCTTCTTCAAAGCTGGAAGTCTCTTGGTGCGAGATCAGGACTATGGCGGATGGCGTAGGCGCTTCCAACGCTTCCAACCGAGAGTTTCAATATAGTTTTGCGTTGCCGTCGCCGCGTGTAGTCTCGCATTGTCATCCAATAGCACAAGGCAAGGCTGATTTTTCAGAATCACTTCTTTCAATTTCGACAGAGTGGCACAGAACCGCGCAGCATTGGTGGTTGCATTCTCCAGCAACAAAACTCCTTGGGCGTCCCAGAAAATGGTGAGTAGCACTTTACCTGCAGACGGAGTGCTTTTGAACTTCTTTCGGGCAGGTGACGACGGATGTTTCCACTTCATAGCCGTTCAACGCTTTTCCGTCTGCAACGCCCTGATTTTTTCCTGGATGACTTTTTGCAGCTTATAAAGCGGTTTGACAAATGTCTTAATGTACTTCGAAATTATGTAGAAAAATAAATATATGTCTTATCTTTAATGTCTCATTCTATTATTTTCTTTCATACACAACTCCCCCTTATATATAAGGCAATATCCCGGCTGACACTGATTTCCCATCGCTCAGTCCAAACCACAAATGATAGAAAATTGCAATTTGCAGAGGGTGTCGGTCTTACGTTGCAGGCATAGTTTAAGCAGAATATTTCGTTACTCCATCCCTAATTGGGTCAAACAGGGGATGAAACGCTTTTTGAAAGTATGTCGCTATTCAGGCAATTTTGAAGCTAGAACTAGCAAAATGAATATTCTGATTCTTGGTTAACATTAAGAAAACGCGTGTTTCAGATTTTTCGAAAATTCATTCTTTAAGAGGACGAAAAGAGTGTTGGAAGTTACTTCTGACGTATAAATCATTACTGCAGAAATATTGAAGCAGTTTAATGCTAATTGTGTGAGATTTGATATTTGATCTTTAGGGTAGAAATAAAGTGTTCTTGGAAATTCAGCCCCTGTGCAAAGGCGAATACGTTTCATGAAATTATTTCATTAAGAAAGCTTAACTGAAGCTAAATTGATGACATTTCGTATTTGTCTTCTCAGTTAGAAACAAAAGAAAAGAAGGTGTTTCATTCTTTTTCGAAATTCCGCCCGAAAAGGAAACTATAACGCTATTAATACAAATTTGAAGGTAGATCTGCTATTTGGTTTCTCGGTCAGCACTGCTTCAGCAGTGCTGGATGTTCAACAAATAAGGGGATGAATTAGGAACCGAGACATTCTATGAATATCTTTCAATATGAAAGCTATATCTATGACAATTTATATTTTCCGCCTCGGTTAGGAATACAAAAGTACGTGTTCCATCATTTTTGGAAATTCGGCGCCTTAGGGGGTAAACATGGGAATGAAGGTTTAAAGCTGTACGTTCAGAAGCTTGAAATGTTGAGAGGCTGTTTATGTTATACAGTTGTATTCGTTTAAGAATGGATTTTTTTCGTATTTCAACCCCGAAGAGGATGAAATATCGGATTTTAAAAATATCAGTATTTGTAGACTACACGCACCTTGTGCAGAGTGTGAAGATTTGCACATGGGAAATGGACATCACAACATACAAATTTTCATGAAAAAAAAAAAAAAAGATAGACCATACAGTCGACGCTAGCGAACCAGCGTGCTTTAAGCTGTATGTATGTATGTAGATGCTATTCCGTAATTCTGCGGTAAAAAACCTATCCTCGCACCTGAAAATTTCTGTGTGTTCCTCTTTTCAAACTGGAAGGGCAAAAAATTCGTAGCTCTTGGCCGCTAGCGGTAATCATTTCCTGTATCATTAGTTCTGTTAAGTATTTGGTGTAAACGAAATTGATGGATATAAAATAACATTGATACTTTCCTTTGGTAATGCATGTAAACTACAAAATAGCTTGTGACTTTTTTCCACTTTCTCTCATTTCGTAAAATCATATGCATCATTGACTAACTTTATGTTGTTGATCCGACTCTATCAGAGTTCTTACAGAACACACACTTTTCAAGGCAGTATTTTAACAGCCAAAGTAAACTTATCTACCATTCTGGAATCAAATGTAGTTATTTGCCTTGAGACTGTTCCCTTTCTTCGTTTCTCTCAGAGAATATTTTTATGAGAGTAATCTAACTCATTGACTGCCATGTCTGAATATGAATAAGTTCAATAAGGCGTTATTTATGCCCTTTAATACACTCGCAGATTTATTAGATTATGGTTTCTTCAGCAACAGAATAGAGATGAATAATGATTAAATCTTTAAGACAATATGATAGAACAGTGCTGGTAGGTTACTGAGGCTTTAACTGATTAAACTTCAGTATTACTAGTTTCGGACCTGGCCCATCATCAAATAACCATTCTACATCGTTTACAATATAAAATTCTAACACATCAGTGACACGTATCCTAATGTAGCAGCCCCCTTAGGATACACGTAACTGATTTGTTAGCATTTTAATTGTAAACGATGTAGAATGGTTATCTGTTGGTGGACTACGCCCGCAACTAGTAATACAGAAGTTCCATCAACTAAAACCTCAGCAACCTATCAGTACTGTTCTATCACACGGTCTTAGTGAAAAGAACGTCGCATAATCCCTTAGTAGTTGTTTGTAGTGTTAACAAAAAATCAGGTCAGCTACTGGCTGTCATGTAATTAATAACCAACAGGATGGAAACCGAGGTTATCCATCAACTAAACAAACAACATGGGGTGGACTTTAAACATGTAAGTAAGGAAGGTAAACTGATTTCACCGCTAATTTCAAAGCTTTTCGAGCACCCAGACAAACTGACACAGCAAAATTAAAAATAACATTTAAAGATATTAGAAATACAATATAAAAGACGTAACAGGATCGTATTGTAAATTACATTTACGGTCACTTCAACACTGTAATTTAAATTAGTTTTTATATTTATTTTATTATGTGTTATAGACAAATTAGTCTTAACATCAATATGTAAAGAAATATATGACGGATTATTTTATTTTTACGCCGTGTTACGGAATCGTGTGTTTACAAAATTAGTCAGTGTTCTGGTATATTCGTGCAAAAGTGCATAAAAATTAAACTGGTGTACATTAGACTGAAGAGATAACCATAGTAATTATCATCCACTATTTGTGTTGTCATTGAGCACACTCGGTACAAAGTAATGTTCTATTACTTTACAAATCGTCCTTTTACAAGTCAGGCAATACTTTTTTTTCCTGCAACAGCTATGCGAATATTTGAGTTTACGTAAAGTACACGTAGGCAGTATCACCAACATAATGATACAGTTTCAATAAATTGTAGCCTCCATACTCTGTGTAATACAGAATAAGAAATACACCGAGATTCCTGGAACCTGATGTGAGGTGAGTTAAAAATTCACTCTGTAGGTAGCCAAAATCTTTATTTCTTCCTTAAATACGAGATATCTGAGTCACATCGTAGATTTTTTTCGATAATGTGAGTCACATCTTGTTTAATGAAAAAACAAAAAAGTTAGTGCTTTAACACACACCATTTCAGGATCGATCAGATAATTTGAAACTATTCGTTTTTATTGGTTGTAGAGTGTAACCAAGCATGTTGGGATTTATTCCCATCTGCTTGCATTACTGAATCTCTCGATACCACTGTTGTATAGTAAAAAGTATAAGTGTAATTAGTTTGTTATCATTTTCTTTTCCAAAACTTTTTTATAATGTAATTAGATGAAGTCATTCTGTATTATTTGACGCCGGAGAAGTTTATTCAGTTAGTAAATATTAATTCATGCCAGACGTATGTTGTTAAATTTCAGAAAGTGTGCTAATTAGTGTTTCTCTTAAAACTAGGTACATTCTTTTCTCATAATATTAAAGTGGAAATTACTGTGTTTTACAAGTAATGGTAGGAAAGTATTGCCCTCATTAGTTACTATGTAATTACCATTAACTACGAAAATATTGTTGATGAATTTATTTTGTTAAATATGTAAAGGAAATACTATTCATTTAACCGAGATTTGTGTATTAATTTAATCAGTATTATTTACGGTATCTTTTACTGTAGCCAGCTGTATGTAACTGTTTTCCATTATAATTAATGTATAATTAACAATACACAATTTTCAATGATATTGTTTGGATAAAATAAACAAGAATTGCTCGCGGCATGTCACATTGTTTCATCCGTTGTCTGACGCAGAATCCACGCCATTGAGAGTATTGTTTGTTGTTCCAGCCGCGATCTGAGCCACAACTCACGTTAGTTTTGAACTTTAAATTTGGACAATTATGTAAAAGTTAGTGTTGTTAGTGGGGAAAGTGTATCTACAGTGATTAATTAATATTTGTGCCACATTACGATGAACGCCTCGAACTTTTGTATTCCACACACGGACAGTGTTGACTCGTGTTATTGATGTGTGGAATGTGCATGCCTGGTGTTAATGGCTGTAATTAATGAGACTTGTAAGCTGGCCAAAAATGGGGATAATTGAGCACAAATAATAAATCGTTAAAGTGTCAAAGAACTGTAAATCTGTATATTGCCTTCGTCATTTGTAGTGAATTAGTTCTCGCCACATGAAATTCCAGCTACCTGCTACTGAGAGAAGCAATTGTCGACAATCGTGAAGAACTTCGAGAATTATCGATCTACGACCAGGTACATCACAAGAGGAACAGTGTAACTTACAAATAGTCTCACGAGAACCTTAGGAAAATCAGTGTCACCGGTACCAAATTTAACAGAACAATCCATCATATGAGGCTATATTAGTGGAAAAGCTGTCGTATTCTTAATGGGCCAGCCATAGCACGCATTCCCGCACAGGGCAACACGGACGCTAGAGTTGGTGGTTGTTCGAGGTGTTGTGTGTTGCTGGTGGCATACTCCTCCGCCACATGCGTGCGCTGCGCGGGTTGCGTCGCTTCGCCTGCCCCGATATGTCAGCGTATCCGATGTGCCCGTTCAAACGGAACCCACGCCACTACGGTCAATACACACACGCAGGGGTCAGGTAACGCACAGTCTGCTCCGCGGCTAGTCAGCGGCTTTAGCGTGAACAAGCGTGTATGAGGGTGTAGCAGGACAAAGATAACAGACTGACGATGAATACAACAGATTACTTTCTGTATTTAATGAAGATTGCCTATTCATACAACAGCCACACAAAAACTGAACAACCAAGTACGTCCCTTAATTCCTACCTCATGCAAAAGTACACCATCTCTCTCTTTCTCTACATCTCCTAAATCCCGCCCCACTATGTGAAGTCATTTTGCTGTTTATTAATTTTTGGTCTTAATTCATGTCTTACTTATAGAAATAATATAACAACCTATCAAAAATTCTGGCAAAGCACTAAAACACTTGGTAATATACACAATTCTTTTTCGAATTGTCTTGTATGATAATAAGTTTATAAAAGTTTAAGTCGAATATGCCTAATGTAATCAAAAATTACCTACTCTGTCATCTTAAAAATATTTTTCATTTTATTTTGTTATTTTGTTAACCTACTTTGTTAATCAAAACAAGTGACTGTAACTGTAGCTTCAATAAACCATAACTTTAACGTAATTAATTTGAGATATACAGTACCGGCATAAACACGTCAGATGCAAAAATGTGTGCAAATGCGGAAGTTATTTCACCAATGCAGAAAATAATGTCATCTCGACAAATGCAGGTAACACTTCACAATACTTTCTCGCCAAAAACTAACAACTGTGTCGTTCTTCTACCATTAGGTGAAAAATTGAAGCAGATATAACACAAAATAATAACACAACAGTAATAAAGTCTTCGATAATGGAGTTGTAGCTTCGAAACGCGTCGGACAATAAAAACAATACAATTATTTTGACTGAAGGCGGCTTATTATTATTATTATATGCCCCTGACCTATGCGGTACATTCACGGACAGCCCACGACGAAATGTCGATTAAAAATGCAAAGATAACGTGTCTTACAACTAGCTACGTGCAGACATGAGGAAATGGGAGATATTTTCTGATCGTGCATACAATTTATTTTCTGATCGTGCATACAATAGACATTAGACAAGATAGACAAGGATAAAAGAAAAATGTGAAACTTAAAAAAATATGTCACTATTCACTTAATATTTCTTTGTGCTTATATTGAAATGGAAGAGATGAAAGCCGTAGCTAATAAACTCTTCAATATAGAGTAGGTCAAGGTGTAGCCTTAATCACTGAGTGTTGTATGCTGGCCTTGTTGACATGTATAGGTTCGCTACAATACCCTATGTAAAATAATAATAATAATAATAATAATAATAATAATAAAATGGGAGAGAGAAAAAACAGTGCACGGAAAATTATTGGGGAAAAAAACCTAAAGAAATGTGAAGATTGGAAACGTCAGACAGTAAGGATGATACGCCATAAGTGTTGTACGTAATGCTTAGCATACTACGAGTGGAAACGTGCATATAAGGAATGACTACAGACGGTAGCTTCAGAACATTGGTAGACGTTAATATGGTGCAGTTCGCCTACAATGCAAACGATAATCACTATTAGTTTTGATACTGTCTGCGCTTCTTCTCAGATGTGACTAATAAAAAAAAATGATCAACATGCAGACAAAAAAGAATATAGTAGCCAATTTTAATTAATTATATTTTTATTTTATTTTATAGAAAATATTAGGAGAAGACGTGATTTTAAAACCCGAAGTAAATAAGAGTACGAGTAAACTTGAAGAATTAAATAAAAAACTCGTAAACGTCTTCAGATAACTTGCGAAGATAAAATAAAAAGAGAATAGAAGAAACGAACAGTAAGAGTATGAAGAAGACAACACAGATATGTACGATGAGAAACATCACAAAACCATCAGCTAAAATGCCAGAGGACAGATTGACAACACAAGAAAGTAGTACCAAAATTCAAAAGTATATTTGATTGTATAGTGCAGGGTATGAATACGAATAGGAACAGCTGCCATAAATTTGGATTGACACAAATCAACATCGTACGAAGTTTTTCAGTAAGTATCTATGTGATTACATACATGCCTTTCAGATCCACTGAAACACGAAAATTGAACGTCAGAATAGAATATATATAATAGAAACGTTGTTCCAAACATTCAACGCGTCAGTAATAGAACGGCACATTGAATCCAACAGCTGGGCATTTGTAAATTTTGTTTGGAACACATCACAAACTTTTGAACTGCAAATGATCATGAAAATAATGATATTCAGGAAGAAATGCAAGGTAAGGTGTGCAAAGAATTGTAGAAATATGAAGAAACGAATCGTCACATACAAATAGCGAAAGCTGTAAAAATTTTTAAAAATGCATAGCGTTTTAACAAAAAGACAATGCCACCGGCCTTAAGCAATGTTGCAGTTACACTGCAAAAGGGCATACGAAGTCTCAAAAGAGTCAGCTTCTTCTCATCAAAGTACAACATTTCCCCTAAAATTATCATTAACTCTACAGGAAAATCAGCCATTGGAACAAAGTAGTTTGAGAAATTTGTCAAAAGAACAAAGTTATAGCTCACAGGAATTAGTATCAATTATCACTTTGTCTGGGGTTCACAGATTTTGAAAAAGCTTTCATTGTAGTCAGTATTAAATACTCATGTCAAACGGGTAGCATAATTGGTTCAATCGCCTTTAGCCTACTGAAGAATATAGCTACAAGAAAACGCTACAACTTTCTTTACACTCAATTAAGTGTAGTTAGATCAGGAATACTGTCTGTGGAACGTAGGCCTATCTAAGACACCCTCGTTTTGCCGATCATTTTAAAGCGTTTGGTTCTGACGTATATAAACTCCAGCAGTTAATCTTCGATCAGAGTTTGTAGTTGATACATGAAATTTCGGTGAAAGCTTTGTAATCAATAACAAGGAAAATGTAATAAGTAATATTCAGTTTTAATACTGAAATAATGGAAATTATGGATGAAATTTCATAGTTTGGGCTATTGTAGATTATGAGTGAAATGAGTGAATTGTGAATAAAAAGCGTAAACAGATGTTTGAAAAACGCCTGTAGTTTTACTGCAAAAATAATAGCTTCAAAAACAAGCGTTTTGATTATGGAAAGGAAACATTAAAATTAGTGAGAATTACCATTTGTGACTTACGGCAGTAATACACTGAATTTTAATGCAAAAACTATTTAAAAATTATCATTATTTTAAATGCGTGTCGGATGGTTCTAGGAGAAAGAAAAAGTATAAAGTTTTTTCAGGAACAGATGCGAGTTGAAGACGTGATTTGAATAGAAATTAAGTACAAGCAGGTGAGATATTAAGCCAGGTGAATGTAATGTCACCTGCTATACGGGAGTATTTTCCTGCGTTAGCCGTGGCGTACAACACCGCATTACCACATAACGAAAGAATGCAAAGCAACCGCCGGAGAACATGAATGTTTGCAGTTCCAGAGAATACGAAAGCAGGCTTTTGTCCAGTTATGGATGAAGACGGTGTTTTTATTACAGCTCAGAAACACAATTAGTTATAAAAGTGAACTGGGTCATCCTTGACGAAAGATAAGATTAATTACGTGTAGTAGTAGTTCAAGCAGAAACTCAGATCATAACAGAAACTTATTTTCAGAAACTTACGAACGCCTCTCGTGGAGATCACAAGCAAAAGGCTACACCAGCGGTCTTATAGCTGTAACAGATTGTATTTCTGTTTGAACACTGCAGCATTGATCGAATTTTGATTCTTTGTTTTGGTCCTAGTCTCGGAAACAATAGAATCAACCACTCGACGTAATTTGCATAGTTTCATGCATTAATGTCCTAGGGAATAATTTTTTGGGGTAGTTAATTATTCTGAAAGAAGTGAACCGATTGTAAATAATAAAAAATTATAATAAAAAAGTGAGCAAGAATAACATGACGACAGTGGCTGAATATCACAAGTCACAAGAAGTTCCTTATTTTAAGTGCACGCTCGCAATACATACATTAGCTTCAGAAATTCGTCATCAACATCTAAGAAATCACAATTAAGTGGCTGGTAGAGGGTTCATCAAAACGCTTTCATAACATTTCTCTACCGTTCCATTCTCTAACAGCGCACCGGGAAAGCACAACATCAAAATTTATCCGTTTTGATCTGATTTATTGTGTTATGATGATCACGTCTTCCTATGTATGTGGGTGCTAACAAAATATTTTCGCATTCGGTGGAGAAAGTTGGATAAGAGATTCGTAAATAGATTTCGCCGCAATGAATAACGTCTTTCTTTTAATGATTTCCACCCCCACTTCGTGACACTCTCTCCCCAGAAACGCGATAATATAAAACTAATTACCTTTCTCGGAACTTTTTCTAAGTTCTCTGTCAGTCCCACATGATGAGGAGCCCACAATGCGCAGAAATTATATATATAAACGGATAAGTGTAAAGTGTAATGTTGGCCTCTTCTAAGTTTTCTGCCACGAAACGCCACCTCTGATTCGCCTTTCTCACGACATTTTCTATGTGTTTTTTACAATGTAAGTCTTTCGTAATTGCAACTCGCAAGCATTTAGTTGAATTTACATCCTTTACATTTCACTGATTTATCGTGTAGATGAAGTTTAACGGATTTCTTTTAGTGCTTATATAGATGACTACATACTTTCCATTATAATTAAACCATTACGTTTTGAGAGGCTTAGCGATGTCCATGCCTATTACACTAGGAAAAATTATTTTTACTACTCGTTACCTGTACCTGCATACATTCAGAACGGAGTTCAATATGCAGCAAAGAATATTACTGATAATTTTCCAAATAACAGAATCTTTGAACGGCATCAGTTTTAAATATAACCTAAAAATAAATTCGGTTGCACAGCTCGTTCTAAAATCTCTATTCCGTTAAAATAATAATAATAATAATAATAATAATAATAATAAAATCGAAATATAAGAGACCTAGTTTTTAAGTGTGGTTTCTAGAGCAGGACTAAAAAAATAAAGTGTCCGCTAATTTTAAGTCAGATGTACGTGTTCCATGAACTTGATAGTTTCCCGCCATTTTGATAAATTAATCGCACTTCAGATGCTTTATCTTCGCCTTGCACTTCTTTTCCCTATAGCGTACATACGCAGAACAGAGCTGACCGGACAAAAGGGGAAAACGTATCTATGTATTTTATGAATGCACTTTAAGAGGCATAGATTTCTTCCTCTTTATGTGTACCATGCATTCATTTGTAGAAAGTTGCAGTAATACTATAGCTCTAATTTGTTGGTCAGGAACCCCGAGCTACTGAGTGTACTTGGGCTAACAAACAAAACGCGACGCCTACTTAGCACTGGGGGCGCGGTTGGAATCCTCGAGATGGTTTGGCGACCGCCGATGTGGTTCGCTGGCCAGCCGGGCTGTCTTAGGCCGTTTTCCACATTCACTCGCGCAGAAGTAAGTGAAAGTTCGTCGTCTCGCAGAACGTAACTTTACATTTCCGCTACTAAAGCACCCAGAGCGAGTCAAGAAACCTTACACACTCCGCACATCTTACATTGTACCGCCGTGTGACTCGAATGTTATACGACCACGAAACGTAGCAGCTGAATCCGTGACGAGCGAATGCCAACATCTCTTGCATAAGAATCGTCAGAAGCTTTTTTTCTGTAGCTCTAAAAAGTACTTTAAAAAGATATATTCACTAACATTATGCGAGATAATCCAATCTGTGATTTAACCTGTCGAATTTATTAAATGTAGAAATTTATTTGTATTTACTAGCAATTGCATTGGGATCGGCTATGAAATATTATTCAGACAGCGAATAATGAATAGTTTTAAAAGTAAGGTATAATTATTTATTAAATGAAAGTTTCACGAGCATGCTATGAAATCTTTTATGTATTCGATTTCATCTTCTGTCACTGTAAATAAGTCGGATCGATGGTGAGAATACGACCATAAGAAACATTCAGCTGCAGTCTGCTAGATGGTTTGTCTGTTCCCATCTGATCCACATTCTGCCAGAACTGCCTTTCCGTACAGTGATCAGTGGTAAACTACTGGACTCACGCGACGTTTGAGAAAAATAGGCAATGAAAGTGGTAAATGAGTTCTGATAATTGGGCGACAAAATAAATTATGATGGCCGAACTAGAGGAGATACAAAATGGAAGTGGCTAAGAGAAATTTGTTGACACCCAGCATTAATTCGTTAGGAGGTATCTTTTTTGAAGGTATTTTCGTGTAGTGTAGCCATGCTTGGGAGTGAAATGTGGACGATAAGGAATGAAGACAGAACAAAGTTAACCGACAGAGAGAGACGGACACATAAGCAGTCGTTGGGCTGAAAACCGCATCAAGGACGGCTTTAGGTAAGACGGCCTTTCAGATCCATGATTTCAGTTGGCTTTCCTTAAATATTTCAGGCAAATCGTGACAAAGTTTATTTTTAAAGGGAACAGTCGATTTTCTTCCTTAATCCGAGTTTCTACTTATAACGATAAAGTGTCGACGGAATCTTACACCCTATTCTTCGTTCTCCCTGCGCCTCCTCCAAATTACAAATATACCGTGGTTATCCACTGGTGGGTGGTCAATTATTTGGATGTAAGATGATGCGCGGTTTTTCCCGTGATATAAGGAATGTTGTCGGCACACTTTGTCGAGGACTCTTTACATTGCTTTTACCACGCTTCTGTGATACAAATATTGTTGACATTTGCTTTCCTGGATTTTAAGTGTGAATATGTCATGGAAATTAGTCTCTCTATTCCTACACCTTAGGACTTTTGGTAAACTGGAAGCAAGAGATTACTTTTAGTGGTAGTATACGATAGTGGCTGACAAGCGAGTCAATAGCTGGGCGTATACCCGGTAGCTTCCAACGCTCAAGAATATTTTAGTTCACGGAAAGAATGACATTCACTGGAAAAATTCGGATAATAGTAATAATAATATTGTTTTCTGTTCCGCGGGACCTAATTAAGGAGTAAGACACCATGGTCATGAAACAAGTCAATACATGAAGTTTAACACAAGAATGGTAATAGAAGAATTTTAAGTAGTCCTATGCACACGACCATCTTAAGACTAAGTGGGGGAAAAAATTGGCTTAATTGTATAACTTTTCTTGGAGCTTCTCGACATTATAAAGTATGAAGTATAATTGGCGTAACTCAACTACGAAGGTGGTAACCTGTAAATATCACCTCTTATAGCTCATTTACAGCTGTTCCGCTGTCTATTTTTGAAGAAGCAGAAGCGAAATTTTGACGGGGACTGCGCCTCAGAAAGAGGCCTACTCAATTGTTTTCAAACGGAAAAGCCACGCCGTTGTTAGGCTTTGAAATTCAGAATGCGTACGTACCACGTGGACGTGTCGTGTTGTGGTCGCGACAGTATAATTAGAGAAGTTGGTTTTCTATCCTGAGGAGCATACACGACGAGCACTGTGATATCGTTTACTTGCATCGTCCATGCGACAGCAATCGGTGTTAGTCACGCGATATTTCGAATATCTCGAATCTAGGTTACGTAAATGTTTAAACGAAAATGTGTGTGTGTTTTCTTCTTTCAAAGAAGATCTCGGAGAAGTGTAGAATGTTCTGAAATTAAGTCTATGAATGATTTTAGTTATCAGCGTTATCGGGGCCACTGTTGCACGTTTTACTTGCCTCATTCACGTAAAAATATTTAGTGTGTCGTCTGCAGAGTGTCTATGTATTACACTGCTGTGTATAAAAAAGTCATCTCTTATTAAATGAAGTGGTTATTTACTGAAGGTTAGACTAATTAAAAAGGATTCTTAATTGCTAAATCTTTTATTGCTTTCAACGAAAAACATCTCCGGTATCAGTTGTTCGACCCCTGAGATTAAGAACCGCATTCTGTCAGACTGTAAGTTTAACTATCTCCGAGTAGAATGATCCAACTTGTGCGACAATTTTTTCCGTACATTTGCAGTTAATAAGATGGTAGATCAATATAAATGGCTTAATCTCTAGGGATTCGAGCAGAGTATGAAGGAAATGAAAGGATTTAACGTCTCGTCAGTGTGAAGATCATTGGAGATCTAGCACAATTTCGAACAGGAGCCACCCTAGTATTCGCATTAAGTGGTTATGCGAAATTACGGGAAACGCAGCTCAACGGGATCGATCGAGGGTTTGAACCACCGTCCTCTTGGATCGGTGCGGCAAGTTCCCCTGTCAGTCGGACACCGAGTACGACAATTTCTTGTTAGTGCAAATCCTGGGGCCAACCCCAAAACTTCAGTATTTGCTGGAACCAAAATCCTTGTAGCAGATTATATGAGGTGATCAGTTTTTAACACGATTAAAATGCTAATTCGGTGGCTAAGAAACATTAGTTGTGTAAATACTGGTTGTTCGAGAAGAAACTAGAGAACATAACAGTAGCAGAAAAGCTGACTTATCCAGACGCTCCTAAGGATTCTTGATTTTCTGCTACTCAAATTTGGTGGACACCGCTTGTATTTATTTAACGTCATTTGTACGCTGTTTTGCGATCGACGTTTCATTCCACACTACAATGCACTCCACCTCGCTGTTCCACACTCGGCTGTAAAAACGTATGTGTTTCGACGACTTTAATAACACGCTGCTTGTTGCGTGTTCAGGTGCTCTGAAATAAGCTATCTCAAGTTTCTTTCGATTGTCAAAAGAAAACAAACACACCCACTTAACGCTGTCTTTAATTGGTGTGTAGGCAACGCAAGTGGATAGATTCCGTTCTTGTGTCAGAGTCAGAAGCGCAAGATGATGAAGGATATCAGCAGCACAACAAAGTGAAACAAGACGATGTATAACTGGAATGCTGATTTTATGTTGCTGGGACGCTGGTCATTATATCTAAAGCCTCGAACAAAAGATATTTACGAAATAATAAATTAAAAAGAAAGACGGTTTGTTGGTGCGAGCATTAAATTTGATGAAGGATTCACAATGAAAATATAGACCTCAGTACACAGTATCAACGTTATTAAAACAAATACAATACTACCATATTCGCCTGCATTTGGTTCGAATTCATAAATTACAGTACTCGGATTGGAATTTGAAAAGCCTCTATTCTAGATATGTTTACAGTATGCAAGAGTAAAATGTATAGAAATTGTAAGTCACTAGCAGGTTTACAGATGTACAACTCACGATGAACTCATTCTAGATGCGAACTAGCCGACTGCGACCACAGCGCTCACAAAGACATCCACAGTAGATAATATTCATGAAACGTCGAAACTATTGTTACTAAGCTCAGACTCTAACAGAAGTCTTCCAACGATTTTTCTTTAATCTGAGAATAAGTTTAAAGGTTGTAGTGGCTTGAATGGTCAGGTTTCACCTTGCTTTCTCTCCTCATTAAACTGCAGAGCGCTCTATAATTCGCCGAGTGAGTTAACCAACACGTCAGAGGTGCGCAACGAAGAGCCAGTAATCCGCTGTTAGCATTGCATTCTGATGTTCAAGCAAAACTACATGCTCACGACGCTTTGCTTAGGAGTGTACCAGGCAGCTATTGTGAGACAGAACATTTCATTTACATCGAAGTTACGTCATGGCAATTGTCCATAAACTTGTCAACAATATCAAGAACTTTCTGCGAAGTTTGACTCGTGGAAGAAACAAACTATTCTATGGCTCGAGATTTGCTGGCTTTGACCTATCGACAAAATGTAGGCTAGTATAATATGTAGAACACGAAACTCATTCCCGATACAACCACTATTTGTTTTCAACTCTTCTAATTTATTTAACGGAACAGGTATGCTACCTTAAATTAATTTAATAAATTCACTGCCTACGTACCTTGGTGAATATTGACGTGAAAAGCCAGAGAAAACAGATTCAGAGTTGTAACTACCGACGGACGTAGAAGCTGACACCGTAAAATAATTAGCGCTGTAGCGAATAGGTTGCGCACGATTCTGGACTGAAGGTCTTTATTGGAATTGAGGAAACTTAATTAATTCATTTGCTTCCATACTGCACAAAAATCACAAAACAAAGAGAAACCGTCAAATGCTGAAGTGACACACTGAATCGCTATGTAGCCTGTAAGGCTTCAGCAGAGTATTCACTGCAGTGGACACCTGCGGAAAAATTTCAACTCACTGAAATAAAGGCGTGTGGCGAATAAAACCACTCCTCTGTACAGGATCTCTCTTCGCATTGCTTCCGAGTATGTAAAATATTGCTTATTATGATGAATATAATATAAAAAATCACGACTTTGCGTTGAGGCTGTGACATAGTCCGGGAGACCACGAGGAAATCTGATTAGAGAGTGACAATGCTCCATCCTCAGAACCGCTATGTCTATAGACTATTCTGTGCTGTAGACCTGATGAAACAGAGTGATAAACTGAGAAAAGGGGTATTGAATAACAAACACTCTAATATTTCGATGCTCGCTGTGTTCGTTCTTCGCAGTACGTAAACTATGAAATATACGAGGTGGAGGAGAGGCATACTAAGTAACTTTCTACGACTCTAAAAAATATTCTTTATGTTTGTTTGGTTGGCTTTCTGCAGGAGTCCAGTGCATAATTTCTGAAATTACAGGCCTGAGAACGCACGTCTTCAACCAAAACCCCGTACTCTGCCCCCAGCTATAACAACCACAAGTTTCAGTTTTAGAAATAATTCAGGATTATAAAACAGAATTCTTTATAATGATCACAGTAAACACGCAAGATTTAATATAAACAGCAGGCACTCCTATTTGTTCCTGAATATATTAAGTAATAAAGTTTTTGAGGTGAATGACGATGAATATTTCTTGGCACGTAGCTTACTTTCGAAATTCCAGAAGAGTTGTCACATCGCGCGTAATTGGCGCATGACACGGACTGGACGGCCGTTGCCGCCGGAGGTTCCTCCCTTGCGCATGGATGTTGTACTTAGTGTAAATTAGTTTAAGTAGTTTTTAAGTCTAGGCACTGATGACCACAGCAATTTGGTCCAATAGAATTACAAACATTAGATCATTTGAAGAGTTATAAACACGATGTGATGCGAGACAATTCCCATAAAGCTGCCGTCTCTAATGACCACGATGCTGATGGGGCACCAAAGCGTAATCTTCCTTCCTTCCTTAACGTAGCTATCCCAGTGTCACTTTTACTGTCGCTGATCTAGAGTGAAATTAACAGTTACGATGCGACTTAATATGGCTTAGGTGCAGTACTGTTTTAAAAGTCAATTGCATCTCCTTTCATTGAGTTAATTGGGGACAAAAAACAGTGCGAGTTGTCGGAACGCTACTCCGGCGTGTTCGGGCCATAGATTAAGCCGTTAAAATATTTTTTTTCTTTTCGTCTCCAGAGAAGTGCGAGAAACGAGACAGATACATGGTAACTGACAAATCAGGGACAAAACTAAGTGGAAAACACAAAAGTCAGTCTCCAGGCTTAAATTTGAAGAGCTAAGACGGAAAGGTCAGATATTCAAGAATGTAACGGACGATAATTTATTGGACAAATTAGACGTGGACTAAGAAGGTAGCACTGTCGTAATAGGATTTCATAAGGACAAGGCTTCGGAAAATTGGAAACAAACGGCATTTATAGTTGGTCATTGTTGTGAACGCCTCTGTGAAGCTGTAAACGGCCAGCGCAGCGAGGAGCGATGTGAATTGTGCCATAATTACGACATTTCTTGTAAACTAAAATTGCTAAGATTGTAGCGTTAATAACATTTCATTAAATTTCCGTGTCATATGGCAGGTGTATCTTTGGTTGTGGCTTTTGCAGAGCAGAAAGAACTGCGAATAAGAGGCAGTTATTGCTTTATATTTTGTGGACATATTTTTAGAATGTACTAACCCAGATTCTACGGAGCTTATTAATTCCTAGCAGTCACGTGCGCAATAGCCGAACACGGCATCACATTTTTTTTCTCGATGAGCGGGACACAGATTTCAGTGATGACAGAGAGGACTTACTGGCAGACATGAGGCTGTGCTCGGCGGCCGACATGACTCGCGGCTACGGCGGCGGCTGCTATCGGCGCGGCGCCATCGGCTGCGGCTGCGGCTGCGGCTGTGTGCGGCTCCGCTCCGCTCGGCTCGGCTCGGCTGTCGTCGCGGCGGCAGACGCACTGCGACTGGCCGCCGGCCGGCGCGACCGCCCCGCCACCGCGCGCGCGACCACGCCCCCCGGCCAATGGGCGGCGGCGGCGCGCGCACGCGCACTGCGCCGCCCGCCCCCCACCACCGGCGCGCGGGTGTTGCGGCTTGCCTGACACGAGGCGCCGCCGCGGAGAGAGACATTTCACGCAAATCGACCACGTGCGACTCGGCGCGCTCCACTGGGCGCTGCCCTTACGCCGCTTCACGCTAGGCCGCGCGCGCGGTCGCCTGCTTCACTGCGGCCACTTACACCTGTCGGCGAGTCGCCACAAAGCCACGCGTCTCGCTACAACGTACCGAACCATTCTGACGCACAAACCTTCTGATGTCACACAGATCGGCACCAGGCGTTGTATATCGATAGAGTATCAACCAAAACTTCAATACACGCTAATCTGTGCTATGAGAACGTGCGTAAACGGGAAGTAACAGTGGCGTAACTAGGACTTGGCTTTGGGGGAGGGGGGGGGGATAGATCTGCTTGATGAGCAAAATTTTAGTGAGTTTCCTGACAGACTACCATCTACCACTCCCGTTGAAGATTAATTCACTTCCATCCAATGAAAGCTTATTGCAAAACACCCCGAGTTTCCAATCTTTACCTTTACCAGATTGCTGTTATACAATTTCTTTCTTCCTTATTATTATTATTTTTTTATTTATTTTTTATTTTTTTTTATTTTTTGAGAAAGTACTGGAATCGAGTGCAGCAAAGCTAATGCAGTGAGTGCTCAGATAAGATCTACTCTCTTCTGCAAGAAGGAAGTAAGTACCAAGGCTAAGTTAGCAGTGCACCGTTCTATCTTTCGACCAACTTTGTTGTATGGGAGTGAAAGTTGGGTGGATACAGGTTACCTTATTCATAAGATAGAGGTTACAGATATGAAAGTTGCAACAATGATTGCAGGTACCAATAGATGGGAACAATGGCAGGAGGGTGTTCATAATGAGGAAATCAAAGAAGAACTGGGAATGAACACCACAGATGAAGCAGTTAGAGTTAACAGACTGAGATGGTGGGGTCATGTTACACGCATGGGAGAAGCAAGGTTACCTAAGAGACTCATGAGCGCGTCAGTGGAGGGTAACAGGAGTCGAGGTAGACCAAGAAGAAAGTACTTAGATTCGATTCAGAATGATTTTGAAGTGAAAGGCATAACATCAGACGAGGCATCAATGGAGGAATTTTATTAGAGGCACTTTGCTCCAGACTGAACGCTGAAAGCCATAATCAGTCTCTAATGATGATGATGATGATTTTTTAAGAGTTCTGGGGGGTGGTTCTACCCCCCTCATCCCCCCCCCCCATAGTTACGCCACCGGGAAGTAATAAGCAACACCTGTCCTACGGATTGCAGGGATACTTGTGAGAGTGCGCCGTTCGGAAGTAATACCACACTCTTCCGGCCCTACAAAGGCGCCAGTGTTGTACGTGACCTTACGGCGAGAGAAAAGGGAAAAGATTCGACGAAGATAATTATTTGAAAGTTGTTAGTCCTACGTAAGTTTCTTACTTTTTCCCTTCTTTCTATCCTCGGTCCTGTCACCGAGACACTTGGTGCCGCCGCGACGGAGTGGCCGAGTGCATTGTGGCGTTATGCTCCGATGCGAGAGGCCGTTTCGCGTCGGGGGTTCGAATACTCCTTCCGGCTTCGATGTGTTTGCCCCGTCTTTTGTATTAGTTGTAAATTAGTATATAAGTAGTTCGTAAAAAAAAAAAAAATAAAAAATAAAAAATAAAATAAAAAAAATAATAATTGCTAGACGCGTGAATGATCTCTTGCGCGCATCATTTGGTTATGATCGTGTGCTCAGCCGCCACTTTCGTCATGCTTGGCCTCCCAGGTCCCCAGACCTCAGTCCGTGCGATTATTGGCTTTGGGGTTACCTGAAGTCGCATGTGTATCGTGATCGACCGACATCTCTAGGGATGCTGAAAGACAACATCCGACGACAATGTCTCACCATAACTCCGAACATGCTTTACAGTGCTGTTCACAACATTATTCCTCGACTACAGCTATTGTTGAGGAATGATGGTGAACATATTGAGCATTTCCTATAAAGAACATCGTCTTTGCTATGTCTTAATTTGTTATGCTAATTCTTGCTTTTCTGATCAGATGAAGCGCCATATGTCGGACATTTTTGAACCTTTTTGTTTTTTGTTTTAAGGCACTGCACGTGAGGGGCCGTTTATTTTCGTGCTTCGCCAGGGTATGAAGACTAGAGTTTCTGTCCACTAACCTAAAAATCTTCATTCGCTGCTTTTGTTCCCTGCGTGTACGCAGCTCTCAGGTCGTAGATCCGTTGTTTATTGATGGGATGCTGAAGTGATGTAATGGGGCTAGGTTTTAGTAAGGTAGGTAGCACGAAATTTCGGACTGCCAGTAGCCATTTACAAATGGCTGTTCCTATACAGAAAGCTACAACAGTATAATGGAAATCATAAATATTTTAACGATTTTATGATACATTTTAGGCCTAGGCGTTACACACACTCGATGGACAGCTGTTATCCGTCTGAGGCTCTTAGCTCAACTGACTGCAGCAGGAGCCTGTGGTCACATTTTGGTGCCAAGGGAACATTCTAGAGTGTTATGCCTGTCATATTTTTATTAAACTAACTTTTGACTCACTTTTCTAAACAACAGTAACATAGCTTAACACAAGTACTTAAAATAAATAGACATATTTAAATAAATTGTGGTATATTACGAGTATTAATAAAGTTGCTGGAGGGTTTTGGCGGACTGCGACTACAATTAAGAGTCAAAAAGAATTTAGATGGAAATTTGGGCGGAGTTTTCCCACGGGATAGTTGTTCACTGGACCGTATGCTCTATGTTTTACTCATACCAAATATTATGTAATACTCTTCGTACTACAGTAAAAGGTATCTTACAGAATAAAAATATGATAGAGCAAGTAAATGGCTACAGATCAGACCCGTCACAACTTGGCACGTGCAGAATAACCTATCAGAAGACAAAATTACAACACTCATGTTTCTCCATCATAACCTCCATATACGATGTGCAGTGTCCGTGTTTATTGATAGAACTTAACAAATGTCCTTCAGACATGCATGCATGTCTGAAGAGACGGACACTGCGGCGGCTACAGCTGCTAATGTAAATACAAGAAATGTATTCGCAATTAATCAGCATCAGCCGTACGGTGTAATGGTGACAATGAAAATTTGTGCCGGACCGCGACTCGAACCCGGATTTCCCGCTTATCGCGAGCGGTCGCGTTGCCATCACGCTAGCCGCGCACGCTGCTCGTAACGACCCTAACCTTCATATGCCACACATGTCTACTGCCCTAGAGTGCTCGCACATTCTATGATGTAATTCATATGACACCATTACACCATACGGCTGATGCTGATTAATATTCGAAATTGCGAATACATTTCTTATATAACCTCCATATGTTTACTGCTTGATATGATTTTTTTTTTTTTTTTTTTTTTTTTTTTTTTTTTTTTTTTTTTTCAAAATGTTCAATCATATAGCACGCAAAATTTCCGATGCTGCTCTGGATTCTTCTGAAGCTGTAGCTGGCGTCATTTAAGAAGTCGCTTCCGCGCATAAAAGCGGAGCGATAGGGGAAGCATGGAGGGGAGGAGCTACGGCCGAGCGCCAACAGTGGAGCCTGCAGGAGAAACATTGCGTAACTCGCGGCCAGCCACGCGGTCTACATTATTGGCTGTTGCCTTCCTACGTGACACCGAGTATAGTGTCCAACAATGGAATAATCTTTAGCTGCAATCACTCACATACGTCAATTGTGTTCTGCACATTTCTATAATTCTCATCGTCACAGCTAGACACTGGCTAGACTCGTTGATGAAGCCAGAGCGTTTGAACGTCGATACAGTTATTTTCCGACACGAACTTCCATTCTGTATTCTCAAATACGGGATTCAACACATGTGCTTGGTGCACGAAAGTTATTTGCTTCGCACTGTTACGCCGCAAACATTGTGACAGGGAAATGTGTTAAGATCTTGGTTTGCTCGCTTTAGCGAGACGGAATAAGGTCAGCAGCCGGTAGCAGAAAATGCTCACCCGCCTTGCGTGACGGCGGCAGCTGCTGCGTCGGCAAGTTGGAAAGCCTACCGTCAGCGAAATGTGTGAGTGAAATGGCTGTCAGACAGACGCAGCTAGTAAACATTTCATGACTACACGTAACTCTGTCACAAGAGTGAATAAGACCGCGGATGCGTCAGCGGTAAAGACACATCGGGCGAACACTGCATTTTCAAAGGGAACACATTCAAACCGCTTCATACGTCATAGCTTCAGCCAATTTTATGTATAAATACGCCCACATTTAGAAGTAGCTGGCACTTGGTCTTCTGAATCTACGATGCCCAGGAGGTAGTCGTCCATTCACTGGCCTAATCGTTGTGCTCAGTCTGTCACAGATAGCAGTACATACGGGTAGCTGCTAGAGGCAGCTAAGAGATGGAGTCTGGTCGAGGCCATACTTCACACTAAACATCATCTGGGAAGATGGTGATCCGCTGTGCTGACGACTTCACACCTCTATGGCGGCTGCCTGAGGCCAGCGCAGTCTTCAGTGGTCGGTTACTAAAGGCCAATGTTCCTGTCGTCGAGTCAGCACTCTGGTGCTAATCCGGCCAGCCGGTGTCCCGAGTCGGGTCCCTGCGTGGATCCACTGGCCGCTGCATAGCCTGGTGAAGGGACAGAGCACTTCACAATAACAGTCTTTGCATCGCTTCCCGGCATCGCGGCGCGGCGCGTGCACTACCACCATACGAAACACCAAGGTTGCAGCTCGACGGCGACGCCACCTACTGCTCTAGCTCCTGTCGAGCTAGCGCCTTCATCGAACTTATGTATGTTACGGAATAAAATGTGTCAACTATAATTCTGTTTGCCTAGTGTCCCTTGGCGCTCCACCAGGTTCCACGCCTCTTCCTGACCTAAAGCTGGGAACACGCCGCTCGCCCCAGAAGCACGCTTGTTTGTACACAACCACTATTGTGAAACCTTCGATCCTGAATGATTCAACGACACTGTGCTCTGTGGTGGTTTCGTGCCTGTAATTGCGCTTATTATTTTTATTATTACTTGTCATTGTTGTGACTATTATTACTGTCAATACTGCTGCACTGGTGATGGAGTTGTGTTTATTCGTATGTTCCGTGTGTGTTAGTTTATTCTGTGAAAGTCCGAATAAACCATACAGGTTTGTTACTTTCAAATAAACGAAACAAAAGCAAACTGCCGATAATATACTGCTCGAAAAATACGAAGAATCCTTTTACATGTCAGGAACACGTTATCCCATAGAACAATTGATATCGTTCTGCAGTAAAAAAATAAAGTTCTGCCCTTTGCGGACGTGTGTTCGTTTTCGTCACTGGGGTTTTGTGAGAGAGAACGTCCAGCCCTCTCAGCGAACATGCTCAGCCACCGCTCCAGCTAAGCTTGTCCCTAGGAGCTGGACGTATTATGCTGCCACAGTTATGCTTTTCCTCTACTCCATACGTCAGATGTTTCTTATTGTTACAGTTGATGGACATATGCATGAAGCACGAATTATATCGCAGTTTTTGCTGACACAGAATGTCTGCTACCGATCTGTCGTCTGACAGCTGAAGGTTTTTGTATTAGCGTAACACTCGGCGATAAAAAAAAAATTGGTCATACGTGGGGGGCAATAATTGTTCATTGATTTACTATGTAAAAACAGACACGATCGCTGATTATTTTTATTAGGATGATCTGTTTTGGGAGAATTATGTGATCTTGTCCCCTGTTCTTATGATTTTAAATAGCTGACCTATACACTAAAGAAAAATTACGGTATTTATTACGTTACCTATAATTCTATACATACTTTAATTTGCCTACTTTGGATACTAGATATTTAACATAAAATTGGGTTATGAGTCAGATGGGAGCCTGTGAACACTGTGCTGAGAAACTGTCAAACCTTTTCCTAATGCCCTAAGGCATCGCCAGACTTCCCCTGCAACCGGGTGTTTTGATTTCGAGGGGGGTGGGGGGGGGCTGGTTCTGGAGTGCACACGCGCACCTTCCTCAGGAAGACATCCAACAACTCCGTCAATACAGCCTCGAGCCCAGTAACTGTTTGCTTAAGAGTCAGGCACAGGTGGACGAACCTTTTACTGGTTTCTTGAATGTCAGTCCTTTCACGTGGAAAGGTCATCGAACTTTCCTGAAATTTTAATTATTTATTTCTCTAATTATTTCAGTTCCATTCGGATAATTCTTTCGTGATACGTCACTTTTTTGTTTTTACTCAAAATTAAAGTTTTTTATTTATTTATACAAGTGTTAAAATGAATAAGGCGGCAGAAAGAGTTTAAAACATGTTGACTAGTTTTGATTGTTAATTACAACCATCTTCTTATAAACTAGAAAAAAACTAACTTCAGAAAAAATTGCTACTATACGAAAGTTTTGCAATCTAAAACTAATACAGATTGTATATGTGTTTAGTATGTCACTGCTCAGGCAATGAAGCATTACAAATGGTTCAATAAAAAAATATGAAAAGTAATTTGTTGTGCCCAACTCAATATACCGCACTGATAACGTATGGAGTGAAAATACTTGGAGGAATTGCTTTACATGAACCACCCACGCAATGGAAACAAAACACGTTTCTTTGCCATACACGTTTCGTCTTTATTTACAGGGCATCTTAAGTGTCAGTTTTTGTTGAAAATGTGTTGTAGCGTCTGGTTCTCTGTTTTTCTTTTCCCAATTATCTCATTGGGACATTTGTTTGAAAATATTCAAATGTTTGTAAATATGTGGGAAGCGAAGAAGGTGCTTAAAACATCAATGTAGGCCTGTGCTGTGATACGAGTAGTGCCACGGAAAGGAACAAGGGGTGCAACGCCCCTGATGAAAAAGACGACGACACCCACGAATCATACTGCTGGCACTACATACGCTGACAGAGGACGTTCGCCAGACATTCGCCATACGCACACCCTGCCATCGGATCGTCATATTGTGTACTGTCATTCAACACTCCGTACAACATTTTTCCACTGTTCAGTCGTCTAGTGTTTACGCTCCTTACACCAAGGAAGGCGTCGTTTGGCATCGATCTGCTTGTTTTTTGTTTGTGCTTCTATCGGACCAAACTGCGTGGTCATCAGTCCGTAGCTTACCAACTGCTTAAACCTAGGTAAACTAACCTAAGGACAACACACATACCCATGCCCCAGGGAGGACTCGAACCTCCACGGCAAGTAACCGCGCACTCCGCAGCGAGACGCCTTAGACCGCTCGGCTGCTCCACCGCGGCAGCATCGATCTGCAAAATTGTTTGTATAGTCTATGGGACTTGACTACGGGGTCATCAGTCCCTAAACTTACAAACTACTTATGAACTAACTAAGACTAAGGACGGCACAAATATCCATGCCCGAGGGGGGATTCGAACCCCCGACCGTAGTGACAAAAAAAAAAAATCAAATGTTTGTTAAGCTTATGGGACTTAACTACGGGGTCATCAGTCCCTAAACTTACAAACTACTTATGAACTACTTACGAACTAGGACGGCACAAATATCCATGCCCGAGGGGGGATTCCAACCACCGACCGTAGTGACCGTGCAGACCGTGACTGGAGAGCCTCAGTCCCCTCGGCCACCGCGGCCGGCCATCGATCTGCGGATGTGTGGCTTGTGGGCAGCCGCTCGACCATGAAATCCGCGTTTTCTCACCTCCCGCCTGTAATAGTACTTGACGTGGATCCGGGTGCAGTTGAAATTCCTTTGTGGTGGTTTGGATAGATGCCTATCTGTTACACCGCACGACCCTCTTCAAAGTCGGCGGTCTTTGTCAGTCAACAGAAAATGTTCAAATGTTTGTATTGCTTATGGGTCTTAACTACGGGGTCATCAGTCCCTAAACTTACAAAATACTTATGAACAAGCATATCCATGCCCGAGGGGTGGGGGATTCTAACCCCCGACAGTAGTGGCCGTGCAGAGCGTGACTGGCACGCCGCACACCGCTCGGCCACCGCGGCCGGCTCAGTCAACAGACGAGCTCGGCCTGTACGCCTTCGTCTTCACGCTTCCACTTCGCTGTCACTGCAGATACAGTGGAGCTGTGGATCTTTAGCAGTGTGAAAATTTCACGTACAGACATCCTACACAGGTGACAGCTAATCGCATTCCAAGGCCGTGAGTTCCGCGGAGCGCCCCATTCTCCCGACTCACGATGTATGATGACTACTGAGGTTGCTGGTATGGAGTAACTGGCTCTAGGTGGCAGCAAAATGCACCAGTGTGGAAAACGTATGCTTTCTGGTTGTCCCGATACTTGGGATCACACAGTTCCATTTTTATGTAAAATGTTTTTGGTCTAGAATGGTGGTGAATGCAACACTTTTTTGATGTGCATAAATCACAGTAAAAAAAAATAATACCTTAATCTTATCATTCTCCACTCCGAGGACTGGAGCGGGCTGTTTGAGATCCGGCCCATAAAGAGTCGCGGTTCTATTCAGCCAATTATCAGACAAGCTGATAGTGGGGCAAAGGGGGGATCCCAATTGGGAATAAGTGAGAGGGGCTTACGAGTTTCGGCAAACGCCTTACAACCAAGGAAAACCTCCCGATAACCTTGGTCGGAACCGGGGGATTGGGACCAATTTAATTTAACTCCAGGACGTTGCCCCGGACTACAAATGGATTATCGGGAGAGCACGAGTGCACTCACGACAATCAAGTATCGGACGCCCGAGTTATTCTCGTAAACTCGTAGAGATCAGATCGACCAACAGCGGACAAGCATCCCCCTAAAGGAACCGCACCCGTGAGCACGGTATCCTCTGCGTCGAACCGAACGTTTCGTGACACTGCCAAATGTTTTATTGCGTTGTTTAGCGTGTACTGGGTGGTGAGAAAGCGACACAGTGTGAAGTCCTTCCGCCCCCAGGGAGCCCTGGTTGCCGCCTGGCTGCAGGGGCGGCGGGGCTTTGTGGCAGAGTGGCTAAGTAGCGAGTAGCGACGCCCCTGGGGCCTCTTTAGGGCTGTTTAGCGGCCCACTGGGGACGAGTCGTGGCTGGGGGGGGGGGGGGGGCTGCGGGAACTCTTAAGCCCGCTCTTCACGGCAACTGATTGCTCACGACGCACCGCATACCGGTACACGGGCCCTCTCGCACGACAGCACGCGTACGATCGCTTGTAGACGGAGTAGGATGGATCCTACTCTTACGCGCATGGAGATGCTTCACACATTCGTAAACGACCGAGTAGGGAGTCAAGATGACGAGGGCTCACACGAATTCTACATCTACATAAATACTTTGCAAGTCACATTCAAGTGCGGTAGTTACTACCTGCTGGTCGTAAACCGAACATTCTAACTCGGCAACTGCCCCAAATCTTTGCTCAGACGGCAAAACTCTGATCCTGCTGTTGAGAGGGATGTATTCTCGTTTCTACTCCGCTTGCCGGTCACCCGTTTTGGTGACGCGTGACGTCAATGGGGAGTTAGGCGTACTATTTGCAGGACGCGCGCTGCTGTTTCTGAAGTTGTGCACTCGCCTGTTATGCCTAATTCGATACCTACGCTGATTTCCATTACCTTTCTTATTTTGCGAGTACAAGTACCTGTTTTTATAAACCATTCAGCAGACAATCTGAGCAGCCCTCTTAGACTGTTCGCGGACGATGCTGCCCTTTGCGGGTTAGTGAATAATCAGAATATGAAAAATAAGTAACTGCAAAACTATTTAGACAATGTATCTGCATATCCTCCGAATGTTAACATATTTTGTTATCATAGGGAGATGTGATCATCATAGTAAAATAAGATAAATTGGATCGACAACTCAAACATGTAAGCGTTCCTTTCTCTCATGCGATCCTAGAGACTGGGAAGACTAGATGTATATTGAAAATGCAAGGATATATTACTAAAATTTTCCTCTACTGGATTAAAACTGGAGCATGTAAAACGATTTGTTCGGTTTGCCTAAAAAAAAGTAGCTTAAGCCAAATGCAATCCAATCTTACATAATACCGATTTTCCATGAAAAAGTCGTAGAGCTGCAGATGCAGACAGCGCAGAAACAAACTACGCGAACAAAGAGAAAGTCACAGTTAACGCCAGAGAAACTGTAACATTTACCTGTCAAGAAAACCGAACTGGAAATGTCAATTATTTCAGAAATCGTTTCTGAAACCTGGTGTAATAAAATGCAATGAATTAAGCACTTGAAGACAGTTGTGAAGAATGTAAGCGCTTCACTATAACAAAATATCGGAGCTAGTAGGGTGTTGCTTTAAAAATAACTGTAAGATTAAAGAGTAAGGAAGGAGGTTACAACTAAATGTTTCACATGAGGACAAAACGGTGTTTGATAAATGAATAAATAAAAAAAAAGTATAAAGTGGAACTCAAAACACATTGAAAATGCCCTTATGTTATTTTCGAATGCGATTGCTTGTCTGAGGAGGAAGAAACTTCCTTTCCAAGTCATTTAACTTAGTAAACGTGGACAAAACAAGATTAATAGTCAATCAGGCGCTTTATACAAATTCCTTAGTTCAGTTAATGCTACGTCAGCAAAAACATTTCAGACCAGGCCGACACATTAATTTTTTCATAGAATAAAAAGCAATGAATTAAGGACAATCATAAGAACACTTAAAAAGAGTTTGAGGTTCTTGGTGTAGCTGTTACGTGCTATAAGAGAGCGATGAATTTGGATGTGTCTTCATAAGAGGCCAGTGATTCCCAGTTCTTTAATGTCCTTCTCGGTTTCTGAAGGTGACGCTACCCTTATTTTTCTTGCACACTCATAGAGGCTCTAGGTATGTTCGTAGAGCTCTGAGTTATCTCACCTTCTGAATTCTCCATCTTCTTCCATTGGGCCTAGGATCTCGTTGAGAATTCTCCCTTCTCTGACTTCCAATTTCTCAATCTCATCTCTCTGGTTCATGAAAAGGCGTTCCATACTATACAGGGCTTCTGATTGCATGACTGATGTGTAGTGCTTATTCAGGTTGCGTGATAGGCATTTTTTGTTGTAGGTGTTCACAGGCTTGATCCAACTTATTGACTCTCACGGATAATTTTTTCTGGTAGGTTTGGTTCAATCCATTCGCCGAGCGACTTAAATTTCTCAGTCCTTTTGATGCTTCCCTGCTCTAGTAATATCTCTCTGTTAGTTTCTTTGATGTCGGTGAAGAACTCCAGCGACACTAGAAGACCCACTTTCTCTCTGTGTGTTTTGAGGTAGTTTACCTGTATTGTTGTCATTTCGAGAGGATCGGCAATCAGTGGCACGTCATCTGCAAAAGCCAGCCAAACTACCGTCAGTTCTGCGTTGTTACTGCGCAGGTAGACCACCTAAATGGTCAGCTCCTTGCGCCATTCTCTCACAACCTTTTCAAGAACACAGTTCAAGAGAATTGGGGAAACTTCATCCCCTTGTGTCACTGCAGTTTTTATCTCTAAAATTTCTGAGATCTTACTAAATTTGATCTTAGAGTGGGAGTTGGTCAATGTTACCAGAATGAGTGTGCGGGTTTTGTTGTCTAGTTCTAGTTCCTTTAATATTTTGTTAATCGTTTCTCTGTGAACAGAGTCGTAGGCCATCCTGAAATCAACAAAGGTGACAACGACCTTGCGGTTTCTCTTCTTGGAGTATGCCAGTACAGTTTTAAGGCTGAGGATCTTTTCGGCCTCCCTGATATTCTCCCATTTGACTGTCCAGTTGATCTTCTGCCTTTGTTAGAAACGCCTTGGATAGGATCTTGTATGTTCCTGTAAAATCTCCCCTCTTTTTAACCTGATGGATCAGAGTCGTGTTCCAATCGGATGGTAATTCCTCTACTTCCCAGATGTCCTGGATGATCTCGGTGAGCTTGCACTTGACATCGTTTCCAGCACATTTCCAGAGTTCAGCAGTGGTAGAGTGTTGTTCTATAGTTGAATGATTTGCCCAACTTCTTTCAGTGAGGTAGGCAGTGAGTTTGTAGTGGTTTGATTGTAGTTGTAATCTTCACTGGGAGGATCACAGTTGAGAAGTAAGAGATATAAGTTGTTCTTGCCGATAAAAACCAGTTTGCCCTGTGAGTCTCTGAAGTGGAGGCTTGGCGGATTGTATTTTGTGTCTGCTTGAAGATTCTGAGGAAAATGGAGTTATTCTTAGCAAAAGTCTCTTCGATTTCGGTTAGTTGCTTTTGTGTGAAGGCCCGTTTGGTTCCTCAAATTATCTTAGCTGTATGCCTACATTGTTCCAAAACGTTCTCTAAATTGTTCTTCTTTTTCTTTATAATTCCACTTCCCCCAGATGTCTGTCTTTGGGATGTTGCATTGTCACAGTCTTCATTCCACCACGGATGCTTCCTTCTTCTAGTGAGGGAGGCCAGTTCGTTGCCTGTCTTCACAAGAGCCTCCTTTAGTTGGCCCCAGCTGTTGAAAACCGTACTGTTCTCTGACTTACTTCTTAATTGTTCTTAAGTTGCTTTGAGTCAAATCTTATCATCTTTGGGATTCTGTGTACTAAAATACAGGCAACTGAAATAAAAATAAATGTTTTAATCGTTACAAAACTCATAATTTATTTGACAGTCTCGAAAAGTCAAGTCGGTGATTCGTTTTCTCTAAGGTCACAACAAACGACGTAAACTCATAAATCATACGACTAGACAAACGCGTACCATTCAAAGGCTTCTCTGTAGTTCGACGATCGACCGACGTCTCTAGGGATGCTGAAAGACAATATCCGACGCCAATGCCTCACCGTAACGCCGGACATGCTTTACAGTGCTGTTCACACCATCATTCCTCGACTGACGTGTCACTCGCCGTCCATTCATACCCCATACGTGGTCTACTGGAGACAAGCCCGGAGATTTTTCCACACCCAGGGGCGTATATATTCCCTCGAAATAATGAATATTCACGAAAAATAGCTATGTTTTTATGATTTAATGTCAAAAGCTCGATCTCGGTAAAATACAAGTGTGCATCAGTCGCAAATTGACGTAGACATACCAGTACTGCTTTTAAAAGCCTGAAAATTGCTTTACTTTTCGGCTAACTCCACTTGTAATATTAACAACAAGAGCAAAACAAAAATAATGGAATGCGGTCTTAGAAAATGCTGAAGGAATTAGATTAGGTAACGAAACAATGAAGGTGGTAAATGAGTTTTGTTACTTGGGTAGTAAAATAACATGCGATGGTCACAGTACAGAGGATATAAAATGCAGAATGGCAATGGGAAGAAAAGCATTTTTGAAAAAGAGAAAATTGCTAACATCGAATATTAATTAAGGGTAAGGAAGTCTTTTCTGAAGGCATTTGTGTGGAGTGTTGCCTTGTACGGGAGTGAAACATGGACGATAAGCAGTGCGGACAGGAAGAGAATAGAGGCTTTTGAAATGTGGTGCTACAGAAGAATGCTGAAGATTAGGTGGATAGATCGCATAACTAATGAAGAGGTACTGAACAGAATTGGTGAGAAAAGGAATTTTTGGCATACCCTGACTAAAAGAAGGAATCGCTTGGTAGGACACATTCTTAGACATCGAGGAATCGTAAATTTAGCATTGGAGGGAAGTGTGTGGGGTAAAAATCGCAGAGGGAGACCAAGAGACGCGTATAGTAAACAGATTCAAGTGGATGTGGGTTGTCGTTCTTATTAGGAGATGAAAAGGCTTGCTCAGGATAGAGTAGGGTGGAGAGCTGCATCAAACCAGTCTCCGGACTGAAGACCATAACAACAATATTAACACGTGTCCCATCGTTTGTAAATGCTTTAAAAGCTTGGTGGAGCTAGAGCTGTGACTTTATGTGGTTCCTTAAACTGCTGAAACCCACAAGACAATGTAAGGAGTCATCTGGGTGTTGACAGTAAGCACGTTGATTTTCACTCGCAGTGTGCGTCCGAGCACTGCCCTGTTGGAAGAGCGCATGATCTTCCTGTTACTGGAATGGCAAAACAACGAGAGTTCTGCACGTACCCAGCGCTAGTCGGCATTTCCCGCACAAAGTTGCAGTTTACAGAAGAGGGCGGTCAGTCGTGGACGAACGCACTCTACGAGACAGCGCTGTTCAGGTGCACGTCGCAGTCGCAAGCGACCATGTAGAAACTGCTTCCATAGGTGAAGACCACGGCCCCCATTGCCAGTGATCAGTGGGGCCTTGCATGTTGATGCTGTGCCTGAGTGGAAGGCGCGTGTCCCTAGTCCCGCTGCCAACAAGTGGTTGGCAACAGTCGGTGCCACCTCTGCTTGGTGGTAGCTGTCCGCTTTATCACCGCTGCCCTTAGAAATTCCACGATCTTGCCGGACGTCTGTGCTGCATGGACGTGCAGAACCTCGACTACGGGTGTGAGTCAGAATGTTCGCGTGACCTTTGCGACCCGCACCGTTGCGCAAGTGGTGCAGCACGTCCAACTTCTGTGGAGCATCCCGGCTGTCAGAAGGGCACACACTTTGACACCTGTCAAACTCGCTCAGTTGGCTGTATGCAGCAGGAGTGCGTATCCGTTTTGCGAACATGTCTAGGAAACACCAGAAGACCTGACAAAGAAAATGAAATTTTTAGGTTACAAGATAATTGTCAATAAACTGTCCTGCAGAGTACCGTTTCATATTTCGTCATGGATTTTGGGAAACATAAAAAAGACGAATGTGGAACCATTTTTAAGTTATCACCTATTTTTATGGCCATACATACGTTCCCTAATGTAAAAAGTATGTCAGAATCAATATAAACAGAACTGAAATGGGCGGTCCCAGCGCAAAGCCGCCGGACCAGAGAAATCTGGGTAGTCTAAAGTTACCGAGAAAAATATGAAATAATTTATAACACTGATGACGCGGCTCTAATGCCACGAAACAAGTTGGTTCAATAAACAAACCGAGTGAGGTGGAGCACTTGTAACTGGTCTTGTGTAGTTCGCGAACGAACTAGTTCGGAAGAACGCTCTCCATTCGCAGATCCCTCGCCTCTTAGTTCGTCCACTCCTTTTCCGAAGACTGACGGATAACAGCGAGAGGACGCGAGAGAGCGCAGTATCGCGTGATTTCCTTCTATCAGTTACCGTCATTCGAGCTGAGATGCAGGTCGGCTGTAGTTTTAGTAGCGGTAGCAAAAGCCAAACCGAGCGGACGAACTAAAAGGAGCGACCTACTTCGCGGCCGAGCTGTGAACTAAAAGGAGAGCTACTGGTTGTGAACTAAAATATGCGCGATAGGTCGCGAAGTAGAATATGCGCGATAGGTCGCGAACAAAACTAAAAATTACGTGTTTGCCTTCTGCTGATGAGAGCCATTTCGAAGTTAGCGTCTTCCTGCTAGATTACATAGTTCGGTGCTACAAAATTTCTGTTTTGAAGTATTATGCACTCTGCAATATCTGACTAATATATTCCATAATGCCAAGATATAGAGATAACTCTAAACATAAACGCGAGAAATTATCCAGAAAACTGTTTCTTTTTATTTGCGTGATATCGTTAGCGGCTCAAGCAGCAAGCGCATGAAGCAGCTAGGTGGGGAAACGTCTCCCTCCACCTGCATGTGCAGACCACGCCGCTCAGTCATCACTGGGAGCGGACGAACTAAAAGAACGAACTAGTTCGCTGCAGAGGCGCGAACTAAAGAGAGCGCTTCCGATCGCGAATTATTATGCGCAAGTCTAGTTGTTAACACACTGAACTCGCATTCGGAAGGATGGTGGTTCAAAATCCACCTCCGCCCATCCAGATTTAGGTTTTCCGTGATTTCCCTAAATCACTCCAGGCAAATGCCGGGGTAGTTTCTTTGAAAGGGCACGGCCGATTTCCTTCCACATCCTTACCCAAATACTCAGATTGTAAACTCCGTCTGTAATGACCATGCTGTCGACGGGGCGTTAAACTCCAAGCTTCCTTCCTTCCTTCAATAAACAAGTATCATACAGAATGAAACTTTCACTCTGCAGCAGAGTGTGCGCTGACATGAAACTTTCTGGCAGATTAAAATTTAAAATTGTGTGCCGGAACCGGGACTCGAACCTCGGACCTTTGCCTTTCGTCGCGGGCAAGCGCTCTACCGACTGAGCTATCCCGACACGACTCACGATGCCGCCTCACAACTTTACTTCCGCCAGTACCTCGCCTCCTACTTTCCAGACTTCAGAGAATTTTAATCTGCCAGGAAGTTTCATATCAGCCTACACTCCGCTACAGAGTGAAAGTTTCATTCTGGAAACATCCCTTTGGCTGTGGCTAAGCCATGTCTCCACCATATCCTTTCTTCCAGGAGTGCTAATATTACGCAGGAGAGCTTCTGTGAAGTCTGGAAAGTAGGAGGCGAGGTACTGGCGGAAGTAAAGTTGTGAGGCGGCATCGTGAGTCGTGTCGAGATAGCTCAGTCGCTAGAGCGCTTGCCCACGAAAGGTAAAGGTCCCAGGTTCGAGTCCCGGTTCCGGCACACAATTTTAATCTGCCAGGAAGTTTCAAGTATCATACAGCTGAAGTGGTTTCCAGTCACTATGAATATTCACATTCACCAGATATCGTATTCAGAAGTGTAGCTTTCCGGCCGTGTGGGCACTGTTATCGCAGTGCATAACAGAAGTCAGTGGAAGTGTTGCCGCTGTGGGTGATACAATTATCAGAACCGTAGGTGACGTCTGCCGACGACGTCTCTCGAGGTGTATATTTTGTTGACAGTGTACATGTGGAGGCGCCGCGCTCACAAGATAAGCCAGAGGCAGCACTATGTGTGCGTGTGTGAGTGGGCGAGCGCGCTGAGTCAGGGCGGCAGCGAGGCGCGAGTAACGGCTGACATCACTCGCCTACCCCGGCCCCCCAGCGCTACTGTATCGACCTACTGCCTACCGCCTACTGCCTACTGCCCGTACCATGCCAGGTCGCTCGCCACACACTCTAAGCCCACCCCGCCGTCTGCACGCAACCCACTCCCTTGCCAGCCCTTCTCCACGATAGGCACGCACGTAAATTTGGCTGTTACATCCAGAGGTCATCGGAGATGGAGCGACAGTTACAGATGGGTAGTGTACGAGGTGCATCAAAATCATAACAATTTTTTTCTCACTTTCAGGGTACGAACAACAGAATTTCGCTCCTCGAGACGAGATCAACAACATACACTGCTCTAAACGATTAATGGGATCAGGTGAGATATCACACACAATATTCATATGGTAAAGCATTTTATTCAGATATATATCAAGCTCTACGCCTCATTACAGGAGCAGTAAAAACATCACCAATTTCGGCTCTTCAAGTAGCCACTGGCATTCCACCTCTAAAATCAGAAATTATGAGACTGGCACTACTCCAATATGAAAAATTGACCAGATGACCCAATGGCACATATTGTAACAACTACCAACATCATGCTAATCGGATGAAAACACAGAAAGGCTTTATGCAATTTATTGATGCAGTAAGACAAGACCACTGTCCACCAATCAGTAAAGAAGACTTGGCTGCCCCAGTCATTCCACTTAAACTATGCCCAGTCATATTCAGATTTCAACTGAATGAAAAGGATGTTAAGATAGAAACGAAGAAAGAACTTCTTAAAAATATGGCTCTAGAAATGATAAATGGTAACTATACACAAACCGAATGGCTTCATATCGCTGGTGCAGGAGTCTACAGTGAAATATTTTGTTTTTACAAAGCTTAAGGACAGTATTACTCCCAGTTTGATGGAGAGTTGGAGGCAATAAACCTGGCACTAAAACAATTTTTGTCCGTATCCAAAGGTCACAAAAAGATTGTTATATTTTGTGATTCAACTTCTGCAATACAGGCAATTGCATCCTTCCAAACACCTCAAAGTGCTTGCATACATGAAATAAAATCCTCTATTGCCTCAATCACCAAAGCTGGAACTGAAATAATTTTTCAGTGGATACCAACACACACAGGTATACATGGCAATGAAATGGCAGACTTTCTAGCCAAAAAAGGAACCAAGATTTCTAAAATAAATGCCCAAAATTATCATACATCTCCATTAAAAACTTATCAACAAGTTTCAAGAAGACGTTTTATGACCACTTGACAACACAAGGGCAAGGAAAAACAAGGATTCTACTGTTAGAAGAGAAGAACGTACTTCGTAAACACCCACGAAGGGAAGCTGTGGCAGCATTTCGAAGAATTACTGGCCACGACTGCCTTGCGGAACACCTGCACAGGATTGGAATCTTACCCTCACCGAAGTGTGTTACATGTGAAAGAGAAGACACCATTATGAACAGGGAGCATCTCAGAAACTGTGAAAAACTGCAATATTGTGACGGGGTGTCAGGTGGTCAATTGTATTGGGAAGTTAGAAGACTAATGACTATGTATCAAATGTCTGAGCATTAAATATTGTATGTTTGCATGTCCTCTATGTATTCACAAACCATTCATTCGAATGCAATGAAACTTTGGCGAACTGTTCATCGTACGCCCACGAAGGTTCCTGACCCAAAAACAAAAGAGCACGACACGTGGCTCAGGACCTGAATAATGAGAGGCCTCCGCGCGAGAATACCCAGATTTATGGGTCAATTATTGGATAATGGAAGTAGTTAAAGACCTACAACAAACTTTGCATGTAATTTCGGACGTTTATGAAGCGTTTTGTAACTGCCCCCCCCCCTTCCCCCCTCCCCCCAACCACACACACACACACACACACACACACACACACACACAATGATGAAACGAAAAGAAGTCTACCGCTCACAACAGTTTCGCTGTAGATACCGTAAAATTGTCGCATCAGGTATCTCCTTGTATCAAATAAAATTAGCGTTACATTTTTGACTGTTACTATTTATTTTTGTCTGCACGTCTCCCTTAATTCTCTTGCATCCAAAATTAAGCATTCTGTTTTCTTAATCTCTATCTATATAAAAGCGTAAGGACACACAGTCACTCACTTACTGACTAAACACGAAATCTCGAAAACTACTTCACCTATGAAGCTGAAATTTGGCAGGAATGTAGTTTATAGGTAGAAAACCTCAGCTAAAAACGTATGTTGTGATAGGTGCATGGCGGAGCATAATTCTGCTACAGACTCACGAAATCTACAGTTTCATTCCGATCTAACGAAATTTAGCACGCTTTGACCTTCAAAACAAGAGGAAGGTCACCGTCTACCTTAAGTTTCATACAGTACACAAGGGAGGGTACTTTTCAAGATAAAAATAGATGCCTAAATGCCTTGGTCGCGCCATAACTTCGGCTCGACAGATTTCACAGATCCCTTTTTGTTGTTTTCGTTATTATCAGAACAAGGGTTGTATGAAATAAAACTGGAATATTTGAGAACAAAGTACGTTTTTCATTGTGACCCAGCGTTTCTATTGCATATAAATCTATAGTTTTGTTCCGATATTGATGAAATTTTGGACACTGTACCTTAAAAACAAGAGGAATGTCATTGTCTGTATAAAATTTCGTTCGGTGCGTGGTGGAGGGTACTTAACTTACGGAATTTTACAAAATGCATAGTTTTGCTCCAATCGTTATGAATTTTTGCACATGACCTTTAAACCAAGAGGAAGATCACTGGGTACATAAATCTTCGTGTGGTACATGACAGAGGGTACCTTACAGATAACTTTGCCGAGAGAGGGAAAGGTGGAAACGAGCAGAGAGTTGGGAGAGAAAGAGGTGCATGCAGAGAGAGAGAGAGAGGGGGGGGGGGGTAGGGGATGTGGACTATGAGTTGTAGGATAAATAAACACTAGTTGGTTACAATTGTAATTTGTGTGTGATACAATACGATATTTTTCTGTCTCAAATCATTACTTGAGATTTACTTTGCGGTTACCTTTAGCGAAGCACCATCAGGATACAATTATACTGAAAAAGTCGTCCTCGTTGACCTCCAATACGGTGTGGGATCACCTCGGATGGCCAGTACAGTTGCACACCTGTGTGGCATGGACAGTATGAGGTTATGAATCAGCTTTTGAGGGTATTTGGCCGTTATTCCGTAATATCCAGCTCTGAAAACGTTGTGGGATGTGCTGGCTTGGCTGCTATGCGTCTGCGAATTGCATCCCAGACTTGCTCAATGAACAAGCTGGTCGCCCCATTGGTTCAGTTCCCTCAGCTTCAACCATGTTGTCCTCCAGTGCAGCTCTTGTGGGGACGAGCGTTATCTTTCACCAAAAGGAGTCCATGGCACCAGCGTGGGACACAACAAAAGATTGATGGTTCTCGTATGTATACCTCTGAGCAGCCAAAACGCCATTCCGTACGTCCGCCATTACTGACTCCACACGATTCGTCCACCATCATGATACGGTGATGTTTCCTGCATGTAAGCAGGATTGTTCCGCCTTCCACGTTCTTTCCAGGTGAGGGAACGACGATTGTCCGACTGAACACAAAATCTGTGAACAGAAACCGGCGCCATTCGTCACGACTCCAATTCTAATGTTCCTCCGCCAGTTTCGGATGGCTTAACGGTGTCGTTGTTTTGATGGGTCACTCACCATAGGCCTCTTCAGTCTTCGTTGATGCCGTTCTTGCAGGATCTTCTTCCGACCACAGCGATATCGAAGATTAGATGTTTTACCGGATAGCGGATATTCACTGTGCACTGCTCAAAAGATCCCCACCTCATCACTACCTCGAAGATGCATTGCCCCATCTCTCCCATCACGTATAAGCACACTAACACCCTGATAAACGTTTTTATTAGAGGAATTGCAATAAATGTATGTTGATAGTATGTACTTTTCATACATTTCATTAGTATCAAAGGGATTGGTGACTTTTATATTCATTGAATGTACTGATAATTAACCTTCCTCTGACGTCGTTATATTATGAGATATCCGCGAGTTCGCGTTGGATAATTTAATTCAAGATTTGGAATTTGAAGCGGATTGCAGGATGTTTATACTGCCGTCAAGCTACATTTCGTGTAAAGACCACAAAGAGAAGATCGGGGAGAAGCATACAAATATTCGTTTTTCCCTGGTTCTATAGGGAAGTAAGTCAGGAAAGCAAGTAACTAGTAGACATACTGAGTCACCTCCGCCACGCACCTTTGGGTGGATTGCGGATTGTGGCTTTTCTCCAATGAATTACCCAAGTCGTGCCTTTCCCTTGTAAGATTGTCACTTAAGGTCATCTATCAGGGCAGCGAAACCTCGACTCTAGAAAATTGTAATGCGTTCTAAACTTGTTTCTTTGTTATACTGAATGGTTGGGTGCGAATTTTGTGCGCTCTGATTGATAACCAGTTATCAAACCACAGTCCTTGTCAGTGGCGTAGCTAAGGGGGGGGGGGATGAGGGGGATAGAACCCCCCAGAACCCTCCCCCCCCCCCAAAGAAAAAGAGAGATAGATAGAGAGAGAGAGAGAGAGAGAGAGAGAGAGAGAGAGAGAGAGAGAGAGAGAGAAGAAAGAAATCGTGTAACAGCAATCTGGTAAAGGTAAAGATTGGAAACGGGGTGTTTTACCATAAGTTTTCATTGGATGGGAGTGAATTAGTTTCTTCAACGGAAGTAGTAGATGGTAGTCTGTCTGGAAACTGACTAAAATTTTGCTCGTCAAGCAGATCTATCCCCCCCCCCCCAAACCCAAGTCCTAGTTACGCTACTGGTCCTTGTGATTTACAATTTCCGACTTCAGCATGAGATGACCGTAATCTCAAGTTAACAGCACGTCGAGGCAGAATGTTGAATGAACGTCAGCTGCAATGCACCCTCCAGGCAGCGACACGACGCGTAATATCAACACGAACACGCCGATATCGCCTTGGATAATGTGGCCTCTATACTCCGAGACCTATGGTGTGTGTCCCGTTAAACCCACGACACCGTTCAGCGCAGGAACATCGGGACCGGAGTCGTAACGAATGGCGCCGGTTCTGTTCACTGATGAGTCAGGGTTTTGTGTTTAGCCGGACACTCGTCGTTTCTTTATCTGGAGAAAACTAGAACAATCCTGGTTCTGTGCAGGAAACATCACCATATCGTGGTAGTGGACGAATGGTATGGGCAGGGCGTACGGACCTGTATGTCGTTCAGTATGGCGCTTTGACTGCTGAGAGGTATAGAGACTAGATTTGTCGACCTTTTGTTGTGCCCTACGATGGTGCCATAGGAGATTGGTTCCTTCTGGTGGACGATAACGCTCGCCCCGACAGAGCTGCAGTGGTGGACAATATGCTTGAAGCTGAGGGAATTGAACGAACGTAGCGACCAACTTATTCACAGGACTTAATCCCTATTGAGCATGTATGGGATGGTCTTGGCTGATGCCTTGCAGTCAGACCAGCACCTCCCACAACGGTTGCAGAGCTGGATATTGCACTCATGGAAGAGTGGCCAAATATCCCTCAAAAGCTGAATGATAACCTCATACCGTCCATGCCACGCATGTGTGCAGGTGTACTGTCCGTCTGAGGTGATCACACACCATATTAGAGGACAACGAGAATGACGTTTGCATTATAATGGTTGCCCAATGGTGCCTCGCTCAAAGTGAACATCATGTAAACCTCAAGCAATTAGGTGAGACAGCAAAATATTGCACTGTATCAGATACAAATTACAATTGTAACCAATATCTGAATAAAATACTTATCATAGCGATGGTGTTGAACTGCAACCTCGTATGTCAGTTTGTTCATGTAAGAACATCGTTGGCAATTTTTATTTAATTTATGACTTGAAAATTAATTTCCAGTACGTTTTCAAGGTATGTGTACTGTGTATGCTATCTTACCTGATAGCCTAACGTTTTTGAGCAGTGTACTTTGTTAGTACAGAGGGTGGAAGATTGTTCACCCTCTGACTGGCCAATTCCGCTCCACGTGATCCATACTTCTAAAATAATTCGCTACTTTTACTACGTGAAAGGCATCTAAATACTTTCTATTGTGTTCCGAAACAGCCCAGATACAAAATGTTATACCTAAATATTTCCTTTGTGCAGTGACTATGACATTGAGACAAAAAAAGGGCGATCTATTTTCAACCACAGCGAACGGAAATCTTTACTCAAATAATTTGGTAATTTTTAAACAAAATAGTCAACAGCGACCACTTGTCGTTGAAATACGATCTTTTATTGTCGCAAAATCAGATACCGGCTATTAACTGTAAATACGGATTCGCGACAGTAAAAGGTCGTCTTTCGACGCAAATATTTCTGCTAACAAGACTATTTAAAAATTACTACAGTCGCGTGGTTCATGTACTGTTCATCTGGAAGGTAATATGACGAAATTTAGCTATGTTATGAAACTATTAACCACCTACTCTGCTTTACAGGAGTTGAACACTCACATAGTTCCGTGAGTCTTCTTCTGTGGTTTTTCATCAACTTCTTTACACCTTTCACTTAATTTGTCGAAATGAAGAATGAATAATATTAAAACGGTATACTGGTACTACAGAATTCTATTCTACATCTACATAGATACTCTGCAAATCACATTTAAGTGCCTGGCACAGGGTTCATTAACCACTTTCATAACTTTTCTCTACCGTTCCATTCTCTAATAGCGCACGGGAAGAAAGGACACCTAAATCGTTCCGTTTTCGATCTGATTTCTCTTATTTTATTGGGATGGTCATGTCTTCCTAAGTAGGTGGGTGCTAGCAAAATATTTTCACATTCAGAAGAAAAAGTTGGTGATTGAAACTTCGCAAACAGATCACGCCGCAATGAATAACGTCTTTCTTTTAATGATTTCCACCCCAATTCGTGCAACATTTCCGTGACGCTTTCTCCCCCGTAACGTGATAAAACTAAACGAGCTGCCCTTTTCTGAACCTTCTCAATATCTTCCGTCAGTCCCACCTGATGAGGGTCCCACAAGGGGCAACAGTACTCCAGGAGAGGAGTGATGTAGGCAGTCTCTTTGGTGGAGCATCTTCGAAGCGTTCTGCCAACGAAACGTAACCTTTGATTCGCCTTCCCCACAATATTTTCTATGTGTTCTCTCCAGTCAAAGTTGTTCGTGATTGTAACTCCTAGGTATTTGGTGGAATCTACGACCTTAAGGATTGACTGATTTATCGCGTAATTGAAGTTCAGCGGATTTCTTTTAGTGGTCATGTATATTACTTCACACTTTTCTTTATTTAGTGTCAATTGCCAATTTTCGCACCATGCAGATATTTTGTCTAAATCGCTTTGCAGTTGCTTTTGATCCTCTGTGGACTTCACTAACCGATAAACGACAGCATCATCCGCGAACAGTATTGTATCTAGTATAGTCTAAACATTCGGAAGTGAAGGTGGGGGTACACGCATCACTGCCTCCCTCACCGTTTTGCGGTAATGTGTGTAGTTTAAACTTTACCTTCTGGTTCAGCTGATGAGTATGGAATACGTAATTTCATACAATTTCAACCACCTATCGTCTCGTACCGTATTGTCAATTTTTTTATGTGAGTACTGTTTCGGCATAGGTTGTACATCGTGGGTCGTCCTTCCTGGTAATAATTTGCAGAACACATGCGGCCACGTTTGGTTTCAGCTGCTCATTTAATAGCCTCAAAGAGCTCCTAGAAAGCCTTCAACATTTCTACCAGAATTCCCATTGACGACAAATTGTCCACGTCGAATAATTGTATGGCAGCAAATTATTCCAGTTTAAGCTTTTGAATAGAAGCCCACCTTCTAATATATAAAGCTGTGTGTCCGTATGTTTGTACGTGTTGCATACAAATCCACAGTTTTGTTCCAATCTTTATGAAATTTTTTACACGTAAGCTTCAATCCATGAGGACGGTCGCCGTAAGTGTAAGAATCACATGCGATATATAGTTCACGAAATACGAAGTTACAAACAATGAGATGTGCCGAAAACTGGTGCATTTAGGGACAATGCTGCTCAACTTCTCCTAAACCACTGAACCGATTTCAACCAAATTTGGTACACATATTCCTTACGTGAGATAACAATTGCTGTACGAGTACAAAGCACTTACGACACATGGTTCAAAAGATATTACGTCATAACCAATAGAAATCGCAAAAAATGCCATATAATGCGGCGAGACTTTCGAAATAAACTGCATGATAATGACAGTACTGAGTGACTTGCAACAAACTTTAAACATAATTTCAAACCTTTATTAAACTTTTTCTCGCTGGCAACCATAGTAAAATGATGAAAGGAAAAAAATTCTCGCTTGCTACTTTTCCCCTGTTTATGGAGTAAAACTACGGCTCTCGGTATGACATTACAATTTATAATTTGAACACTACAAATTGTAGCGACAGGAAATTTTACAGACAGTATACACATATATAGTTGATTGTACCTTCTAAATTGTATCACAGTACGACACGTAGTTCATTAGATATGAGCACATAAACAGTAACGTTCATTGAAAACTGGTCCTTCCCGCACCAAGTTTTAATCTATTACTTCTTTACTACTAACTGTATTCCCAAAGATTTTACAGACATACATAACTTATACAAACGAATAATAAACCTGAAAAATGGCAGAAATAAATAAATAAATACCCAGTCAACGTCGGGTTATCAGCTGGTATTATATATTTTGAGAGCAGTAAGCAACATATTTGAAATGGAAATTTGAAAGTAACTTATTGTCGGCTACAAAGTGTTGAGATAACTGGGGAAATATTTACTTCCATGAATCTAAGATGCTTGGAATTTTTGATTTCACAGAGCAGTAGTACAATAATTTATCAGCTTGCTAATTCAAAAACCTATTTAGTTTTTAAAACTCAAATACCCGAGCTCGCGACGAACTGGCTTGCTTGCCTTACCCGCTACGGAGGGAAGACTTGCCTCCAGAGCCATCTACCGTTAAGCTGCGTAACTCGCGGCAGCTGCTGGCTGGTATAGCAGTCACCTTCCTTACCGACCAAAAAAAGTCTGCCAGGAGCCGTAGGCAGACGCCGAGCCGTACAAGCATAAAACGTAAAATACCGAGCAACTGCGCCGTCGGCGTTGTGAGAACACACGAAATGTCAAGATGCTGCCGGTTTTGAAAACAACAATGATAAAAAATACTGTATTTAGTGCGAGAGGTAGTTCAGCTGAAAAAGTATATAGAGTTGTTGTGTTCTTCATTCCGCAGACTGGTTTGATGCAACCTACATCCTTTTGAATCGGCGTACTGTATTCGTCCCTCGTTCTCCCTCACACTTCCTTCTAATGCTAATTTGACAATTCAAATGTTCAAATGTTATGGGACTTAACTACGGGGTCATCAGTCCCTAAACTTACAGACTACTTATGAGCTAACTAACACTAAGGACGGCACAAATATCCATGCCCGAGGGGGGATTCGAACCCCCGACCGTAGTGTCCGTGCAGACCGTGACTGGAGCGCCTCAGTCCCCTCGGCCACCGCGGTCGACTAGTTGACAATTTCTTGCTGTCTCAGAATGTGTCCTACCAACCTATCCCTTCTCTTAGCATATGCCAGAACCTCCTTTTTTCATCATTTCTCTTGAGCACCTCCTTATCAGTTGCGTGATCTATCGATCTAATCTTCATCAACTGTCTGCAGCACCACAATTCGAAATCTTTTCCTTCTTTCTTTTTTTTATGTACATCTTATATCCTCCTTTCAAGACACTGTCCATTCCGTTCAACTGCTCTTACAGGTCCTTTACTGTCTCTGACAGAATTTCTTTGTAGTCTCTGAACTTTAATTTCCTATCCAAATTTCTTATTGGATTCCTTCACAGCTTGTTCATTGTAAGAATTGGGTAAAGGCTACAACTCGGTCTTACTCCTTTCCCAACCACTGCGAACCTTTCATGCCCTTCGACTCTAATAATTGCAGTCTGGTTTTTGTAAAAGGTGAATATAACTCTTCGCTCCCTATATTTTACCCACGCTACCTTCAGAATTTGATAGAGTGTATTGTAGTCAATATTGTCAAAAGCTTTCTCGAGATCGACAATTGCTAAAAACATAGGTTTCCATTTCCTTAATCTACCTTCAAAGATACGCCTTAATGTGAGTATTGCCCCCTGTGTTCCTACATTTCTCCTAAATCCAAACTGATCTTCCCCACGGTCGGATTCCAGCTGTTTTTCCATTCTACTGTAAATAATTAGTTTTAGTATTTTGCAACCATGACTGATTAAACTGATAGTTCTGTAATTTTCACATTTGTCAGCACTTGCTTTCTTAGGAACTGGAAGTCAAGAAGGTATTTCCCCTGTCTCATACATCTTACATAGCAGATGGAAAAGTTTCTACATGATTGGATCTTCTAACGATATCAGCAGTTCTGATATTAACAAATTTCTCTTTTTCAACAATGCTTTTCTATCTATTGCCATTCTGCATTTTATATCCTATGTACTGCAACCATCATTTGTTATTTTACTGCCCAAGTAACAAAACTCATCTACCTCCTTTATTGTTTCGTTACCTAATCTAATTCCTTCAGCATCACCTGATTTTCTTAGACTACACTCCATTACCCTAGTTTTGCTCTTGTTAATGTTCATCTTACCTTTCAGCACACTGTCCATTCCATTCTACTGCTCTTCCAGGTCCTTTGCTGTCTCTGACAGAATTACTATGTCGTCGGCAAAACGCAATGTTTTTAATTCTTCCCCCTGAACTTTAATTCCTTCTCCAAATTTCTCCTTGCTTTCCTTTATAGCTTTCTCAATGTATAGATTGAATAACATTGGAGAAAGGCTACAACCCTATCTTACTCCCTTCCTAACCACTATGCTACCTGCATTAAAATCACGTTTGATTTTTGACTTGCCAGCCAGGTGCGACAAACTTGTTGTTACACACTACGAGCGGCCGGCAAACTACATTTGTGAATACGATATTGGATGAGTGCCAATAGTAACGTTTATATTGATTTTACCATATTTTTTACATTATAGAACGTGTGTACTGCCATAAAAATGGGTTATAAGTAAACAGTAGCTCCATATTTGTCCTTCTTAGGATTCAGGTGTTATTTCTTCCCGCGCGCTATTCGAGAATGGAATGGGAGATAAATAGTATAATTGTGCTTCGATGAACCCTCTGCCAGGCACTTAAATGTGATTTGCAGAGTATCCCATGTAGATGTAGATTCCTAAGATCCCAGACAAGATACGAAACGGTTTTTTCTATTAAAAATGAAAAATGTCTAGGGAACAACAGACGACCTGCCTTTTGACAAAAAGACGTCGCTTTTCTATTCAGGATCGTTAAGGTTTGTCCGCTACAATTTCAGTAAGATCGATGACGATGGAACGTAGGAAAAGTTTCAAATGTTCAAATGTTAGTAGAGTCTATGGGACTTAACTACGGGGTCATCAGTCCCTAAACTACTTACAACTAAGAACGGCACAAATATCCATGCCCGAGGGGGGATTCGAACCCCCGACTGTAGTGGCCGTGCAGACCGTGACTGGAGCGCCTCAGTCCCTTCGGCCACCGCGGCCGGCAGGAAAAGTTTAAAGAATGCAATCAGTAAGGTATTTAGCGTACCAAATCTGCCACCAAAGCTGTAGCCGAAGAAAAACTTCACAGACGTTTTCTCCAGGAAGAAGAAGCCAATTCCAAACTTTTGTTACCTGAACCTCATTCGGCAAAAATATTCAAAACACTGGCTTTTCAAGCTGAAAGTAATTACAATCAGAAGCATATGCGCTTATAAGAAAGACGAGTGAAAATGTAAAATGTGTGAATCTTTAGAAGCCATACCGAACTGATTCGCGTCATCTGGCGGATTCTCCACTTAATAACTGACCGCTTTGCTAACCTTGGTATTCTGGGGGGAATTTTAAATTTATTTTATGTTTGAAATATGTCTGTGACAGTGATTATTTTAAAAGGAATATTTTAGTTTCACTTTTTAATAAGTTTTAAAAGATATACTGAGTGTTATGATAGTGTTCTCATTTATGTTCTATCAAAATGTTTGATGAATATTAATTCCATTGTCTTGCTGTAGCCTTCGATAACGACGAAACGTCGAAACGCGTAAGGCCTCAATAAACTGAAATTTGTGGTCAAAACTCTAAAGTTTATCTCAAATTTGTGGATCAGTTGAAACTGTCAATGGCAGAATGAACTAAAATGATTGGACGTCTTTCTGTTGGTTGTATGGAGTGGAGCCATTGACAATACGGCAACCGAAATAGTGGTAATAAAACAATATTGCTGCAGACGGAGTTGGTGTTGACTTTTGTTTACTCTACCAAACCAATTTCACATGCAGCTGGGTTCACAAAGTGTAGCGAGCCGGTAGTGCATTGAAACAACAAATTGACTTACCCGAAGCCACGGCACCAGAAATAACAAATAATCTCCAACTGATTTATATGCAAATATGAAATTAACCATTGTAAACAAACTAAGCAGATATTCGTTTTAGGAGGGACGATGTGCTATTAAGAATGCCATAAGAATTCTGTTGAAATTAGCATCTCGAGGCTGCCAGTAAAAAGAATATATATATATCACTGTTGATAAACTTATTTTAGTATTTTCAGAACTTGTAATTTCAGTACTTAGAATTATACACTATATGATCAAAAGTATCCTGGCACCCGAAAAAACATATGTTTTTCTTATTAGGTGCGTTTTTCTAGCACTTATTCCTAGGTACTCCATGTCAGCTACTTATTAAAAAAAGCAGACATTTGCAGAATCTTGAAGACACGAATTACCCTTATTATTGGAAGTACAGCCTAAATTCGTGATCACAACATATCTGTTAAAGGATCGGTCTTTGAAATTTTCGTAATTTTTTTATAGTCATTGGGGTACTAGATTGTTTAAAAATTTTAAAAAAGACAGAAAAGTTCGCTCAATGTTTTGTGAAATGATTTAGGGATAATGGCGCCTTAGGAACTGTATAGGCTGTTTAAATTCTTTGGAGCAAAAGTATTTCGCCGTCAGCTTTTGCGTGCATTGTGACCTGCGGAACTCGCACTTAAAGGCTCAGTCTCTACCGACGTCCGTAGCGTTGCTGTAAGAAGTCAGTCGGTCAAACGGAGGTGTTAGCAGTGCAGGTTTTTACTAAGCTCCTGAGCTCCTCTGTTCCACTCACGAATTGTGAGGACAAGGACAACTCAATCTAAACTTCCATATGAACACTATCTGACCATTTCGATAGTCATGTACTGAAGTATCAAAAGTAATGAGACAGCGATACTGACAGGAATTGTCACTTCAGCCACTGGTGAGCTTTCCAGTAGGTGCAGTCCAGTAGAATTCATGACTGTCCTAAGCCCACTGATATATGATCACCGCGGCGTGAGTGCATTACTGCAGCGATACAGGCATCCTCAACAATGTTTTGCTTCGGCTTTTCTAAACTGAAAGGCTATAGTAAAAAAATGTCGAAAGATTGCAGTGCACTGCCTATAAAAGTGAAGATTATTGTTTAAACAAATTTTAAGTCGCGTAGTCGTTGCCACTAAGGCACAGAAAAACAGCTCCTTGATTGGGGAGACCTGATGAGATATCATAAGTCGATAGTATGGCGTTTGTTGTACTACATAGGAAGCGCAGCTCGTTTTGTTTTATCACGTTACGGGGGGGAAAGCGTCACGGAAAGTTGCACGAATTGGGGTGGAAATCATTAAAAGAAAGACGTTATTCATTGCGGCGTGATCTGTTTGCGAAGTTTCAATCACCGACTTTTAGTTCTGAATGTGAAAATATTTTGCTAGCACCCACCTACTTAGGGAGACATGACCATCCCAATAAAATAAGAGAAATCGGATCGAAAACGGAACGATTTAGGTGTTCTTTCTTCCCGCGCGCTATTAGAGAATGGAACGGTAGAGAAAAGTTATGAAAGTGGTTAATGAACCCTCTGGCACTTAAATGTGATTTTCAGAGTATCTATGTAGATGTAGGTTGGTAGTATAGAACTTTTCCTGAAGGAAGGCTTTGTCAGTATACACAGTGAATGTTATTGGTATTGGGAAGTGCATTCCCATTCCTGCGAGTAGTGTTTGAGTGCGGTGCATCCTGTCGAGGCTCGCTAGTGGGCATTGCCAACCCAACTTGTAACCAAAGGGTGGATGAACCTCTTTGGCAGCATCAAAAGCAGAGGTTGGTAACGACTTCATATCGTCTCAAAGCCAGAGATGAAAAGCGCGCAGCCAGCAGCCGGCGACGAAAATTCTCCTACATGCACTCAGACTGCCATGCTAGAAGATACTCATACATGCACATACAGATTAAAGCAAGTACACATTCTCACAGGGACAGTGGTGTCACGGAGAAACCGTTCATCTTGACACATTCATAGACACAATGATACTTATTAGCACAATAAAATCCCAACAATATTAACACAGTATTACAGAAAATAACGTTTAAAAACATGAAATGAAATGCTATTCCTCGTGTCTCTGAATGAAAGAGGTTCTTGTTTAGCAAAAAGGGCCGTCTAGTGAACTTAGATAATTTACAAAGTTAAAAACCTAGGGAAGACGGCAAACAGCCGTCTTTCAACATCCCTTAATCGGGTAGGGAGGTTAGAAAATTTAGAAAGGAAAATGGATAGGTTGAAGTTAGATATAGTGGGAATTAGTGAAGTTGAAAGAAGAACTGTATTTCTGGTCAGGTGAGTACAGGACTATAAATATAAAATCAGTTGGGGGTATCATAGGTGTAGGCCTAATATGAAGAAGAAAATAGGAAGGCGGGTGAACCACTATAAACAGCACAGTGATCGCATTATCATAGTCAAGATAGATACGATGCCAACAGCGACAACAGTAGTACAAGTTTATATGGTAACTAGCTCTACCGATGATGAGCAGATAGAAAAAAATGTATGATGAGATACATGAAGGCATTCAGAAAATTGAGGGAGACGAAGATTGATTATCATGGCGGACTGAAACTAACAAGGAAAGTACATGTGCTCGAACAAACATATCTGTATGAACGTTTGGTTACAGGATCTCTACGTACACCTCAATGTGCTGGTGGGTGTCGTTTTTCTGCAAAGCTCTGCAACCATGCTCTAGATAGCACTGTAGATGTAATCGTAGACGCCATACGTAATGCAGGTATCTTAACTATAATTTATGTAATAATCATAATTTATGTTCTCTAGAGAATTGTCATCAAAAGCCGTGATGATAGTTGCAACTTTAACCTTCCCGAAAGATTGTTGGTATTCACTGCCACTGCTTCCATCGCCTCTTCCCGCACTTACCGTAGCACTACCGCTTGCAATGAGTTGTTCGTCATTATCATCCTTATTATCATTATGATGAGTTTGTAACAACAGTATCTAACTTATGCTCATATTTCTGTACCATAACAGATATGAGAAAGCATGCAAATGATTAATCTTCTACACTAATACCATCTTCACGAAGAATGGTTCTTCGTAACTTTATCTCAACTAATCGCAATACATTAGCAGGATTTATTAGCAATCGCCGCCCCATCTGACACTTCACAACACAAATAACATCACAAAACGCAACTTCTGGGGCACACTGCACCGTCCCTACTGGCGAACCGACAGGTCAATGTGCAATGCGGCATGGCACAGGCAGAGGACTCTAACGGACGACTGCAAAATTTTGCAGATGCGGGAGAATCACTAGTGCAATAAGGGATCTTTACATTATCTCTCATACGATTTTGGTGTATATGTGTTTGTTCGAGCCCAAGTACTTTCCTTGTAAATAGTAAGAAAAGGAAGAGAAGGAAAAATAGTAGGTGAATGTGGACCAGGGAAAAATACTGAAAGAGGAAGAAGAATTTCGCGCGGCACATAATTTAATCATAACAAACACATTGTTTAAGAATCATGAAAGATAGTTGCATACGTGGAAGAGACGAGGAGACACCGGAAGGTACCAGATAGATTTTATAATTGTAAGACCAGATTTTAAGCTGTAAGACATACAGGGGCATATTTTGTCTCTGACCGTACCTTAGTGGTTGTGAATTGTTGTGAGGTAAATCAAACCAGTCGCCAGACCACAACAACAACAACAATACGATATTTTGATATCTCAGCTATTTACTTGAAGTTTACATGACGTTTATGTAGAGAGAGGCAGTATGGGGCTACCATAATAGTGAAAAAGTGATTCTCGTTGCCTTCTAACAAGATGTGTGATCTCCTCGGACGGCCAGTACATGTGCACACCTGTGTGGCATGGACAGTAGGAGGTTTTCAATCAGATGTAGAGGGATATTGGGCCATTCTTTCATGATTACAATATCCGGCTCTGCGTCAGTCTGGAATAACCATGCACTCTAAGACGCCTTGCTACGAAGTACGGAGTTGTTCCCCGTAGGACGTTCGAGACCTCCATCGGGCACACGTGCGTGTATGTGTACTCCTTAGGTTAGTTTAACTTAGTTCAAGTAATTTGTAAGTCTCGGGACTGATGACCGAAGTAGTTTGATCCCATACATTTAGAAACATTCCTTCTACCCAGTTCTGCAACTGTTGTGGGAGATATTGGTCTAGTTGCAATGCGCCTGACGACTGAATCCCAGACATGGTCAATCAGATTTAAGTCCGGTGAACAAGCTGGCTACTCCGTTCGTTCAGTTCCCCCAGCTTCAAGCATATTGTCTACCAGTTGGACTCTGTTAGGACGAGCGTTATCGTCCACCAGAAGGAATGCATATTCTATGGCACCAGCGTAGGACAGAAAACATGTCGAATGATCTCGTCTCTGTACCTCTGAGCAGTCAAAGCGGCATTCTGAACGACATAGAGGTCCGTACGTCCGCTTACACTGTCTCCTTCTCACACCATTGTTCCACCACCATAACAAGGTGATGTTTCCTGCCATAAGCAGGAATATTCCACTTTTCTCTAGATGAGGTAATGTCGATGTGCCGGCCGCGGTGGCCGAGGGGACTGAGGCGCTTCAGTCACGGTCTGCACGGCCACTACGGTCGGGGGTTCGAATCCCCCCTCGGGCATGTATATTTGTGCCGTCCTTAGGATAAGCTAGTTGATCAGTTGTTTGTAAGTTTAGGGACTGATGACCCCGTAGTTAAGTCCCATAAGCTTAACAAACATTTGAACATTTGAATTTGAATGTCGATTGTCCGGATAAAAACAAATTCGTGACTCATCTGTGAAGAGAACCCGGAGCCATTCGTTCCGACTCCAATCCTAATGATCCTCCGCCCAGTTTCTGTGGGCTAAACGGTGTCGTGTTTTTAATGGGACATACAAAAACGTTCAAATGTTTGTAGAGCTTATGGGCCTTAAATGCGGGATCATCAGTCCCTAAGCTTACAAACTACTTATGAACTAGCTTATACTAAAGACGGCTTAACATCCATGCCCGAGAGAGGGGGGGGGGGGGTTCGAACCCTCGACGGGGAACGGCCTCGCGCATCAGAGCATAGCGCCTCAATACGCTTGCCCACTCCGCCGCGGCGGGGTCACACACCATAGGCCTACGTGCATAGACAACAGTCCCGAAAGTGCTTTCGGACTGTCTGTGATGAAAATGAGCGTCTGGACGGTGCGTTGAAGCTGAGTTGCATTTAGTCTGGTGTCTCGACGGGCATTTAACCAGAGATAGCGGTCATCTCTAGCTGACATTACTTGTGGGGCCTTGCCTACTTTAAACGGCTCCTGTTGTATGAAATCGCGTGCAGGTCTTGGAAATTACACTTTGGGACATTCCAGTAGCTGCCGCCACCTCCCTCTGACTCTGCTACCAACTTCCCTATGGCTCTCAGTGCCATACATTCGGGTAAGTCACTACCCCAACAGCTTGTGTAATTCGTTGGGTAAAAACTAGGCAATACTAACCCGCGGTTGCCGTAACGTTGTTTTCTCCAGACTGTATAACCGACAGAAAGACGCCGAACCATTATTGTTCTTTCTGAGGGTGATAGTACTTCAGGACCTATATATCTCTACTGATCGCCTACTTGTTTTGACCGGTGTATATAGAGCTATAGAGGCAGCATAGTTCAATAATCCTTCAGAGGCCTTCCAGCGGCGAGTCTGTGCCACGTCAAGTTGCTGTACTTTGCCGTGCAAAAAGAGCGACGACACGATGTACTGCTGTGTAAGTAGGAATATATTCTCAACTGAATGGTTAGTTTTTAGTCTTGATTTTTGACAAATGTTCAGCCTGCAAACTGAAACATGTCACATCCCCTGTCCCAGCCGTAAATGAAATATACTTTCGTTCGTGTACATCAGATATTTTTCCTGATAGATTGAAACTGTGTGCAGGGATCGGGATTCGAACTCGAGACTTTTGCCCTTGGCGGGCAAGCGCTCTCCCGACTGAGCTACCCTGGAAGGCCTCAGGGCCCGTCCTTGGAGCTTCACTTCTGCCAATATCTCGCCTCCTACCTTTCGAATTTCACGGAATTTCTCCTCCGATCCTTGCAGAACTACCACTGCTGGAAGAAAGGAGTCCGGCGGACATTTTCAATTTACCAAGAAGTTGAATGCCAGCGCACATTTCGTTGCGGTCAGAAAATATCATTCTGGCAGCAAATACTTGTACTTGGATGCTCATTCTGTTACTGGAAGGTTCGATCAATGCAAGAGTGATACAGAGATTCTTTGAGAACTGAACGGGAAACGCGAAATAGACGGTGACATTCCTTTCGAGTATTGCGGAAACTTAGAGGGCCGGAATTTGAAGCTGACTGCAGAGCGATTCTACTGCCACCAACATACATTTCGCAGGGAAACCACAATTGTAAGAAACATTAGGGCTCCTTCAGTGACATACGGTGATTAGTTTTCCATCGTTATATCTGGCGATGGAGCAGAAAAGTGTATTACTAGGCCGGCCGCGGTAGCCGAGGTGACTGAGGCGCTCCAGTCACGGTCAGCACGGCCACTACAGTCGGGGGTTCGAATCCCCCCTCGGGCATGGATATTTGTGCCGTCCTAGTTCGTAAGTAGTTGATAAGTAGTTTGTAAGTTTAGGGACTGATGACCCCGTAGTTAAGTCCCATAAGCTTAACAAACATTTGAACAGTTTTTGTATTACTAGTAGTGGTACGAAGTGAGCTCTACTAGCACCTGGGATTTCTGAGTATGTACGTAGATGTAGATGCTAATAATTGGTATAATCTACGTGGTTCTAGAGATAAATTTTGAAATTAATCTTACGAAATTAAACCAGTCACGTTAGGGGTTGAGTTGTTTGGTTGGGATAGGGGGGGAATAAACTGCTAAGGTCTCCCAGTGGAGTGGGGAAGGACTGAGGATAGGAAAGGAGGGGAATGGGGAAAGGAAATGCAGTCCGGGAAGTAAAGAAGAAAGGAAGACTGCATTAGCTCGGGGCCCCGTGCTCGCCACGCACGTACTCACGAAAGAACCGTGAGCCTCCTGGGAGGCGAGGGGGGGGGGGGGAGGGATTTAGGTTAGATTGAGGCTGTCGCTAATATAGAAAAAAAAACAACCGAATATGAACATTTCACGCCAATCACAAGAGGACAAGAATTATGAAGAGGGTTTTATAAGTCTGTTCGATCTTAAATGAAAAAACCTAGTACTTCATTCGCCACAAAATATGAGAGAGAGAGAGAGAGAGAGAGAGAGAGAGAGAGAGAGAGAGAGAGAGAGAAGAGGGCGAAGAGCAAAAGTTCAGACACATCCTCTGCCTATATGGATAAATAAGAGTGAACCATTAAAATAAGTTGGAAACAGTTCCAGATCTCGCAAGCCTTTACAGACTTTGCACAAAAGGCACTACCAGATATCCCCGAGGAACAGATTCTTTGAAATAAATCTCATTTGGAGACAGTACCAACGCCCCTCTCTACACCTTAACGAATGGTGCACCATTCAAATGTTCGCACAATCTCTGCAGCTTAAGTTAGGGAGTCTGTATAACAAGCTCCAAACACCTGGCAGAAAGAACGTAATACATTTCAATATTCCTGTTCTTCCTAGTTTAAAGCACGGTAGAAAATCGCATGTCTATAACAATAATCAGGACAGTGCACCCAGAAATACAAATAGGACGCTCTTACCTTCCAGCAGTTAACGTTCAGCTCCCTTCTGCACTGTCAAATGAAGCCGGTTGTCCAAACACTGTGAAAATATGGAAGTAACCTTTACAGGTGCAAAGAAGCACAAGAAACTATCCACAAAGTCTTAACCAATGAAGTAGTTTGTAAGTAAATGAATCAAAACGTGGAGTGATGTAGATGAACTCACCAAGGCAATTGCAAAGATGGTCTTTGACTTGTTGTTATATCGTAGAACAATCGCCATGTTTTATAATCCAGGTTCTTAAAAAAAAATGTACATAAGAAATATATCCAAGCTTACAGGGACTCCACTGCTGACTGTTCCATATGAGTTCACTTGGGGTATCTGGGCCCATTGGGTAACTGGGCTATGGGCTTTTGTCATAAAAGTTGTGAGAATAATTTCACTTCAAGTGGTTGGCAACACTGAACAAAAATGGATTCTCAAGCAGTCTCACTTATGTAAGCGTTGTGATTTTCGTATGGCAGTTTTTTTTTTTTTTTTTTTCAACTTTGTAGTGTTGGATTTCTGTAGCAATGTGATGTCATGCTTACTTTACGGAGCACCTACGTGGTTACTGTAAGTATTATCACTGTGACGGGTATTTTAGCGTAACGTAGAAGCACAAGAAAACATTACTGGCCACATGTGTTCTCCTTTATTTTCTTAGTCTGAGGTGGTGGCCCAATGAGCCCTCAAAATTTTTCAAAACTGGAATAAGTGACCCAGGTGCTTGGGGTGTCTGGGCCCGCCTAGGACGCATTTACCCCAAGCACACCCATTTACCCCAATTGGTTCTTTTTAATTCATTACTGAAATAATGTAATAATACTGCTGAAGAGACAAGTGAAGAAAGTGACCAGTTTTCTATATGTGACACTGACGATGATCATGATTTTATCAGTTATTCCGATGAAGAAATAATTGAACAAGATGTGAATTCAATACAAATGGGTGAATACTGTGTTGTGAAAGTCTAAGGAAAGTGAAAAGTAAATTTGATGCTTTACGTCGGAAAAGTGACAAACCTATCAAAATGCTGGATATGAAGTCATGTTTTTCAAATGACACTTCGAAACCATGAACTTTATGGAAACAGGAAAATGATATAGTAAGAAAGCTATCGAAGCCTCTTAAAAGCTCTGTTGGATTCATCATCAGTTTCACTGATAATATGAGTGACTTAACGAACATTTTGTAACTTTTTTTAGCTAGATATAATTAAATGTTTTAACGGAATATGGGCTTATTAACTTTACGTGTGTAACTGTAACTCTTGTTTCATAATACAACTCGAGTTATTCAAAAGTTTGAATTAATTTCACACCCAGTAATTCTGTTGAGGTTCATTTGTATTGTCGATAATTAGACTACAGTGTCATTGAAATCACTTCTGTTAGTATGGAACTAAGACCCCTATGGTCCAGTTTCCCCACTGTATGGGGGTATCTGGGCTCATTAGGCAGCTTTTTTCTTCTCCCCTTCTCAAGTTTAAATATAATGCAGATTACATTCTGTTATAACATATTTATTGGTAGAATGTTGTATTATAAGAAATATGGTTTAGATGGCAATTTATTGTATTAATACAGATTACATTCTTTTATGACATATTTATTGGTAGAATGTTGTATTATAAGAAATACGTTTTAGATGCCAATTTAAAGTATTAATACTTCCTAGACTAGTATTGAGTTACGACCTATGCACTGACGTTGTAAAATCGTGGCCCATATGCACCAACTGACCTTACACAACTCACAAAAGTAGTACAACTGGAAAGGAGACTTCCAGTTTGATCTGATGATGACAGGTACAAACTGGGGGATAGAATGTAGATGTCTTGCGAAGGTTCCGACGTTATCTGCAACACATAGCATAGTGACACAGCTATCAGACCACCACTTATCGAGTTTGGCAGCGCACATGCGTTGAGGCCGACCGAAGCCGTTTGCAGCCTGGCCAGCAAGTGGGCAACACCGCCTCGAAGACAAGGCCTCACAACTGGCCGTGCCTACGTCACACCTAAAGACAGCGAACGCTAGCTGACTGGCCGGCCGCTACGCGGCAGTGGGCTTTCCCCAGCGGCCTTTAGGTGTGACGTAGGCACGGCCAGTTGTGAGGCCTTGTCTTCGAGGCGGTGTAGAAATGGGCCGCCTCACTGTCGTAAGCGTCGCGGCACCTGCGATCTCCCGCACCAAAATACTCAGCCTGCAAGTCACTGCACATGTGGTAACGTGGCTTATTTTATTCAGATATTGGTTACAATTGTAATCTGTGTTACACCTGCGACCCAGCTAACAGAGTCAGTGTGAGGTGTCACTGTCTTAACTCTTTACTTGAGGTTTTCAAGCCGTTTAGTTAGGGCGAGGCACCATGGGGCTATCATCATAGTGAAAGGGTCATTCTCGTTGCCCTCTAACATGGTGTGAGATCACCTCAGACGGCAAGTACAGTTGCACACCTGCGTGGTATGGACGGTACGAGGTTACCAGTCAGCTCTTGAGGGATGTCGGCCCATTCCTCCATGAGTTCAATATACGTCTTTGCAACGGTTGTTGGAGGTACTGGTCTGACTTCAATGTGTCTGCCAAGTGCATCCCAGACATGCTAAATCGGGTTGAATTGCGGTGAATGAGCTGGCCACTCCATTCGTTCAATTCCCTCAAAGAAGCATGTTGTGCTCCAGTGCATCTCTGTCGAGACGAGCGTTATCGTCCACCAGAAGAAACCATCTCCTTTGGCAGCTCTGAGCTATCAAAGCGCCATTCTGAACGACATTGAGGTCGTTACGTCCGCCAATACTGACTTCTGCCTACACCATTCGTCCACGTCCATGAGATGGTGATGTTACCTGCATATAAGCAGCATTGTTCCGAAATTCAGGTTCTCTTTAGGTGAAGGAAAGACGACTGTCCGGCTGAACACACAATCTATACACATCTGTGAACAGAACCCGGCGCCATTCGTGACGACTTCAATCATGATGTTGGTCAGCCCAGTTTCTGCGGGCTGAACGGTGTCGTGGCCTCCATGCTTAGAGGTCGCATTCCAGAATCGATTTCGGGCTGTTTGTGTTGACAGTTTTACCTCATGTGCCAGCAGGGGTCTGCTTCGTCCCCATCACCGCGCCGCACAGTGCGACGGAATCCCCAAAGCGCGGCCAAAACCCTGAAAATGAATTTTCGATTCTCGGAATTTTGATGGGTGGGCTGTGTAGGGGAAGGATTGGTGCATCTCATTCCAGAAGGAGAGGTCGCACCTTAGATACCTGTCGAGTTACGTCAGTTCAAAAGTGACCTTCATCGAGAGCACATGCGGCGCTGTGAAAGGGAGGCTAATATACTCTCGGTTTGTGAGTGAATATTTTGATAGTGAAGTGGTTTTACAAGTTTGAAACGGTTGCTACAGGAATATACTAATGTTCGAACAATAAATCGGTATAAATTTCAAGGTTATCCTATTTGTATTATATTTTTTCCGATACCTGTGCAAAACGACCATGCTTCGCTGAACTTGCATTTTCAACTAGAGCAAAAGTAGCATATACCGCTATATACCGCGGAATTTCAAATGATTGATTATCTTATGGACTTGACAAGAATCAGCTGCCAAATTCTGCTATTTCTCTTGTATAATGAATATTTACAAGTGCCCACGCACTGTTGCCGATCGGTCAGTTATTCGAAGAAAGGCAGGAAGCGAGGAACAAAGACATTAAAAGATATCCGGAAGACATTTCCCAGAAAATGTTCACATGTAAAAACAATAGAAGACATTTTAAAGGCCACCCGCGGTGGCCCAGCGTTCTGCGGCGCACCAGTCACAGTTTGCACGGCCACTACGGTTGGGGGTTCGAATCCTCCCTCGGGCATGGATATTTGTGCCGTCCTTAGTATTAGCTACTTCATAAGTACGTTGTAAGTTTAGGGACTGATGACCCCGTAGTTAAGTCCCATAAACTATACAAACATAAAAAAAACATAACTGTCCTCTTCAATTCCAATTACACCGCGAACGCCCATGGAAAAATGCGATGTTCATTCTGACTCTGAGAACTTTGAGAGCGATACTGGCCGACTGCTAGATATAAAACCAATCATACCATTTTGTATGCATCAAAACAACATCTTCAATCATATTAAGTTTTGAATGTAAAAACGATTGTCTTTATTAGGTACACTTATTACATCTATCGTTGATTATACTATTACATTTATTATCTGTGTTCTGTCACCGACTTTGAAATTTTTTCATTATATTATTGAATTACATTGTGTGTGGTATCGAAATTTTTTTTTATATATTTTCGACAAACATTCTGTTATTTTGTTATAATAAAGAAATCACGTTGGCAGTGTATTAATTATTAGTGTCTAAATACTATATATACGCTATTATTGATAAATTATTGTGGAGTTTCATGGGTCACGTTGCTATATTAGCTCCGCCATTTTGTTTAGACATTTTTTACCATGAAATTCGTAATCAGCGCCCTCAAAAACAGCCGTGTGAATTACACGTCTTCTTGAGGTTTTGGCCACGTTCTGGGGACTCCGTCCCACTGTGCGCCGGACACGAAGGGCGTGGCCCGCAGCCGCGCCACCGCTGCTGAATGCGCGGTCGCCCCCGTCGCAGTTTCGAGTCCTCCATCGGTCGCTGTCCTTAGCGAAAATCAGTTTCAGTTATTTAAGTAGCTTGTAAGTCTAGGGACCGACGACCTCATCAGCGAGCCACAGGAACTCTACAGATCGACTTGGGCAGCATCATCAGTAGACGGGTAAAAGAGCTCAGTGTCAGATTGATATACAGATTAATTGACTCTCCGCTTTCTTTCTCTTCCTCCCCAGGAACCAGAAGTTCTCCAGATCACCGCCTACACTTGTCCCTCACATCTCCTGTCGACCTCTATTATTTCAGTCCCACAGATTCTAGCCGTTGATCTTTCAACTCCAGATTCCTCCAAACACATACGGAAATCGAGCACTTATAAACGTTAATACAAGGTGCGTCTGCAAAGTTCGGTGTACGGTCCTATATTTTACAGATCGCTCAGGCGAGGATGAGGTGGCCGCGCATACACATTGAGGAGCATGTCAACGAGCGCCCCCTATAGTGCGAAACACCGCAGTTAAGGGGTGGTACACGCTGCGGCCCAGCTAGCAGGGTCAGTGTCAGAACTCGTGTCATTGCAACATGGAGAACAAAATAAGCAATGGAACAACGTGTTAACATCGAGTTCTGTTTCAAATTAAGCAAAAGGGCGGAGATCCAAGGGTTGTTATGGTGTTCAGGCATTGAGTATAAATGTGTGTTTGAGTGGTTGAAGAGATCGTGCGTTAGTGGTTCCGACGAACCCAAAATTGTTTGCTGACAGTTTCCAACAGGTGTACAACCGATCTAAGAAGTGTATTGTAGCCAATGGCTAGTAAAGTTTTGTTTTCTTCTTTTTTATATACCTTCATCTTCCTATATACATATAAAAATGAATGTTTGTCTGTATGTCCTCTATGTGTTCATAAACCATTCATTCGATTGCAATGAAACTTTGATGAACTGTTCACCGTACGCCCACGAAGGTTTCTGACCCAAAAACAAAATATCATGACACTCAGTATATATGACGTCATAAATAATGATAGGCCACCGCGTGAGAGTATCCACATTTTTGCGTCAATTACCGGAAAATGGGAGTAATTACAGACCTGCAACAAAGTTTACATGTAATTTCGGACGTTTATGAATCGTTCTATAACTGAACCGCTCCCACTCCCGCCACCACACAAAATGATGAAACGAAAAGTAATCTAGCACTCACAACAGTTTCGCTGATGCCGTAAAACTGTCGCATCAGGTATAACCTTGTATAAAATAAAGTTAGCATTACAGATTTGCAAGTTACTGTTTATTTTTGTCTGCAACTCTCCCTCAATTCTCTTGCATCCACAATTAAGCAATCTGTTTTCTTAATCTCTATCTACATAAAAGCGAAAGGACACTCACTCACTCACTGATTAAACACGAAATCTAGAAAACTACTTCACCTAGGAAGTTGAAATTTGGCAGGAATATAGTTTATAGGTAGAACATGTCAGCTGAGGAAGTATTTTTGATAGGTGCATGGCGGAACATACTTCTCCTACAGACTCACGAAGTCTACATCTTCATTCCAATCTTCACGAAATTTCGCACGCTTGACCTTTTTTTCCCTTGTTTCCGTTAGTCTCAAGGCTTGTATGAAATAAAACTGGAATATTTGGGAACAACAAAGTGGTTTTTTTCAGTGTGACCCTGTGTTTCCATTGCATAGAAATCTATAGTTTTGTTCTGATATTGATGAAATTTTGCACACTCTACCTTAAAAACAAGAGGAATGTCACTGTCTGAATAAAATTTCGTTCGTTGCATAGTGGAGGGTACTTCATTTACGGAATTTTCCCAAAAAAGGCATAGTTTTGCTCCAATCTTTATGAATTTTTACACACATAACCTTTAAACTAAGAGGAAGATGAATGGGTACATAAATGTTTATATGGTATATGACAGAGGGTACCTTGCAGAAAACGTTGCCGAGAGAGGGAGAGTTCGAAGCGAACAGAGAGATGGGACAGAAAGAGTTGGATGCAGAGAGAGGGGGGGGGGGATGTGGACTACGAAAGTGTAGGATAAATAAACACCCGGGCAACGCCGTTTTTACAGCTAGTTCTCTATAAGTGTGGTGACTGATTTCTGCGATTGTTGCTATTGATGAATCATAGTGATACGCGGTGTTGACGTGGAACTACTGTGGGTAATATTCAGAAGCCAACAAAGAGGTGAGGGTCCTCTCCGGGGGACACCACCTTGACGAAGCACTGTCCGTGTGGGTGGAGAGGCTTGCGTATCTGTGGGAAGCCGAGGGCTATGCCGAAGGTAGAGAACCTACTACCGGAAAGGCCTCAGTCGATGGATCGGACTGAGAGTATCCCACAACGTCCTGTCCTCCTTATCTACACCCAGTCCCTTCCCAGTTCCCTTTCCCATCCCAAGGTGTGATGCGATCCGTGCCGAGGGTGCATAGCACATGGTTAGATGTGTCCCTAACGGAATCTCATGGATACCGGGCGACCTTCCCGAGTAAGTAGCCTATCGTGGTGTGGACCAAGAAAATCCCCAAATCTTGTGGAACCGAAATGGACACGATCAAAACAATAATTTTAAAGGAAACTGAGGGGCAAATCGAGACCTAAGACATAGGGATCAAGGACTGATAGCCCCTCCCACTTCTGAATCAGGATCTAGACTTGAGAAAGAAAGGGGGACTGTAACTGAGAAGTAGGACCAGATTAAATTTAAGGCCTTGTCTGAGGCCCAGAGGAGGAAACGTCTTAAAGAACAAAAACAAAAGAAGGGGATAGAATGGCTTCCTAAACACTAGTGGAGGGAATCAAAAGGGTTTATGCCCAAGACCCCCAAGAAAAAACCAGCCTAGGTCGAAGGGGGTACACAGGCCCCTTTAATGTAAAAGACAGGTCCAGAGGGTAAGGGAGGAATCCTAGACTCTCTCCTCTCTGGACAAGTGTGATCCTAAAAAGCCGAGGCGGAAAAAAGGGAAGCAGATCTATAGTACTGTAGTCTCGGTCTTTAGGATGGCGGTTGTCCAAGAAGTTTATCCACTAGTGAGTATCACTTCACAGCAGGAGCGGCTGGTGCAGAAGGCCCTCTTTGAAAAGATTGGGGGGGGGGGGGAGGGAGCTGTTCCAGGACCCAAATTCAGGAGGATCTAGTTCACGGTGCCCTCATTTTTGAGGGAAAACACTCAGAATAATGGCTCAAGGGCAAGGTGCCCATGGTAACCTCATGGGAGGATGCAAAGCTGCTGGTCAAGACAGCAGCCGAGCTCCTAAAGACCGCAAAAGTATCAATATGGGTACCAAAGATCCTTAAGGATGTCTCTCCAAAGGCTCTGTTTGAGAAAATAACGGTCCAGAACCCAAAAATCTCGAAAGAGGATTGGAGGGTAATCAACCAAAAGGTCGTACTGGAAGGAAGAACTCTGGTGGTGGAGGTCAGCGAAAAGTCCCTGAAGGAAATGCGAGAGGAAGGCCTATGGTTGTTTTTAGGGTTCTTAGGGTGATCAAAGACCTCAAAGGCAACATTGGCAGCAAGATGCTATTTTACATTTCCTGTCAATCTCATTTCTTAGTCGTCTGTACTCCTTTTTGCCTGTTCCATTTACTGCATTTTTATATTTTCTTCTTTCATCGATTAAATTTAGTATCTCCTGTGATATCCAAGGATTTTTTGTAGGTTTTGCCTTCCTACCTATTTTGTCCTCTGCTGCCTTCACTATTTCATCTCTCAATGCTACCCATTCCTCTTCTACTGTTTTATTTCCCAGCGTTTGTGTCAATTGTTGCCTAAAGCTGCCTCTGAAATTCACAAGAACTTCAGGTTCCTTCAATTTATCCAGGTCCCATCTTCTTATTTTCCTACGTTTCTGCAGTTTTTTGCAGTTTCAACGTACAGTTGATGACCAAGAAGGTATGGTCAGAGTCTATATCTGCCCCTGGGTATGTCTTACAGTTTAAAATCTGGTTCCGAAATCTATGTCTTACCATTGTAAAATCTATATTGTACCTTCAGGTGTCTCCTGGTCTCTTCCACGTATACAATCTTCTTTCACGATTAAATTATGTTCTGTGCAAAATTCTACCAGGCGATCTCCTCATTCATTTCCTTTGCCCAGTCCATATTCACCTACTATGTTTCCTTCTCTTCCTTTTCCTACTACCGAATTCCAGTCTCTAATAACAATAGTCTGAATAATTTCCTTTACTTCCTCATACATTTCTTCTATCTCCTCATCTTAGTATGCAATGGGAAACTGATACCTACTACCACAAACAAACACTATTCGTTTGCGATGTGTAGTTTTGGCTGGAGGGTGAAATATGGGCACAAACGACTCAATTTTTATATATATTAAGATGAGGCAGGTTCCGTGGTAAGTGATGAAGTGGACGACTCTACCGTCTCAGTAACGAGATTCCCGATAGATCAAATATTAAGTTGAGTGGCATTTATTGTACTTTTGTTCTCAATAGAACTTATGTTATCTGGATAGTAAATTAGTAATAAATATAACTTTAATCTTGTAATAATTCCCGATAATTCCGACAAATATATTGACGTTTTTCCATTATATTGATCCTTTTTGCTTTATTGTAATTATGTAAAAAACAATAAATCCCATTCCAATATTGCCGCGAGAGCCGACCAGCACCAACTGCCGGCGTGGCGCAGGGGATAGCGTCACGGACTGCGGAACAGAAGGTCGCCGGTTCAATCCCGCCCACCGGCAAAAATTTATTTCTTTGTAATTAACAATTCCAGGAGGTTCTACATCTTTCTTATGTTCACTTGTAAATTCTTCCACTTTCTTATGTTAACTGTTCTTCTAATTTCTGGTAAATTATGTCTGTGTATAAATAGCAGAGCACTCTGCCTGAGAGGCAGTCAGTGCTGTGTGTATGTTGAGTTCGTAATAAACGTGCTTTCAGTATAAGTGCTGTGTTTAGTTGCCTTCGAAGTCAAGCCTGTTTCCATTACAACGCGACATTGTTTGGTGGAGGCGCCGGGTACACTGTGCAACAGCTGCATCACCGTGGCTCCGATTAGGCAACGTAAAAGCCGTCGCTTACACGGACTGGAACCGGAATAGAAGGGATACACCGAGTACATCCTTCCAAAAGTCCGTATTATCAGAAGAACGATGGAGACGAAACCAGCAATAAGCCAGCTGCACATCAGACACCCGTCGGTGTTCTCTGTAGATGCTGGACAGGACCCCAAAAAATGGCTAAAAGGGTTCGACCGAGTCGCCAAGTACAACAGTTGGGATCATACGATGTGCTTGGCCAACGTTTATTTCTACCTGGATGGAACAGCCCAGCAATGGTTCGAAAACAACGAAGACAAGTTGAATGACTGGGAGACGTTCCAGGAGGAACTTAAGAAGACGTTTGGAGACCGCCAGCGACAAATCCGCTCTGCGGAAGAACAACTGGAGAACCGGGTCCAACGACAGGGTGAGCCGACACAACCGTACATTCAGAGTGTTTTGGCCCTGTGTAACGTAGTCAATCCGAACATGACTGAAGCGGACAAAATCACGCACCTAATGAAGGGAATTGCAGAAGATATGTACCAAGCTCTTCTGATAAAAGTCGTCGCTACGACAGAAGAGTTCATCAAGTGGTGTCAGCGTATTGAAGAGATCCAACAAAGGAGGGTTGGACGCAAGAAGTACGACAGACTTCCGAATGTAGTCCCTATGGCCGTTGTGGAAGACCAGCAGGACTTGGCTTTTCTCATACGACAAATCGTGAGTGAAGAATTACAACAGTGCATGGCAGCCAGGACTATAAGACCGAGCGATCATCAGATTATGGCCATGGATGTGAGCCCTGTAAGTCACGAGGTAGCCGACGCCGCTGAGGACGAGGTATTTCAAACATTAGCTCCTGTCTGCCCCGTCAATCGCACCCGACGTGAAGAATGGCGTCGCCCTGCAATGACTTACGCTGCAGCCCCCAAACGGCAGCCCATGAACCGACCGACGCGACCACAACCAACTCCCCCGGTAACTATGACGCCCCGCAGAAGAACAGACGTCTGGAGGACAGAAGACAACACACCACTGTGTTTCCACTGTGGACGCCCTGGACATGTCGTATGCTACTGCAGAGAGAGGAGGCGAGTATTCGATGATTATTTTGCCGCAAGACGTCAGCCGTCGGAGCAGTTCTATCCAAGGCAGTCACCTGCTGATGAGTTCAGTCGACCTATGGGAAGAAGCCCATCGCCGTACCCTAGACGAGGTCGCTCCCTGACGCGCCGCAGCCGTTCACCGTCGCCGTACAGAGGTACCAGCCGCTCCCTTAGCCGCCGCGCCCAGGAAAACTAAGCGAGGCGACCATCTACGGAGGTGAGGCCGCCGCAGATGAAAATCCTCCATGGACGACAGTCGCCAAGATGTCGGGAAATCTCATCGACATCATAATCGACGGCCAACCTGTCCGGGCACTTGTTGATTCAGGAGCCTCTTTTTCTGTATTATCGGACAATTACCGCCGCACACTAAAGAAGACAATGTTCTGTGATACGGGAGCAACTGTGCTGAAGGTCGCGAATGGAAAGTACGTCCATCCAGCAGGAACTTGTGTCGCAAGAATAACCATCAACAACAGGACGCAGCCGTTTGAATTTTTCGTGTTAACAGAATGTAGTCACAATGTCATCCTCGGATGGGACTTCCTTCAGGCATCTCAAGCTATAATTGACTGTGGAAGATCTGAGCTGCAAATTGAAGAAGTTGTTCCGCCAGATACACGTAATACAGAATTTTCTGGGAAATTATTCGTCGTTGACAATGTGACGATACCGCCGTTGACAATGAGAAGAGTTGCAGTCACAAACACAGATGACTGGTTAAACTGCGAAGTTCTTGTTGATAGTAAAAAGTTTATCAGGCTCACAAAAGAAATTTACATACCAGCCGCTATCATAAGCATTACCGGTGGTCAAGGAGAGATTTGGATCACAAATTGTCACGAGCAGTCACAACTTATCCCCAAGGGAATGTGTATCGGGACAGCTGAACCAATCCAGGACGGTGAGCTCAACGTCATCAATGAAGACCCATGCCCTGCTATTAGTACAGACAACATGCTGGAGGAAACAAACGTGGAATTGCCCATAGGGCCTGGACTGACCAAGGAACAACGCCTGCGGGTGTTAGGTATACTACGCCAATTTTCGGGTGCATTCACACCTCAGCAGGGGAAAAGTCAGACGAAACGGCCCACGATAAAGCACCGTATCAATACTGGGGACCATCGGCCAATTAGCCAGCGTTCGTATAGAGTGTCGCCAGCTGAAAGACGGATAATTCGGGAGGAAGTGGAGAAGATGTTGCGAGATGACATTATTCAACCTTCGGAGAGTCCTTGGTCGTCTCCGGTGGTCCTCGTAAAGAAGAAGGATGGCACGTGGCGATTCTGTGGCGACTACCGGCGGCTGAACAGTATCGCAAAGAAAGATGTTTACCCATTGCCGCGTATTGATGACACCTTAGACTGCTTGAAAGGAGCTACATACTTCTCAACTATGGACATGCAGACAGGTTACTGGCAAATCGAGGTTGACGAAGCTGACTGGGAGAAGACGGCTTTTATTACACCTGACGGCCTCTATGAATTTAAAGTAATGCCATTTGGATTATGTAATGCTCCCGCCACATTCGAACCCATGATGGACAACTTACTTCGACACCTTAAGTGGACGACGTGTCTCTGCTATTTAGATGACATTGTCGTTTTCTCGAAAACATTTGAAGAACATCTGAGTCGCCTGTCAACTGTGTTGAAGTGTGTTCAGGCTGCAGGTCTCCGCCTCAATCCAAAGAAGTGCCTCTTCGTCGCCAAAGAGATAAAAATCCTGGGGCACCTAGTCAACGGAGATGGTGTCCGTCCTGATCCAGATAAAGTAAGGGCAGTCACAGAATTTCCAACTCCTCAGCACATTCGTGATGTGAGAAGTTTTCTCGGGCTGTGCTCATACTACCGACGTTTCATAAAAGGATTTTGTAACAAGGCACGTCCATTACAAGAACTTCTGCAGGGAGACGCCAAATTTTACTGGTATGAGACAAAAGAAAGAACTTTCCGAGCACTTAAGGAGGCTCTAACTTCCGCACCAGTGCTAGCCTTGTACGACGAGAATGCAGAAACGGAACTTCACACAGACGCCCAGTGGCTATGGGATTGGTGCAGTGCTTGTACAAGTTCAGGAAGGTGCCGAAAAAGTTATAGCCTATGCATCAAGAGTACTCTCAAAGTCCGAGATAAACTACTCTACAACTGAAAAAGAATGTCTCGCGGTTATCTGGGCTATCAACCAGTTCCGGCCGTATTTATTCGGCAAACCATTCACCGTCGTGACAGACCACCATTCTTTGTGTTGGCTGACTAGCTTGAAGGATCCATCAGGTCGACTAGCAAGATGGGCACTAAGACTCCAAGAGTACGATGTCACAGTGGTATTCAAGAACGGGCGTAAACACAAGGATGCCGACTGCCTTTCGAGGAATCCATTAGTGGAACACAACAGCATTAATGAAATTTCAGCTCTCACTGAATTAGATGACGTTACAGCTGAACAGAGGGAAGATCCAACACTATTAAAAATGATAGAGGCCTTGGAGAAAGAAGAACCGACCAATGGAGAGTTCCAACTTATAAACGGAACATTGTACTAGAGCAACTACGATCCACTGGGCCCCAAATGGCTACTTGTTGTTCCAGCTCATCCCCAGCCAGCTATTCTCAAATATTTCCATGATGCTCCAATATCCGGTCATCTGGGATTCGTGAAGACCCTAGACAGAATCAGACGCAGGTGTTACTGGAAAGGTCTCTACCGATCTGTCAAGCACTATGTGAGTCACTGTAAAGAGTGCCAACGACGGAAGCATGTGCCGCAATTACCTCCAGGACAACTCGTACCGATTCCGCCGGCAGCAGCTCCATTCCACCGAGTTGGGATCGATCTTTTAGGGAGGTTCCCGAAGTCGACAACCGGTAACCGTTGGATAATAGTCTGCACTGACTACCTCACACGCTACGCTGTCACCAAACCTGTGCCGACTGCAGAAGCTCCAGAGATCGCAAAATTCCTTGTAGAAGACATTATTTTGAAGCATGGAGCACCACGTGTCATAATATATGATCGTGGAAAAGTATTCCAGTCAAAACTAGTATCAGAGGTAATGTCACGGTGCAACATTGTCCACAGAATGACAACTGCATACCATCCTCAGACAAATGGTCTTACGGAAAGTTTTAACAAAACGTTAGCCGACATGCTGTCGATGTACGTCGATGTTGAGCAGAAGGATTGGGATACAATTCTGCCAGTCGTGACATTTGCTTACAATACCGCAAGACAAGACACCACAGGCTTCACTCCGTTTTTCATGCTCCATGGCCGTGAAGCTGCGACGATAATGGATACACTGTTCCCGTTCCAACCGGACGATACTCAGGATGACTATGTTAAACAGCTCATCACCAGGGTCGAAGAAGCAAGATAGCTGGCTCGCATACGGACACTGAACGCCCAGGAGAAGGACCGTCAGCGGTATAACGACAAGCACCGACCTGTTGTGTACAGCCCAGGAGATCTGGTATGGATTTTTACCCCTGTACGGAAGGTTGGACTGTCAGAAAAGTTATTGAAGCGATACTTTGGTCCGTATCGTGTCATACGCCGCCTATGAGACGTCACATACGAAGTTGAGGATTATGAGCCGTCATCGAAACGTCAAAAACGAAGAGACATTGTTCACGTCCTGCGCATGAAGCCTTACTACGATCCTGAAGAGCAGGTAGACGAAAATGGCTTCTTGTTCAAGGACTTTAAGGGCGGTAATGTGCCTGATGAAGCCACGACAGGAACGTCTGTCGTCGATAATCGCGGAGAAGGGAAGGATTCTCTTGAACTGTCATACAGAGGACCCATGACACGGTCAAGATCCAGGACATTGCAGCTGGCTCCACAGGGATCATAACAGCGGGTCGCTGTTTCTCCAGGAGAGGGAGCAATGCCGCGAGAGACGAAGAACACCAACTGCCGGCGTGGCGCACGGGATAGCGTCACGGACTGCGGAACAGAAGGTCGCCGCTTCAGTCCCGCCCACCGGCAAAAATTTATTTCTTTGTAATTAACAATTCCAGGAGGTTCTACATCTTTCTTATGTTCACTTGTAAATTCTTCCACTTTCTTATGTTAACTGTTCTTCTAATTTCTGGTAAATTATGTCTGTGTATAAATAGCAGAGCACTCTGCCTGAGAGGCAGTCAGTGCTGTGTGTATGTTGAGTTCGTAATAAACGTGCTTTCAGTATAAGTGCTGTGTTTAGTTGCCTTCGAAGTCAAGCCTGTTTCCATTACAACGCGACAATATTAGTAAGCTTACCATAAAAAATGTTCAAAACAAGATTTCATTAATACATTTTTTTGATTCTTCTAATGAGACCGGTGTACATTGTAATGGCAGCTACTGAAGTAAGAAAAGAGTTTTTCGTCTTTGGCATATTATCTGAGTTGAATGAAGAATGGTAATAGCTGAGTTGAGATATGCAGTTGCAAGTGTGATCTTGCTTATCAGCAATTCACAGCCCTCTAATTTTATATTATTATTTATGAATGGGAGAGTTGTCGGATTAGAGAAAACATTCAGGTGAGTTTGTTGATTGCTTTGTCAGTTGTTACACAAAATTTAATTTGTGGTATTCCATCGTGGCGGATTTTCCAACAGACTTACAGGTCTTTTCTTTTCCATATAGCGGGTGGTAGCATAATTGTTTCTTTCGCACCTGTTTTTGCCGTTGCGTTTGAAGTTTTCTTCGGAGACGATTAGTTATCCTTGCCAAGCTCAGCATCATCTTCTCTGGCTGCTGACCTTTCGCGGGATCGACGCTACCAGTGGCGGCGCGTCCTACGTGTTCATTGGTTCAGAGAACCCCCGGAAAAAAGCTCGTCATGAAAAAACTATATATATATGAATTGCTGTTCGTTAGTCACGCTAAAACTCTAGAACGGCTGAACAGATTTGGCTAATTATAGTCTTGAAATATTCGTATAAGTCCAGGGAAGGTTTAAACGGTGATAAAACATGGAAAAGTTGTCCGGAAAAGAGGAAAATCGGGAAAAACTGAAACAGTTTTTTCCAGTGAGCTATCAATACCGTTCGTCCAACTGCGATAAAATTTTGTACATTTCATGTTGAAAGAAAGAGGAATGTTCGAATCAAATAAAAATTTGGAAAACTTGCCCAGAAAGTAGGAAATGTAGGAAAAACAGAAAGAGATCTTTTTTCTATGAATATAATCAATTGCCACAGGGTTGTAAGAGCATCACTTGAGTACGGCTTGACAGAACATGGTCTGTATGAAATAATTGTTTTTTGAAAAATCTACCGGAAAATTGAAAAATTTGAGAAAACCTGAAAGTGCGTTTTTCAATGTGTTTTTGATTGAATTCAGTACTATAACTGACTATTCGTACGATGGAGTGGGGTAATTCTTTTTTTTTTTTTTTTTTTTGTTCTTGGAAAAGTTGTCAGTAAAAAAAATAGGGACAGTTAAAAAGAAAAGAAGCATAATTCGAACCAAGTTCCTTTTTCAATGTGTTTCTAAATGTACTCAAAACTATAAGTTGAGAACCGGTCACCCTATTGCGATAAAAGTTTGATTATTCGACGTTCAACGAAAGATGAACGTTCTTCTGAATTAAAAAATTGGGAATGTTACCCGGAAAATTTGAAGATTCGGAGAAACGGAAAGAGCTTTCTTCAATGGGATCTCAATATCATTCCTCTGATTACCATAAAATTTTGTATATTTGACGTTCAAAGCAAGAGTAACGTTCTTATGAAATAAAAATTTGGAAAAGTTTCCCGGAAAATTAGAACATTAAGAAAAAATAGAAAGAAATTTTTGTATGAAACATTAATACTATTCATGTGATTGCGAGAAAATTTTGCACATTCGATGTTCAAATCGAGAGGAATGTTTAAGTGAAGTAAAAGTTTGGAATAGTTGGTCAGAAAATTTCTGAAAAAGTGAAAGAGCTCTTCTCTTTGGGATATCAATAGCATTCGTACGATTGAGATAAAATTTTGCACATTTGACGTTCAAAGCAAGAGTATATACATATTAGCAATTGCCAAGTATTGCCGGGTCGACTAGTCTATATATATATATGAATTACTGTTCGATGGTCTCGCTATATCTCGAGAACGCCTGAATCGATTTGGCTAATTTTAGTCTTGAAATATTCGCGTAAGTCCAGGGAAGGTTTAAACGGTGATAAAATATGGAAAAGTTGTACGGAAAAGAAGAAAATGGGGAAAAACTGAAACAGTTTTTTTTCCAGTGAGCTATCGATACCGATCGTCCAATTGCGATAAAATTTTGTATATTTTATGTTGAGGAAGGTTCGCATCAAGTAAAAATTTGGATATACCTAAGTCACCCGGAAAGTAGAAAAATTTAGGAAAACCGAAAGCGATTTTTTTCTATGAACAAATATAAATTGTCGTGTGGTTTTAAGAGCATCACTTGAGTACGGCTTCACAGGACTACGTTTGTATGATTTTTTATTTTATTTTATTTTATTTTATTTTTTTTTTTTTTTTTGGAAAATGTGCCGAAAAATTGGAAAAATTGAGAAAAACTGAAAGTGCGTTTTTCATTGAGTTTTTGATTGAATTCAGCACTATAACTGACTATTCGAACGACGGAGAGGGGAATTTATTAAAATAAAATTTTGGAAAAGTTTCGCGGCAAATTGAAAAATATAGAAAAAATAAAAAGAGATTTTTATGAAATATCGACACCATTCATCTGATTGCGATAAAATTTTGCACATTCGACGTTCAAAGCGAGAGGAAGGTTTGAGTGAAGTAAAAGTTTGGATTAGTTGGCCAGAAAATAGGAAAATTTTTGGAAAACTGATAGGTACTTCTGGTTTTCTGCCGTTCTATCAAATTTTTACAAAAGGTTCAATGCATTTGTAAAAGTTAATTATAACTTTTGAAAAATAGTTAAGAAGTGAAAGAGTAGTTATTATTCGATATTTCGCTTTATATACTTCAAATCAAACAATATCTTGGATTACACACTTTCTATAGTATCTTATCCAGTACTTCAGCACTCAAGTTATCTCCACACCAGATTTCACCACAATAGATTCAGTGATTAATGTTTTAGCGAGACTAACGAACAGCAATTCATTTTTATCTTTGACAGATCATATATGGGTTCAGATCGTGTAAAGAGAATTTTACTCTTTCAAAGTATATTTCTGAACGCAGCCAATACAAGAACCAAGTCATTATATTACATGTTTTAAATGTAAATTTTTCATGAACTTCCACGAATGTGACATGAACATTATCTTGGACATGTGTGCGTGATTTGCCCACTCTTTTCGTCCACTATCGACCCGATACTTAGACTATCTGATGATACCCTTATACAGCTACTGGGTCTAAAATAGATATGTTTAAAATTAATATGATTTATATTAAGAGGTTGGTAATACAAAGTTCACCGGGTCATCTAGTAAATAAATAAAATAAAAAGTGTTCAAATGTTTGTATAGCTTATGGGACTTAACTACGGGGTCATCAGTCCCTAAACTTACAAACTACTTATGAACTAACTAAGACTAAGGACGGCACAAATATCCATGCCCGAGGGGGGGATTCGAACCCCCGACCGTAGTGGCCGTGCAGACCGTGACTGGAGCGCCTCAGTCCCCTCGGCCACAGCCGCCGGCAATAAAAAGTGTTTTTCAACTATCACTGTTCGTTTCCTTCTTGTATCAGACCATTTTATATGCACATTCAAAGTATTTCTATCGCATAAAAACATCCTACGTCGCGGAGACAGCACGTATACGAGTCGTAGCGCAGCCGCTTAATGTGGCCGCAGTGTTGCAATGCGCATGCGCGGCTGAGGTTCAAATTCTCTTCTGAATCCCCTGGAGTCAGCATATGAGCGCTCCCGCGGCAGGGAGGGGCGAGGGGAAACGCCGCTTTTAACATTGGCGGTGGAGCTGGTAGAGGCGCCAGCTCCTGGCTACTCGAGCTTGGCGGTTACGCACGAATGGCCCTGAAGCAAAGACAACGGAGCTATTACGCACCTCGCTTTGCAGATTCATTTTGTCACAGTAACTTAACAGTGTAATCAGTCACTTACTGTGTTGTAGAGTTCTTGTGCACATTCATATGTTATTGGTGTTTGTTATCAACGAAAAAGAAAAAACGTTCAGTATCTTTTAGAAACAAATTTCTCAGCTTTAAGCTTGGAAGAGAAGTATGAAACAACGAAGCTTGGTAGACCGGCGTCTCAGCTCGAGTAGAAGCAAGCGCAAACAAGCTAAGACATCCTGCAAATCTTTTAACGAAAATATATCTAAAGGGCGGGGAGGAGGGGGGGGGGGCAAACCATGGCGCTTTCCCCAGACGCCACTCATGGATGTGCGCCAGATTGTTTCTTTGGACGCCGATGTATCGACGCAGCCTGCGGCGCCACGATCAAGATCCAGCACTCCAAACAGTGAAGCCCAGTCATGCGAAGCAGCAGCCACCACTGGAGACTACACGGTCTGTGGGACTGGCTTCAGTAGCCTATTATGGTGGGGAGGTGTTCTTGAGTGCGGTTCACATAAGGGCACTTCAAGGGGAGATTTCTAACACGTTCGTTGCTATTTGTTGTTTGTTTTGTGTGGGTTCTCTTGCCTGCGGTTCCGTCAAGGGCTCTGTTTCTCAGCTGAGGTGTACGAGCCTCGTTCTATCTTGCGTTAGGCTTGCACCTGGCTGCCTCAGACCCTCGCCTGCGCGCCTCCAAGCGTCTGTTGTTTTAAGCAGCGTGGATGCGTGTAGTGCCCTTTCACTTTACAAACATTTGCTAAGCACACGATTACCAAACGACGCGCGCAAGAGTTGTTTCGCGCGTCTAGCATTTTTTTTTCTTCTAATAAAACCCCATGTCATTCCAAGCATTCTCTATCTACATTATTCCGTGATTTATTAAGTTTTTAAATTTATACTGACTTTTTGATCATCCGGTATGTGATGCAGCCTTGTAATGTTACTGTCCCTGTAAAGGTTGATTGATAAGTTTAAGCAATTTTGTGTCTCTTTTATTAAAGCATTCATTCTCTATTCTGTTATGAAGCTTTATAATGCTTCTGAAAATTTAAAGGTTACCTGCGAAGTTTTAGAAATGTTGTGTCCCTTTTATTAAAGCATCAATTGTCTGTTGTGCTAAGCAACCTTGTAATGCTTCTCAAAATTTAAAAGTTGGTTGCGAAGTTTAAAAATTTGATGTCCCTTTCTTACAGCAAATATTGTTTAAGCTGTGTCATGTTGTTTGGCTGATTCCTCCAAAATTAAAAAGGTGGTTGCGATGTTGTTTTAGAAATTTGGTGTCTCGCTCTTTTAAGGCAGTGATTATTTAATTTTAAGTATCCTGTCCTGTGAGCATTAATTGTTTTATTGCACAAATATGCTCCATCTTATTTATTGTTTCTTACACAAAAAACTTATTTTTAGTCTTGAGCTAAATATAAAGCGCCTTTATTTTCCCCTTCTATTCTTCTTGTGACCCACGTTTGAGATTACACTACCACATATAAATTCAGATGTTGTCTTACAAATTAAACACGCTGCACATAGATATAACGGAATCTATGATACGTCTTATTTCATATCTTTATTGATTTAATGTTAATATTCAGAGTTTTCGTATGTTAGTTTGGAATTGTAAAATTTCTAGAAGCCAAGTAGCAGTAGGCAAAGTAGCATGATGTAATCGATGCAAGGGGTGGAAGCAGCATAACAGATGTCACAGACCATGTATAGACAGTGAGAAAGCGCGGCAGTGTAGCAGAGGCGTGATCTGATTGGCTGCCACATCCCATCTCGCTGCTAACATTCCTACATTTCATTTATTAATATTTAAGAAAGTAAACATTAGATAATACCGTAATTTGAATGTAACACTTTTCTGTTAATAAGTTTCCACTTGAACCCATTGGTACTTTGTTCATTGTAATTTATATAAACAAAATACTAGCGACGAATCTAGAACGTTAGTTTGGCGCCAAAAAAGACAGAGGCAGCAACTGACAGCCAATGCCGACATTGGAATTGTCAATATGTAGACCTTGTCTCATTACGGAGCATTACAAAAATTGTACACTTATTATCATGGCACTATTGTTTATTGTGAAGTGACTATCGTTCAATGTGCCGCTTAGATTTGTGGATTTCACTGAGCATGTGTAAACGTTGGAACAATAAATTTAAACTTACTTTGTTCACAAGATAAATCAATCAAAAATGAAGGCTATAACCTCCACAAAATACCTAGGAATTACTATTACTTCAGACTTAAACTGGGTCGCGGTGGAGTAGCCGAGCGGTCTAAGGCGGCTCGCTGCGGAGCGCGCGGTTGCTCGCCGTGGAGGTTCGAGTCCTCCCTGCGGCATGGGTGTGTGTGTTTGCCTTGGGTTAGTTTACCTAGGTTTAAGTAGTTTGTAAGCTACGGACTGATGACCACGCAGTTTGGTCCGATAGATTTACAAACATTTGAACATTCTGAACTTAAACTGGAAAAAAACATGTAGATACTGCCGTGCAAACCAGAGACTGCGTTTTACTGGCAGAACGCGGGACTACTAAAGAAACCGCATACACTACGCTTGTCCGTCCATTTTTAGAATATTGCTGCCCAGTGTGGGATCCTTATCAGGTGGGTTTGACGGAGGACATCGAAAGAGTCCAAAGAAGGGCAGCTCGTTTCGTATTGTCACGATACAGGGGAGGCACCGTTACGGAAATGATAGGGGTGTTTTAATTCAGCATCCAGGTGTTCCGGAGCAAGCTTTCAAGAAAAATGGCTCAACGCAAGTAAGAAGACCTCTGATGATGTCCGGCACAGCTCTGGACGAAACGTTAGGAGAAACTGAAAAGTTTATGGTCCACGGCCTTATAAACCGGAAGTTCTACCAGCAACTATGACAGCTAGTCGTGAAAGCCTTCATTGTATAATAAATTTAAAATCCTTTGGCATCCCATGTTTTATGAATAAAACCTGTTAGAGACCTTAAATCATTTTTACAGTATTTTTGCTTCAGACAACAAGAATGTGCGACCTGTGTGCTGAAACTGCGTAGAACATTATCTACTCCGAGATCTGAGGTCAGTAAGAACGAAGAATTGGTGGAACCTACGGCCCCTCATGCAGTATGCGGTACCTAGTGCAAAATATAGTGCATGCATCCCTTGTAATAGAAGTGAGGGGAAAGCGAGGCAAGTTTCTACATCTACATCTACATGGGATACTCTACAGATCACATTTAAGTGCCTGGCAGAGGGTTCATCCAACCACCTTTCTACTATTTATCTCCCATTCCATTCTCTAATAGCGCGCGGGAAGAAAGAACACCTGAATGCGTTCGAGCTCTGATGTCTCGTATTTTATTCTGATGATCATTTCTACCTAAGTAAGAGGGAGTCAACAATATATTTTCGCATTCGGAGAAGAATGTTGGCGATTGGAGTTTCGTAAGTAGCCCACGCCTCAGTAATAAACGCCGTTGTTGTAATGATTCCCATCCCAGGTCCTGTATCATTTTCGTAACGCTGTGTCCCCTGTATTGTGACAATACGAAACGAACTGCCCTTCTTTGGACTCTTTCGATGTCCTCCGTCAAACCCACCTGATAAGGACCCCACACTGGGCAGCAGTACTCCAAAAATGGACGAACAAGCATAGTGTACGCAGTCTCTTTAGTAGTTCTGTTGCAACTTTTAAGGGTTCTGCCAATAGAACGCAGTCTCTGGTTCGCCTTTCCCACGACATTATCTACGAGTTCTTTCCGCTTTAAGTCGGAAATAATATTAATTCCTAGGTATTTAGTGGAGTTTACAGCCTTCACATTTGATTGATTTATCTTGTAAACAAAGTTTAACGGATTTCTTTTCGTTCTCATGTGGGCGACTTCACACTTCTCATTATTTAGAGTCTATTGCCAATTTTAAACCATAGTGATATCTTATCCAAATCGTTCTGCAGTTGCTTTTGATTTTCAGATACTTTTACTAGACGGTAAATGACGGCGTCATCTGCAAACAACGTAAGAGAGCTACTTAGATTGTCGCCTAAATCGTTTATGTAAAAAAGGAACAGCAGAGGACCAATAACACTACCTTGTAGAACGCCCGATATCACCTCTGTTTTAGTCGATGCTTTACCATCTATTACTACGAACTGTGTTCTATCTGGCAGTAAATCCCCTATCGAGTCGCAAATTTGGGGCGATATACTATAACCACGCAATTTGATTAAAAGCCGTTTGTGACGTACAGTGGTAAAAGCCTTCTGGAAATCAATATATACGGAATTTGCGAACCCTTGACGATAGCACCCGTCACTTCGTGTGAGTAAAGAGCTAATTGTGTTTCCCATAATCGAAGTTTATAAGTGGGTAGAAGATTATGCTGAGAGACTGTTAGGAACTTTCCTACTAGACAGTTTTAACATCATTTGTACCTACATCTAATATATACTACGCAATCCAACGTAAGGTGCGTGGCGGAGGGTACACTGTACCACTACTAGGCATTTCCTTTCCTATTCCACTCCCAAATAGAATGAGGAAAAATAGAATGCCTATTTGCCTATTTGCCTCTTATCTTGTCTTTGTAATCACTAGGCAAATGTAAGTAGGCGGCAAAAGATCGTAATACACTCAGCTTCAAATTCCGGTCCTCTAAATATCCTCAACAGAAATTCACGAAAAGAACGTCGTCTTTCCTCCAGTGATCCCAAATTGAGTTGCCGGAGCATTTCCGTGACACTCGCGCAATGGTCGAACCTACCGGTAACAAATCTAGCTGCTCGTCTCTGAACCGCCTCTATGTCTTCCTTTAAACTGATCTGCTACGGGTCCCAAACACTTGTGCAATACTCAAGACGTGGTCGTACAAGCGTTTTATACGCGGTCTCCTTTACAGATGAGGTACATCTTCCCAAAATTCTCCCAATAAACCGAAGTCGGCTGTCCGCCTTATATATAAAGACTTGCCGGCCGCGGTGGTCGAGAAGACTGAGGCGCTCCAGTCACGGTCTGCACGGCCACTACGGTCGGGGGTTCGAATCCCCCCTCGGGCATGGATATTTGTGCCGTCCTAGTTTGTAAGTAGTTCATAAGTAGTTTGTAAGTTTAGGGACTGATGACCCCGTAGTTAAGTCCCTTAAGCTTAACAAACATTTGAACATTTATAAAGACTTGCTCTCGGCCAGTGACCATTGTCTCCCCCCTTGGTGAACTGTTTCATTTGAAGAGACATTTAAATTAAATTAAATTTGTACCAGGCTAGTTGTAAAGCGAATAACGGTCATATCGGATCTTCCGCAATCATCGCCTGCACGGACCGTAAGACCGTCACCTGCGCCAAGCGACAAGGTGACACTGACAGCAACAGGCAGCGTCGCCGAGCAAGCGACCTCGTTGCCCCGCGAAAAGCAGTCCATCAGTGGAGGCTTCCTGCAGCGCTGCACATTTCGGCCTACGCTCGGAGCCAAGACTAGCACCGCTACTCGATGTCGCTGGCTGGGCGACATGCGTGCGACGGACTGGGCGCACTTTTTTGCGGCGCCCGGCGCCTCCGCCCCTCCCCTCCCCTCCGCCCCTCCCGCGGCCGGCGGTGGGCGTGGCCTGCGCGGGCCCCGCCCCCGGCCCTGGGTGCGTGCGCACATCTGCCGCCGGCAGCTGTCCGGCCTCACACCTCGGCGCTCGCTGATAAACGACCGCCTGTGACACCCGAGCCACAACACGCGAGCAGGGAAGGCTGAAGGCACCAGCTGCCACCTCGCTCTGAGGCGGCAAAACTCGTCACGACACACAGTGGATACGCAGAGCCTTCCCAAGAGTGGGCAACGTCTTTAAACTGCTCACTTGCTATACGCACAGTCTAACACATACAGTCACGAAATTCCAACAGGTTTTTGTTATACCGCACGACAGCAGCGCTCGAAGCGGCTGGCGAGGTACATTTCTCAATACGATACCGGACGAGTGTGAATAGTATCGTTTAAACTGATTTTAACATACCTGTACTTTATAAGACAAGGAAGGTACGTAGTGTCATAAAAATCAGTAATAACTAGAAATAACTGCTAATTTGTCTCTGTTAGGTTCATAAAAACCAGTGTAACGTATAAAACGCCACTTTGCAGGTTAGTTTATATAAGATTGTCTCGAAATCTAATCAAGAATTTAATGTTTTATTAAAACAAAAATGGCTAATTAACAACAGAACGTCGGTTTTTTTACTCAGAAGCGACAAGGCTTCTTCCCTACAATTCCAGTCAAATCAGTAAGTATTGAACGTAAGAAACTTATATAGAATACAATGCGTAAATTACTTAGGGTATCAGATCAGCCATTACCGCTGTAGCTGAAGGAAAATCCTCGCAAGCGTGGGGAAAAAAAACAAAAACAAAAAAAAAAAAAAAAAAAAAAAAAAATAAATTAAAAAACCAACAACCGTTTCCCAATAGATCAGAATCCAGTTTCACAATTGTTGCTATATCTGAGCCACAATCGGCAAGAATATTCAAGACAACTACAATCGAAAGTATACACGTTTATAATAAAGATGAGTGAATTGGAAGTGTCCTAATCATTACACTCCACATCGAATTTTTACAAGTCAATGAAAGTGATTGTATATAATAACAGACCGCAACATGAATCAATGTTTCTCGTCTGTTTATATTCTCTTAATTTCAGGGGAATTGCCTGAAAAATATACACATATTCTTAAGTACTTCCTCACGAATAAGTTGTTGTTTATATCACTGAATCAGGAAAATTCGGCTGCTTTTACCCTTATTTCACGATTATGTACGTCGCTCGATATTTTATCAATGTTTGGAACGCAAAAATTAGAAAAACTATTTGGTTAATTCCGTAGAAAAGTAATTATAAACAAACATTCTCTTACGGCGCCTTGCCCACCACTAGGAGCGCTAGTGTCGTTGCATGTCTGACAGCAGTTAGTGTCGCGTAAGACTGCGGCATCCGTCAGTAGTGGCACACAGCGACACCCGTGCGTCTCTTTGGCCAGTGCACACCACCTCAATGACGAATCCACTCCGAGTACAGTGGTTGAGAATGAATGGGTATTGTAAAATCAGGCATATTGTCTGTAAGGAGTGCAACTGATGTAATTGTTTAGGATGGAGACATTTAAACAACGTACTTACATGCCACAATCCCTATTTTACCTTTATAGTTTTTGCCTTTGTCATGTACAATGGGGGACAGGAAGATTACCCGGATCGAATAACCGTTTATAGGGTACCGGTAAGTTTACTTACCATCCGTTTCTTTATACAGAAAATGCTGTTTAAGCAGACCTTCATTATAAGAAATCACTTCCTTTAACGCTCTCTGGCACAAATAGTTACCCTTTTTGATTTGCCTTCTCGCCGTCTTCTATAAATGCAGCAAGTAGGGAATGTGGTAAGCATTCTTACCGTTGAGAGTATCTGGATGTGGTATTGTTTACAACACTATGCACTCAACAATAACTTGTGCAAGTCAGAAACTCTTAAGGTAACTGCATTGAAAGGTAAGGGAATAATTCTATGCCCATTTCTGCGTACATTGTGGTATATAGTATCATTTAATTCTGTTGTATTTATTACGAAAATTGGCTGAAACTTTGACCAAGGTAGAAAGAATACCCGAAAGTTGTTCATTTGTGAACTAAGATTTATCGGGATCTAAATGTTCAAATGTTTGTAAATCTATCGGGTCATCAGTCCGTAGCTTACAAACTACTTAAACCTAGGTAAACTAACCTAAGGACAAACAAACACACCCATGTCCCAGGGAGGACTCGAACCTCCACGGCGAGCAACCACGGGTTCCTAGCGAGGCGCTTTAGACCGCTCGGCTACTCCACCGCGGCTTATCGGGATCTCTAATGAATACCGGCTAAGATGTTAACAGCGTTATAATCATACACAGGTCACCTAAAATAAGATTACAAATGATTTCAATAACGAAAGTGAATATTTGTCGTAAATTTACTAGTTGAAACACCCCCTAAAATTGCTTGTAGTCCCGGTGTTATTATTTCTTAGCTAACAGTTCCGTTTTGATGTAGGCCTTATCATGTCTGACCAAAGAAAATTACACAAGATCCTCTATAACAAATGTTCTTCAGGTATCTGTACAGGATACAGTTAAGAATAATATGTTTCCTGCACAGATACCTGAACAACGGCAATAATTGCTCGACACCGGTTGTAAATAAACCTTGCAAATGGTTGCTGTTTACTTTTCCAACCTGTAAAACACAGATGCTGCAATGGATAAAACATTTAATTTCTCTTGTCGTAGACAAGAAATAAAAGTATTTCAATTTCAATTTTGGACCTTCATAGCACTGCCCTATAAAAGGATAATTTAGAGCCCAAGAGCAGAGCATTAAGTATACCCTAGTTCTAAATCTAGCGGTCTTCGGAGCTTGATTTTGGTATTGACATCGTTAAATCGAAGCAAATAGTTACAGTATATGTCGAGATTCATAGCAGCTTAAGTGACGTATCATTTACTCTGAAAAACGTTATTCTAGCACGTGAAGCCTTGAGGTGTAAGAATTCCACATGGGTAGATCTACTACAACGAACCGCTTCTTACATACGTTTCATTCGCTGAATGGAACCGGGCGCCGTGGCCCAGCGCGCCCGGTCAGAGGGCTGAACGCTCTCTGTAATAAAACACCACGAACAGACACGATCAGCGACCACGAGGTACAAATAAATAAATAAGTAAATAAAATAAAATGTTTACGAAAACAAGGGGCGCGAGTTGGAGTACCACTGAGGTCAATTGATTTTTTATTTTTTAGACCTCTTGCAGATAATTCTTAAAACATTAATTCGCTAAAAATATGTGTAGTTGCAGGCTTTTATAGAATTTCAGAAGTTTCTATTTTATAATAATCTAATATTTAATCAGATAGATACGTGTTTATAGAATACTACTGAAAATGGGTGTAATTAAATATTTAATAAAGAAGATATTGGATAAAGTAAAACCAATATAATTTAATAACAAAAAGCATCTAAAGCAAGAAAAATTTGCACCGCGATAAAAATAAATAAAATAAATGTTTTCGTGGTATCAGAGCCGATGCACACGACTTAACCATGTTAATCACTTTAATACATGGGTTAAAGAGCAATGAATCTCGACATATAGTGTACCTTGACTATTCGGTTGCTTCTATTTCACTCTAGTGGATATGATGGGGTATCTAGCAGAATTCTAAAGTACTGTTCTCCACATGTTAGCACAGTACTAAGACATATTTTTAATTGTTCCTTTCAGAATGTTCAGTTTCCTGACAGATTAAAGGTAGTGAAACCACTTTATAAAAAAGAGGAAAGGGATAATGTAGACAACTATAGACCTATTTCTATGCCATAGGTGTTTTCTATAGTTATTGATTAATTGATTATTTCACTTTACATAATATGTTGTCAAACGCACAGTTTGGTTTTAGAAGTGGTTTAACGACTGAAAATACTATATTTTCGTTTCTCTGTGAGGTACTTGATGAGTTAAATAAAAGGCTGCGGACGTTAGGCGTCTTCTTTGATGTAACAAAAGCGTTTGATTGTGTTGATCATAAAATATTGTTGTATAAGTTGGAACATTTTGGAATACGAGGAGTAGCTCACAACTTGTTCACCTCTTACTTTAATTATAGACAACAGAAGGTAATTCTCCGTAGTGCAGAAAATGGCTGACGTACAAGCGCAATGGGGCACAATAAAGTGTGGGGTATCCCAGGGGTCTGTTTTGGGACCGTTGCTGTTTCTTATTTATATAAATGATATGACTTCCAGTATAATAGGTGATTGTAAAATATTTTTGTTTGCTGATGATACCAGCTTGGTAGTGAAGGATGTTGTTAGTAATATTGACACAATATCAAATAATTCAGTTCAAGAGATACGTTCATGGCTTGTAGAAAACAAGTTGATGTTAAATGACAGTAAAACTCAGTTTTTTAACCACTTCTAACACATAATTTCACGAAAGCTGACATTTTGATTACACATATTGAGAATATGATAAGAGACTGAACAGTTCAAATTTCCAGCTGTTCAGATAGACAGTAAGCTGTTGTGGAAAGCCCATGTTCAGGATCTTGTTCCAAAAGTAAATTCTGCTATATTTACCATTAGAACAATATCTGAAATAAGTGATTTTTCAACACGAAAAGTAGTCTACTATGCTTACTTTCACTCACTTATGACGTACGGCGTTATTTTTTGGGGTACCTCGACTGAAACGAAAAGGATATTTTTGGGCCGGCCGCGGTGGCCGAGGTGACTGAGGCGCTCCAGTCACGGTCAGCACGGCCATTACGGTCGGGGGTTCGAATCCCCCCTCGGGCATGGATATTTGTGCCGTCCTAGTTCGTAAGTAGTTTGTAAGTTTAGGGACTGATGACCCCGTAGTTAAGTCCCATAAGCTTAACAAACACTTGAACTTGAACTTGATATTTTTGGCTTAGAAACGGGCGGTTCCAGCAATATGTGGTGTAAGTTCAAGAACAGCATTTCGACCCCTTTTCAGTAGTCTGAGAATTTTGACACTGGCGTCACAATACGTTTTTTCTTTAATGTCGTTTGTTGTTAATAATATCAGCTTATTCCCACGTGTTAGTAGCTTTCACTCGGTGATACTAGACAGAAGTCGAATCTACATTTGTATCACCCCACCTTGACACTTGCGCAGAAAGGTTTGCAGTATTCTGCAGCATCCATTTTCAATAAGCTGCCACTAGAACTAAAGAATCTTAGTACTAACCCACACGCTTTCAAATCAAAATCGAATAGTTACCTCTTGGCTCACTGCTTTTATTCTGTCGAGGAACTCGTAGAAAAATTTAACAATGAAGCTAACTCATTTTTTTTCTTTATTGATTCTTTTCATATTGTCTTAAGATTGTCGTGTGCATAGGACTATTTAAAATTTTTCTATTTCTAAACTTTATGAATTGACTTGTTCCATGACTATGGACACTTACTCCTCAATTAGGTCCTGCGGAACTGAAAACCATATTATTATTATTGTTGTGTAAGCAGCAAGCTGAAGCTGCACAGATCGGTGGAGTTGGCAACACTCGCGCTTATGAACTTGGGCATGCTCAATGCTTTGTTATTGAACTTTCGGCCAGGTAATCTTCTTGTCCCCCATCGTACAACTAGTTTCGGCGAAACTATGTCGCCAGTCTCAAGTACTTCTGTATCAACTAAAAGACTTCTTAATAAAATGGTATTGAATTTCTAAATTTCCCTTAATTCACAAAAATAGATTTAAATATTGCCCCTGTTTGCTAAAATAATTAGAAAAAAGCCATGTTCCATGTGATAAGGTTGTTACTCTAGGAAAGATGTAAAAATTAATAAATAAAATAAAACTGTTACGGTTATTGGTGTGTAATTATGTAGGTGCGTTCTCTTAACCTTCTTACTCATATAAATGCCTGTGATCTTCTCCAGCCGGCCGCGGTGGCCGAGGGGACTGAGGCGCTCCAGTCACGGTCTGCTCGGCCACTACGTTGGGGGGTTCGAATCCCCCCTCGGGCATGGATATTTGTGCCGTCTTTAGTACTAGATAGTTGATAAGTAGTTTGTAAGTTTAGGGACTGATGACCCCGTAGTTAAGTCCCATAAGCTTAACAAACATTTGACTATTTTGATCTTTTCCAGTCCCTTCTTGGAGAGCGGTTGACCGGATTACATCATGCGTTACAGGTCCAGTGTGAAACATTTCACTGTTTTCTACTGCCTCTGAACTAACTGCAGTAGAAGCTATTGCTGACAACGTTCGAAGGATTTTTGATCATGGATAGTAAATAACCAAGCATCTTTGGGAACAAAAAAATGTTCGTTTCCAGATTACACCCTTGGTTAAGAACCAAATTTTCACACGGTGCTCTTGACAGATACTACGAGTACTTAGAACCGCGGTCGTGCAGAAACGGATGCGACAGCTCGACAAACTACAGAGTGAGGACGAGAGTACAAAAAATGTTCAAATGTTTGTAGAGCTTATGGGACTTAACTACGGGGTCATCAGTCCCTAAACTTACAAACTACTTATGAACTAGCTAGTATTAAGGACGGCACAAATATCCATGCCCGAGGTAGGATTCGAACCCCCGACCGTAGTGGCCGTGCAGACCATGACTGGCGCACCTCAGTCAAAATGTTCAAATGGTTGTAAAGTCTATGGGACTTAACTACGGGGTCATCAGTCCCTAAACTTACAAACTACTTATGAACTACTTACGAACTAGGACGGCACAAATATCCATGCCCGAGGGGGGATTCGAACTCCCGACCGTAATGGCCGTGCAGACCGTGACTGGCGCACCTCAGTCAAAATGTTCAAATGTTTGTAAAGTCTATGGGACTTAACTACGGGGTCATCAGTCCCTAAACTTACAAACTACTTATGAACTACTTACGAACTAGGACGGCACAAATATCCATGCCCGAGGGGGGATTCGAACTCCCGACCGTAGTGGCCGTGCAGACCGTGACTGGCGCACCTCAGTCCCCTCTGACACCGCGGCCGGCCGAGAGTACAAAACGAAACCAGGGACAAAGCGGAAATCTTGCTGAGCACACATTAATGCGACCACAGGGATTTAACCAAAAGGCATCGTGGTCAGTAATCGAGAACGATGTATCTACAGACGCATTCCGAACAGAGCAGACAGCGGACACTGCAGCCTACTGTTCATTACGTCACAGACTGGGACCAGGCCGCTAAAGCCGCGCGCAGCTTTACACATGATTTGCTTGTTGCGCCTCTGGCGAATGGAAGCGACGACTCTGTCGATGGACGGCTTTGTAGTTGTAGCGCTGACAGGCCGCCTCTCCCGTGTCCGCCTGAGGCAGGGATACCCGCTGTGCGTTATCTGCAGACCCAAAGAGCGCGGAAACGCACCTGGCACAGTACTGCGGACGAGGGGCGTGGCCGCTGCTCTGGCATGGAGAGGTGGCCACAGGAGAAGAGAGGGTGGGCAGGTGCTTCACCCGCAAACCATTCACGTTCCTACGGCAAAGCGCATTTCCTAAACACTGCAGTGAAAAAGCCACGGTCTAGCGATGTATACAGGGTGTCACAAAAAGGTACGGCCAAACTTTCAGGAAACATTCCTCACACACAAAGAAAGAAATATGTTATGTGGACATGTGTCCGGAAACGCTTGATTTCCATGTTAGAGCTCATTTTATTAAATCTCTTCAAATCACATTAATCACGGAATGGAACGCACAGCAACAGAACATACCTACGTGACTCCAAACACTTTGTGACAGGAAATGTTCAAAATGTCCTCCGTTAGCGAGGATACATGCATCCACCCTCCGTCGCATGGAAGCCATGATGCGCTGATGCAGCCCTGGAGAATGGCGTATTGTATCACAACCGTCCACAACACGACCACGAAGAGTCTCTACATTTGGTACCGGGGTTGCGTAGACAAGAGCTTTCAAATGCCCCCATAAATGAAAGTCAAGAGGGTTGAGGTCAGGAGAGCGTGGAGGCCATGGAATTGGTCCGCCTCTACCAATCCATCGGTCACCGAATCTGTTGTTGAGAAGCGTACGAACACGTCGACTGAAATGTGCAGGAGCTCCATCGTGCATGAACCACATGTTGTGTCGTACTTGTAAAGGCACAGGTAGAGTATCACGTATGTAATCATGATAACGTGCTCCATTTCTGGAAATCAGTCTCGATACAAACGTACCGCGCCACGGCTATTGCCCCGTGCTAATCCATACATCAAATGGGCATCTGCCAACTCCGCATTTGTAAACTTTGCACTGACTGCAAATCCACGTTCGTGATGAACACTAACCAGTTGATGCTACGTACTGATGTGCTTGATGCTACTAGTGTAGAGCAATGAGTTGCATGTCAACATAAGCACTTAAGTCAACATTACCTTCCTTCAATTGGTCCAACTGGCGGTGAATCAAATTCAAATGTTCGTATAGTCTATGGGACCCAACCACGGGGTCATCAGTCCCTAAATTTACAAACCACTTATCAACTACCTTATCCTTAGGACGGCACAAATATCCATGCCCGAGGGGGGATTCGAACCCCCGACCGCAGTGGTCGTGAAGACCGTGACTGAAGCGCCTCAGTCCCCTCGGCCACCGCTGCCGGCGGCGGTGGATCGAGGAAGTACAGTACATACTAACGAAACAATTGGGTATTTTGACAATTGCCTGCACGAATTATTGCAATTTACATTTAAAAAGAAATAATAAAATGTGCTCTGACATAGAAATTAAGCGTTTCCGGACACATGTCCACATAACATATTTTCTTTCTTTGTGTGTGAGGAATGTTTCCTGAAAGTTTGGCCGTACCTTTTTGAAACACCCTGTATACGGATACAATAGCGACAGTATTGTGTACACGAAGTATAAAATGCCGGCGCATTGTCAGGGCTGACGTCGGCACACTGGTGATTCACATTAAAAGTTTTCCGGCGTGATGGTAGCGAGATCCCAGAATACCACGTCGCGAAATGGAAGTCCGACTGCAGTCAGCTAAGCCCACACACAAAGTAGTCAACAGAAACGACAACGGGCCCCTTTCAAAGTATACACTAGCATAACATTCAAAAATAAAGCTAATCGGTTGTAGAGCTACAGGTTGATCACCATGCTTTGGGTATCAACTAAGGAAGCCTTCATCAGAAGTAAAAGTTTCTTGTTCCATGAAATGGAAATGTCACTAAAAATTTTTACTTCTGATGAAGGCTTCCTTAGTTGAAACCCAAACAATGGTTAAAGTGATCAACCTGTAGCTCTGCAACCGATGAGCTGTATTTTTTAATGTTACTCTTTCAGTAACCGTTGCTGTCTCAAAAGCCAAGTTTAAAATTGTAAGTAAACGCTAGCCTCGGTTGTGGTAGAAATACGTCAAAATACATAATTATATACCAGAAAAATTAAGAGAAGATTACACTGCCAAAATACCCTCACTCGCCGGACCGTTTTGGGACAAAGGGATGAAAATTACAATGCAAACATTTACGCTGGCGCTAATGGTAGGTGACTGGACCGCGAGCGGCTACAAATCAAATCCTTAAGACAATAGGCAAACGAAAAACATCAAACCAATCTTCTTCTTGAAACTACCTGGCAGATTAAAATTGTGAGCCGGAACCGGGACTCGAACCTGGGACCTTTGCCTTTCGCGGGCAAGTTGTGAGGCGGCATCGTGAGTCGTGTCGGGATAGCACAGTCGGTAGTGCGCTTGCCCGCGAAAGGCAAAGGTCCCAGGTTCGAGTCCCGGTTCCGGCACACAATTTTTAACTGCCAGGAAGTTTCATATCAGCGCACACTCCGCTGCAGAGTGAAAGTTTCATTCTGAAATCTTCTTCTTCTTTCTTGGCTCTACAGCTCATCATGAGCTTTGGAATCCTACAATTTCCTTCCATTTCTCTCGGTCCTTTGCCAACACTCTCCAGTTTCTATAGCCCATCTCCCTAAGATCTTCCATTACTTAGTCTTCCAACCTGGCTCTTGGTCGACCACGTCCTCTCTGCCTCCTGGCTCTCTTTGTAACACTCTTTTTGGTACTTCTGTATCATTCATGCGAGCCACATGAACCGCCCACCTCAAGCTGGATGATTTCACTATCCTTCTGAGGGATTGCTCTTTGAATAGGGCTGTATCTCCTCATCCATCTTCCTCTTTCATAGATTGGGCCGATAATTCGTGTAAGTACCTTTCTTTCTAATGCATCCAGTATTCCGTATCTTAATGTCCACATTTCAGAGACATATGTAAGCACTGGTCGTATAAGTGATTTATTGATATCAACAAATAATACAATTCCTTGAGACAATATTGTCTCGTTATACCAACGGTATTAAACATAAGGAGAGGCACTGAATTAAAATTTATGCTGTGGCCGGAATTCGAACCCGGGACATCCTACTTACTAGGTAGGTGCTTTATAGCTTTGGTATAACGAGACAATGTTGTCTCAAGGATTGTATTATTTGTTGATATTTATATCACCTCGGCCCGAGGAACAAGGCGGGATAGTTCCTACTCGTGTTCTTTGCTGGGGTGCCATTCCAATGTAGGAGAGCCCTGGCAATTTGATACGCATTTCACAGGAAACATGAGGCAGAATTAAAGTGCGTGGTGTGGAGGGAGACGTGCTTTAAGACAGTTCGTGTAGTTGCTTTGGCTACAACGCTGTGTTAGCTGAGTGGTCTAAAGCACCTACCTAGCAAGTAGGAGGTCCCGGGTTCGAATCCCGGCCACAACAAAAGTTGTAATTCAGTGCCTCTCCGTATGATTTATAGATAGTTAAACAATTAGGGCCGCAAATATTACGGCACACAGGAACATACCAAACAACACCCTGAACTTCTCCGACACAGAACACTCTATCACTGGAAGAAACTCGGGAGAGGAGAGTGTCTTGAAAGGTGTGGAAACAAGGCAGCTGCCACTGACACCGTCTCTTCACAGACCCCGCAGACACGTTCCTACACTCGCCACCAGTGACCGACAGTGCAGAGAGAGCCAGGGCCTTGCCAGCGTGCCGACCATCGGCAACCACAATGCCCTCGATGCTAGCAACAGAAACTGCAATCGACTCTACATGCGCAAATGATAACCTGACCTGTTCAGCAGCTCCAGATTTCAGGTCTGACTGAGCACCCCACAGAACGCAGTGGTCAGCCACCTTCGCTCTATCGCAGAGAGAAACTGCGTTTCATAGATTTGTCAGTGGTGATAAACATGCAACGCTACGTGAAGCATCTGCAGAAATCAATCTGCGGGCTACGACTGACGCATTCGCTAGAGCAGTCTGGCGTTAAGAGGCTACGGCACCAGACGACCGACTAGAGTGCGTCTGCTGACAGCGCTTCTACACCTGCATACGTCTACATACTCCGAAATCCAACCAAAGGTGCGTGGCAGAGGGTACTCAGTACCACTACTCGTTAGGATTATGCTGAAGCGATAGCTCCTTACTTAACAGCAATATACAAACGCTCTCTCAAAGAAGAGTCTGTACCAAAAGATTGGAAAGTTGCACAGGTAACAGCTACATTCAAGAAAGGCAGTAAGAGTAACCCACTAAAATACAGGCTTATTTCATTGACGTCAATTTGCAGCAGCGTTATGGATCATATACTGTATTCAAATATTATGAATTATCTCGAACAGAATGATCTATTGACGCAAGGTCAACACGGATTTAGAAAATATCGTACATGCGAAACACAACTGTCTCTTTACTCACACGGAGTGATGAATGCTATCGACAAGGGTTCGCAAATCGATTCTGTATTTCTCGATTTCCAGAAGGCTTTCGACACCGTACCTCACAAACGGCTTTTAATCAAATTGCGAGGTTATGGTATATCGCCCCAAACTTGCAACTGGATAAGGGATTTCCTGTCAGAGAGGACACAGTTAGTAGTAATCGATGGTAAGGCATCGACTAAAACAGAGGTAACATCGGGTTTTCCACAGGGTAGTGTTACTGGTCCTCTGTTATTCCTTATTTACATAAACGATTTGGGAGGAAATCTAAGTAGCTCTGTTAGGTTGTTTGCAGATGACACCGTCATTTACCGTCTAGTAAAATCATCTGGAGATCAAAACCAACTGCAGAATGATATAAATAAGATATCACTATGGTGTAAAAATTGATAATTGACTCTAAATAATGAGAAGTGTGAAATCGTCCACGTGAGTAAACTTTGTTTAGAATATAAATCAATCAAAAATGAAGGCCGTAAACTCCACAAAATACCTAGGAATTACTATTACTTCAGACTTAAACTGGAAAGAACACGTAGGTAATGTCGTGGGAAAGGCGAACCAGAGACTGCGTTTTATTGGCTGAACTCTTAAAAGATGCAACAGAAGAAACTGCATACACTAGGGTTGTCCGTCATTTTTTGGATCCTTATCAGGTGGGTTTGACGGACATCGAAAGAGTCCAAAGAAGGGCAGCTCATTTTGTATTGTCAAGATACAGAGAAGACAGCGTTACGGAAATGATACAGGATCTGGGATGGGAATCATTACAACAACGGCGCTTATCGCTGCGGCGTGGGCTACTTACGAAACTCCAATCGCCAACACTGTCCTCCGAATGCGAAAATATATTGTTGACTCCCACTTACCTAGGTAGAAATGATCATCAGAATAAAATACGAGAAATCAGAGCTCGAACGGAGAGATACAGGCGTTCTTTCTCCTCGCGTGCTATTCGAGAATGGAATGGGAGGTGAATAGTATAAAGGCGGTTCGATGAACACACTGCCAGGCACTTAAATGTTTTGGAGTATCCTATGTAGATGTAGGAGGGAGTAGCCAAAGATGGACCGTTACCTAAGTTGGACCAGCTACGTATTGCAATATGCGTTGGCAACTTATGGTTTTAAGTTGACTCACCTGGTGAGAAATATTGCCGAGGTCACTTGGCTCAATCGGCAATCGACAATAGTACTTGGAGTGAGAACGTTTCCATTATTGCGTTTTCTTCGCTGTTGCTGCAAGTTTCCTGCTGTAGAACATAAGCTTCTCTAAAATTAGTAAAAAAATCATTGGCACTATAGTTCGTGAGTGCCATTCCTAAGTGCCATTCTGCAATGTTATCTTTATTTATATGGCGGCGAGTTGCCGAAGTTGGACCAATGGTTGTATTCTAATCTGTGGCGATCTAATTTAGGGGTTTCTCATAATAAAAAATACTTAAGGTAATTTTAACAATAGGTAATAGGTACAGTTTTCGTTTTTATGGTTTATTTTCCAAGACGAAAACACAATTAAAAATGAGTAATAAGATGGTGATCTTTTTATGTTTGCAAGATGGCAAAACGAGAAATATATGGGAAATGGACAGAAGATGAACGGAAGATCGCTGTGGCAGCGTACAGAAACGGTGACCATGGACTTAACGAGTGTGCTAGTGTATACAGAATACCAAAAAGTACTATAAAGAGACATGTTGACGGTGAAAACAAGTTTTCAAATGAAGTTAAGTTCTTCGGAAGACAACCAGCCTTTACTAATGGGATGGGGAAAAAATTTGTCGAAGATCACCTTCTTTTATTTGAAGAGAGGTTTTATGGATTCACAATCAAAGATGTTCGTAAACTTGCATTCGACATAACAGAGAAATACACTCCTGGCCATTAAAATTGCTACACCAGGAAGATGACGTGATACAGACGCGAAATTTAATCGGCAGGAAGAAGATGCTGTGATATGCAAATGATTAGCTTTTCAGAGGTTTCACACAAGGTTGGTGCCAGTGGCGACACCTACAACGTGCTGACATGAGGAAAGTTTCCAACCGATTTCTCATACAAAGACATCAGTTGACCGGCGTTGCCTGGTGAAACGTTGCTGTGATGCCTCGTGTAAGGAGGAGAAATGCGTAGCATCACGTTTCCGACTTTGATAAAGGTCGGGTTGCAGCCTATCGCGATTGCAGTTTATCGTATCGCGACATTACTGCTCACGATGATCGCGATTCAATGACTGTCAGCAGAATATGGAATCGGTGGGTTTAGCAGGCCAATACGGAACGCCGTGCTGGATCCCAACGGCCTCGTATCACTAGTAGTCGAGATGGCAGGCATCTTATCCGCATGGCTGTAAAGGATCATACAGCCACGTCTCGATCCCTGAGACAACAGATGGGGACGTATGCAAGACAACAACCATATGCACGAACAGTTTGACGACGTTTGCAGCAGCATGGGCTATCAGCGCGGAGACCATGGCTGCGGTTACCCTTGACGCTGCATCGCAGATAGGAGTGTCTGCGATGGTGTATGCGACGACGAACCTGGGTGCACTAATGGCAACACGTCATATTTTCGGATGAATCCGGATCTATTTACAGCATCATGATGGTCGCATCCGTGTTTGACGACATCTTGGTGAACGCACATTGGAAGCGTGTATTTGTCATCGCCATACTGGCGTATCACCCGGCGTGATAGTATGGGGTGCCATTGATTACACGTCTCGGTCGCCTCTTGTTCGCATGGACAGCACTTTGAACAGTGGCCGTTACATTTCAGATGTGTTAGACCCACAGCTGTACCTTCCATTCCATCCCTCCGAAACCCTACATTTCAGCAGGATAATGCACGTCCTGTACGGGCCTTTCTGGATACGGAAAATGTTCGACTTCTGCCCTGCCCAGAACATTCTCCAGATCCCTCACCACTTGAAAACGTCTGGTCAATGGCGGCCGAGCAACTGGCTCGATACAATACGCCAGTCACTAATCTTGATGTACTGTGGTATCGTGTTGAAGCTGCATGGGCATTTGTACCTGTACACGCCATACAGGCTGTGTTTGACTCAATGCCTAGGTGTATCAAGGCCGTTAATACGGCCAGAGGTGGTTGTTCGGGATACTGATTTCTCAGGATCTATGCACCCAAATTGCGTGAAAATGTCATCACATGTCAGTTCTAGTATAATATGTTTGTTCAATGAATACCCGTTTATCATCTGCATTTCTTCTTGGTGTAGCAATTTTAATGGTTAGTAGTGCATGAACTACCTCATTCTTTCAAAAGAGAAAAGAAAATGGCGAGTAAAAAGTGGTTTTATTCATTTATGAGACAGAACCCACAGCTTTCTCTTCGTCAGCTAGAAGGAACAACGGCCAGGTGTTGAAAGGAAGCTTTTTCTTAATATTTCGTGTCTTATTTCCATTTTAGTCATTGTTTTACCAAATGGTTCAATTTAAACAACTGAATGTCCAAATTAGGCAACCGGTTTCCTGATTTGGGCCGTTTACACTTTTTTAAATTTTAAATAATACGGATTTATGCTCTCTGTTTATTCAAAATATAATACTAGCAGATGAAAGTGTACAAGTTATAGCTTCTCTTGCAGCATATTTTGTTTCGATTACATAAATAATCTAGGCTTCGGATATCAAAATAAAAAAGTGATCCAATATCGGCAACCTGACCCTACTTGCTTTCCTGTTCCACTCACACATAGAACGAGGGAAAAACGAATGCTTGTATGCATCCGCACGAGCCCTGATCTCTCTGATCTTATCCTTGTGGTCTTCACGCGAAATGTAGGTTCACAACAGTAGAATCGTTCTGCAGTCCGTCTCAAATTCCGGCCCCCTAAATATCTTCAACAGTGCTTCTCGAAAACAACGTCGCCTCCCTCCCAGTTGAGTTCTCCAAGCATTTCGGTAATACTCGCGCATTGATCGAATATACCAGGAAAAACCTAACCTTCCGCATCTTAACTACCTCTGTGTCCTCCTTTAGAACGATCTGGTGGGAATCCCAAACGATCAATACCCAAGCGTTTTACAGATGAACCATCCCAAAATTCTCACAATAAAGCGAAGTCGACTATTTGCCTTCTCCACGACTGTCATACGCTCATTCCATTTCTTATCGCTGTGCAGCGTTAAACATATGTATTTAATTGTCGCGACTCTGTCAAGCAGCACACTACTAACGCTGTATCCGAACATTACGGTACTGTTTCTCCTACTCATCTGCATCATCTTACTTTTTTCTACATTTTGCGCTAGTTGCCATCCGTCACACCACCTAGAAATTTAGTTCACGTCACACTGCACCTTACTACAGTCATTGAATGACGACACCCTCTTGTACACCATAGCATCATTAGCAAACAGCCACGGTCTGCAACTCAACTTTGTCCGTCAGATCATTTATATAGATGGAAAGATCTGGGAGATCTACAGCTGACCTTTCTGGAGAAGACTTAGGAATATCCTGTAAGATTACATCATCTCTTTATTGAATTTAAGCAGGCCTACGACAGAATTAAAAGATCAGCACAGCGGGAAACAATGCAGATTTTCAAATTTCCTAAGACGCTACTAAAATTAACTAAGATGACCCTGGAAAACAGCAAAAGCTTGGTTAAATTTCAGGGATGTCTGTCGAGATCGTTCCCAACGGAAGAAGGCGTAAGACCCATTACACCCAGTACTATTCAACCCGGTATTAAAGAAAGCAGTAAGATAAATAACCACAAATCCAGGAGGCAATATTTACAATAGACTATTGCAAATCAAAGCTAGATTTATGAGTCTCGAGGGAGTTTCCGCGATCGTTATATGAATAAAATTGTTTAATATCCGTCTCCAGATCGCTTTTATTTTCCAGAAAATGAACGGTTTCGGGACACTTGCCATTTTCAGATCAGTTCTGTGAAGTTACAGAGTAACCTGTCAGTGATGAACGAGTGTTCACAGTCGTTACTCAATATATAATTAAAAAAAAAAAAATAGAAACTACACTAGAACAAAATGTCTCACAATGGTATTTACCTGCAAAAACTGAGCTGATTGCAGATGTGGTGAACTTCAAAAGTTATCGTCCCGTTGAAACACGTCCACTGAATTTCAGGTCGTGTTCCATTTTTGAGTTATTCATTAAGCTAAAGTGTTTCTGCACCATTAATATTGTCTATTAGTACGTTAATTATTTATATTCTGCTTATTAATGCACCATGTTGATATATGATTCCACCCGTGTGACTGAACTTGTGTGTTCATGTGAATGTGTGCTCTTAACACTGACTGACTGTCGCGCAATGGCTTACAGTCATCGCCTCCCGCTCTAGGCCTGTTTTGCTGTAGTTACGAACGCATGGCTTCGTTTGTCGTCTGCGCTGGCGTATTCTGGATGGCCAGAGACAAGCTTACATGGCAAGATGGCGAGGTGACCGTGTTCTTGGTGTGGTGCCAACCTAATCTTGGACGAAAGAGGTGACAAGAGATCTCTCTGACCGCAGTTGAAGAGGGTATTATCTTCCTCAGGTAGAGAATGTTGGTAGACACTATGTTTTCAAAGGGCTCTGTATGGGTTCTTAGCGCGCTCTACATCCGGTGTTCGGTGGGGAAGATTTTGACTCTTGCTGCGACCATGGAAGTAAGTACTTCGTCGAATCATGCTGAGGGGAAGGTATGCTGTTAGAACTTTTCTTTCGTTGTGATCAGGCAGTTTTGGTTATTCAGTGATAGTTTTCTTGAGTAATTCTTTCGCTATGTGAGGCGAAGTGTTTCTCAGCATACAGAACTCGAATAATTCAGTGGAAATTTAGTATTTACATTTTCATTCCTGTGGTGATTTCGTGTCCAGTTTTTCTAAATTTAACTAACGTTTTCGCGTCGCGTCTGTATCCGCGAGTATGCTAAATATTTCTAAGATTTTCTAGCCGATTGCACAACGTTCTTTTGTAACGGTTATTTTTTCGGCCTTCAGCCATGCTTTTATTAATGCTAGTTTTCTTCTATATGAATTCTTGCGTGTGCTTTACTTGCTTATTCTAAATTAATTTCTTTTGCAAATTCTGTGTAATTCCTCGTGTTCGCACACCACGTGGTACTTAAGAATAGTATGCCACTGCCTCCCCGAACATGACTTGGTTTAGTGCATAGTGATTTAAATTTGTGCTTCAAGACAACGACCATCTCATCAAAAACGCCGCCGTCGTTTCGTCTGTCACTATCAAGTGATCCCGCATGGTAAAGTGTCGCAAGCATTATGCACATGTCTGTGAATGAAAGAATGTGCTTTCATCTATCCATTGTGTTTGCAATTTTCTTCCCATGTTACCTCCATATTTATAAAGGGCAGAAACAATTTTATTACAGGCTGTAACTTTATGATTTAATTCACTACTGTACAAGGTGTGTGCTTAATTTGGTCTTTCCACATTTATTTGCTTTTTATTTTATTGAATAGATTAGGATTTAAAATATCAAATCTCTGCTTCATAATTTCATGCTCCCCGTCCCATGTTTAATTATCTATTCATTTAGTTTTAACATTAATTTTGTGTTTCTTAAAACATTTGATGCTCCCTTAAGGAGAGAGCAGTTACATAAATTTCCGTTGCGCAAGAACAGTGGCCATTCGTAAAGTAATTTAGAGCAGCAGTGAGCTTTTTAACTTGCATTTCCAGATCTCAGATCTTGCTTAAATAATTTAACAGGCTACTTTCACCGTCACATTACGCATAATACTATGCACATTTGTAACTATCGTGTTTTAGTAAATGTGGTAATAATAATTTTAAAATATTACAGAAAACTATGTAGTTATTTACAATATTGCACATAATAATGAAGTACCATGTATATATTAAATACCTTGTAAAACTGATTTGATAACATTTTACTGTCTGGTGAACCCCACTGTGAGTTGGAAGATTATTCATATTAAGTGGCAAGTGCGAGAGTTGATTCGGCTTCGCAGCCCAGTGGCGAATATAGCCTATTTTTTCGCGGTTGGGGGGCAATATTAAAGTAAAGATAAGTCAACCCCAGAATGCATAGTGTGGCTGGTTAGCTACTTACCTTATTTTTTCCATTATCTCTCAAACTGATCAACATTTTGCTACAAATGCATTTGTAGCTGCTTCTGTACATACTGTTACATGTGCAACTAGCTGGTTCTAGAAATTATAAATTGTAGAGTGCTACTAAATCCGTTCAATAATTAGCTGCATTGAGTTACTCCTAACATGTGCGTTTGTTTACTTTAGTATTCCTGCTTTCCCATGTAAAAGTAGTCAGGCACATACTACTGGTGCATTATGAGTTTCTGGAAATATTAGAGGTATAATAGCGACATTTACTGCATCGGGCACATCATAGGAGCTTTAAATAATTGAGCAGCTATGAATCTCTTGTTTTTAGTAGTGCATAATAATTTTAAGGACTTTTTTTCAATATTTTTCTCAGTATATATTCACTATACATAAATCGTGGTAGCTTTTATAACTTCAAATGCGTTAAAGGGTTGCGTAATTTTAAGTGTAGGCAGCACATGATATTTTGTTGCTCATATTAAGAGGAAAACAACTGTCGTGAAGTTCCTGTTGCCAATAACAGAAGTAATACTGTCTACCTCGGCGATGCATCATTCATTAAAATAATTCAGATACCGTACTTATTTGTTTTCTGTTTACTCATTATTTCGGAGCGGTCAGGCCCCCTTGCCCCCCCCCCCTCCCCGTTATATAGACCACTGTATGAAGACCTTGGTACCACATAACGGAACCCACGAATCAAGCGGAGGTTTGAGGACGCGGCAGACGGGGCAAACGAGATTGGCCGCGCGGCGGAGCGAGTGAGCAACCGAGGCGCTGGCAAGTGGAGAGGCGGGCCACACACGGGCCAGCCGGCGACTGTCGGCTGGCACTTCATCCGTGTAAACTGCGTTCACGATGCGGGCCCCCGGCGAACCAGCTTTTCCCGTTTGGCCTCAAGTGGAATGTGTCTGGCCGTGTGCGGTTTCTAAGTTCTTTGAAACCTGTTAGTTATGAACTGTAGATTAAAACTGAAGAGACTGCTGAAAGGTAGAAAAGTTAGGAGATGGAACCTGGACAAATTGGAGGGACCAGACGTGATTGCGAGTTTCAGAGGGAGCATTAGGCAAGGACTGGCTGGAACGTGGGAAAGTAATACAGCAGAAGAAGAATGAGTAGCTCTGAGAGATAGGGTAGAGAAGGCTGCAGAGGACCATATAGGCAGAAGGACAAGGCCTGATAGAAATCCCAGGATAACACAGGATGTAGTGAACTTAATTGATGAGAGGAGAAAATACAAAAGTTCAGCAAGTTAAGCAGGAAAATGGGAGTACAAATGTCTGAAAAATGAGATTGACAGTATGTGCAAACTGGCTAAGCAAGAGTGGCTACACGACAAATGCAGAACCATAGAAGAATGCATAACTAGGGGAAAGATAGATACCGTCTACAGGAAAATAAGAAATATTTTGAGACAAGAAAAGCAGCTTTATGAATAACAAGACCTCAGACGGAAAACCAGTAGTAAGCAAAGAGGGGAAAGCTGCACTGTGGAAGAAATATACAGAGAGCCTATACAAAGGAAATAAACTTCAAGGCAGTATTCTAGAAAGGGAAGACGAAGTGGAGGAAGATGAGATAGGAAATGCGATACTGCGAGAAGAATTTGACAGACCGCTAAAAGACTTGAGTCGAAACAAGGCCCCTGGAATAGATTATATTCCGTCTGAACTGCTGATTCCGTTAGGAGTGCCAGTGATGAAAAAAATGTATCACCTGGTATGCGAGATGTATGAGACAGGGGAAATACCCTCCGACTTCAAGAAGAATATCGTAATTCCAACTCCAAAGAAAGAAAGTGCAGACAAGTGTGAAAATTACAGAACTATCAGTTTAATAACTCATGAATGCTTTGGTGAGGCGAGTGTCAATAGCCGTAATATATTTCATAAAATGCATTTTCTTAAACCATCAGCTGTTTATTAAAAACCTTATACATCTACCAGTTTCGGTCATAGATCATCTTCATGGATAAAAAGGTGTTAAAACAGAATGGTAAAATGCATCAAATAAAATACATCCAACTGAGATAAACAGGAGTCAGTATAACTAAAAGTGTAAAAAATTACTCCTGTTTATCTCAGTTGGATGTATTTTATTTGATGCATTTTACCATTCTGTTTTAACACATTTTTATCCATGAAGATGGTCTATGACCGAAACTGGTAGATGTATAAGGTTTTTAATAAACAGCTGATAGTTTTTAAAAAATGCATTTTATGTAATAACTCATGGTTGCAAAATACTAACACGAATTATTTATAGACGAATGGAAAAACTTGTGGAATCCGACCTCGGGGAAGATCAGTTTGGATTTAGGAGAAATGTAGGAACACGGGAACTGTTCACCGTACGCCCACGACAGTCTCCGACACAAAACTGAGAGAGCGCGATACATAGGAGATACACAGGAGATATGACGTCATAAATCATGAGAGGCCACCGCATGAGAATACCCAGATTTATGCATCAATTATTGGAAAATGGGAGTAGTTAGGGACCTGTAACAAAATTTGTATGTATTTTCCTACGTTTATGAAGCGGTTTGCAACTGATTCCCTCCCTCCCCCCGCCCCCCACCCCAGAAAGTGATGAAACAAAAAGAAGGCTCCCGCTCACAACAGTTTCGCTGTAGATGCCGTAAAACTGTTGCATCAGGCGTGACATTGTTATGTTTTAATTGATTACTGATGACAGTCGTCGCAACATATTTTGAATATAGTATCGATATGTATCACGAAATGTGCCAACAAATTTATATCACTGTACAACACGTACTTCAGGACATATCTAATATATAAAAATTAACGTTTCTTTGTTCTTTTGTTCGTATTTCAGGCACTGCCATGCCGTACATCCGATTGCCATAAAACTTTGTTAACACGTTGCTTGCACCCACAAGATGGTTATAAGCATACTAAAATTGAATTCATATGATGCATGGCGGAGGGTGCTTTACAATTAGCTAATTCGTTTCTTATGCCTTCACGCTGAAATGACTGGACGGATAATAATTAAATTTGGAACAGAGGTAGCTTATACCCTGATTGATAGGTGGGCTACCTTTCGTAAGCCCCCGTATGGTGCATTGCGGGGGGTAGTTTACAATGTGTTAATACATTTGTTCATATTCACGCTGAAACGGCTGGACGGAATTGAATGTAATGTGGAATGAAGAGTTGTATATCAATGTACTCAGTATTATTTACGCTATCTTACTATAGCCAGTTGCATGTAATTGTTTACTTTTCCATTATAATTAATTTAATGTACTCAATTAACAATACGTAATTTTCAGACACATGGTTCTGTTGATATAAATAGGATGCTTTCGCACCATGTAAATGACTCTGGTTTCGTGTTTGATCGGTGGCACAATCCACATCACTCTGAACTTTAATTTGAACAATCAGGCTAAAGTTGTTAAGTGGGTAGAAATTGTTTTTACAGTGATTGGGTAACAAATGGGGACAAGTGGGGGCTAATAATTGATTAAATTGTGAATGAACTACAATTTTACGCGTCGCCGTGATGATTTGTAGCAGACTGGTTCTGCCCCGTGATATTTTCAGCTAGTCGTTACCGAGGGCGCCAGTCCACGAGAACTCAAAGAGGCAACACGTGGAGGACTGGCTGCGGTCGACTCGCTGCGTAAATTCGCGGCTCTGCTTACACACCACTTGACGGGCCACCTCCCGCAGGGCTCGACGGCGGCGCTGAGGCTCCTATCTCAGCAGGACGCATTCCCCTAAAATGGCACACATACAGGACTACTGCCTGCACAGAAGTTAGGTGCTCCAGATGGCATCGGACCCGCACGACACCACACGCATGCTGCCGGCCTCCCCACAAACTGGAGATTGGGTGCCGCGTCAAATATGGGTAGGAGCCCAAGCTTTCGACTATATCCTCCATAGTCGTCGTCAGGGGTAAAACTGACTGCCGTGAACTGGAGACTTCCGCTTATATAACCAGCAGACGGCTTCTCATTGGCTGGCTTACGTCACAGCGGTAATGGCGCGTACTTGGATGGTGCCATCTAACGACCTAGAATTTTCTAGCGCACTCTATTCCGCGTTGTTAGCAGCGCCATCTCTCGTGGCAGGCGGTAATCTGCGGGAAGTACTAAAGGTTCTGGGAGCCAACCTCTCTTCCTTCTCCTTCTCCAGTGCTAGCTTCCATGCATTTCTGAGTACATATCCGGAGTCTCTATTGATATTATTATCGCATAATCTGATTTCAATCGCCTCCCTGATGACAGAATCCCAGTAGTTGGAAGCGTGAGCCAGTACTTTCGTTTCTTCAAACAAAATCCGGTGTCAGTCAGTTTTACCCCTGACGACGACTATGGAGGATGTAGTAGAAAGCTTGGGCTCCTACCCATATTTGACGCGGCAAGAACACCGAGAGTATTTTACGCAAGAACTACGTCGCGAAAGACTTGGTACTCATATGGAGATTGGAAGCCCCGCGGTCACTGGAGGCAGGTGTGGGCCAACAGCTCCAGCCCCTTCCTGCCGACTTGGGTCAGTGGAATATCGTACCGTCTGGTTCACCGACCGGAGGCTCGCTGCCATTCGTCAACACCCTTCCGGTGATTGTGCGACATGTCAGATTAGTGTGTCGAAAGGTTCACCCTTATCGACCGCACAGCCCCAACAACTATTACTGTGGGATGGTTTACGACGCCAGACTTGAAGCCCTCACCGCGCACGAGGCACAATGCCACCGTATGGCTGGTAGGACACTCTGCGTGTGCAATCGTTGATCTTCGCCTCGGGGATGGTGTTGATTACACGGCTTATCTTTCGAGTGCTCACCAACATATCCATTCGCTCCGAAAGCGTGGCGAATTGTTTGGTCAGTCTTTCTGCTGCTATAGTTCATGGTTACCAGAAAGCATTACACCGATAAATGTATATTCGTAACCATTGTGCAAAACTGTGTTTTGTGCGTCTCGTTGTACTTTTACACTAAAAGGACAAATATTTTTACCTCTATATTCAAATTCTTCTTCTTTTACCCTTTGCAAACTTTCGTGAGTAGTTTTGCGTGTCAGTGAACGTCTCCTAGTCTTATTGCCGTCATTTCTAAAATAATAATAATAATAAAATTCAAATGGCCGAGGAGACTGAGACGCGACAGTCACGGTCTGCACGGCCACTACGGTCGGGGGTTCGAATCCCCCCTCGGGCATGGATATTTGTGCCGTCCTTAGTGTTAGCTTGTTCATAAGTAGTTTGTAAGTTTAGGGACTGATGACCACGTAGTTAAGTCCCATAAGCTATACAAACATTTGAACATTTTTTTAAAAAATTCAAATTTTGTAAAGCTTATGGGACTTAACTGCGGGGTCATCAGTCCCTAAACTTACAAACTACTTATGAACTACCTTATACTAAAGACGGCACGAACATCTATTGACGAAGGGGGATTCAAACCCCCGACGGGGAACGGCCTCGCGCATCGTAGCATAGCGCCTCAATGCATTCGGCAGCTCCGCCGCGGCCCATTATTTGTCAGTACGGACTTTGGGAGTGGTTTCGGACATGGGACTCTCCTGTTCAGAGGTTAACTTTACTTTTATTAGTAGTAGGAGGCCAACCCGCCAATTTTCTTTCTTTTCTTTTTTTTTCATTTTATGGTCAGGATGGCAGTTTTGAGCATTCAGTTTCTTTGAGGAAAAAAAAAAAAAAAAAAAAAAAAAGGCCATCGTGGCAGGGTATAATTGGTCGGAACCTGGTGCTCCAGTAGCTAGTGTCACGCATTTATGGACTCGGAGGGAGATCCCTTAGGAACGTATTCAGAACCTTATTGTTTCAATGCAGCACTAATTGTAGAACATGGTGGTCGCATGACGTAATGAATAGTATTTTTCAAAACAGAATGTACAGATTTGAAAACGTAATCATTTGTTACTTGTCACGTATCTTACCTGTGTTATTGCTTTCACACCTTTTCTTCTTGGTGTTGCAATTTCCACAAACGATAGTGAAATCGCGGCGTTGCCTTCCAGACAAGAACCAACACCAAGTGTTCGTATTAACTTCTTATCAGTAGCCGGACGCTGCAGCTGAACAAACGGTCAGCGAGTGTCCTACTGTGCGTGCCCCTCAGCCGCCGCCCCTACACGTAGTTGACGGTAACGCGGCAGTGATAAACTCGGACAAGAACTGCGCTGTTTGGAGGCGTTAACTGGCCGCCCATTGTGGCTGCACCCTCCTCTCACACCCCCTCATTCCGCAGCACGGGCAGTCGTGGGTGGACTGCGGGGGAGGGCGCCGCAGCCGTAACACAGCACAGCGACCGCCACGCAGCCAAGCCTCGCTAACGACTGGCCACCAACATGTTTCCATACCAACCGATACGTCAAGTTTTTGCTGCGTTTGTGTCATACATGTAGCAGCATACCCGACAACTGTAAGTCACTTGAGCCTTTTGCATACGCAACCTGATCGAAAGAGTTCAAATGTTTGTAGAACTTATGGGACTTAACTACGGGGTCATAAGTCCCTAAGCTTACAAACTACTTATGAACTAGCTAAGAAAAAGTACGGCACAAATATCCATGCCCTAGGGGGGATTCGAACCCCCGACCGTAGTGGCTGTGCAGACCGTGACTGGAGCGCCTCAGTCCCCTCGGCCACCGCGGCCGGCGATCGAAAGAGTACGGATATCCGTGTGTGCAACCCTGTGTTTCCAAACTGGATGTCGCGACACCCTGGGGTGTCGCGTAGTAGTTGTGGTGTCCTAACCACCAAGGCAAGGTTGGCACCACACAACGGAAGAAGAAGTAAGAGACGGTCGCTGCCAGCGGCCCCCAATGAGATCGCAAGGTGGCCGCCACGCCCTCCTGAAGTTCGCAGCGCCACCGCCAACCGACGTTAGCTAAGCAAGCTATGTGGAGTGAAAAGTGAGTTGTGTGGTAGACGTGCCCTGGAAGAGTGGACTACAGGAAAAGTTGTCTGTATGAGTATGTGGCCCGCTGCAGACTGATTAAAGTTTTCTTGTATATACTCAAGTCACGGAAATCTTGTTCAGTTAGACATGAACAGGACATTGTACCAAGTTTGATTTTTGTTACTGTTTTCATAATACAGCAGTGACTGTAAAAAGATAAGTACTGTTATGTTATTTTGTTTCCACTATGGAAGAATTTCTGTATAAAATAAAAATGTGTTCTGGTTTGAGTACATCGTGTCTCCGCCAGCGCCCTTGCCAGTCACTTGCACCTTCCTCAAATTGCCAGTAAGCAATCCACGCTAGAACGATAATAGGAACAGATTGACGACGAGAAAGCACGAAGACATTAGTAGTATCAAGGGCGTCGCGAGACTAACAAATTTAGACTCTAAACAAAAAAAAACTTGTCACAAATCACAAAATATCCTTCTCTTCGTACTACCCTGAAGACTCGTCTGCAGCTAATAATCCTTCTCTTCATTCGGTGGACCACAGATCACGTATTAAAGGAATGATCGGTGCACATTAATTGCCTGCTCAGCCGCTAGGCGGCAGCTCTGCTTCAGCAGCAGTAGACACTCAGGGTTCGTTCAAGCAGCTGCCAGTTGCCAGATTCCAGCGAACTGCGCATGCGCAGAGCTGCTGCTGACCCTCGATAGCAGCTCTTCCCATGCGCAGTTTGCTGAAACTGGCAGCTGCTTGAACGAACCTTCACTGTAGTCTCCTTTCCTTCTCATAAAGCTGCACCTGAGGGTTTTTTATCGATTTATAGAAGCCACGTCACCTTCGTTAGCGTTTCTTACAATTAAATGTCAATCAATGACACAGTGGCTGTAATAGCTGTCACAGATTGTAAAAGCAGTCACAATTGTCCACTGACTAAAGCTATTCAGTAGCGATGTTTAGTATGGACTATGGCCGGGTGATTAACAGAGAGTAGTATTTTAAATGCAGTGATCGTTGTTTCGAACCCTGATATGCGTTAATATTTTTTTCTCTCAGTTTCATGTATATAACAGATTCTGGGACCAGAAATGACATTCATATTCTTACTTGTCACAAATATTTATCCATTTTTTCCGAATATAATGTGATAATATTGAACTGAAAGGGAACGGCCACTGTGCTGTCTAAATCAGAAATCCGATCTGCTAATTTCCAGATGCCGTTTTGAATCGATCCAGCGAAACCATATCTGATTCTGACATTTACACACGACAGCGAAAAACGGTTTCCGACATTCAGTTTTCGGAAGTTGGGTCGCATGTAGAAGAAGCAAGTATTCAGTGTGAGTTAAGCATTGTTGTCTGCGGTGTTACTCTGTTGAACATCTCCGTAGTTCCTAATGTTTCCTTTTCTGGCGATGAGTCTACGTAATTGGTGCAGTCAGGATCAACATTAAACTTGTCAATGCGTACCATATGTATTTATATTAGTGAAAGGGTGTCACGCAAAACTATAAGCTATAAAAGGGTGTCGCCATGAGGGAAAGTTTGGAAAGCACTGGTATAGACAGTATGTTTCAGAATCTCTATACTTATAAGACGCATTTGTTGTCTGTCTGTCTGTTCTCTTATAACTCAAGATCCAGACAACCAAATAACGTGAAATTTGGTACACGTACAGAAAATTACATGGGGAAGATTCTTAAACAGGTTTCGTTCCATAGTTTTTGAAACCAATCGGAAAATGTGAGAAAAAGTGAAAGCGCGTTTTCAACGTGTCCGTGTAAATCTATACCTTCGCACTGATCTTAATGAAATTTTGCACAATTGACCTTCAAAAAATGAGGAAGGGCACTGTCTACATAAAATTTCGTTCAGTGCATGCTGGAGGGTACTTATGGATTACGCGAAAATCCACAGTTTTTCTCCGGTCTTGATGAAATTTTGTATACTTGACCTTGAAAACAAGATGAAGATTGAAACTTTCTGGAAGATTAAAATTGTGTGCCGGAACCGGGACTCGAACCTGGGACCTTTACCTTTCGCGGGCAAGCGCACTAACGACTGTGCTATTCCGATACGAATCACGATGCCGCCTCACAACTTCCGCCAGTACCGCGCCTCCTACTTTCCAAACTTCACAGAAGCTCTCCTGCGAACCATGCGGTTGTCTGTGAACGGCAAAGGTCCCAGGTTCGAGTCCCGGTTCCGGCACACAATTTTAATCTGCCAGAAAGTTTCATATCAGCGCACACTCCGCTGCAGAGAGAAAATTTCATTCTGGAAACATCCCTTAGGCTGTGGCTAAGCCATGTCTCCACCATATCCTTTCTTCCAGGAGTGCTAGTCTTGCATGGTTCGCAGGACAGCTTCTGTGAAGTTTGGAAAGTAGGAGGCGAGGTACTGGCGGAAGTAAAGTTGTGAGGCGGCATCGTGAGTCGTGTCGGGATAGCACAGTCGGTAGTGCGCTTGCCCGCGAAATGCAAAGGTGCCAGGTTCGAGTCCCGGTTCCGGCACACAATTTTAATCTGCCAGAAAGCTTCGTATCAGCGCACTCTCCGCTGCAGAGTGAAAGTTTCATTCAAGATGAAGATTACTGTCTACATAAAATATCGTTCTGTGCATGGGGGAGAGTACTTTACTTACAGACTTCGACAGCAATCTCCGTACATATAAGAAGCATTTGTTGGAAAACCCTGTTTTAAACCCGGGTACTTGCAGCTAGTTACGCTATAAGTCGTACAATGAAATAACGTTTTTTAAACTCAAACTGGGGAAGTCATCGATCCCTAGACTAACAAACAACTTAAACTAACTTACGCTAAAACAACACACACACATGACTGAGGGTGGACGCGAACCTCCGACGGCGGTAACCGCGCGCTCCGCAGCAAAGCACCCTAGAGCGCTCGGTCACTTCACCGCGGCAAGTGGGAGATGGAAGAGGGGTGATGCGTGCACGCATTCTCGCTGCTGGTGACCGTCTGGCAACAGTTTGTGTCGACATTTCTGCGCTGACAAACCCTGTTCCTTGCGGTGTGGCCGCTGTTCGATCTGCGTCTGCTGCCGTTACGAAACATCTTAGCTGACGTCCGTGTTGTGTGGACGTACAGAACTTCGCCTACAGGTTTCAGATCGTTCACGTGACCCGAGCAACCAGCACAGTTGCACAACTGACGCAGCCGTGACACTTTTGAGGCAATCCCCCAACATCTTTTGGTGCACTACACTGCAATCATAATCAGTATATCTACTATCCCCCAGATGGATATTGACGCCATCGCATAAACGTCGACTTCTTCTTTACAAGAGGATTAATTTTTTTCCGGTAGTATATTTTGTAATAAGATGATATCAGTTTTGTTTTCGAGTTAAATACATTTTCCACAAATCAGTGTCTGATGAGGAAATTCTAAGAATAAAATACTTAAAAGATACAAAAAGGACAACAATAGAAGAAATATGTCGGAATTGTGTGTACAAATGTGAGCTACCTCTGAGTTATACATCAGTAATATTACTGTGAAGAAGATAGTGATGAAGACGACATTGCGAATGTTTGAGTTCACATAAAGTATATGTAGGTACTGTCACCAAGATAATACACTGAATTTGAATAAATTATAGCCACCATGCTTTTGCAATAAGCAACTAAAAACACAGTGTGAGATTCGAGGGTTAAGAATGTTTCCCCTAAAGCCGCTTACACTTCCGCCCTTTAAACTTCGACATATTGTGGAAGTCTACCGCACCGCTGGCTACAACTGATTGGCTCCTTTGGTCAACCACCTCAGCAACTTTGAAGTTACTGACAGTACGCTCCACCTGTCGATGGTTTCGTATACTACATGATTCTTGGAAAACTGGCGACTCAGAGCCCAGAAGCGTGTTCTGAACAGGAAAGTAAGATTTTTGCACCTTTCTTCTACAGTATCAATGTCAACACAAATTGAATATCAATGAGATGTTAATAATGTGCTAGTTGTTATCGATAATATATGAAAGTGTGTTAAATCAGATTTATTTAGTCAGATTAACTAATTTTACTTCAGATATATTACGGCCGGTGCGCCTCGGTTGCACAGTGGGAGAGTGCCAGACTACAAATCCATAGGTCGCGGGTTCGATCCCCGCCAAGTCCTACGATTTTTATCTGTCACTTTCGACTTCTTTCACCTCTGGCAGTACTGCTCATGTGAAAAATACCGAGTAGCACCGTGGTTCGGAACCCACGTTAAACTGTAGGTCCCCCTATAACAGGCTGGGTAAGTCAGTTCGAAGGTCGGAGGAAGGCAACGGCATACCACCTCCAAACAGGACCATGCCTAGTAAAGCACTGTGGTGTTCAAACCAATCTTCGGATTGTTGACTGCTTTATATTACGGCCATACCATCGGCGTTTTGCCAGCGGGAAAGTCTAAGTTCCTATGAATCGACTGGTGGGTTGTAACCATGAAAACTACATTGAGGCTAATATTTTGCATCTATTTCGAGTCGAACATTACCGTGTCATTGCATACATTTTATTAAACAAATATTATGAGCAATTAAATCTATAATTTAAGTCAATGTTTTGTGAGACTACGAAAACAAATGTATGATAGTAATTTCAATGTAATATGTGTAGATACTAAATATTTTATTGAAAGTATGTAATGATTTTGGTTATTTCATTTGCACCTATTTGAAGTATTAAAAGCATAACTGCTCAATAAAAATATATATGACAATGGGCTGGCGTTAGAAAGGAATTGTATTACTGCGAAAAATATAGTTTAAGGAATGCGTAATTAATGCAGAAAGGTAAATTATGGAAGACAAATAATATCAGTGGTAAGCCTAGTAATACTTTAATACGACTTTACATTTCAAGGTACGATCTTCTGACCATAGTAGTGTAATAATGAGCACCATCACATTCTGATTTTCATTAAATTGTGTATTAAAAAATTCAACTTTATTTCGCAGATTTTCAAATTATTTTGTTGTTATAATTTTACAGAATCTCATCATCGCATTGAATGCGACCGGTTCCCTTCATTCCACCCATGCTAGGTATTTCGATTTTCTGATATTTACTTAATGTTTCATAATTGCGACGACTAGTTGTAGATGACAAAACGTGGTAATTTCTTAACATTAACATTTACATTTACGATTTTAATGATAATATTGTTTAAGTGGCCCATCAATAGCAACATCCCTCCAAAGTGTCGAAATTAATTTAGAACAGACACGAGACATATGCAAATAACGCTTTATTTATGAATATCCTATATTTCACCAGCTACAGTTTATCTGAAATGGGAAAGTGGAAAAATGAATGAATGAATTTAGCTAATTTCACTCTATTTTTGCTGCTGCTGTTTCGTAACTCTTGATCTAAGGCATTCTCATTTATTGTGGCGTCCAACCTGTGACTGGCCCTCCTACTACGTTACTTGTTCCACAAGTCAGTGAATAAATTTATTCACATCTAATAGACATACTTTGGAGAAACAATGTATTGACCCCCTGAAAAAAATACGGTTCAGCTGTTAAAAATAAGCATTGCAAAATAATTTATTTTATTAGTTAATAAATTAACTTATTCATCTGTTACGAACACATATTAGCCCAGTGAAATAATAGGTTAAAAGGGAAATAATTGTAAGTCAAATTATTCGCAGTCCTGGAAGTGAGCGTTGTCCACCTTTCTGCTATGTTGTTAAGTATTTGGGACTTGCTTGAAAGTGTGTTTATGTAACCTGAAGGAAAAGCGATTTGTAACAAAACTTATACTAAGTACATGAATGTAAAATACTTTTCACGTCGTGTAATGTCATTTAAATTGTTTCGTAAATTTGCTTCTATTTTCAGTGATTGGTAGTACCCAATTTCATACTGCACTAGACACGTTATGTATACTTCATTGCAATTGCAGTTATCTACATATTTATTAATATAGGTAAATAGGTAATGTAATACTCTCAAATTAGTTACTTCATTCGATGAAGAAATGCTTTTGCTTTATACTAAGTACAAGTGAATCAGACTTTTGATAAGTAGCCATATATTTGTATATCATTTGGTTTATTTACAATGAACCAATATTGAAAACAATTATTTGCTAATAGTCTAATAATAAACCATTCGTCAAACTCAAAACTTACGCCTAAATTCTGATTAAACTTAAAAATTTTAAATAAAATATTTCATGTACTTCCGAATCTTGTCAGTAATATTTTCATTCTTGGTCTGAAGCGACGAAGAATCAGAGCAATTAATTTTAACTCATATTTGTTTTGTGACTTCACTGATGAAGAAACATAACATGTGTAATTAAGTGCATAGGTTACTGTACTGAAAAGTTACAAATTAAAGATAACCACTCATTAGGTTACGAATGTCTTTTTTATTGTCATCTATCTTATACGTCGCAACACATAAGATAGTAATTTTATAGTAATGCATGATTTCCTGTATGGGTGCTGTGCTCGTGGTCTTAAAAGGTCCCTAAGTGTCAGCCAGGAAAGCTCGTTTACGTTTCTTAGCAGTGTTAAGTGCACTCAACGGCTGGTCCGAGATATTCTATTACTCGTACAACTGTTGTATTCTGTGCAGAGAATACTGTGTAAAGAATATTTCTAGCACTCCTCTACTAGTGTTGTATTAACGTTTTTCACCATTCAGAATGATAAGATACCGTATCTGTAACAGAGTTTCCTCATTCTTCTCAAACAAACGATTAATAAAAGGCAGAATTTAACATTACCTATTTGTACTAATGGCAAGCCGTAACATACGATGAACCATTGTATGTGCGTATGTACAAAAAGACGTCCCGAATGAAATGGTCATAATTGTTGAAAATAAAAACAATAAACACAACTATTTTCATGAAATAATAACAAACTTCCCACAAAATACGTAAATGGTCAACGAAAGCGGTAGATGCATTTAACCGGCAGGTTGCGGTACGCCACGATATCGATAGTTTTTTATTAGTTATTGGTTTTTTCTGTTCCATAGGACCTAATTGAGGAGTGAGACTCCATGGTGATGGAACAAGCCAATACATTAATTGCTACACAAGAAAGATAATAGAAAATTTTTAAGTAGTCGTTGCACACGACAATCTTAAGACAAAGTGAAAATAATCAATAAAGAAAAAAATGAATTAGCTTAATTATTTAACTTTTCTAGGAGTTTCTCGACAGAATAAAAGGCGTGAGCCATAAGGTAACTCTTCTATTTAGTTTTGAAAGCTTGTGGATTAGTGCTAAGAGAAAAAACGTATTGTGACGCCAGTGTCAAAATTCCCAGACTACGGAAAAGGGGTCGACATGACGTTCGTGAACTTACACCACATATTGCTCGAACCGCCCGTTTTTGAGCCAGAAATATCACTTTTGCATCAGGCGAGTTACCAAAAAATAAAAAATAAAAAAAAATAATAAAAATAAAATTAAAAAAACCACAATGCCGTACGTCACAAGTGAGTGAAAGTAAGCGTAATAGACTACTTTTCGTGTTGAAAAATCACGTATTTCAGATATTGTTCTAATGGTAAATATAGCAGAATTTAGTTTTGGAACAAAATCCTGAACACGGGCTTTCCATGACAGCTTACTGTCTATTTTAACACTAGAAATTTGAACTGCTCAGTCTCACTTATCATAGACCCATTATGTGTAATTAAAATGTCAGCTTTCGTCAAATTATGTGTTAGAAATTGAAAAACCTGAGCCGCGGACCAACATGGTTCAAGCGCTCATCATTTCTGCAGAACATACTTTTGTGTTTGTCCTGTGAATATCAACTTCCCATCTCTAGTTTTCTTTCTGAACATGAATAGAACTTTAGTGTTAACGTCTGAAGAGTAACACCCATTGCTGGCAAGTATCAAGTAACGAAGGTTTTACACTGCGTTTAGTAAAGAAAAAAGACTTATTGAAACCTGTTTGACCCAAAAGGACCGTGATGTGGCGCTCTGAAACCCCACGGCAGGAAGCAGTCTCGTGCGACACGTTAAGCGGTGGGAAGCCGTTTCCGTTTGTCAGACTTGTGCCAAGTGGAAACGCGCCTGGTCCGAGACCTCCTAACCTACAATTCTGCAAAGGCATAACATGTTTAGGAAAGCGTCGCTAGAGAATCGGTATTTAGGCATTTACGAATAATTCCCAGTACCTTGAAACCTAAAAAAAAAAAAAAAAAAAAAAAAAAAAAAAAAAAAAAAAAAAAAAAAAAAAAAAAAAAAAAAAAAAAAAAAAAAAATAGTAAATTAAAGTTGTGCTGACTAGCAATTCAAAAATAATTGTTTTCAGAAAAGAAACAGCCGTTTCCTTGTTGCAATATTTTCATTTTCTCCGTACCCTTTTCACCCTTAATTTTGGGGCGTCATCAGTCGATTCTGCACCTGGAAATTACAGTTTTGCTTGCTGACGTAACCTCAACACATTACAAACGACTTACTTTGTTTTAATCGAAATCATATAGGCTATTCACGTTTCATGGACTTGGGATTTTCGTGATTTTTGTCCCACCTGGTCACTGGCCGAATTCACACAGCTTCCCCATAATATGCGTATTTTGTTCTTCGTTTTATCACTCAGTTTTGCAGCGTTACTGTTTCAAGCGATTGAAAGCGTAACTCGTTTAGAAATTCGTTTGTTTACATCATGTGTTGCTAACTTAACTGAGTATGTGTATGGATCGCCTGCATTTTGTGTGTGTTTACGGAGAATATGCCTTGTTTTTGTACGTGTGTGTAATCTCAGATAGCAGTAGGAATTGTTGTGTTTTGATGATTTCAGCATTGACTTTGATATTTTGTGGAGGGGCGGGGTTCAATGGAAAAGTGAAGGAAGTTGGTCTTTTCCTATTTCCCATCCCATCAGTCGGTTAATACCTTTCGAGTTTAGGTAAAAACAACAAATGGTATAGAACTTTCTACATCTACATGGGATACTCTGCAAATCACATTTAAGTGCCTGGCAGAGCACCTTCATACTATTTATCTCCAATTGCACTCACAAATAGCGCGCGGGAAACATCTCACGAATCTCTCCGTTCGAGCTCTGATTTCTCGTATTTTATTCTGATGATCTTTTCTACCTAGGTAAGTGGGAGTCAACAATACATTTTCGCCTTCCGAGGAGAATGTTGGCGATTGGAGTTTCGTAAGTAGACCACGCCGCAGCGATAAACGCCGTCGTTGTAATGATTCTCATCCAAGATCCTGTATCATTTCCGTGACGCTGTCTCCCCTGTATCGTGACAATGCAAAACGAACTGCCCTTCTTTGGACTCTTTCCGTCAAACTCACCTGATAAGGATTCCCCACTGGGCAGCAATACTCCAAATGAGGACGGACAAGCGTAGTGAATGCAGTTTCAATAGTAGTTCTGTTGCATCTTTTAAGGGTTCTGCCAATAAAACGCAGTCTCTTTTGTTGTTTACGAACCGGTTTTCGGCTGTTACGCCATCTTCATGTAAATATAAAAAGTTTAAATTTCAAGAATCGGAAGTTGGTAGATATATGACAAGGGTTTTATAACATGGCTGTGAAACAGTACTAGAGGCATGACACAAGTAGGTAGGAGATAGTAGTTTACATTGTCTGCTCAAGATTATGATTAGGTTCTGCAGACAGAAGTGGTAGGTATGGAAATTTGTGTCTGATTATTCGTAAACCAACAAATTTACGGAATATCTGACAGTAATCTTGTGTGTTTCATTCATAATGTATAAGAACCGACGGAACAGTTGGCGAATATATTTTTATTGTTATTGTGCGAAATGTTTGCAAAAAAGCTAATAAAACTGAAGGAAAACCTAAAGTAGACCGTAGAACACGCCAGTGCGAACTTAATTTTTTTATTGATTGTATAGTTCCACTAGCTTAAACCCGCGGCTCCGCTCACGTGTTGGTTGATTATGATATATAAGTTAAATTTCAGTAGTATACTACGAGATCAAATCACACGAAAAAATGCACTCGTTTCGAAGAATCCAATCACGAAATTCAACAATAATGATTGTAATAATATCACAGATCGGTCACCTGACGTAATGCGCGAAAAGTCAAATCGATTTTTAAAGAGGTGTATTAGAAGAAATTTCTTTTTTACTGCTTTATTTATTTATGCTTATATTTCCTTATTCGTATGCTTATGCTTACGGAGAAAGAGCTGAAGACATTGTAGCACGCATAGACCAAAGACATGGTCTGTCGAATCACGTTCCGCTATATATAACCACCTTGCTATACAGTCGCTAACGTCATCGCTGACCTTCAGTCCGAATTTTTTTTTAATAATTTGACGACTTTCAACCACCATATCTTTCACCCCTTTATAGCTATGGGCATGGAACTGCTATGGTGTAGAACGGGAGACTTCGGACAACAATTACACACAGACCATTTGTTTGCGTTCTGTAGTTTTCGCTGCAGAGCGAAATATTAACAGACACACACACGTAGAAGTTTATATACACCAATAACTTTCCATTCCAATATACTCCACACTTTTATCATTACCAACCCTCAAGCAACAATGCAACCAATAAAACCATTTTCAAAGAGTAAATATAATTTTCAAAGAGTAATTATTGTTCCGCATTTCACGTTATATTCTTGAAATTACTAAATATCTATCAGATCGCTATAAAACCGTGCCTAAAACCTTCCTCAGGTATAAATTAGTACCTGTACAAATATTTAAGTCTCTGCGTCTTGTCTTTCGGACGTGCTAAGCGTACACCGAACAGACATTCACACACACACACACACACACACACATATATATATATATATATATATATATATATATATATATATATATATATATATACCCAATCGCCATAAAAGCGTGCCTAAAGCCTTCCCCGGGTAGATATTAGTAACTGTACAAATTTTTGGCTCTTTATGTCTTGTGGTTCAGACGTGATAAACGTACACCGAACAGACATTCACATTAACAGATATAGATTACAGGCTGTCCTCGTTACGTTTAACCACCACAGAACGGGCGCTGGCGTTGCGTTCGTCGCGACTGTACGCCTGTGTACAGCCAGAGGCCGGCTGACCCGCGACATATTTCCGCGGTCCGCCGCCGACCCTCGCGCTGCCAAAGAAAGGGCGCAGAGGGGCCTGGCCCTCAGTGGAGTGTGGGGCGAGATAGATGGGGGCCAGGTGGCGGCTGCTGCCGCCTTTGTCGGCGATTAGCCGCGGCAATTCGGCCGCTGACGTCTTCAACAGCGCGCAGAAAAACGCAGGCCGCCATACAGAGCGGCCGTGTCGCTACACGGTTGCTAATGGCCTCGTGGGACCGCGACAACACTCGAGCCGGGCTCGTGGCGCACAAAGCCGCCGGCACAAAGCCACACTCCAGTCAACAGCTCCTGACACTGCAAACGCAGAAGGCCGGAGTCACACGGGCCGACGTGTGGTGTAAGTTTACTTCCACGTCTACCCAAACCAGTGTCAAGTGCGTACCACTAACACCTCCCTTTGTAAACTCATAACCGTGCAGGTGAGTGCCCATCCTACGTACCCAGCTAAGTCACAAACCTGCATCTACTATTTGGCCACGATAACTTGACGATTTTGTTGGTGCAGCCACAAGCGGAGAAAATCGACACCAGTTGAAAGTTATTCTTTTGTTTATAAAACTCTTCTGGGTGTTGGTCCGCATCGTCAAAATATCACATATTTCACCGACGTTTCGGTCACTATTGCAAGTGGCCATCTTCTGGGTGTTACGTTTATTTATTTTACTTACATGAGCTGCCAACCTTATAATGGTCCTTGACGCGAAGAATTAATGTAAACATTGTTGTGGTAACGGTTCCAGCACTGCAGCAAACAGCCAATGTTGCCTTCCGTTCGTGCAAGACAAGCTCCCAGCAGCCACCGCGCGAATCGTCAAGTTATCGTGGCCAAATAGTACAGCCTGTTTCACAATGCTGTTATACAGTCTTAACATACACAGCAGTGGCGTAACTACGGGGGGAGATGAGGGGGAAAGAATCCCCCCCCCCAGAACCCAAAGAAAGAAAAAAAAAAAAAGAAAAAAAAGGGAAAGATACAAAGAAATTGTATAACAGCAATCTGGTAAAGGTAAAGATTGGAAACTTGGGGTGTTTTACAGTAAGCTTTCATTGGATGGGAGTGAATTAATCTTCAACGGGAGTGGTAGATGGTTATCTGTCTGGAAACCGACTAAAATTTAGCTCGTCAAGCAGATCTATTCCCCCCCCCCCCCCCCCCCCCCCCAAAGCCAAGTCCTAGTTACGCCACTGATACAGAGTCGCGACACTCACTGATGTGAAACTTGTTATCAACCAGTGGCGCAGCCTTTGACACTGGGGGTGGCTAATTTTTTAACCCTTAACTACTATCGACTGTCTCTCAGGCCGCTACCAATTTTTGTGTCGAGATGTTTCACACACCCCTGCAAAGAGAAATGGACTCTTCCTTGTACCCATGGCCGCCACAAGGGTGGGGCTGGGTGGACCCCTGCGTCCAGGGTCCGGACCTGAAGGGGGCCCGGGAACGGTCACTTGCAGTATAATTTTTTTAATTATGTTAATTCAAACGTCGTATGACACCAGATAATATCACATGTATAAAGCTATGTTGTCAACGGACATGTTAGACGTAAATGTCATTGTACATTTCACAAAAATGCTGTTTTGAACTTGCTGACAGCAAGATGGTTTCTTGGAAAACCGAAATCGATTTGCCCGAATAAAGCAAAAGATTTAGCGGCGAATGCTGCTTCTTTCATTATTGATAAAAGTGATTTTGTGGCCGTTGAGCACACCCCTCCAGATAATGGAATCCAAGTTAAGAGTATTGTTTGACTAACAGACAAATGTTTAAAACAGATATTTATGACAACCGTTTATTGTTAAGTTTCATGAAACTGGTGCTAGGAGTTACTGTCACTGCGTCTGTCGTGAGAAGTTGTGTGCCAATCGTTGCCTCAGAATGCACACTCGCTGCGACGGCCTGTTATGTAGGAACTGTTGGCGCATTTGACGACTATGTTCTCCACTGACAGCTGACCATCTGCGCCACGGACAAGCCGCTTGCACTGGTCACCATTCGCATGCGTCCACCTGTCAGTTTCCTGTGATGTGTGCTGAATTTGACATTTTCTCTCCTGCTCATCAACTTATATTCATTAAATGCATGCATGAAGCTTATTTAAACCGTAAGAAAAATTGTTACGAAAACAGCATCAACTTCTGAGCCTCTGTTGTTAAGAAAACATAATGACGAAGCGGTTCTGTTTCAACGCACATGCCTACAGAACACGCTAAGGAAGCAATACTACAGTGCACGTTGCACAATCTTAAGAGTTATCGGAGAAATTGAAAATTCGCCGTCTTAGACTTTTAGTCAACTTACCTGACCCTCCCCTATTTGTTTTCCTTACTGTTTTGGATTTCAGCGTGACAGACTTGACAATACGATTCGCCAGCTGTGAACAAATTTGTGATCTGTTTTCACCAGTTTTGGATTTCATGGACTTAGAAAATGATGAACTGCAAATTGAAACCACCAGTCTGGTCTCAAAATATTCTTCAGACTTCTCAGATTCAGACAGCTTAGTTGAAGAAATTCTACATATGAAGAGCAAAGGAGTACAACAGGCCAAAGTCTTCGTAATGATTCAGCAATTTTATCAATTGAGAATGAGCTGGCCAAAGTTGTCGACGTTTCCGACACAACTGATCATTGTAGTCAGAAGAAAGCGCGCAAGAGTATTATTAAGTAGTCTTTCTCTGTAACCAGTGTCTATGCTGACGTTGATTGTAATTTTAGTTTTTTGTAACTATGTTTATTTTAATATTCGTCAAATAAATATACTCGCAGTGATCATTTTTGAGTAAAACAATTTTGTAAAAATAGTCCCGTATTGACTAATAAAATAGTTACGGTAACTATACCCTGTATTTTCTAGTTAAATTACATTCTAAGCACAGTATTGGTAACAAATAACCATGAAATTTTAATGTAGCACGTGACTGTAAAATAAGGGGAGAGGGGGAAAGGGGAATGGGCCCGTCTCTGATGCTGGGTCCAAGGCCCTTTATCGAATTTGGGGCCATACGTGTACCTTCCTGTTGGCTGATAAACTATATGTGTCAGCATTCTTGCTTTGTTGCTGCACTTTGTTTCGTATTTATAAGCCCTGAGAGGTCTCACCAACCTATCACAGTGTTAGCGTCTCATGCTTTTAGTAAACGTTACTGTTTCTTTATGGCGACTAAAACTAAACCTTCTATGCAATGTGTTTTACGCGAGACACATATGGATGTCCAAGAACGCTTTGGTGAATCCTCAGATACAAAACTTGATGACAGCAATAATGGCCTTGATTTTGAGATATTTGGTGATCAAGATACTAATTCCGAGTGTGAAGTGTCTGCAGATTCAAATAGACTAAAATATGATTCTGCAGACATAGAGGACATAATTACTTTTTTCTTGATATTGCAGAAATAAAAATTGACAAAGTTTATCCCTTTACTGACTTAGACTACCGATTGTAGTAGTCACTATGGATTGAAAAAATGAATCGTAAACTGAAAGCTGACTTTGTGTTCAATTTATCGGAAGTGAAATGGGATTTTTGCATCTACTTATGTTTTGAATCTGTAACATAATCTCTCTGTTATAATCTGTGCGTGAGTAGAGAGCTAACAATTTGATGTTATTTTTGGAACACATAAAAGAAAAATATACCGCACATTTCGCAGTATATTATTTGTAGCCTTTTTATAAATACTGTCGAAAAAAGACTACTTCCAGACGTGTAATGAACAACAGGAAGTCCTGAAAATATACAATCCGTGAACCACTGGTTTTATATATAAAGATATAAAAATGAGGTCTGAGAGACCCCTCTATAGTAATTGTGGTCCTATCAGTGTTCATAGTAGTTGTTGTTGTTGTGGTCTTCAGTCCGGAGACTGGTTTAATGCAGCTCTCCACAATACCTATCCCGAGCAAGCCTTTTCAACTCAACATAAGAACGGAAACCTACATCTGTTTGAATCTGTTTACTGTAACTATCTCTTGGTCTTCCTCTGCGGTTTTTACCCCACACACTTCCCTCCAACGCTAAATTCACAATTCTTTGATGTCTAAGAATGTGTAGTTAAGGGTTAAAAATATAGCCTATTGAATTTATTAATCGATGATTTATTTTTACGTTTTTTTTTTTCTGAAGTAACCAATTATACTACGAAAAGAATTGCACAAGAAATAAAATGAGTAGGCTGGCATTAATTTGAAAGTGGAAGAGGAGCAGCTTGGTGCAAATGGAAATTATATAATCAGCTCATAAAATAATTAAGCAGCTTCTGTGTTACTAGCCAAAGTGAAAGGTCTTTACAGTTTAATTAACATGAGACTCTATGTGTGAAAATTGAACTAAAAGAACACTGTCGTTATTCACTAGATTCCACTCGGTGGCGCCGCTGACCTGCTAAGCAGCGGGTCGCCGCATATGAACAATCGGCTCGTAACCTCAGCATAGCAGTAAGAATAGCGGCAGCATCAAAGCTGGTCGTGGCGGCATTAAAACCGCTCACAGTGACAGCAGCACACGTTCTCACTGGCGGCATCACGCTGGTGACCATCACGTTCACTTGTGCTTGGCAAATTATAGTTACATGTGTACTAATTCAAATTTCCGGTGCCGACCTGTTTAAAAAAATTAAAAAATTAAAACAATAAGAATAATAAAATTAGAAAGTCTTACTGGTGGCAAAGGTGAATAAGAGTAATGTTCGTTACGAATTACGTTTCTACGTAATTAAACAAGTAGTTCCTGTAATTTCCGCGTTCCGAGCTTTAGTGAAATATCGAGAGACATAAGTATTCGTCAAATAATTGTAAAGCAGCCGAATTTAACTGATTGAGTGATATAAACAATCATTCATTCATAAGGTAATATTAACAAATATTTTTATATCTGCAGCTTATTCTTTTGAAAGTAATAGATTAAATCATACAATAAACATAAATTACTGTAACGTCTATTCTTACGTGACAGTTACTTTCTTTGACGTGTAACAACTTGGTATGGAGTCTAATGATTCGAACATTTAACACTTCACTCGTCTTTCGCTTAAACGCGTATAGTATTGAGTGTAGTTACTTGAATCACTTGAAGATTCTTAACGTTCGTTGTTCAGATGTAGCGACTAACAATTGTGGACTGGTTTCCGCTTTGTTGCGAAACTGTTTTTATTTATTTATTTTTATTCGGCGTTTTATTATCACGTTTGTCACGACTTTCTTTCAGCTACAGCCGTGGTCGCTGATCTGGTACCTTAATTAATGTAGGTATTGGGCTCCGTATAAGTTTCTTATCTTCTACTCTTACACATTTGACTGGCATTGTACTGCAGAAACCCTATCGTTTCTCACTAGAAACCCGACGTCTTTCCGCAGTTGATCGAGTATTATGTTGTTTATTAGCCATTTTTGTTCTTAATAGAAACTGAAATCTTTCTTTAAAAAGTCGTAGATTTCAAGAGAATGATAAATAAACTACCTTGCAATGTACAGTTTCATACGTTCCAGTGGTTCTTAGGAAACCTAATAAAGACAAATGTGGAGTTATTTTGTACTTATTACCTGTTGTTCTGGCAATACCGATGGGTTTCTTGTGGCGGTCGATAACGCGCTACACTGGTGGATAACATGCTTGAAGCTGAGGCAATGGAACGAATAGAGTGGCCAGCTTTTTCAGCGGTCTTAAATCCTGTTTGTTGAGCTGGTTTGAGATGCACTTGTCAGACGCATTGCAGCCAGACCAGCACCTCCCACAACGGTCGCAAAGTTGGACATTGCACTTGTGGAATAATGGCCAAATATCCCTCTACATCAACGAGAAGCCGTCTCCTGGTTATATAAGCGGAAGCCTCCAGTTCACGGCAGTCAGTTTTACCCCTGACGACGACTATGGAGGATATAGTCGAAAGCTTGGGCTCCTACCCATATTTGACGCGGCAAGAACACCGAGAGTATTTTACGCTAGTTTATAAGTAATAAGTAGTTTGTGAGTTTAAGGACTGATGACCCCGCATTTTATGTCCCATAAGCTTCACAAACATTAGAACTTTTTTTTTTTTTTTTTTTTTTTTTTTTTTTTTTTTTTTTTTTTTTTTTTAGGGTGCAGATCAAGGTAGAAGGAATCGTCTGTCAAGTTTTTGAGACATTACAAACAGCTGCGACTTTTCACGGAACTGATTCGTAAAGCGTCTTTATACTTTCGAACAGAAAACTATCCATCTAGTAACAAACCACCCGTCAATTACTTCGACGATGTCGAAGTTGTAAATCTGGTCCTCACTCTGTCCTCTAAAATGCCCCACAACGATTGATTTGTATTGACGTGGCGCTTTTCCTGTCCAGTAATGATTTTTAATAATATTCTGACAGTGCACATAACACACCTACAACGTTTTGGCTATGCATATGAGCGCATTGTCTTTTTTTAAGGTGACAGTGTTTTTTTAGCAATATGCTAGTCATAGTAAGCCGTTTTCTGTCGACATATCTGTCACAATAGCTGTCACTCAACAACAGCATAAGAATTATTTTTTAATATATATACAACTACATAAAGACCTACAACAACAACAACAGTTCTATTATATATGTAAATAAGAACCAAAACATATAAATAAACAGCAATCTTACAAGAATATCTACAGCTACATCTACATGGGATACTCTACAAATCACATTTAAGTGCTTGGCAGAGGGTTCATCGAACCACCATTATTCTATTTATCTCCCATTCCGTTCTGGAATAGAGCGCGGGAAGAAAGAACACCTGAATCTCTATTTTCGAGCTCTGATTTCTCGTATTTTATTCTGATGATCATTATTACCTATGTAAGTGGGAGTCGACAATAAATTTTCGCGTTCGGAGGACAATGTTGGCGATTGGAGTTTCGTAAGTAGCCCATGCCGCAGCGATAAGCGCCGTTGTTGTAATGATTCCCATAACAGATCCTGTATCATTTCCGTAACGCTGTCTCCCCTGTATCGTCACAATACGAAACGAGCTGCCCTTCTTTGGACTCTTTCGATGTTCTCCGTCAAACCCACCTGATAAGGATCCCACACTGGGCAGCAATACTCCAAAAATGGACGGACAAGCGTAGTGTATGAAGTTTCTTTTGTAGTTCTGTTGCATGTTTTAAGGGTTCTGCCAATAAAAGGCAGTCTCTGGTTCGCCTTTCCCACAACATTATCTACGTGTTCTTTCGAGTTTAAGTCTGATGTAATAGTAATTCCTAGGTATTTTGTGGAGTTTACGGCCTTCTCTTTTGATTGATTTATCTGTAAACAAAGTTTAACGGATTTCTTTTCGTATTCATGTGGACGACTTCACACTTCTCATTATTTAGAGTGAATTGCCGATTTTTACACTATACTGATATCTTATTCAGATCGTTCTGCAGTTGGTTTTGATCTTCAGATGATTTTACTATACGGTAAATGACGGCGTCATCTGCAAAGAACCTAAGAGAGCTACTTAGATTTACCCCTAAATCGTTTATGTAAATAAGAAACATCAGAAGACCAATAACACTACCCTGTGGAACGCCCGATATCACCTCTGTTTTAGTCGATGCTTTACCATCGATTACTACAAACTGTGTCCTCTCTGACAGGAAATATCCTGCCACGCGCAAATAAGGGGCGATATACCAAATGAAGAGTTACTAATAACACCTGACGATGGCATTCACGCCGAAACAGGCCTGTCGGGTTAAATAATTTATTAAGAAGCAGGGTTTTTGGAATTAATGCTTTACAGTTTGAATACTCATGTCAGTCTCTGTAGGTGCACACAATTTTTAAAGTCGATTAATAAACTCTATGTGATAGCTTTCAATAAGTTGCATGACATAGAAGGGGGTACTACTTCGAGATGTTAACGATGGGTGGAATGAGATGGCAACAGGATGCCAGCTGGCCGTTTCGCAGGGCGAGAGCGTACCTCCCCCCCTGGGACTCCCTCCCCTCCCCCATCCCACCTCCCCCCCCCCCTTCATCGCCCCTCTCCCCCCCCCCCCTCACCACACCACCGCCTGATGCGTCTGAAAAATAGTCTACAATTCTGCAACAGCCGTCGCTCTTCCCTTTGAAAAGGAAAGGAACGGTGAAAATTTGACACTAGAAATTAATGTTAACCGTTCTAAACGAGCAAAATGTTCAAATGTTGTGTAAACCTAGGAGACGAAACTACTCTGGTCATCGGACCCTTGACTTACAAACTACTTAAACTAACTTATACTCAGGACAACGCAGAGAACCATGCCCGAGCGAGGACTCGCACCTCAAACTTCACGGCCATTCCAGCGCGGAGTGTACCAGCGGAATTAGTCTTTCCGAAACGGCAACGAATTTCAGTTTAGTTTGAATGTACATCAGATGAGAGTTGCAGGGCAACATCCTACTCTGGTAGTGTGCGGAACAACATTAAAACGAACGTATGGTGATGACTCATGGATGACATTACGAATGGTGGTGAAACGGAGTGAAAACCTTCATCGCTAAAACGAAAAAAGGAAGGAAAACTTTGAATATTTCGTAGAAATAAAATACCAGATATATAGGGTGAGCCACGTAAAGCATGACACCGCTTTTATTTCGTGAATTGTTACACACACATTCAAGAGTCGAGGGGCACGAATCTTGTTTTGGTGGCTAATGTTGGAGTTGGTTCTTCTTCTTTAGTTAGCAACCCGTAGCTTGGTTTGTAGCATTTCTCCATAGTGCGCTGTTGCTTGCCATTTGTCTAATGTTCCTGTAACTATTACAATTCATGTCGTCCATCACTTGTCTCATACTTCAGCCCGGGTCTTTCTCTACAGTTCGCTCCGTCCACCAATCGCCTCAAGATGATTTTTAGAGCAGGCCGCGGTGGCCGAGGGGACTGAGGTGCTCCAGTCACGGTCTGCACGGCCACTACGGTCGAGGGTTCGAATCCCCCCTCGGGCATGGATATTTGTGCCGTCCTTAGTATAAGGTAGTTCATAAGCAGTTTGTAAGTTTGAACATTTTTTTTTAATTATTTTTAGAAATCCCCCATGCCTCAAGACATGACCAAACCACATATTACGCCTTTTTGCAGATTTTTTCTCAGAGACAAACCCTCACCAATTATATGCAAAAACTGTTCGTTCGTTACTTTATCGACCAAGCTTATCTTCAACATTCTACGATAACACCACATCTCTAACGCGTCTATCATTCGAATTTCCGGTTTTCCCACGGTCCAACATTCAGTTCCATACAACATAACACTGCATACAAAAGTTTTCGCCAATTCTTTCTCAAAAGGATTTTCATGTTGTTGGATGTGAGAAGTTTACATTTCTTATTGAACGCAATTTTTGCTTGACATTTTCTACTTTGTCAAGTTTAGATTTAGCATCTGATCTTGCTACCCAGGTATGTAAATTCATTAACGTTCTGAAGCAGTGCACCATCGCACATAATACTTGATGGGTTCCGTACTTCTTTACAGTTAAAATTTTACTTTTGCTTCTGTTAATCGTCATTCCGTAATTTCTGAGCGTTGATCTCATTTCACTGAGCATAGACGTTTTCTTCATCGTCCGCTAACAAAGCAATATCGCCGGCAAATCGAAGCATGTCAGTTCAAACAAAATGTTCAAATGTTTGTAGAGATTATGGGACTTAACTACAGGGTCACAAGTCTCTAAACTTACAAACTGCTTATGAATTAGCTAATACTAAAGACGGCACAAATATCCATGCCCGAGGGGGGATTCGAACCCCCGACCGTAGTGGCCGTTCAGAACGTGACTGGCGCGCCGCAGACCGCTCGGCCATCACGGCCGGCACATGTCAGTTCTTTCTCCATGTAACACATCTCTTTCCCTACTATGCATCTTTTTTTATAACTCCATCAAATCCTATTTGAATATATGCATTGAGTAAAATAGATGAAATTGAGTTGGTATCCACTGAATAGTCTTGGAAGTACTCGTTTTTTATGGGAACACGGAAGCTGAATTAGAGTTTGTGACATGGAGGGAAGTCGTACTTAGACTATTTCGATGTACCTTAATCGCTAGTGTTACGATGGTGTAGTGGTTAAGACATCTGCCTTGTGAGCATGATGGGCCAGGTTCGATACCCGGCCGCAGCACTAATTTCAATTCAATACTTCACCTTTAATGTCTCTGGTATTCTACTTTGTCTGGTTTAGATTTAGCAACGTGTTCAAATGTTTGTAAATCTAAGCGGTTTCACTGCATTGGTCATTAATCTCTAGGCTTACAAACTAATTAAAAAGTTCAAATGTTTGTACAGCTTTTGGGACTTAACTACGGGGTCATCAGTCCCTAAACATACAAACTACTTATGAACTAACTAAGACTAAGGACGGCACAAATATCCATGCCCGAGAGGGGATTCGAGCACCCGACCATAGTGGCCGTGCAGACCGTGACTGGAGCGCCTCAGTCCCCTCGGCCACCGCGGTCGGCACAAACTAATTAAAGTAACTTATGCTAAGTACAACACAAACACGCTTGCTCGAGGGAGGACTCGAACCTTCGACGGCGACCATTCGCGCGCTCCGCAGCGAAACGCCTTAGAACCCTCTGCCATTCCACCACGACTTAGATTTAGCATCTGAAGTGAACTTGCTACCCAGGTATGTAAATTCATTAACGTTCTCAAGCAGAGCACCATCGCACTTGACAGATTCCGTACTTGTTTACAGTTAAAATTTTAGTTTTGCTTCGCTTGAACTTCATTCCATAATTGCTAAGTGTTAATTTCATTTCACTGAGCATATACGTTCTATTCCTCATTGTCCGCCACCATTGCAATATCGTCGGCAAATCGAAGCATGTCAGTTCTTTCACCTTGCAACACCACACCTCTTTCCCTACTATGCATCTTTTCTCTAAATTCATCAAATTGAATAAAATAGATGAAAGTGCGTTGGTAACCACTGAAATATTCTTGAAAGAACTCGTTTTTTCATTATCGCAGCTGTAAACATTTTATAACTACATTCGATAGCTCTTGAGAAGGAAATTGCATCTTCAGCTGAATGTTGGAACGTAAAAATAAATTTCCCTCTTCAGTTAGATCTTAAAAAAAAATCAAAGGGCATTCCAATAAAACTGACAAATTCTAAAATATGTTCTTTCTTGTTTGTTAAAATTCCAGTCAATGAGGTGCTGCAACGGCTGGATCTCCTCTTTCCACTCGACGTTGCAGATCTGTTCAAATATTTCCTCACGACTACTTATTTCAAATGGAACGAAGATTTCTATGAACAGACAGATGGTGTAGCTATGGGGAGCCATTTAAGCCCGGTTATAGCAAATTTCTAGTTGGAAAAATTAGAGGAACAGGCATTGAAAACAGCAAACAAAAAATCGGCTATATGGTTTCGATATGTAGACGATACGTTTGTTGTGTGGAGGCATGGTACAGAGGAACTAGATCGTTTTCTTCAACACCTCAACGGGATTAATTCTAGAATCCAGTTTACCATGGAGAAGGAGGCAGACGGAAAACTGAATTTTCTTGACGTGTCAGTTTTCAAAAAGGGGAATGGCAGATTGGGCCATACAGTTTATCGGAAGCCCCACACAGAGACCGTTATCTGCACCGGGATTCAAACCACCACCCACAGCAAAAACAGGGCATTATAAAGATGTTGGTGGACAGAGCAAGGAACATCTGCGAACCGGAATTACCCGACGCGGAATTGCAACACCTGAGTAATACTTAAGAATGGCTATTCGTCTACAGAGATAAGGAGAGGTTTGAGACTGACACGTAGGGTTAAAAACGATGAAAGGGTTCCTGTGAAATCTAAAGTCTTCCTACCTTTTATTAAGGACGTCACCGACCGCATCGGTAAAATTTTGACGAAACGGAATGTTGCTGTTATTTACAAACCTACTCGGAAGATACAGGATCACCTGAAATCGGCAAAGGAAGCTCGCAAACCGCTGGAAAAAGCAGGAATTTATAGGATTCCTGTAGCTGTGGAGACGTATACGTGGGTACCACAAAAAGAACCGTCAAAAAGCGACTAGATTAGCACAAGAGGAACTGTAGAATGGGGGAGATTGACAGATCAGCTGTTGCTGAACATGTCTTTCAACCAGGGGACCACTTTATTCAATTTGATAAGACTCAGGTTTTAGCAGCCACAAATGGATACCACGAAAGACTGTACGGAGAGGCTATAGAAATTGTAAAACACCCCAATAATTTCAATAGGATGGAGGAGGGTGTGAAACTAAATGAAATCTGGATTCCGGTTTTGAAGAAGAAATGTAACAGTCTTCCACTATGGGACGATATTAACGGACGGCGGCAGTCGGTAACGACGAATTGCGCGCGCATGTCAAACATCTGACGTCACACCTCTGCGCGCGAGCCCTCGTAAACGGAGTTTGGCTTAGTCAGTAGCGAGCCAGGGTGTGTATCGGACATTCAAAGTGCCACGATCCCCCTTGAGAATGTCCTCTGCAGTCGGGGACGAAACGTTGGGTTTCGACAATAAATCCACTAGAACACGGCATAATAGCCCGGAAATTTTTAGTAATTTTGACCATTCCAGCCGTGAAAGTTTACATTTTACAATTACCAGTAGTTGCTGAGTTGGATCAGCACGGAGGTGGGTGGTAGCAGCCGCCAGTGACATGAGGGGCGCCTGGCCGAAACCAGCGCCCTCTTTTGTCATTGAAATGTGGCGCCCGCCTCGCTGTCGACCGCACAGTCGAGTTGGCAGCGAATGCGGCCAAATGTCCGCTCCCTGACACGCGGACCAGCTGGTGGTCTTCCGTCATTAATGGTGACTCTGCTCTCGATGACTTTCAAAAGCTTTCCTATATATTCACTTCCTCCCTGACTGCTCTTCTCTGTCACTAACAAGGAGAGGGTCTGGCTTGTGGCCGGCCGCGGTGGTCGAGGAGACTGAGGCGCTTCAGTCACGGTCTGCACGGCCACTACGGTCGGGGCTTCGAATCCCCCCTCGGGCATGGATATTTGTGCCTTCTTTAGTATAAGGTAGTTCATAAGTGCGCCTCGGTTGCACAGTGGTAGAGTGCCAGACTACAAATCCAAAGGTCGCGGGTTCCATCCCCGCCAGGTCCTAGGATTTTTATCTGTCACTTTCCACTTCTTTCACCTCTGGCAGTATTGCTCATGTGAAAAAAACCGAGTAGCCCCGTGGTTCGGAACCCACGTTAAACTGTAGGTCCCCCTATAACTGGCTGGGTAAGTCAGTTCGAAGGTCGGAGGATGGCAACGGCATACCACCTCGAAACAGGACCATGCCTGGTAAAGCACTGTGGTGTTCAAACCAATCTTCGGATTGTTGACTGCTTTACCTTTTTTTTAGTAGTTTGTAAGTTTAGGGACTGATGACCCCGTAGTTAAGTCCCATAAGCTTAACAAACATTTAAACATTTTCTGGCTTGTGGATCACCGATTTCGATCGAATTTTGAATGGACGTTCTACATTTAATACTAGCTGCAAGTACCCGGCTTTGCCCGGGTTTAAAATTAAGGGAACAGACAAACAGACAACAAATGCGCCTTGTATGTATAGAGATTGCAATCAAAGTCTGCAAGTAAAGTACTCTCCCCCATTCACCGAACGAAATTTTATGTACACAGTAACATTCATCTTGATTTCAAGGTCAAGTGTACAAAATTTTATCAAGATCGGAGCAAAACTGTGGATTTTGGCGAAATCCATAAGTACCCTCCTCCATACACTGAACGAAATTTTATGTAGACAGTGCCCTTCCTTTTGTTTTGAAGTCAATTGTGCAAAATTTCATCAAGATCAGTGCGAAGATATAGATTTACACGGACACATTAATAACGCACTTTCTTTTTTTCTCAAATTTTCCGGTTGGTATTCCAAAAAATGGAACGCAACCTGTTTAAGAAACTTCCCCATGTAGTGTTGTGTACGTCTACCAAATTTGGTTGTCTGGTTGTCTGGATCTTGAGTTATAAGAGAACAGACAGACAGACAACATATGCGTCTTATAAGTATAGAGAAACACGTGTTATGGCTTTTTGCTGGAAAGCAGTTTTGGAAAAAAATAAGGTTAAAGTTAATGATGGAAATACTCGTTACCAGTGCTGTTATGGAAAGATGGTCTGAAGTTGAGCATTTTTTAGTAGTATATTTCGGTTCTGTAACTTGCGGTCGGAATACAGAATATATATAGTTCAGAATGGCAATGTATAGAAAACAATTTTTGAATAAGAGAAAATTGTTAACAACGAATACTAATTAAAGTGTTATAAAGTTTCGATTTCATTATTTGTCTGGAGTTTAGCCTTCTACGGGACTGACACGTGGGCAAAGAATAGTTTATAGAAGAAGACGATTCAAACTTCTGAAATCTGATGTTACGGACGAATAGGTGCATAGATCATTATTCAGGAGAGAATTGGAGAGAAAAGAAATTCTGGCATATCTTGACTAAAAGAAAGGATTGATAGTTAGGATACATTTTAAGGCAACAGCCAATCGTCTGTATAGAACTGAAGTGAGGCGGGAAGGACAGTAAAAATCGCAGAATCGAATACAGTAAGTTGGTTCAAACTGATGTGGGTGCCGTTCTTATTAGGAGACGAGAGTCTTGCTGAACATACAGCAGGGTCGAGAGCTGCATCAGACCAGTTTCCGGACTGGACACACAACGACCCGTTATTATGCGCTGCCCCGTATGCATTTCCATAACAAAATAAATATGGCTTACCATCCATTATTTCACTGTCTTAATATAATCATTTGTGTCCCAACGAGCATAGGGTTTAATTTGATCCAAAAGTTTTGAGACGCTCTGCATGCCTGGATATTGCTCGTCACTCCTATTTTCCCCCACAGGTTGGACTTATAGAGAAAACAGAAAGGTTCTAAAGAAAAAGATCATGTTACACAGTGCAGCTTTTAACAATGAGGAAAGGGCACGAAGGTTATTACCAAGGTAAATATATATTTATTAGGTAATAGGGAGTGTTACATTACCAACTAGAATCGGGACATTTGACTCGACCACTGGTTTCCAGCTGTCTATGGTCGAATCGGTAGGGTGACGACCTAAGCCAAGGCGCTTCACGCAGTGCCGCTTGCCTGTTTGCGCTAAACCCGTATGCAAATGCTGCTTCTCGCGGTTGATAAGTGCAGGACGTTGGCCTCTTTGACCGTCATGAGAGGTAACGGTATGCAATTTGGTTTTCTCGGCTGACTGTTGACACTGTGGCTGTCGGATTGCCAACGTGGAATGTCCCAAGCTTCTAATTTCAGTCACCATTACACTGGTAATACCTCCTGTATGGCCATTATCACCGTCGGAATCCTAATCAGCGAAGTGACGGCTCTGTCTTTTCGTCTCTTTTCTTTGTTGTTGTTTTTTTATTTTATTTTTTTATTGCCTTCCCCCAAAAGGCGGGGGTGGGCTGCCAACAATACAAACTGTTCTTTTTCGGCCAAGAGTGACAATATATAATATCATGTAAAAAATATCACATGCCGACAATAAAAACGAAGTGACTAATTGTATATAAAACAGATATTGACAGACGTGACATACTAAAACATAAATTGTTCATTGGTAAAACGTAGAAAGAATGTAAATGACGAGGCACACGATAAAAGACATATGGCCAGTCACACGAAGTAAGAAGAAAACGTGGATTGACAGTTAAATCCACGCAAGCGAGACATTTGAGGAAGTTATAAAGTAAAGCAGATGGTGCTGGGATGGAGGCAGCGACAAGCGCAGTAAGGAGTTATAAGTAGTCTGTTGGAAAGGGTGGAGAAGAAATATCCAAATGTTTTTATGGAGCTTAACTACTGAGGTTATGAGTCCAATTGCTTACCAACTACTTTAACGTAAAATAACCTTAACTTAAAATACACACTCATGCCAGAAGGAGGACTCGAAGCTCCGACGGGGAGAACCGCGCACTCTACAGCAATGCGGCTTAGAGCGCTCGGCCATTTGACTGCGACGGGGGCGAAGAGGTCATGGATTTACTGAGGGAGCGTTGGTCGAATGTGATGGTCAGGTGGGAGGGGAAAGAGTAAGAGACATTAGGGAAACGGTCCAAGCCATTGGACGATTGTCGAGTGCAGTGGAAGGGAACGGATCAGCTCTAACTAGGGTTGGAATCAGCTCTGAGTAGGGTTGGAATCACCTACAGCTTGTGAGACAGGTACTATTGCGGAGCATTTCATTGTTGTGTAAGGGAAGGATGACAGTTCCGTTGGGAGAGGATATAGAAGGTGTGGTGTTGTAGTATTGGGGGAAATGGTAGTAGATGCAGGGCAGAATATCAGCAGATTAGGTGGGAGAAAAGTGGATGACTACTGACAATTTTGCATGTAATGTATGAGATGTGGAGCTGTTCAAGATGGGAGAAAGAATGTTATGAGTTGGTAGAGCAGTCGGGTGGGGGAAGCTAAGCGAATCCGGAAGCCACGCTAGAGGACTTGTAGGGCACGAGAGGTTGGATGACAGCTTTGTCAATGTACCGCGCGTTCATATACTATGTGATAAAAACTGTCCGGACAGCTGGCTAAAAATGACTTACAAGTCAATGGCGTCCTCTATCGGTAATGTTGGAATTCAATATTGTGTTGACGCACCATTAGACTTGATGACAGCTTCTACTCTGGCAGGCACACATTCAGTCAGGTGCTGGAAGGTTTCTTGGGGAACGACGGACCATTCTTTACGGAGTGCTGCACTGACGAGAAGAATCGATGTCTGGTAGGAATTCGGCGTTCCGAAACAACACATAGATGTTCTATAGGATTCAAGTCAGGACTGTGTGCAGGCCAATCCATTACAGGGATTTTATTATCGTGGAACCTCTCCGCCACATGCCGTACATTATAAACAGGTGATTGATTGTGTTGAAAGATTCAATTGCCATCCCCGAATTGGTCTTCAATAGTGGGAATCAAGAGGGTGCTTGAAACATTAATGTAGATCTGTGCTGTGATAGTGCCATGCAAACTAACAAGGGGTACAAGCACCTTTCGTGAAAAATATGACCACACCATAACACTACCGACTGCGAATTTTGCTGTTTGCACTATACACGCTGGCAGATGACATTCAAAAAAATGTTCAAATGTTTGTACAGCTTATGGGACTTAAGTACGGGGTCATCAGTCCCTAAACTTACATTTTATTTTATTTTATTGTTTTTTGCTGTTCCATAGGACCCAATTGAGGAGTGAGAGTCCATGGTCATGGAACAAGTCAAAACATTAATTGTTACACAAGAATGGTAATAGAAAACTTACAAACTACTTATGAACTAGCTAATCCTAAGGACGGCACAAATATCCATGCCCGAGGGGGTATTCGAACCCCCGACCATAGTGGCCGTGCAGACCGTGACTGGAGCGCGTCAGTCCCCTCGGCCACCGCGGCCGGCCAGATGACATTCACCGGGCATTCGCTATACCCACACTCTGCCATCGGATCGCCACATTGGGTGGGTCCATCGTGATTCATCACTACAACGTTTTCCACTGTTCTGTCGTCCAATGTTTACCGTTCTTACACCACGCGAGGCGTCGTTTGGCATAGACCTGCTTGATGTGTCGCTTATGGGCAGCCGCTCGACCATGAAATCCACATTTACTAACCTCCTGCTTGTCATAGTACTTGGAGTGGATCCTGATGCATCATTTACGATGGTCTGGATAGATGTAAGCCTATTGCACTCTACAACGCTCTTCAACTGTCGACGGTCTCTGTCAGTTCAAATGTTCAAATGTTTGTAGAGTCTATGGGACTTAACTACGGGGTCATCAGTCCCTAAACTTACAAACTACTTATGAACTACTTACAACTAAGGACGGCACAAATATCCATGCCCGAGGGGGGATTCGAACCCCCGACCGTAGTGGCCGTGCGGACCGTGACTGGAGCGCCTCAAACCCCTCGGCCACCGCGGCCGGCTCTCTGTCAGTCAACAGGCGAGGTCGGCGTGTACGCTTATGTGCTGTTCATATCCCTTCATGTTTTTAATTGACTATCACATCAGTGAACTAAGGGATGCTTAGGAGTGTGGAAATCTCGCGTACACCCAACCACTTGAACACGTTCTGATGTGGCGTACCTGGCAGTAGGTGGTACCAAAATGCACCTAATATGAATAACGTATGTTTTTGGAGTTGTACGGATACTATTAATTACGTAGTGGATCTTGTATATGCGGAACTATAGCCATGTAGGGCATATCTCGTAGCATTTGTTACCTCAGCGTATGGAGACGCGAGGGTCTCTCGACATCGCCCTGGGCCGTGATGTGAGTGAGTAGCAGCTCTTTAATGAAGAAGCCTTCCTGCCAGGAAGCGGCGACAGGGTGGGGGTGTCGTGTTGACTGGCGGTCGCGCCCGCTAAGCTGCGTTTCGCATCGTAACGAGGGTAGGCAGTAGGCAGTAGGGAGTAGGCAGGGGCGTTCCCCCCGCAGGGCTGCTAATGCCTCGCCTGCAGCGGCTCCCTCGTTAGCGCGGGTAAACAGCGAGCAGCGCCGTCGCGACTTATTACGCGCAGTTGGCACTCGTGGCGGCCAGCGCTCCTCGCGGCCGCCAGCTGAACTTATAAACACGCAGTTAATTTGCACAAGGCGGAGGCGGCGGCGGCAGTGGCCACTCTAACCCCATATCCGTAATGGCTCGCTGCCGCCTCAGGATGAGCGTAACCGAGCTTCGGTTCCGAAATCGTAACATCGAAAAAAATGCATCGTCGTACTACGCCGTGATTCTCAAGTGCTCTGAGCTCTGAGTTGTTAAAATCAACCACAATAAGGAAGACTAAAAAAAAAAACGAGGTTAAGACAGAAAGTGTGCCGGCCGCGGTGGCCGAGGAGACTGCGGCGCGCCAGTCACGGTCTGCACGGCCACTACGGTCGGGGGTTCGAATCTCCCCTCGGGCATGGATATTTGTGCCGTCCTTAGTGTTAGCTAGTTCATAAGTAATTTGTAAGTTTAGGGACTGATGACCCCGTAGGTAAGTCCCATAAGCAATACAAACATTTGAACAGAAAATGTAAAATAAGATACATTACAATTTTGAAAATAGTCGGAAGAAAGTTACAAAATATGCTCCTGCAGGCATCATTGTCGTCAGTAGTTGTTTTGCGATCAGTTTGTGCAGTTTGCGCTTTAGAGTGGTCAGTCCTATTCAACCTTGTAGTTTGTTCCAGTCTAAAGCACAGGCTACTGTACAAATTGATCGAAAAACAACTGTTGACCACAATGATACCTACAGGAGCATATTTTATAACGTTCTTCTGATCATTTCGTAATTGTAATGTCTTAATTTATATTTTTGTCTTGACCGCTTATTTTTATAAATCTTCCTTATTGTGGTTGATTTTAACAATGTAGAGAACTTGAGAATAACGACATAGTATATCGAAACCGGTTGTGAATTAGATGTGAGGTCATTAAAAGAATTGTTTAATAAGCAACGGTGGCTAGGAAAACATTTGTTTCCCATACCAAACAATCTATTCCATTATGTCTGATTATAATAATGTCTAGCAGCGTCATATCAGCCATACGGCATGGTTTGTCAGATTCCCTTCCGGCCGTCCGGATAGTCGAGAGTATTGAAGCCAGCCCTAGCTACGGTACCGGCATAGGGATCTGTGCCACACCCGGCGCAATCACGGCAACATGACCACTACAGACAGCAAACAATCGATTTTCTCACTTTGAGTTTAAATGTCCTTGTCTTCTTCATTCAGTTAATTGGTTCCTCGCACCAGTATAAAATATCCTTTGTTATATTTATAATAAAGGCGCGCAAGGGTCTGACATGCAAGCGTTGCGTTGGAAACTTCTCAGCATGATAACGTGTATTTTTTGCTCATCTCATAGGAAAATCTCATTATTTATTATGGACGTAGTAACCAAAGGTATATTTATAAAATAAGCACAATTTCATATTTTTACCCTTGTAATTAATACGCGACGATTTCATTCCACTCTTAAATTTTATATAAATAATACATTTTCTTAGACTTAGTACATCTTTCTGACCTAAATATTTATACACTACGCCACTTCTTGACTGTTAGTACTGTAAATTCTTGGAACTGAAACCGTATCCACGTGACACGACACCCTTTGCTTTGCGGATAGTCTGACTGGACCAAGTCGCTTTAAATAAAATATGAGGATAACGGATCTACTGTTAGTAAAAATAAAAAAAAAAAAAAAATAAAAATAAAAAAAAAATAAATAAAAAAAAACGAGAAATTTTACATACTAAGGGAGTAAAACCATTAACTACTCAAACATTGGACAAATTTAGTGAATATAAATAGGGAAAACAGTAATTTTAAAAACTATTGCCTCAAAACAACAATAATCTGTTTAGAAAGGCACAACTGATACACAATGGGTGCATCTCTGCACAAGCTGCCAACACGTAGTGACATTTTAATGCAAGGAGAACTTCAAGAATAAATAGAAATACGCATATTGTACACTCGCTGTTAATAGCTTCAGACCTTATCATATCATCCAAGAGGACGAGGCATATTCAAAAAAGGAAAAAAAAAATCCTAAGTTGGTGCCAGAAATGTTGCAAGAAACTGTTGTGAAAATGGTGCAAGACGAAGATAAAGATGACGAAGAAAGAATGGTGATGGCGACGGATGGCGACGAACTAGTGGATGATTATGATGACAGTTACGTCTTACATGTATCTGTGAACTCTAAGTAAAAAGTACCACGTTTGAGTTTCACTTTACTTTAGTATTTTAGCACCTATAAATTAGCCTTCAGGTAAGCAGGTATTTTCAAAATCCTATGCGGTCTCAATACAAATGAACACTGAGGCTGCCGGCCAGCCTGGAATATTGTCAAGACCCCCTGGGCATATATCGGACTGCCACACAGGTCACTCACTCCTCCGTTTCACCATTCGAAAACCTTTCGTTTTCTTGTTGCTTCTCCAGGAATCCTATATTTTTATACGTAAAACTGACAAATCACCCTAAACATTTTGCGTATTTTTGATTACACCGTATTTTATTAGCTGTAATAACTACCATGGTCTTTCGTCTACACTGGTGAAAACAATTAGGGGATCAGTTGAGATATCTAGGTTCTGAACAATTGTCATCGGCAGAATGAACTGAATGAACGGTGACACTTCTGTATAAAACGTCAGCGGCTCCTGACGAAGGAGATGGAGGATATCTTCGAAAGCTTGAAATTTTATCAAGAATTGACGCGGCAAGAAGTCCGAGAAAGCCTTATACATGTCTTTATATTGGTTTTACAGACTGGACAAAATCAAATATTTGTGAAGATTATGGGACTTAACTGCGGGGTCATGTCTAAACCACATGGCAGGAGAAACAGAACACGACAATGTAGGCATCACAATAGATTCTAATACGTTACAAAAAGCATCTGAAGATGGGAATAAATTCTCAAAACACGTAATGCTGAGCGTTGAAAACAAGTAACCGCTGCGTTTTCTTTACATAAATCGTCTTGAAACTTTTATTTTCTATGTGACTTTTATATCAACTGAAGATATACTATACTAACGACAGAACAAACATCCATGCCCGAGGGGGGATTCAAACCCCCGACGAGGAACGGCCTCGCACATCGTAGCATAGCGTCTGAATGCGCTCGGCCGCTCCGCCGCGGCACAGACTGGACGCAACAACTACTTTACGGCAACCTACACAGTGGTGATAACAGAACGTTGCCTGCAGAAGAGGTTGGTTTTGACTCGTGTTTACTCCACCAACCGAATTACACAAGCCGCGGTAGAGTAGCCGAGCGGTCTAAAAAAAAAAAAAAAAAAAAAAAAGCCGTGATGATAGTTGCAACTTAAGACTGTTGGTATTCACTGCCATTGCTTCCATCGCCTCTACACGCACTTACCGTTTCACTACCGATTGCAATGAGTTGTTCGTCATTATCATCCCTATTATCATTATTATGTGTTAGTGTGACAACAGCCGCGGTGGAGAAGCCGAGTGGTCTAAAGCGTCTCGCTGCGAAACGCGCGGTTGCTCGCCGTGGAGGTTCGAGTCCTCCCTGGGGCATGGGTGTGTGTGTTTGTCCTTAGCTTAGGTTACCTAGGTTTAAGTACTTTGTAAGCTACGGACTGATGACCACGCAGTTTGCTCCGATAGATTTACAAACATTTGAACATTTTTTTGAATTACACAAGCAGTTACGTTAAGATAGTGCAGGTAGTGAAGTGGAGAAACAACGTGACATACCCGAAGCTATGCCATGGAGAGCCATAGCAAGGTTAGAAAAACACATAGGAAGGTGTTTCAGCTATTTCAGTGTCCCAAAATGAAATTTCCAGGCCCTGGACGCGATATCAAACAACACGAACCGTTCAAAGAAGTCAAGGCCAAAGTCATACACGTGCAACAGATAACCGTTATCTCCACTTAACAGTCCGTCGAGACAGGAGGCTGAATGCAACTCAGCTGCAACGTACCCTGGAGACAGCAACAGGACGCGCGATATCGACACAAACAGTGCCTTCAGAATGTCGCCTCTACGGACGGAGGCGTATGCTGTATGTCTCATTAAAATCACGACACCGTTTAGCAGACATAAACTGGGCCGACGAACATCATCGTTTGTGTCGTAACAAGTGGAGCCGGGTTCTGTTCACAGATGAGTAAATATTTTGTGTTCACCCGGACAAACGTCGTTACCTCATATGGGGAGAATGTGGAACAATCCTGCTTATATGCAGGAAACATCACCACATCACAGCTGTGGATGAATGGTATCGGCAGGAACCAGTTTTGATAGACGAACGGACCTCTATGTATATCGTTCACAACGGCAGTTTGACTACTCAGCGGTATAGGGATGAGATCCTTCACCCTTTTATTGTACCCTATGCTCGTGCTATAGGAGACGGGTTGCTTCTGCTGGACGATAACACTCTTCGGCCACAGAGCTGCTCTGATGGACAACCTGCTTGAAGCAGTGGGAATTGGACGAATAGAGTGGCCAGCCAGTTCACCGGACTTAAACGCGGTTGAGCATGTCTGGGATGCACGTGGCAGATGCACTGCAGCCAGACCAGCGCCTCCCACAACGGCTGCAGTGCTGGATACTTCACTCACGGAAGAATGGCGAAATGTCCCTCAAGAGCTCATCCATAAACTTTTACGGTCCGTGCCACACAGGCGTGCGACTGCATTGGCCGCCCGAAGTGATCACACGTCATATTAGAGGGCAACTGGAATGACTTGTTCACTATTATGGTAGCCCCATGGTGCCTTGCTCTTAAGTAAACGCCATGTATACCTCAAGTAAAGAGCTGAGACAGTAAAATATCAGCCGGCAGCGGTGGCCGAGGGGACTGAGGCGCTCCAGTCATGGTCTGCACGGCCACTACGGTCAGAGGTTCGAATCCCCCCTCGGGCATGGATATTTATGCCGTCCTTAGTCTTAGCTAGTTCATAAGTAGTTTGTAAGCTTAGGGACTGATGACCCCGTAGTTAAGTTCCGTAAGTTCTACAAACATTTGAACATTTTGAACAGCAAAATATCGTTCTGTATCATACACAAAAAATGTTCAAATGTTTGTAGAGCTTATGGGACTTAACTACGGGGTCATCAGTCCCTAAACTTACAAACTACTTATGAACTACCTACAACTAAGGACGGCACAAATATCCATGCCCGCGGGGGGATTCTAACCCCCGACCGTAGTGGCCGTGCAGACCGTGACTGAAGCGCCTCAGTCCCCTCGGCCACCGCGGCCGGCAATATCGCTCTGTATCATACACAAATTACAATTGTACCTACATGAAAATAAAATACGTCACCATATGAATATTGTGTGTGATCTCTCACGTGATCCGCTATTGATTTGAGCAGCGTACATTTATTCGTGCTGCCCGTTCTCGCTGTCAAGCCCCCCCCCCCCCCCCCAATCTACTTCAGTCTCCCCTCTCCACCACTCTCATCTCTCTATCCATAACAAACCCTCTCTGGTCTATATTCTCGCCCCTTCGCCATCCATCTCCTCCCTTCTCCCCTCTTATTACAACTCCTCCAACCTTTTCTCAGTCCATACACTAGACCCCACCTTATATGAGAAGTTACGTACACCGCCATCTTTCATATTGATCGTTCAAATGTATTACAAAGAACCCTTTGCAATGCAGAATTTGACGTACCTACCATCAGTTACGGTGGAGCGTGCATACAACGATATTGAAATTTCTAGTTTGTCCGAATTTTCATACATTAACTTTCTTATTGTCTCGCAAAAAAAAAAAAAAAAAAAAAAAAAAAAAAAAAAAAAAAAATAAATAAATAAATAAATAAATAAATAAATAAATAAAATAAAAAAAAATAGTCATAATAATAATAATTTACGAAATCATGAGTAATGTTCTTCAGTTGATATAAAAGTCACATAGAAAATAAAAGTTTCAAGACGATTTATGTAAAGAAAACGCAGCGGTTACTTGTTTTCAATGCTCAGCATTACGTGTTTTGAGAATTTATTACCATCTTCAGATGCTTTTTGTAACGTATTAGAATTTATTGTGATGCCTACATTGTCGTGTTCTGTTTCTCCTGCCATGTGGTTTAGACATGAGAAGGAATTGTGCCTTCTTCATTGTACAGAATCTCACACATCTGGATTACATCACTACACTGTTTGTACGGTTGAAAACAAACTGTTTCTGTTCTACTAATATTTTGTTTATTTACAAACTAGTTTTGGGCTTCATCAGGTAAACTGTTGGCAGGCGTCGGCAAAGACCTGCTAAACAAAGATACCATACACAGAATACGCGGTCTTTGCATATGACATTTGTTGGAATTGCAAAAATCATCTGTTGCCACGTAGACTTATGTTGACGTAATCAGTGGCCTCCGTAACATTTGTACAGTGTAATTTGCAAGTGAACAACGTAAAACACATTACATACCAAATATTACTGAATTAAAAATTGTGTTAGCATTATTGGGATTGTAGCAAATGTTGCGATTGTCACTTCAGATGTACATTAAATATGTTTTCTACACTGAGTTTGTAATTCATTTATTTGATAGCATCTGAGAAGGTTCTCATATTTATATTCCGTATTACTGTATAATTTATTATAGGTATTGGTTGATCGTAAAGTCTAAAAGTAAACATCGTAAAGTCTAAAAGTAAATACAGTAGGAATTGGGACTTTATGATATTAAGATGGTCTGTGGTAGGTAGCTCTTTTGATTACATTATGTGAAGCTTAACAGTGGTGATGTGCTCAACTGTACCTGGTAATTTAGCACTAGCTGGGGATTTTTGGCTAATTTTTGTTTATTTCCAGTGCTTCTAACAGGTTTAGTTTCCTGCCTTTGTTGACTAAGTGAAGCACTTCTGTGTGGACCTGGTAGCTGTGTCCTTCTTTCAGAACGTGATCAGCAAAGATGGAGTCTGCTTCCTGTAATCTCCAACTTCGTTCATATTCATTTAGTCGATTTCAATTGCCCTGCCTGTTTGACCTATATACAATTTGCTGCAGTCATTGCATGTGATTTTATAAACCCCACTGTTACTTAATGCATCCCTAGTGCCTTTGCTGTTGAACAGGATGTTAACTGCAGTGTCTCTTACATGAAATGAAGTACTGTATTTACAGGATTTGAGAATTCTGGCTTTTTTGGTAGATAATCTTCCTAGATATGGTATAGTACACCAATTATTCTTAGTGATGACTGTTTCTGAAGTGGGGTAATAGAGGAGAGGTAGGACGTTTCTTCTTTGTTTTCTTTGTAAAATGTTATCTATTAGTTGAGGGCTATAGCCACTGTTGCAAGAAATATATTTAATGGTATTGAATTATGTTTGAAAATCTTGTTTTGATAGAGGTATGGATGTAAGTTGATGTACCATGGAGTGGAAGGCAGCATGTTTGTGTGATGTTGGATGTTGTGAACATGATGGTATTACAGTGTAATTTGTTGTGGGTTTTCTGTAAATTTTGAAAATGTGTGTGTTTGTGGTAATATCTATGTTTGCAATTCCAACAAATGTCTTTTGCAAAGACGAGTATTCTGTGTGTTGTATCTTTGTTTACCATCTTTGAGAATCCTAGCAATAGCGTCTTTGTCGACGCCTGCCAACAGGTTACCTCATGATGGCCTAATAAGCCGAAAACTAGTTTGTAAATAAACAAAAAATTAGTAGAACAGAAACAGTTTGTTTGTTTTCAACCTTAAATATGGAAGCGTTCTACCAAGACGTGACGGAAGAATCCATTTATAAGATCACTACACTGTTCTCGTAAACAAACATGTTACATCTAAGTGGTTTAGACATGGTATTGTGCCTTCTTAATTGTACAGAATCTCACACATCTGGAGACCTTCACCACACTGTTCTTGTAAACGAACATGTTACAGCTGTGTAACATGTTTGTTTACAAGAGCAGTGTAGTGATGTTCTCTATATGTGTGAGATGCGGTATAATGGAGAAGGCACTATGTCATGTCTACACCACATGGCTGGAGAAAAGAAACACTACAAATGGAGACCTCAGAATAAATTCAATGTGTAACAAAATGCATCTGAAGAAAGGAATAAATTCTCGAAACGCCTAATGCAGAACATTAAAACCGAGTAACTGGTGCGTTTTATTTATATAAATTGTGAATAACACTGTTACAGCCTTTCAAAAATTATCGTTGTGATGCATGAAGTTTCAGGACGGTTTGTCAAAGCCACCTCCGCTCATCCAGGTTTACCTTGATTTCCTCAATGTCGGCATTGGTCGTTTCAAAGGGCACGACGTATTTACTTCCCTGTCCTTATCAAAACAATGTCAGCTTGTGCTGCCTCTAATGATGCTATCGTTGGGACATCAAACCCTAACAGATGTTGTTCAGCAGCTACGAAAGCTGGAATATGCAGTCAATACAGGACGTCCTACGTGGGGGCGGCACATGGTCTGTTCAGGCGAATCACTTTTATGCTCCACCGGAGAGATGGCTGTTGGGGTGTACATTTGGAACGACTCAAAGCAAATACCTTCAAGAATCGTCGGAGAGTCAAAGACGAGGGGTGGAGAGTTACGGTATGGCGAACGTCCTCGCCATTCTGGAGGGCACAATGGGGCAACACGAGTGTGCTTCCATCCCTGAGACCTTGTCCGCCCCTACAAGCAATTTGTTTCCCTCCGCACAGTAGTAGGTAGCAGCAGGAAAATCCAACATCTGACAAAGCTTTCAGTCTATGCGTGTGGTTCAAAGTACATCGAGAGTTTACTGTACAACGTTCCTTGTATCAGTTCCTGAAGTCCCGCAAGAGGCCGCGAAGTTTAGAAGACGATCACGTGTGTGCACTGTGAGTGGCTGGACCACAGTTAAAGAGTCCACGTTGTGTGACCTCACATTGATACAGTGATCCGTAGTGCCTCAAGACTGCTTTACGTTTGAGACTTATAAATTAGTTATCGCAGGCTGCCAATGTATGAATTATTGATTCAGATGTCTGGACTTCATCAGTCTGGAACGATTACACTAGATCTGAAAGTAAACGGAGACGCTGTTTAGACGGCTCCAGATTTTCCTCAGGTCCCGTTTCTCAGGTGATTTTAATTACTTTCGTTCATGAGAGTTTTGTATGGGTGCTGATAACCTCGATGTTGAACGCCTCTCAAATCCAAATCAACAACAACAAAAAATTGCACTACTCCAACGCCTAAAGTTGAGTATAGGTTTGTATGTAATAAATTTACCTTCCCGTACCTCAATAAGTTTTGTTTACACGACATATAATTCGGGAGGACGGTGGTTCAAATCCACCTCCGGCCATCCAGATTTAGGTTTTCCGTGATTTCCCTAAATCACTCTAGGCAAATGCCGGGATGGTTCCTTTCAAAGGGCACGGCCGAATTTCCTCCCCTAATTCTTCCCCAAAAATCCGAGCGTATGCTCCGTCTCTAATGGGCACGCTGTCGACGGGACGTTAAACTCCAAACTTCCTTCCTTCCACGACATATAATAAGAACATTTATTCTCGAATTGACACATTTCCTCCTGTAGTGATTTGTGAAAAATTACGAAACACGCTTTATTTCGTAGGAATATACACTATGCGATCAAAAGTATCCAGACAGCCACTAAACATACGATTTTCATATATGTTGCACGGTGATGAAACCTACTGCCAGGTACTCCATATCAGCGACCTCAATAGTCATCAGACATCGTGAAAGAGCAGAATGGGGCACTCCGTGGAACTCACGGACTTCCAACGAGGTCATGTTACTGAGTGTCACTTGTGTCAGAAGTCTGTACGCAAGGTTTCCACACTCCTATACATCCATAGCTCCACTGGAAACGTGAAGGGACACGCACAGAGCGAAAGCGTACAGACCGACCTCGTCTGTTGATTGACAAAGACCGCCGCCAGTTGAAGTGGGTTGTACAGTGTAATGGGCAGGCATCTATCCAGATCATCACACAGGAATTCCAGACTGCATCAGGATCCACTCCCAAGAACTATGACAGGCGGGAGGCGAGAAAACTTGGATTTCATGGTCGAGCGGCTGCTCATAAGCCACACACCACGCCGGTCAGTGCCAAACGACGCCTCGCTTGGTGACCGTAGCATAAACATTGGACGATTGAACAGTGGAAAAATGTTGTGCGGAGTGACGAATTGCGGTACACAAACGTGCCGAACCGATGTACATGTTTTTCATGTAGGGGCCTTGTTCTTTTGCTTGGCACTATCATAGCACAGGCCTATATTCATATTTTAAGAACCTTCTTGCTCCCCACTGATCAATTCAGGGATTGCATCTTTCAACATCATCGACCACCTGTTCTTAATGCACGGCCTATGAAGGAGTTGTTACATGACAATAGCTTCCCTGTAATGGGTCTGCACAAAGCCCTGACTTGAGTCCTACAGTACACCTCGGGCATGGATATTTGTGCCGTCCTTAGTATAAGATAGTTCATAGGACTTCGTGCCAGGCCTCACCGACCTACATCGATACCTCTCCTCAATGCAGCACTCCGTGAAGAATGGGCTGCCATTCCCCAACAAGAAACCTTCCAGCACTTGATCGAACTATACCTGTGAGACTGCAAGCTGTCATTAACACTAGAACGCCCGGTCGGGGTCATATGACCATTTTTCATTTTAACATGGGAATATCTTCGGTGTTTAAAATACTATGTTCCTGTGATTTTACACGATGTTTAAGTTGCCTCAATAATTTTCATTTGTAATTGCAAATTTTTAAGATATTTTCACATTTACCATTTACCGACGGCGGTCAATTGGCCACTTCTCACGACTATGCAATTTATCCGCTTTATTTGGCGCTTTTGTTTGCTAACAATCATCAGTTTCATACATTGTTGCTTGTAGTAGTTATTACGCGTTTGTTTGGTGGTACCAGTCAGAAGGTGTCGCCGTGAGCAACTCTAGACTCCATCTATTTTGATTGCTGACAGAGAACAATGAACATCTAATGGAACGAACGAAACCCTGCCAAGTTGGATTATGCAACAAAACAAAACTAGAGACATTTGCTTCATATGAAAAAAATCTGCACGTTAGCGGATATGCAAAATGTGCACGTGAGAAGCCCAGTAAAACAGTACTTATTTGTAACAGTAAAAATTATAATTCATGAATAATTAAGTAATCCCGTGAAAACTACATTTGTCACCAATTGTTATATCATGTAAAACAGGAACATTGAAAATGTACGCAATTTTATGTATCAATAATATGGTGTCACGTATTTTTGTATGGTATAGATTAAATAAAAAATTTATCGGCTTCAAATAAGAATGTGCCTACATTATTATTATTACCCATATAAAATAGTAAATTCATTATTAATGATAATAAATTCGAAATATCTTTATATTTAGCTAAAATAAAGCATTTTATAATAAGATAAAAAACGTAATGGTCAATTGACCATTGAGCGTGATAAGGTGTAGATCTAAGCTGAGCGTTCTAGAGTTAAGGCTAAGGGTGGGACAACACCATATTTAATTCCAACATTACCAATGTAGGGCGCAACGAACTTGAAAGTCATATTCAGCCAGGTGTACGAGTACTTTTGGTCACATAGTGTATGTCCGGAAACTTAGGCGCCTACATATTTAAAATTATTAGTAACAAACCCAAGATTTACGAATAAAACCGTTTTGTGTCAGATATTTATCTGACATTTACATGTTAAATCAATTTTTAAATTACATTCCTTTCACGTTTATTACCATTTCAGTCCCATAGGAGTAGGAGCTTAGGCCCTACTAGTTTAGTTCTTCAATTGTTAGGTGTTCAGTGATTTATTCCCAAAAAAGTTTAAAAACAAATTAATTAAATTCTTCTGTTGTTGCCGGCCGCGGTGGCCGAGGGGACTGCGGCGCGTCAGTCACGGTCTGCACGGCCACTACGGTCGGGGGGTTCGAATCCCCCCTCGGGCATGGATATTTGTACCGTCCTTAGTGTAAGATAGTTCGTAAGTAGTTTGTAAGTTTAGGGACTGATGACCCCGTAGTTAAGTCCCATAAGATCTACAAACATTTGAACATTTTTCTTCTGTTGTTCCTTTATTTTTAAAAGTTGCGTCCTTCGCACGATATTCTCTGCTCTCTTCAATTTTTATACTGCAATTCTCCTCCTGAGACTTGCAGCGACCGCGCGGAATGGCCGCTTCTGCCGGAGGTTCGAGTCCTCCCTCGGGCCTGGGTGTGTGTGTGTGTGTGTGTGTGTGTGTGTGTGTGTGTTTTGTTCTTAGTGTAAGTTAGTTTAAGTAGTTTGTAATTTTAGGGACGGATGACTATAACAGTTTGGACCAATAAGTTTACGAACATAAACATATGAAGCCGTTGAAGCATACAGACTGCAAAACATGTGTCTTCTTATTCTAATTATAGACCTACTGCCCTCATGGAAACCTCTTGTCGGCAGTTCCAAAGTCAGTCTATGGATGTCATCCTGTGTCTTCTTTTGTTATCCTTTCTAATAACATTGTACCGTATGTTCTACCCATATGAAAGACGTGACATCATGTTATGATAGAAATAATAAATCTTATAATTTATATTACCTAAAAATTTATTTACAAGTCTAGCACAGTTGAAGTACTACACTCTTGTATTTGCTTATCTAACACTCAAAAACAACAAGAAGCAAAGGAGAAAGATTATTGTTTTATACCCGGTCTTCAGATAAGACTAGTTGAGAAAAACCTTTCTTTTGTCTTTTACTATAGACTAAAAGGGGAAGTAAGGGGCAATGGATTTTGTAAGAAACCATCCAAAAAATAAGATGGAGTAAGCTGTGACTTCACAAAAAGCGATAAAAAATTTACTCGATTCTCTCGAATGCACTTAGGCCCTGTGGAGGTAGTACTCAATTAGATATACCATTTTTGGTATAGCATTTTTGGTTGCTATTAGAATCTGTATGCGTACAGTTCGTGGAGCTAATGTTGAGACACTCGCATTTTGGCGGGTATAGTAACTTTTAAAGCTAAGTGGTTGTAAAATAAAGACAAACGGAAAATGAATGTTATTACTGAATGTTGCCCGTAATCACAACACATAAAGTTTCAAAATACATTGAAAAGTCAGTTTGTACATTACTCATGCACTGTTATAGCCAAAGTCCGACAGTGTGTATCGTTGACTGTATTTTACAGTTTTATGCGGCAGAGGAAACATTAACGCCGGCATATTCTGCATGCAGTCTCAGATTTAACAAAACTAAGAAACTGCAGAGACACGGCGTCATGTATGTCGTACACAGACATAGAGGCGTATGTGCCTCTTTACAGTTTTTAGCTGATATTTGGACACTGGGTCGCTAATCCGTTTTTACAAAATAAGTGGGCCGTATGGCTGAAGAGGCAAGGAACTGCTGGGTAACAAAATACACATCAGCCGCAGCGGAGCGGCCGAACGCATTTAGGCGCTATGCTACGATGCGCGAGGCCGTTCCCCGTCCGGGATTCGAATACCCCCCTGGGGCATGGATTTTTGTGCCGTCTTTAGTGTAAGCTAGTTCATAAGTAGTTTGTAAGTTTAGGGACTGATGACCCCGCAGTTAAGTTCCATAAGCTCCACAAACATTTGAATTTTTGAAATGACCTCGATCTCTCTCTGTTGGTTACGCTGGTATTGTTGGTTACTGAGTTAGTAAAAACATAACCATTTTTAAATCAGCTTTGTTTAACTTTATATCTACTTTGATACTTCGAACGAAGGAAACACTAAATTAGTTTTATAACCTTACCTCCTCATTTGAATGTCTCTGATATAAACGGTAAGCCTGGCAATATTTATGATTAAATTTGACAATACGCAATATCCATTCTATTATTTGTTTAAAATGCGACTGCGAAAGTAACGCACTGAAGGCAAATACCTATTGACATTAAATGTTCAACGCAAATGTAATCTGACCTTTGCGTTCGTAGATGGAAACTGATAGTGGACGACGAGAGGGATTCCTGCAGAGAAGCGTGCCAGAGGCGAAGTCCCGGGATCGAGTCCGCTCAGGTGCACAAATCGATGTCATGCGATGCGCTTCCAGGTGGGTGGCTAACGCAGCAAATGGCGTGCGATAGCTCCCCGTGACAGTCTCCCCGCTAATGCCCCTGAGGCCCTTGCTGCCTCCCCAACACAACACGGCCGAATGCTGTCTTGTCATGATATGACACTGTGGCCCTTTCGACACTGTACTCGTTAAACATTATATACTGAAAATAAGCCATTGCAAAACAGTATGTTGTGTGTGTATGTGTGAACAGGGGATCATTCGTGACTTTTAAATTAAAACTTCACAGAGGGACAGTGCATGGAAAGAAGGTTGGAAACATATCGTTCACTACCAGAAAATACAGGGCATCTTATATGAAGAACTTGATCCGCCCTGGTTTATATTAATAAAAGCTGGAAAGAACACGTAGATAATGTGGTGGAAAAATCGAATCAGAGACTGCGTATTATTGGCAGCACCCTTAAAAGATACAACAGAACTACTAAAGAAATTGCATACACTACGCTTGTCCGCCCTTTTTTGGAGTATTGCAGGCCAGTGTGGGATCCTTATCAGGTGGGTTTGACGGAGGACATCGAAAGAGTCCAAAGAAGGGCAGCTCGTTTCGTATTGTCACGATACAGGGGAGACAGCGTTACGGAAATGATACATGACCTGGGATGGGAGCAATACAACGGCGCTTATCGCTGCGGCGATTTACGAAACTCAAATCGCCAACATTCTCCTCCGAATGCGAAAATATATTGTTGACTCCCTCTTACATAAGTAGGAATGATCATCAGTATAAAATACTAGAAATCAGAGCGCGAACAGAGAGATTCAGGTGTTCTTTCTTCCCGCGCGCTGTTCGAGCATGGAATGGCAAGTAATAGTATAAAGGTGTTTCGATGAACCCTCTGCCAGGAACTTAAATGTGATTTGCAGAGTATCCCATGTAGATGTAGAATATCAGCAACTACGGTTTCTACATCTATATGAACACTCCGCTAACCACATTTAAGTGTATGGCTGAGGGTTCATCAAACCGTTTTTCTTATCATACCGGGTGATCAAAAAGTCTGTATACATTTGAAAACTTAATAAATCACGGAATAGAATAGCTGTAGTCGAGGAATAATGTTGTGAACAGCACTGTAAAGCATATCCAGAGTTATGGTGAGGCATTGGCGGCGAATGTTGTCTTTCAGCATCCCTAGATATGTCGGTCGATGACTATACACTTGCGACTTCAGGTAACCCTAAAGCCAATAATCGCACGGACTGATGTCTGGGGACTTGGGAGGCCAAGCATGATGAAAGTGGCGGCTGAGCACACGATCAACAACAAACGACGCGCGCAAGTGAACTTTCATGCGTCTAGCAAAACTTTTTTTTTTTTGTTCTAATAATACCCCATGTCATTCCAAGCATGTGTGTCAATTTTTACCTCTCTATCTACATTATTCCGTGATTTATTAAGTTTGATCATCCGGTATATCATTCCATACCCTCATAGCGCGGGGGAGAAAGCAACACCTAAATCTTACCGTTTTCGATATGATTTTTCTTATTTTATTGTGATGATCAATTTCATGCGATGTAGGTGGGTGCTAACAAAAGATGTTCGCATTCAGAAGAGAAATTTGGCGACAGAAATTTAGTGCAGAAATCTCTCCGCAACGAATAACGCATTTCTTTTAATGATTTCCACTCCAACTCGCGCATCACTTCTGAGACACTATCCCCCCTATACCGCGATAATACGAAACGAGCTGCCCTTCTCTGAACTTTATCTATATCCTCCGTCAGTCCTATTCGTTGGGGATCCCACACTGGCAGCAATACTCCAAAATACGATGCACAAGTATAGTGTAGGCAGTTTCTTTAGTAGAACTGTTGCACCTTCTAAGTGTTACGCCAATGAAACGTAGGCCTTGGTTCGCCTTCCCTACAATATTTTGCATGTCATCTTTCCAATTTCAGTTAATCATAATTCTTTTTCCTAGGTATTTAGTTGAATTTAGGGCTTTAAGATTTGACTGATTTATCGTGTGCATGAAGTTTGAAGAATTATATCTAGTGCTCATATGCATGACTTCGCACTTTTCACTGTTTAGGGTCAATTGCCGATATTCGCACCATGCAGATATCTTATCAAAATCATTTTGCAGTTGCTTTTGATGGCCGCAGTGGAGTAGCCGAGCGGTCTAGGGCGCCTCGCTGTGGGGCGCGCGGTTGCTCGCCGTCGGAGGTTCGAGTCCTCCCTGGGGCGCGCGCGTTTGTGTGTGTGTGTGTTGTCCTTAGATTAGTTTACCTTAGTTTAAGTAGTTTGTAAGCTACGGACTAATGACCACGCAGTTTGGTCCAATAGATTTACAAACATTTGAACCTTTTTGTTTTTGAAGTTCTGGTGACTTTACTAACCGATCATCCGCGAAGAGTCTAAGAGAGCTGCGCTCATTATCCGTAAATCGTTTATAAAGATTAGGTTTCTCCAATATCGCATGTTACTCGACCACATACATAACTGTTTCTTCTTTTAAGACACAAGCATCAAACAAAAGAGTTAAGTTTTATTTTAAGAAAAGCGCAGTGCAGTGCGTCAAATGCTCTGATGCTATCTTTGGTTTACGACAAAAAGCTAACACGGTGATACATAAACTGCTTTTTAAAAAGGATAGATTGCTGCTGCTCGCTATACAGAGGACACGTTGATTCGTAGACAGGCACCACGGGAAACACTGGTCCAGTATAGTTCGTCACTAAATATATGCAGTGCTGAGACGTGATGAACCAAAATTAAGCTATTTTATTCAAAATCGCTTAAATAGTTTTTCTGATGAACAGTGTGCTTCATGTAATATATAGATTTACATACGTCTCACACGAAAGTTAACTCATCTGTAGAACACGTATTTACACAAAATAGTTTTTAAAATTCTTTACAGTGTACCGTAGATGTTTGGCGTGCTTGGTGTGCTTATACACATCTTAGTAACAACTAGCCTTAGTTCGTAGGGTTCGCCGGGTGTGTGTTTACTCCATTCTTATGTTAGTCCTTCACCCCCCCCCCCCCCCCCCCCCACCTCCGTCCATCGCCTTCAGCCAAACTCTTTGTCATTTCAGTTTAATTTTCATGAAGCCGAGTCCTTATCCCTTGACTGATATGTTCTGTAATAATACAGTATTCCAATATAAATGATAAACTGTCTGCGAAATGTGTTTCGAATAGTAGAGACGTAATAAATTAGAACCTTATGCGTGACTGGGCGGATTTTATGCATCTCATTGTTTATGACGTCATATTTCCTTAATTATGTGGCCAACAAAGATACAATTTCAAGGAACAATTTACTTTTAGACTTTTATGTATATACTATCTGTAAAATATCTCGCGAATAAAGTTAATAGTGTATCATTAACAAACTGTATGTAATGCCGAATGTCTCAGTTTTCCTGCATAAAGAGCGGAAAAGTAGAAAGCGATAAACGTCTTCCCTCTCATTTCTCTGCGGTTGTCAGCAAGAAAAAGCTTCATAAGGGTTTGTTATTATGTCAATATAGCTAAACTTTTCCGAGATATTATGCGTTGGTCTTGCGTATTTGTTATTAAAATTTAAAAGGAATTCGGCTGTAGTCAGTAACGAGGCATGGTGTGTATCGGACGTGCGAAAGAGCCACTGTCTCCCTTGAGAATGTCCTCCGGAGATGGGGACGAAACGTTGGCTTCTTAATAATAAATCCACAAGACCACGGCATAATATCCCGGAAAATTATAGCAATATTGACACTTCCGGCCTTGAAAGTTTACATTTTGCAATTTGATATTATGTGTGAAGTTTGTTGCAAGTCGAGAAGTGCTCTAATTCTCAATCAGCGGATGATAGTTCGGTTTTTCAAGCGTCGCCTCATGCGCCAGTTTTTGAGACTCATTGTTTACGACGTCATATCTCCTGAAGTATGTGTCGTGGGTCATTATTACACTCACTGTGATTGTTGTCTCATATCAACGAATACGTGGCCATGATTGGCTGAAATCTGGTCGGCGTTTAGGAGGAATGTGGAACACATACACACACACACACACACAAAGATATATAAAATTTGAAGTAGGCAACGCTAAAGCAATGTTATACTTTCCCTACATCAAACTAATGGGCTTACGTTCTTCGCATAAATTCACGTAGCTACCTTTAGAAGACAGATTTAGTACATTATTTCAGATGAAAATTCATCGTAATGATGGTTTAGGATCAGCAACTGGGAATATTTTCTAAAACAAGTTATTTTGTCCGTCGCAGTTGCACAATTTTGAAGTCAGTGACTACTTTCGGACTCTACAGTCCATTATCAATCCATTAGCTTACAAAAAGAGAGTTACAGACATTAAGTTACACTGTCCATATTAAAAAAAAATCATAAAACCAGCAGTTGGAATTAATGCTAGAGAAGTTTCATTTGCAGATTTTAACATGGACAGTGTACTTATTGCCAGTAACTCTCTTTTTGTAGGCCAATGGTTTGATAATGGACTGTAGAGTCCGAAACTAGTCACAGAGAAACGTTTGTAAGTGTAAACAAACTGAAAGTGCAAATGTAATAAAAGTTTCTTGACTTTTATATCAGTAATATGGACATTAAACAAAGAGTGTATACAAGCAGACTTGGATTAATTATAGATTGGCACAAAGAATGTCACAAAACTCCATATCGTAACACAAAGTGTAAGAAATCTGCTGCATGGACTAACTTTTACATATCATTTGGCTGATGTAATATGAATTTTGAAAATTTGTGTTCTCAAATGTAAGGATGATAATTGGGACAGCAGTCTAAAAAATAACAAATTAAATAAAAAAAGAAATAAAAATATAGTAAAAAATTAAGAAAATAAACCATCATCGTGAAAAGAAATACACATCCTCGTTTTAAGACTGACTTACATAGTACAGGCACATGGTGAACAAAACGAAAAGAATGAACATATTTTTTGCATGATGAACGAACAATTCTGGAACTGTCTTAAATTATAATAATGAAAAATCGCTACAGTAAATAAAAAAAATCGTAATATGGAGCTTTATTTCGTCTTAGCCTAACTGGCTCAAAATTCCATCTTCAGGTTGCGGTAAAATACTTGTGGTTTCTTCCGTGAAACACATGAACCTGCCCCAAGTTACTAATGAAGATTGTTGGTTGTAGAGTGCGTCGGTTCTGTGGTAAGAAGACTGGGATCGAAGTAGTAAGGCCTGCTTTGTATGCCAGTCCAGCCAGATTAAACTCTTTCGAATTTCCTCCAAATCACAACAGTGGAATGCATATTGTTTTCTTTCAGGCTCACGGATGGCTTATTTCAACAGAACTACCACTATTGCACGTACTCCAGACAAACTTTGTATAATATGTGAAAACCGAAAAATGTATAACGCAAGAGCATAGTTCTGAACAAAATTGACGGGTGGAAGAAAGAAGGGTATCAGCACTTATTAATAGCGACGTAATTGATGAATTATTAACACGAAAATTGAATAGGTAGGTAGGACAAACGAAATCTAAGGCCAATCATTTTTACTTTTCGGAATATAAGTGACTCTTCTTTTAAAATATGATACTGGACACCTTAATGTAGAACGTGATCCGTGCTTAATGTGTTTGCCACATCGGTATGAGGGTAAACAGACCGATACCAAACGACGTTTCTGTCAACGTATAGCTGACTAGTCGGGTAATTCTCGTACTTCTGTAATGCATCTCAGAGGGCGTACAAAGATAAATTTTATGACATAGATACAAGCTGCGGGGCAGAAAAAGTAAATGGCTGTCACATTAAAAATCGAGCTGACCTACTTCAGAACAAACATGGTGAATAACATGGCGGAAATTTATTTATGGGGCGGAGAAACAGTCCTGATAACAGCTAATATTTTTTACGACCGATGATATCGCCTGCAATAAGGGAGAAAAATTATCGATTCATACGAGGAAATAATAAATAAATACATGCAAATTTGAAACTCTTTTCTAATGTTAGTGATATGGATAATTTTTAAGTTTACGGCAGCCAGTATGATTAAGTCACTAAGATTAAGCAACCTGTAGAGGAAAATAGAAAAAAGAAACGTGAAAACAGAAAGTCCTCGTACTGAGGGTGTGAACTAGTGATCAGAGAGACGTGCGACGAGCCGTATAGAGAAAGGGATGAAGACGCTCCGCATCTCTAGTGGAAACTAGCAACGGCACATTGTGAGAACGGCGGGACGTAACGGATGGAATGACATATGGACACAGTGCAAGTGCGCAATGCTTTCAAGCAGGCAAACATCGCCGTCGAATTACCATTTAATTACCGGCATAATATGGAAGTTTATTCATGGGATATTTTCGGAGTATTCTGGCAAAAAGTTACGCGATCCCTGGTCGTTTATTATAAATTATTTTGGTAGGTTTCCCGGTTACCTAAGTTTTTGTGAAAATAATTTCACAGCAGCGACGAAACATGTAAACGTAATCACCAAAACATACGAGTACAAGCAGGATTCGCTTTCTTGTTGGCGCCTGTGAAGGCCTAGAGATGTAAAAATATTTTGATGTGGTTGCAATCGCTGGGGAACAACTCAAAAGAATCTGATGGTTTTGATACAATACAATTACAAAGATAAATGGCTAAATATTCCTTCAAACCGTCTTGATTGCAAATTTTTTATTAGTTAATGACGCGTTTCGCCCTTTAGCAGGGCATCTTCAGGTTATCTGCTTGACAGAATTTACACAAAATTACAAGGCGGAATTACAAACGGTTATAATGGTACATGGGCTTATATTGTGTTAAGAAGACAGTATAAATGTTTACCATTTATACTGTCTTCTTAACACAATATAAGCCCATGTACCACGCAGATAATCTGAAGATGCCCTGCTAAAGAGCGAAACGCGTCATTAACTAATAAAAAAATTTGCAATCAAGACGGTTTGAAGGAATATTTATTCTAACTGATTGCTGTTGTACACCATGGATTGGAAATCAAGATAAATGGCGGTAAAAAATCAGAAAGAATGTAATTGTTTTGTAAGAAGCCACCGGCCGTCACCAATACAATTTCGGAGTATGTGTGGCTGGAGTTCGCGTTCGTACTGTAGATTAACACAGATATGTTGAGGAAATGAAGTGCATTACACCTTTTACGCCCTAAAAGAGCGTGGAATCCAGTGTATTGCTAGAACGCACATTCAGTCTTTAGACGTGAAATTTTTTTATATGTATATTTGCATTTAAACAGATGCAACAATATGGATTATATTAAACTAGAGAACAATAACGATGGCGCAAAGTTAAATTGGCGATTTTAGGTATAATCCAAGCGTGTATTTATCAGTAATGAAAATCACAGAAACTGATCCATCCGTGAACGTACAACAATATCCGGAATATCCGGAATAACTTCACATCTGCGAAGAAAGGATTAATAGTAAAATTGTTCACTGTATTTCCAATGGTAATGCTAAAAGAAATTTAATTATAAAAACAGCTAAAAATGTATCTCTTGAGCATTAACTTACTGTCGTCTAATGTTGAAAATTTGCGCCTTCTTTTTTACCTCAACAGCGCTTAGCACAGATGTTATTTGTAGATAGCATAACGATTGTAAAAAAAACTACGTTCTCTAGTTTAAGACGCAATAAAAGTGTTAGGATTACGTTTTTGAGCTATGGCGTAGACGCAAATGTTACATAACAGACAGTTTAGGATTTAGGAAAAAAGAAAGTATCACCTATGTTCTGTTGTTACATGACACATTTTAACATTATGATATCTTGTAGAACTATTAAAGCTGGGCGGTAGATTATACTGACTTCTTTTCTACTTTCTGAGGGGGAAACTTACTCGTTATAAAGATTCATAAATAAAAACAGTCACAAATCGCAGAAAAATATAGTTTATACAAAAATAATGCGACCACATGGGACAAGCGACTGCTCCGTGGACGCCAAGCCTAAGCCACATAGATCTGAAGATAACCCTGTAAACATGCCGAAACCGGTCTCAGTTTTGTATAAATGATAGTTTTTGCGATTTGTAAGTGTTTTATTTATAAATACTATACATAGATCACTGTTTTCCCAAAAATATGTTTTCAAAAATTTTCAGTAGAGAAAACACTGTAGTGGTTCTAACAGCTGACCGTGATTTTGTGTGGTAACTGGTGATGAGAAAAGAAAAAGGTATGTAATACTAGCTCTTTACATTGTGAAAAAACGTAGTAACATGAATACATAAAGGAAAGAATATTATACATTAGAACTGAGCAGAACTATGTTATAAACTGATCGATCTTAAAAAATCGTGAAATCATGTATTGCAACAAATCGATTTCAGTCACTTTGTGACGATCTTGAATGCTAACATAGTCACACAGATACTGAAATCGATTTAGGAAAGTGAAAGGATGGGGATTAACAATTTTTAAATATTGGTAGAATGTCGTGTTGACCACAGCTGCTTAATGTATTAGCTCAAAGCTACCGGTTTCGGTTAATAAATCATTATCGAGCACCATCAGAGATTAACCAGTTCATTAATAGGACATGTTACGATATTGAAAAACTTTAAAATAAATATTTGGCATCATGCTTCACTTCCTATATATGTTTTTTCAGTGACTGATCGTTACATATATAGGAAGTGAAGCATGAAGTCAAATATTTATTCAAATGATCAAATATTTGTTAAGCTTATGGGACTTAAGTACGGGGTCATCAGCCCCTAAGCTTACAAACTACTTATGAACTACCTAAGACTAAGGGCGGCACAATTATCCATGCCCGAGGGGGGATTCGAACCGCTGACCGTAGGGGCCGTGCAGACCGTGACTGGAGCGCCTCAGTCCCCTCGGCCACCGCGGCCGGCCAAATATTTATTTTAAAGTTTTTCAGTATCTTAAAATGTATTAATCGACTGGTTAAGCTCTCCTGGTGTTTGATAATGTTTTATTAATCTAAACCGGTAGCTCTGAGCTAATAAATTAAATAGCTGTGGTCAACATGGCATTCTATCTGAAATCGATTTGTTGCAATAAATTATATTAAAATTTTTTACGACCGATACTGATGATTTTCTTGTATTGCGGTCGCTGTGTACATAGTTGGCTTTGGAAACGAACGTTTGAAACTAGTTTGCGCTGTTTTGTACAGACTAGTCTTGCATTCGGGATGATATAAGTTCTAATCGACATCTGAGCCAACCTAACAAGTATTGCGTGTTTTCTCTTGTGTTGGAACGGCACGTCCCCCTCTCTGACACTAGACTGGTAGGCCTGTTTGGCTTGCAGCTGTCACGCTGTTGGCGGCCTACCTTGTTTGGCGGAGGCGGAGGCGGCGGCTGAGCTGCGTCCGGCGAGGCAGACGCGGCCGCACTGAGAGGCGGGGGCGGCGGGGCCGGCCGCGGGGGTGGAGGGGGGCGGGGAGGGGGTGGGGGCCGCGGCGGGGGGCGGGGGCGGGCGCCGAGCCACCTGCTCTCAACACTTGATCTGGCGAGGGGCATTCAGTTCTGGACACTCCGCCTCCGTGCTCTAGGTCTGGTACCTTGATTTGATTTGATTTTTCCAGGGAAGCCAAAACAGTCTTGGTCGAACCCGCCACTGCCCGCACCGAAACTAAGTTTATTATGCGGTATCGCTCCCTGTATATCTAATAAAGCCAACCACTGCCCTTGAACAGTGCAAGGAGTCCCTTTACCAGTTCTTTATTAGACACAGTTTCTTTGGGTCTGGTTGTCCCAAATGTTCTGTGCCATTTACTCTCCAATGCAATGCATTCGAAGATTAGATGTGATGCAGTTTCATCACCCTCATCACATTTAGGGTTCTCTTCTGTTATTCCCATTATATGTAGGTGTTTTCTGAAATTCCCGTGACCTGTCAGCAATCCAACCATGAGTCTAATCTCTCTCCTGTTCAGGCCCAGGATTGCAGAGCTTCTTTTAAAACATGGCTTTGGCATCATTACCTTGCCATGTTTTTGTTGATGGACTTTGGTCCAATATTCTACGTGCTGTCTTCTGAGCCAGTTACGTAGCTCCAATTTGATCATTGCCTTGGTGATTGTCAGGACAGGTTCCGGTCCAATAAAAGGAGTCTCTGCCCCCATCCTGGCTAATCTGTCGGCATGTTCGTTGCCACTGATCCCCGAGTGGCCAGGGACCCACAATAGGTTTACTCTATTGCTTTCCCCTAGCTCCATCAGAACCCTGTGACACTCTGCAACAATTTTAGACCTTGTTGCAGGAGCTGCCAGTGATCCCAGGGCTGCCTGGCTGTCTGAATAGATATAGATGCTACAATCTTTGTAGCACCTATGCAAATTCTCCTCCACACATGCCCTGATGGCAGTGATTTCGGCCTGGACTACTGAGGCCAGTTTTCCTAGAGAGATGACGCCCTCCAGTCTTGGCTGCACCCCGTATACCCCGGCCCCAACACCTTGGTCTGATTTCGACCCGTCGGTGAACCAGACAATATCCCCCGTACGGTGTCGTACTATTTTCTCCCACTGCTCCCTACTTCCAATTGTTATATTGTAAGGCTTGTTGAAGCAGTATGGCGTTATAATATAGTCGGCTGGCATTTCCCCAACCTTTCCTATATTTACCTCACTCACTATTTTAGTGTGTGATTCTGGATATCCCAAAGAGTTCCAGTTGTTACCAGTTTTGAGTCTGTAGGCACCAGCTGCTGCCTCCATCTTGACCCAAAGGTGTAAAGGTCTGGTACCTTACTGCCAGTCATAAGCAGGTTTGCCGATTTCGCCTTGCCGGCCGCGGTGGCCGAGCGGTCTGCGCTGTGCCAGTCACGGTCTGCACGGACGCTGCGGTCGGGGGTTAGAATCCCCTCTCGGGAATCGATATTTGTGCCGTCTTTAATATAAGCTAGTTCATAAGTAGTTTCTGAGTTTAGGGACTGATGACCCCGTAGTTAAGTCCCATAAGCTCTACAAACATTTGAACATTTTTTCGATTTCGCCTTCATCACATCCATCTCGCCGAAAACCCTCTCTGTCCCAGGTGTGGGGTGGCTGACACTGACGAACATCGTTTTGTCTGTCGTACTGATGCTGACGTTTGGCAACTGATTCGCCGTTTCATAGCTTTCCTCACGAGGACTATTCCAAAGAGCAAGGGGGATTCATGGGGGGGGGGGGGGGGGGGCACGTGCTACCCCAGACGGCCCGACGAAAAATGAGAGAAAGAGAGAGAGAAGGAAGGGAGACAGGAAGAAGGGAGAGAGAGAGAGAGAGAGAGAGAGAGAGAGAGAGAGAGGAAGGGAGGGAGGGAGGGAAAAGGTTCTCAACGTAGGAATAATTAAATTTTACTTACGTGCAGAATGTAATTGTGAGTTTAAAATGCTAAATCCCTGTAATTAATATAACGTAATTTGACTTTTTGTGTTATGTTTCTATTTAATTGCTTCTTGCTCTTTTTTGGCAGCGATTTACGATAAAAATAAATAAAAGTTGTTTATTGTTTCGTGGTTGCTTGGGTTATAAATGAGGTATTCGGTATGTTTTACTCCTACGTAAATAAAGGATTTAACTATGTGAAAAAACTGTGAAATTCAAAGGCTGCGTTCAGGCTAGCGCGTTCAGGTGTTTTCGATAAACGGTTTATCTCTCTGGATTCTGTTCCTAGACACGAAGAGATAGTGCTGTCAACCATTATAAATACTTTTATTTGAAGTTACACATTTGGATTTTCCAGTTACTGGAGCAAATTAGAAATTTCAACGGCATTTTTTCACAAATGAGATAAAACTATTTTAATGGTAGTAGAAATTCTTCTTGAAAAGCAATAAAGTGTAATTTTCAGACTGAAATTTTCACTTTGCAGCGGAGTGTGCGCTGATATGCAACTTCCTGGCAGATTAACATTTTTTGCTGGAATCGGGGTTCGAACCTGCGACCTTTGCCTTTTGCGGGCAAGCGCTCTACCGTCCGAGCTATCCCGGCACGCTTCACAGTCGTCCTCACAAATTTCCTTCTGCCAGTACCTCGCCTCCTACTTTCCAGACTTCACAGAAGCTCTCCTGCGAACCATGCAAGACTAGCACTCCTGGAAGAAAGGATCTGGTAAAGACGTGGCTTAGCCACAGCCTAAGACATGTCTCCAGAACGAGGGGTGCTAGTCGTGAAAGCTTCACAGGAGAGCTTCTGTGAAGTTTGGAAAGCAGGAGGCGAGGTACTGGCAGAAGTAGAGTTGTGAGGACGCACCGTGAACCGTACCGGGATAGCTCAGATTGTAGAGTGCTTGCCCGCGAAAGGCAAAGGTCGCAGGTTATAATGCCGATTCTGGCACACAATATTAATCTTCCAGGAAGTTTCAGGTGCAATTCTGTTGATCGCGAAAGCTTTCCTGAAAACTTATCTCGTTTTGCGTAGCAACTTTACAAACCATGAAGAAGAAATTGATACAGTACAACGGAAACACAGGAAATCTGACTCGTAATTGTCCGACCTTTTAGAATACGCTGTTTTTCGAATTTCTGCATCGTATGGTAATGATGTTCAAATGTGTGTGAGCTCTTATGCGACCGAACTGCGTGGTTATCAGTCGCTAGACTTACACACTAATTACTTGACTAACTAAAACTAACGCTAAGGACAACATAAACAGTCATGCCCGAGGTAGGATTCGAACCCCCCGACCGTAGTGAGCGTGCAGACTGTGAATGGCGCGCCGCAGACCGCTCGGCCGCTGCGGGCGGCTGTGGTAATGACACAGCTACTCTGGATACTGTACTATTCGTCCACGGTATAAGTTGACGATTCGTGCGCTGGCTGTCGCCAGCGGCAGGAGATGTGTGCCATGGCTGCCGGAAGGCGAGGAACAGTTAAGTGGAAGGCAGAGTCGCAGTGTTGAAAATCGTTACCCGCAACAATGTGTGCAGTACTATTTCGCCACTAGAAGTAGCGTAACGTTGGTAGTAATACGAAATAAATGGATGTCCCTCAAGTATTGCAGATGTTTTGTGCTGCTGGCATCATCAGGTAAAATAGTCTTCACGTATCAAATTAATATACTTCCATCTAATTACCAATGCACTACTAGTTTCGGCGCGCTATTGCGTCATTCCTATGATTACAAAAAATATTTAAATGACTGAACCACATTAAACAGGAAAAAGTTTAATAATTACCACAAAATAAAACAGAGTATCGGAACACTATATTTACCAAAATAACAAAGCAGGTGCGCCGCACGGGAATGGCCGTGTAATCTGGGGCGCAAAGTCGCTGAATACACGGCCACTCCCACCAGAGGTTCGAGTCCTCCCTCGGGCATGGGTGTGTGTGTTGTCCTTAGAACAAGTTAGTTTAAGTAGTTTGTAAGACTAGGGACCGATGACGTTAGAGTTTGGTCCCTCGCATTACAAACATTTTAACATTATTTATTTATTATTATTATTATTTGGAAACCATATGCCCTAGGTTTTTTTTACAATCACCATTAAGTCATTAGGCTCATTTAATACCATAGTCCTGTAGGCATCATTGTAAAAAACTGTCATTTTGCGACCATATTGTACAATTGTTTGAATTTTCAAGTGGTAAGTCTTATTCAGTCTTATAGTCCAATTATTCCAAAGTTGTAGATATGTAGAGAAACCTATGCCAATTTCGCATGGCTTCCTTTGTCCAGGGATTCTGGCTAAGCTCAGAAACAGTTACATATGACATTCAATTCAGAGCCTGAATGCCCCGTGTTCAGCTGATGGCATATGTTTCATCCTTTACGATGGTGAAGGATGAAACAAGTGTACCCACAGCTGAACACAGATCATTCACACTCTAAATTCTTGGATTTTTTTATTTTATGGTAAATTTAGAAAATTTACACTGTTTAATGTGATTGAATCGCAGTAATATTTTTGTGATCATAGGCATTTGAAAATGATGACAGAGTGCGCAGAAACTAATATTGCATTTAGTGCATTGGTAGTTAGATGGAAGTATATCAAAAAGTTTTGTCTGAAAGCGACTGTGGCTATGGAACATATTTTGTGTGTTTCCTATTGTGACTGTGTGTGTGTGTGTGGCATTTTTTTTTTTTTTTTTAATTAGTCTCACAAAGCCGTTAAGGACAAGTTCACCCTCCTCAGCCTTGTGCCCCACCCAGAAAAAAATTCTGTATCCGCCACTCCCAGTATTGATTCTCATTCGTTATTAGTTCCAGACCGAGCGTATCTTCCAAAGGCTAAGATGAATGCTGTGAATTGGATTCGCGGACATGCCATACACTATCTTTTTGGACATACTGGAAAATCGAAACTTGATTTTTGGACCTATCTCATGGATCGCCATTATAGATTTGTACGTCACCCTAAATACACACAATACTTCTCAAACATTCTTGGGAGTATCTTCAACGACCCTCCCCGCAGCTGGAATGCATTAAGTCAGGAGAGAAGAATTTTAAATGCCTGAACTGTTTAACGGAATGCACATTCTACGAGAAGCCGTGAGTAATCTTACTAGCCGCAGGGTCCCGAGATATTCTGAACTATTCAACGCACATCAAGAAAAAAAGTCTTAAATACAGGAATAAAGAGGTTTTCTTTGTTTTGTTCTGATCTACCACACATTCCCCTTCCTTTCCCTTGTTTCTTTCCCCTTTTATAGGTAGTTTCCAGGTGTAGTTTCAGTTAGGCGCCAACACCAGAAGAGGTTGAGGTTCTTTTTTTATTAGGGTCAAAGTGGCGGTGGCACTTGTTTCCTTTTCTTTTGTAGTTCCTTTTTCCCCTAAATAAAAAATACGGTTGCCGGTCCACTCAAGTCGGAGGTTTGCTCCTCTCGTGGACTGTTGCACCAGCTAGGCTGAACACGAACCCAGAGGGCATATAACGTCCATAAACGTCGCACGACCATTTTTGCCCATTAATTTACACTAACTGAAAATCTGCAGTGTAACTCGCTTTCATTTTATCTTCCACCCTTCCGTACTCGAGTTAGTCCATCTCCGCTTCGATCCTCGGTTTGTGTTCTTCTCGTTTAGAAGTCCAAGCTTTCAAGATAGGAATAAAGGTGAACATTGGTGTCGACGTCTGCACGTGAAGTACCCTCCGCCGTGCATCATACAAAATGTCGTGTAGACAGTGACCGTGTGACGCACCGGGTAGTGGATTGTTGGTTCTTGTAGTTCTCCTAGATCGGCGCTCTCGGTAGCTGCTCGTTGAAATATCTTGAGACAAAAACTAATCTGCTACAAATAACTTGGCCAACACGTAGAATTGCAGTTCATTGATTCATTAGCGCCCGGTTGTCCCCATTTATGGACAGCTTACAAGTCTCACTAATTACAATCTAGTACGTACATTACACACGTCAGTAATACAAATTTACACAGTTGGTGTCTGAAATACTGAATTCCGAGGTATACAGTGTGGCACGGAAGAATTTAGCTTTTAATAATGACGATAGAAACACTGTCCACACGACTAACACTGATGAACTTTTACATAATTGTTCAAAATTAAAATTCAAAGTGACGTGGGTTGTATACCAGATACATCACGAAATAAGACTCCCTACTGACGTGGATTATGCCTCCGATCAAGGATGACACAATACTCAATCACATGGCACGCAAGCATCCTACTAACATCTTCCAAACAATGATACTGGAAATTACGTATTGTTAATTATGTACCTTAAATTAATGATAATGGAAAAGTTAACAATCACATACAACTGGCTATAGTAAAAGATAGCCCAAATAATACTGATTAGATATATAAATCTGTTATGTTAATTGTGTCTCATTTAGATATTTAATGAAATTGTCAACAATACTTTCTTAATTAACGGTAATTATACAGAAACTAATGAGGGCAAAACTTTCCTAACATTAATTGTGAAATACAGTAATACCTACTTTAATATTATGAGTAAAAGACTACGTAGTTTTTTCAGAAATACTAATTAGCATACTATCGGAACTACAGCAATGTGTCTCTTACATGAACTAATTAATCTTTGCTAATTAAACAAACTTATACGATGTCCAATAATAGACAATAGCTTCAGGTAGTCATGTTGGAAAAAAAGGAAAAAAGTTTTGGAAAAGAAAATGATAATAGACTAATTACATTCATATCTTTTATTATGCAACACTGGTATGGGAAGGTACAGTAATGCAAGCAGATGGCAATAAATCCCAACATACTTCGTTACAACCATCCCCTTGTAATTTTGCATAATTTTATCAGAATTTGAATGAAACTAGGTTTTTATGCAATACAAGCACAGAAACTAACGGATACTCTGTTTTATATACAGGCTGATTCACAAAGATATGCAAATATCTTATTCTATAAGTAAGACTAACATAAAGTTCATATAAACATCGGTCCACAAATGTATAGTTACGGAGTTACAGCTAATAAAAGATTTTGCCTGAAATTCAGCAACCTTGCTCATATGAAGACATCGCAAAACTGTATGCGGTTAATGTAAAGCCCGATTTCCATTTATTTTGTTGTTATTGACCTGGTAAATATAATAAACATGTTCCAGACATGCATATTCAGTACTTTTACAGAAATTCCAGCAAAGAAATAATTCGGGAAAAATTTGTGATTTATTAATTCATTGGTTCTTTTATTTATTTATTTTTAATTCAAAAAAATTGCACAGAGTTTTCAACAGAAAATGTAGGAAATTTACTTTTTGAAAATGATAGTAGTAAAGTTAACTAAAAAAGTATTAACGTGTCACATAAATAATCTACAAACTACAACAACTACTTTGGTTTCAATTGTTGTTATTATGTTCCTTCACTGAACTTACACAAAACTAGCTCGTTTCAGGTTTAGGAAATGACTGAAACACTCATTAACGCTTGTCAACATTCTTAATGGAAAGAAAACAATTTTACTTGTATAATCTCTGGAATTTACCTGTGTAACATCCGAAAATTCTCTAAAACTACTGTCAATACATGTCTGAAACATCTTTTATTAGTTTTACCAGATCAATAACAACAAAATAAATGGAAATCGTCCTTTACTGCAACCTCGTACACTTTTGTGATAGCTTAATATTAGCGAGGTTGCTAAATTTCACACAAAATCTTTTAATAGCCGTAACTCCATAAATAAACATTTGAGGACCTGTGCTTAAATGAATTTTTTCCTTAGTTTTACTTGTACAATAACATATTAACCTTTTAGTGTATGACTTTTTATTTTTAGCTATAAGAACTACCACGATTAATGTATAGTGCGAATATATATGTGTACAAATATCCTTAAAATTATTACGCACTACTACTTGCTTGCTGCAAATATAACAGCGGCTGACTGACAGACCGGGCAGGTAGGATACTGTGACAGCTGCAGTCTTCGAAACCCATAGATTCTACACCGACGTTGTGCTTTAATTATGTCCTTGCCTATTTTCGGAATTACCGCCAGTAAATTGGAATGTTTTTTGTAAACAATGTCTTTCGTCGTTATTGTAGTTGTCTTACTCATTGGGACATCGAAGGAGACTTTGTTAAGATGGAAACACAAGTTTGCTTTTTGACTTGTGGAGGTCGTTACCGCTGCATTCACGCTCCTGGTTGGCGCTTTGTGGGGCCAAAATATTTTTTTTTTTTTAACACGTCCACCCGCTGCGACATACGTAGTCTGTACGAAGAGCGTGATTGGTGGCACTGTTAAGTACTTACGTACTTACCTGTGACAGATGATTTTGCATACTATAAGATTTGTAGATGTATTACAATACCTAACAGAGTGTATCAAGATGTAGTATACAGTTATTTTGCCTAGAGACCTTAGGTGGCGAACGAAACACTTTTTTAATAGTCCTAAATGTTTGTTTAGAGATGCTTTAATTAATTATATCCCGTGAACCACAGACATTGCCGAGGTAGGTTGGCTTGCGTGCCTCTACGATGCAGATAGCCGTACCGTAGGTGCAACCACAGTGGAGGGGTATCTGTGGAGAGGCCAGACAAACGTGTGGTTCCTGAAGAGGGGCAGCAGCCTTTTCAGCAGTTACAGGGGCAACAGTCTGGATGATTGGCTGAGCTGGCCTTGTAACATCAGCTAACATGGCTTTGCCGTGCAGTTACTGCGAACGGCCGAAAGCAATGGGAAACTACATTCGTTACTTTTCCCGAGGAAATGCAGCTCTACTGTATGAATATATAATGATGGCGTCTTCTTGGGTAAAATATTCCGGAGGTAAAATAGTCCCCCATTCGGATCTCCGGGCGGGGACTACTCAGGAGGATGCCCTCATCAAGAAAAACAAGACAGACATTCTACGGATCGGAGCATGGGATGTTCTAACCCTTAATCGCGTAGGTAAATTAGAAAATCTGAAAAGAGAAATGGATAGGTTAAAGTTAGATAAGGTAGCAATGCGGGTAAGTTACTATGAACAGCGTATTGAACGCATTATCATAGTAAAGATAGACACAAAACCAACACCGACTACAGTAGTACAAGTGTATATGCCAACTAGCTCTGCCGATAATGATGATATCGAACAAATGTATGTGGAGATAAAAGAAATTATTCAGAAAATTAAGGAAGATGAAAGCTTGATTGTGACGGGGGACTGGAACTCGTTAGTAGGAAAGGGAAGAGAAGGAAATGTAGTAGGTGAATACGGACTAGGAAAAAGGAATGAAAGAGGACATCGCTTGGTAGAATTCTGTGCAGAGCACAATTTAATGATCACCAACACTTGGTTTAAACATTATGAAAGAAGGCTGTATACGTGGAAGAGACCAGGAGACACTGGACGGTACCAGATTGACTTTATAATGGTAAAGGAATAGGAACCAGGTTTTAAAAGGTAAGGCATCTCCAGGGGCAGATATAGACTCTGACCATAACTTATTGGTTATGAACTGCAGATTAAAACTCAAGAGACTGCAGAAAGTTAGAAAAGTTCGGAGATGGAACCTTGACAAATTGATGGAACCAGTGGTGATGGAGGGTTTCAGAGGGAGCATTAAGCAAGGATTGGCCGAAACGGGGAAAAGTAATACAGGAGAGGAAGAATGGGTAGCTCTGAGAGATAGGGTAGTGAAGGCTGCAGAGGATCATATAGGCAGAAGTACAAGACCTAATAGAAATCCCTGGATAACACAGGATATACTGAACGTAATTAATTAAAGGAGAAAATATAGAAAATTAAGCAAATGAGGAAGGCAAAAGGGAGTACAGACGTCTGAAAAATGAGGTTGACAGGAAGTGCAGACTGGCTAAGCAGGAGTGGCTTGAGGAGAAATGCAAGACCGTAGAAGAATGTATAAATAGGGGAAATATAGATACCGCCTACAGGAAAATAAAAGAGACATTTGGAGACAACAAAAGTAGCGGTATGAATATCAAAAACTCGGTGGAAAACCAGTACTAGGCAAAGATGTAAAAGCTGAAAGGCGGAAGGAATATATAGGTCTGTACAAAGGAAATAAACTTCAAAGCAGTATTCCAGAAATGGAAGATGATGTAGAAGAGGTTGAGAGAGGAGATACTATACTCCGAGAAGAATTTGACAGAGCAATAAAAGATTTGAGTAGAAACAAGGCCCCAGGAATACATGACATCCCGTGTGAACTGCTGATATCGTTAGGAGAGCCAGTCATGAAGAAATTGTTCAACCTGGTATGCAAGATTTATGAGCCAGGGGAAATACCCTCCGACTTCAAGAAGAATATCGCATGTCCAGTTCCAAAGAAAGCAAGTGCATACAAATGTGAAAATTACAGAACTATCAGTTTAATAAGTCATGGTTGCAAAATACTGACACGAATAATTTACAGACGAATGCAAAAACTGGTGGAATCCGACCTTGGGGAAGATCAGTTTGGATTTTGGAGAAATGTTGGAACACGGGAGGCAATACTCACATTACGACATATCTTAGAAGATAAGCTAATGAAAGGCAAACGTACGATTTTAGCGTTTGTAGATTTGGAGAAAGCTTTTGAAAATGTCGACTGGAATAATCTGTTTCAAATTCTGAAGGTAGCAGGGGTAAAATATAGAGAGCGAAGAGTTATACTCATCTTATATAAAAACCAAGCAGCGGTTATTAGATTCGAAGGGCATGAAAGGGACGCAGAGGTTGTGAAGGGAGGAAGACAGGGTTGTAGACTTTCGCCATTGTTGTTCAATCTGTACATTGAGCAAGCAGTGAAGGAATGCAAGGAGAAATTTGGAGAGGGAATTAAAGTTCAGCGAGAAGAAATAAAAACTTTGCGGTTTGCCGATGTCATAGTAATCCTGTCAGAGACAGCAAAGGATCTGGAAGAGCAACTGAATGGAATGGACATTGCATTGAAAAGAGGATATAAGAGGAACATCAACAAGAGTAAAACAAGGATAATGAAATGTAGCGTCAGAAAATCAGGCGAGGCTGAAGGAATTAAATTAGGTAATGAGGCAATAAAAGTAGTAGACGAGTTTTGTTACTTGGGTAGCAAGATAACTTCTGATGGCCGAAGCAAAGAAGATATAAAATGCAGAATGGCTATGGAAAGAAAAAGTTTCTGAAGAAGCGAAACCTGTTGACATCCAACATTAATTTAAATGGTGTCTAGAGTGTAGCATTGTATGGAAGCGAAGCTTGGACAATAAGGAGTTCAGACAAAAAGACGATAGAAGCTTTTGAAATGTGGTGCTACAGACAAATGATGAATATTAGATGGGTAGATCACGTAACTAATGAGGATGTGCTCAACAGAATTGGGGAAGGAATTTCTGGCGTATTCTAAGAGAAGGGATAGGTTGGTGAGACACATCCTGAGGCATCAAGGTATCGTCAACTTACATTAGAAGGAAGTGTATGGGGTAAAAATCGTAGAGGGAGACCGAGAGACGAATACAGTAAGCAGATTCAAAGGGATGTAGGTTGCCGAAAGTATTCTCAGATGAAGAGACTTGCACAGAACAGGTTAGCGTGGAGAGCTGCAGCAAACCAGTCTGCGGACTGAAGACCACAACAACAACAAATTTACTTAGGTTTTTTTATCGACTCTTCAGTGGCATTTCAATGTAATGACACTTAGTAGTGAAAATTATAAATATTTCTTCTCTCCAAAGAAAATTAGGTGATGGATTCTTCTGACCAATAAAAATTACTTATGAAGACCAACACATCTACTGTTGAACACTGATGATATCCGAGAGAAAACGGAATGTTCTTTCTGGAAAATTGTTAATGCAAAAACAAAGGACGATGCCATAAATTTGATATGCAAATTAGTTTCTTTTTTAATTAATAGGGGGCTGTTGGCGACGGCTGCGAACGGCGGCGGCGGACCTCAGGGGCGGAGCTAGGGAGGGTTTTCGGATGGGCAAGTAGTTTGCGAGGTTTCAAACTCTTGTATTACCTGTTCGATGTTGTCAGTCACTGTTCCCGGTCATTGCATTTTCCAGAGTGGTTACACTGCTGCATTAGTGGACTCCATATTACACAAAAAACAAAACAGATCACTTCACTTCTTTACCCTCTCCTTGACAAACGACCCCAAGACCGTAATAAATGGTGCACGATCCCATATTTAGGAAAAGCCTCTCCCCTAGTTGCCAGAAAACTGAAATCCAGAAACCTAAATTCATCATGTTATGTACACAACACTTTGGCACACATTTTACCTAATGGTAAGGACAGCACCCCAGCCTTTGAAAAGAGTGGACTATATAAAATAACTTGTGATTGTGGAAAATTCTACAGAGGTCATTGATTGAAACACAACGTATTATTGTTACCAGTCACTTTGTTTTATTGTACTCACAACGTGGTTCGAAGGTTTAAACCTTCATCATCAGGTGGAATAACATTAAGCTGTGTACATATAGGTTAGGTTGACCTGTTGCACTGTTTACAGGAGAAAATACAAAACACTACATCATAATGTAACTTTGTACACTTGTTCAAATAAAGTTATATGTAAACAATTAAAACTTTCCTCCAGTGGTCACAGGTGCCTTGCATTATGTTAATCTCAGTTATGTGTAATAAGTGATAACCATAAATGAGGTTAAGACAATGCAAGGGACCTGTGACCGCTGGAGGTATGATATGTTAATTGTTTACAAAACAATTCTACAGAGTTACATTCTGACGTAATGTTTTGTATTTTCTTTTGTAGACAGTCCAACAGGTCAACCTAACCTAACCTACGTGTAGACAGCTTAATGTTATTCCACCTGATGATGGCGGTTTAAACGTTCGAAACGCGCTGTGGGTACAATAAAACAAAGTGACTGGTAACCCTAATACCTTGTGCTTCAATCAATTTATAACAACAGTCACTGTAATGCATATACCAAAATGTTTTCATCTACAGAGGTCAGTCTGGCAGCGTTATTTCCGCAAGCCTAAAAGAACACCACAGAACTTGGACACTCAGAAGGAGGGACCCCACTTACTTAAAGAGGGCCACAGCTACAATGTACAATATGTAGTTTTACACCACATTTCCAAAGGTAAGAAGATGAACTACCTAGACAGATTGGAAATCAATGAACACATGGCTACTAGCCCAAGTCTCAACAACCAGAGTTTCCTCATTCTCCACTTCTAACCGCAGATAATGCTATTACTTCCAGCTAGTCATTGTACTTGTTTTGTAATAGTTTTATGATTGTTACACATTTATTTACCGCCTCTTCCTAAATTTTTACACAAGACGCTATAATTATTTCATGTGACCTTTTTCGCAAAAACAATGTAATTGTTTTTTTGTCAAATTGTCACTTACTTTTGTAACAATTGTCATCTAATTAATTCTTTCATACTGTCATATACCTTTCTTAACCACTTACTACAACAGTTCATAATTTCGCACCAGTTCTTTGTATTGCTTCCTATAGTACGTTTACCTTTTGGATGTTTATGTAATTCTTTTTTGCATATTTTGTAAAACCTTTGACATAACATTTGCAAATAGTGATCTTTGTACCTGATGATGGCGTAACAGCCGGAAACTATTTTGTATAAATCAATAAATATTGTAGAAGATTAAATCAGTGGTGCGTGTGTTTTAGTGATCATGTATCAAATATTCTACCAAGCACCAATGGAACATTCAATCAATGACATTATAGTACCACTAAACAAGAAACGGGACAAGAAAGTACTAGATAGCTACAGGGGCATCTCTCTCGTAACATCAGGCACAGAATTTTCTCGATAATTGCGCTGACAGAGTTGAAAAACAAATGGGGCCGACGTAGGAGAGTGCCAGCGTGGCTTTAGAAAAGTGGGGAACTGTGCGGAGCACATATTTGATATAAAAAGGATAACAGGGCACAGACACAGTGTAATGTTACTTTTTTTTGTCACTGGTGTTGTCACAATATCAAAGTTGAAAACCGAAAACCGGAATTGAAATTTAACTAACCGTAAGATCAGCAATGAATATTAATTTTTCAAATGGTTATCAGTTCTCAGCAGCAATGTAAGTTAAAAATTACAACACCAGAAAGCACCATTACATAAGAAAATAGCGGAATCAGTTACCTGGTATGCATTCATTGGTGGAAGCCGTGAAACTGCAGTTGAACCTGTATGGATTGATTAATTTCCTCGTTCTCGTAAACTGATGCTTGGTTTCATGACTATTAGTTATTAAAGTTTTAAGACCGTGTGCAATTTTGATCACTATGGTTATCGAAAGTTAAAGAAATTATCGGACTTCGCTTTTAACAGAATGAAGATTTCCTGCAGGCATTGAATTCAATTTTTAATATAAAATGAGAGTAAATAAATTTTGCTTCGAGAAAGTTCTTTTGTCATTATGAGACAATAGGCAACAATGACCAAGCATCAATTTACAAATATTGCTGAAAATCAAGTATTCAATTAAATGAAAGATGGGGAGAAATAGTCATTATTTAAATAAGAAATTCCAAACGAAAGTTAAAGTTTATTTCACTAAAGGATGCTAACCAGGGCTCACACTTACATGGTTCTGGAGGTCGAGTAAAATACGTCCGCTCAGTATAAAGGTAGAAAAACGAAAGACGACAAGCGATTCAGTTTTCTCTCCAGATCGTTTGAAATAGTTGAAGGTATAAATTAAAACAAGGATAATCAGAAATTTATTGGCAGAGAGAACGGATGCTTGCGACAAGCGTCGCAGAAATAATTACCAATAATAAAATATTAATGTATTGCTACAACAGGAAAAGAAAAAGGACAATAGTGACATTTGTGGACTTCCAAAAGGCCTACGATTCAGTTAACAGGCGTATTACAAGATGGAGTACTGGATGCTACAACACGTGCAATAATAAAGGAAACGTTAAGGGACACTACCGCCAGGATCAGGCAACGCAGTGCGCAATCAAACAGCTTTGAAATAAAAACTGGAGCCCAACAAGGGGATGGACTGTCACAAATTTTATTTAATCTGGTTTTGTAGGAAGTAATGAGACAGTGAAGACAACTAAATAATAATATGAAGATAAAAGATGTACAAATAGCGTACAAGATCAAACATAATGCAATAGTAGACTGGCATTCGCAAATGACATTACACTGTTAAATGAGACAGAAAAACAGGCAAAATCAGCACTAAAAATCTAACCGAAATAGTAGAAAAGATTGAACTGAAACGTGCATGTAATAAGACTAAACATTGAATACTGGGTCTGATTTGAAGAAAGATGGTCAAGTGGTTGGGAAAGTCGACAGTTTTCGGTTCTTTCCGTGAAAAGATAACTGGTGGAATACAGAGCAACAGTAGCGCAGCTTTTTCAGGAGCTTGCGTATGCAATGAAAAAGCATTAGATTACACAGCTCTGAGTGCATCAGAAACGATCACATTAGGCAAGAGAGCTTGTATACACTTGGGGAAGGAGGAGCAGAAATTTTTAAGAGACACATGGGGCACCGAAGAACATGGTGATCTCTGGACACACATAACACGACAGGAACTGTATGAAAATATCGAACTTATATCGAGCGAGATACGGAAGAGGAGGTTACGATTTGTTAGGCACATCATGAGGATGGACGACGAGAGATTGAGTAAGAAGATACGTCAATCGGTGAAGGACGTCAGAGTGACTGGAAGGCTGTAGGAATAAACGAAAAAGGAATCCACGGGCAGTAGTACAATACAGGAAGAAGTATAAACGGTTGGTGGATGGTCACAGGTGGCCGGACACCAAAATCAAAGTTGTCTCAACAGAAGAAAAAAAAATTTCAAATGTTTGTAGAACTTACGGGGTCATCAGTCCCTAAGCTTACAAACTACTTATGAACTAGCTAAGACTAAGGACGGCACAAATATCCATGCCCGAGGGGGGGATTCGAACCCCCGACCATAGTGGCCGTGCAGACCGTGACTGGAGCGCCTCAGTCCCCTCGGCCACCGCAAAAGAAGAAGAAAGAAAGAGAACAAAAGAGAGAATGCAGGGGTATTTGGAAGACAGAAGACGTCCGAAACAAGCCATACGTTATCCTTAAGGGCCATAAAGAAGCAGACATCGAAACTTTTTAATTTCTGATGCCTCTTACGAGCCACAAATTTTCGACCTATCCACGAAATATTTAAGAAATTTATTACTGAGTTATATGTATTATAGTAGTCTGAAAGCCGTAATCGTATTGTCGCAATACTATACCTTCATGACTACTTTCGGAGAAACTGTGTCACCATTATTAGATTTGTAGTCAAAATGTTACAGGATTTACCAAATTAATATGGATTTACAACCTCCATTTGTAATCCAAAATATAAACCCTTACGAGGTCATGATCATTTCACTTGTTGACAATAATGTTTAAGGCATATTACTGTTCCTATGTCTTTTCATGTAATATAAAAAGTTATTGTTCACAAGTGAAATCATGTAAACCTCATAAGGGGCGGTCATTTTGGATTGTAAATGCAAGTAGATAAGCGATATTGATTTCGAAATTCCTGCAATGTTTTGGTTATACATTTAATAATGGGGATTAAAGTAGTCCTTGAAGTGATAATATTACGACAGCCGCGGTGGAGTAGCCGAGCGGTCTACGGCGCCTCGCTGCGGAGCGCGCAGTTGCTCGCCGTCGGAGGTTCGAGCCCTTCCTGGGGCATGGGTGTGTGTGTTGTCCTTACGTCAGTTTAGCTTAGTTTCAGTAGTTTGTAAGCTACGGACTGATGATCACGCAGTTTGGTCCGTTAGATTTACAAACATTTGAATATTATGACACTACACTTGTTGCTTTCACACAGCTCTGAAAGTTTATAATACATTTCAAAATTGCTTTCGATGGAAATCATTACCGACTAAGATCTAGTTCTTCTATCCGTTATCCCTATTACTTCGAGCACGTACTGCATCGTCTGTGAAGGGATCGTTGTCAGTAGAATAGCAACGACAGTTCAGAGCAGGGTACCATTACGCTACCTGGGCACACTTCCCCAAACGCTCCCTACGTCCGCACCCATCTCCGCCCCCACAACTGCTTACTTGTACGAGTGCCGCCCAAAATTAATTTTATTAAACTTACACATCAATTTAATTTTCAAAAACTTAACTGCAACCGCCCCCGCCCGCCGCCAGACCATCCACCACCGCTCTCAATTATTTTTTATATCTAATTTGCATATTAATTTCGACATCTTATGTTTTTGCGTTAACAATTGCATTATTACGTTTTCTCGGAATCAGAACATACAGTTTAAGTAACGTAATACAACGAACATTAAGTACACCTCGCAATTTTGCAGGTAAATATAGACACAGCACAAAGAGTTTCGGTGTAATGCTACAGGTAGGTGTACTCTAAGTGTTGTACATTTGTCGACAATTTTTAGAAACAATTCTAACCAAACATTTAGGCGTATAAAAAAATAATTGTTCCATCTTTCGTAATTCGTTCGTCTCTAAGATGCCTGGGCAAAATAAATGTACCTTTTCCTATAGACGATGTGTGCAACAGTCGACGAACGTGTTTTAAAAAATATACGCACGATAGATAATAAACAGATTATGATGGTAGCAATCGCCACAAACTTGGGTGCGTCCATCTTAACAAACAGTCTAGATGTGTAACACAACCACCTTATTAAACAATTTCTCTTGATAGACACTACTGAAAAAGTACGAACAATCTAGAAAAAAACTTCATTTTAAAAATAAAAACACCTAACAGTAACGTGAATATAGATCCATCTCCAATGCGATCACAAACACACAGTATTCTTTCAGCAAACTACATAAAACAATTCTTACAGTCCTATCGATAAACATATACTAAATATTTAAACAAAATATCATAGCTTTTATTATTTTAAGCAATCTCTCTCCAAGCTCTTCGTTTAGACTACGTACACAACATCCACCAGATATGTTTAATAATAGCGCATGTTAGATAATAAATGGGATGTAACGGTAACGATCGCCAGAAACCTGTGTATCCATCTTAACAAATTCTCTTTCGAAGTCCGGATTATTTGAAAACATTTCTAACGAGAGTCATACATTTGGGACTACCCAAAAGAAAAGAAATGTTCCGTTTCGGAAATCGTCCGTCACCTTAAGACTATAAGCAAAATAGATGTATATATCTTGCTTCTTATCTATGATTCATATAAACTGTAACAACCCATGTAACAATTTCCGGAAGAACATTTAGTTTTCACAGAATCGGTACATGCAGGTAGGTACCTTCATACATCGAACCTTAATTACAACTCGCGTGAAACACAGTTTTGCATGTAAATATAGACACGGCGTTAAGAAACTCGTTGTACTGCTATAGGTGTGTGTATTCTAAGTGTTGTATAACCTGCATAAATTCATCGACAATTATTTAGAAACGATTACGCTTTAATACCGGCGATAACGAGATACACTTAATGATTGCCTGTAGATTTGCTTATGCAGCAACTCGTACAGGTGAGTGGCAATAACATGCTGTAGATCAAAGACGAATACAGTAAATGCAGTTTGTCCTAGCTCTAGTGCTTCAGAAAGTACAGCATACCATGAACACAGAGTAAAAGAGAAAGTGAATAGCTCAACTTTACACCACCAGATAGTGGCCATGAAAACAGTGATAGCCAGTGGGAGACTAGTATTTAGCCATATGGCATATAAGATGTAGACATTGAGACCACAATCAGTACATCGTGAAGCGTCAGCAGAAATCATCGGCATCCAGTTTAGCTCCTCAACTGCAGCAAGTTCGGAAGAAGAAACGAGCATGTATGCATATCTCATCGCTTATTGCTCTGACATTGTAACGCTAAATATCTGTTTCTTTTTTAATGACCGTTCCTATGTTACAGATATTTGCTCTCTCTTCGCTGCAGCTCATGTGGAAGTGCCACAGCCTCATCACCCTACTCGGAAGCACGGGTCCGGCAGTTCGGGCTATTTGGATGCACCAGCGGCCACTGCGTGGACCGACAGTGAACTGTTGTCGTCGCTCATCGATCTAGAAAACGCTCAACACCTGAACGAATGCAGCACTTGAAGGAGGGTAAGTGTCTCGACTTCCAACATGTCGCAATTAATTTGATATGTAAATTAGGAATAACAAAATCGGGGGCAGCGGTGGATGGCCGGGTAGCTGGGGAGGGGGGGGGGGGCGGTAGTGATCTGTATTAGGCCTTATGCGACAAAAGTTCGTGGTTATCAGTCGCTACACTTACACACTAATTACTTGACTAACTTAAACTAACTTACGCTAAGGACAACACAAACACCTATGCCCGAGGGGGCATTCCAACCCCCCCGACCGAAGCAGCCGTGAAGACTGTGATTGGCACGCCACAGACCACTCAGACACTGGGGCCGGCGGGGTGGTAGCGACTAGTTGTGGAAGGGATCAATTTATTTACAAAAATATCGTGTGAAGTGCAAGTACGTAATCAGTTACTATGCCAGGTAATTGTGTTGTACAAAGTATGGTTATAAATAAAATGATTGGCTCCTTTTTTCCAATGTTGGTGTAGGACATTTGCGTGAGAAACCCCACTCCCACTCCTGCCATCGCCCCCACCTCCGTCCCACTGACTGTCCTAGAGAGAGCAGCCTCAACGCGACACGGTGCGAGACTCAATCACGCAAAAAAAAAATAAAAAAAAATAAAAAAAAAAAATTAAAATTAAAATTAAAAAAAAATTACTTATCGACATGCGGGTTGTATTACACCAACATTGAAAAGTAAAGGTTCCAAATATTCCGTACTATGGACAATACAATTGCTTGGAAACACAGCAAAGGGAACCTCTCTCTCTCTCTCTCTCCCTCTCTCTCTCTCTCTCTCTCTCTCTCTAACGACCATACCCTATTACAATATTAAACACTGCAAACGATTCTTTTCGAAATGCTCCTAGTCTTTGCAAAATTTCTCTGACGCTGGTCAAACCAGCAAATACCGACTCGAAGACTCCAGAAGACGTTTAAAATTGTTCTTTGTCTACGTTTAAAGGAAAATAAACCCTATTATACAAAGGTATTTCCTTGGAGAGTTACAATAAACAATAAAAATTGCATGCAATAATTTAAGATCAACAGTTTACCGTTTTACGACTGTCCACACGAGATTTTTTTTATTTATTTTTTTTTAAATTTATTTTGTAAGCACTGACCTAACAACATCCTTCTTTGAAATGACACTCGCCAATACAAAAGCCATGAGCTGCAAACATCTCTCTCCCTAACCGAGAGGACATAAAGGTAATACTTTAACCGCTCGATTTTCGGTTCTATAGAGCAGTCTCGACTCGCTCTTAACCCAAAATATAGTCTGCGAGAGAGGCAAAAATTCTTACGCCAAACACAAATCGTGCTCCTTTCCTCTGTTAGCTAAAATTTATTTTTTCAATCTACTAAACGGAACTAGGATTTATTTTTTAAAATCGGTAATTACATGTAGCTGTCTACCGCAAAAAAGACTCCAACTCTATTACATAGAATGCACACCGACACACCACAATATCTGATCATTAAAAGAACATGGTATGTCTACACTTTTATTTATTTTATTTATTTATTTATTGACGCAATACAACTGCGTTCACGCAAAATAATGATTGTAATTGCTTCTATTGAACCCCAACGAGAGACACAGTCATCAGAAAACAATAAAAGTGTTCCTATTAACCGAGTAAACAATTTGCAAAACACACTTGAACACAACACAACAACTGTTATCTAAGGAATTTGTTAGCTGAGACCACAAGGATGGGACTGACACACAGTAAAGGGGAGCACTTTGTATATATTGGCTATCCTCATTTAAAACACTTCAACGGTACTGGAGAGACTCAAAACCATGATCTTGTCCGTCAGTGTATATTGTAACCTCCAGTCTGGTAATGTCATATTCTTGACCAAAGTAAAAGTATTCCGCAAACGCCTGTCAGGATACTTTATAAAATCGATAAGGTGTTTACCAGGAATTATCTTGACACCAGAACTCGTGATTCGACGAATAAATGTATTATATACACTCCTCGCCATTAAAATTGCGACACCACTAAGAAGACGTGCTACAGACGCGAAATTTAACCGACAGGAAGAAGATGCTCTGATATGCAAATGATCAGCTTCTCAGAGCATTCACACAAGGTTGGAACCCGTGGCGACACCTACAACATGCCGACATGAGGAAAGTTTCCAACCGATGTCTCATACACAAATAGCAGTTGACCGGCGTTGCCTGGTGAAACATTGTTGTCAAGCCTCGTGTAAGGAGGAGAAATGCTTACCATCGCCGACCGCGGTGGCCGAGGGGACTGAGGCGCTCTAGTCACGGTCTGCACGGCCACTACGGTCGGGGGTTCGAATCCCCCCCTCGGGCATGGATATTTGTGCCGTCCTTAGTATAAGGTAGTTAATAAGCAGTTTGTAAGTTTAGGGACTGATGACATTTGAAACATTTGCGTACCATCACGTTTCCGACTTTGATAAAGGTCGGATTGTAGCCTATCGCGATTGCTGTTTATCGTATCGCGACATTGCTGCTCGCGTTGGTCGCGATACAATGACTGTTAGCAGAATATAGAATCAGTGGGTTCAGGGGGGTAATACGGAACGCCGTTCTCGATCCCAATGGCCTCGTATCACTAGCAGTCGAGATGACAGGCATCTTATCCGCATGCCTGTAACGGATCGTGCAGCCACGTCTCGATCCCCGAGTCAACAGATGCGGACGTTTGCAAGACAACAACCATCTGCACGAACAGTTCGACGACGTTTGCAGCAGCATGGACTATCAGCTCGGAGCCCATGACTACGGTTACCCTTGACGCTGCATGAATCAAGGTTCTGTTTACAGCATCTTGTTGGTCGCATCCATGTTTGGCGACATCGCGGTGAACGCTCATTGGAAGCGTGTATTTGTCATCGCCATACTGTCGTATCACCCGGCGTGATCGTATGTGGTGCCATTGGTTACGCGTCTTCGTCACCTCTTGTTTGCATCGACGACACTTTATGAAAAGTGACCGTTACATTTCAGATGTGTTAAGACCAGTAGCTCTACCCTTCATTCACTCCCTGCGAAACCCTACATTTCAACAGAATAATGCACTACCAGATGTTGCAGGTCCTGTATGGGCATTTCTGGATACGGAAAATGTTCGACTGCTGCCCTGGCCAGCACAGTCTCCAGATCTCTCACCAATTGAAAACGTGTGGTCAATGTTCGCCGAGCAACTGGCTCGTCACATTACGCCAGTCACTACTCTTGATGAACTGTGGTATCGTGTTGAAACTGTATGGGCATCTGTACCTGTACATCGCCATCCAAACTGTGTTTGACTCAGTGCCTAGGCGTATCAAGGTCGTTATTACGGCCACAGATGGTTATTCTGGGTACTGATTTCTCAGGATCTATGCATCCAAAATGCATCCAAAATACTTGGCAATTCGATGTCAGCCACATTAAACAATTGATTCCAGGTGCCCTATTGATGTCCACAACCAAGTTTCTGTTCTCTATACAGCTTCCTTCCAAGCGAAACACGTGTATGGAAACTAGATACTCGCACATGCTCAGCCTCACGGGTAGCTAAGCGGTCTGGGGCGCCACGTTACAGATCGCGTGGTCTCCCGCGTCGGAGGTTCGAATCTTCCCTTGGGCATGGATGTGTGTATTGTTCTTAGGTTAGTTTAAGTAGTTTGTAAGTCTACGGACTGATGACCAACGTAATTTGGTTCCATATAATTACAAACATTTTAACATTTAATTTAACACATGCCCAGTTTGTTAAAAATCCCTGATAAATCTTGTGGGATGCCCAAATCCAGGAGATAGTCATCTATACGAAGCTGTTGTTGTATAGATTGGAGCTCCTCCATTACAACATCTAGTTTAACAAAGGCTAGTCCCACGTTATAATGTGCAGCCATAGGATTTGCATATTTCCTCGAGATGTATCCAGTGCTTCCTTGCCGAGTTTCTCCAGTATTCCTAGTTCTCTCACAACGCCGCCACCAGCTAGAAGAAATAGTAACTTCGCTTTACCTCCATGTCTTGCAATGACAAACTTGTCGAATTTACTACGCATGTATAAGTTAAAAGATCAGCAGTAATTTATCACCGCAAACATCTAAGCTACATAAATGGCACCAGTCGTAAAGAAAACACCACTCAGTCAAGCAGGCAGTACTTCGTAATGTACACTGCGCAGAGTTTATTACAAGAACATAATCTTAAATCGATTTCTTTACAGCTCTATCGCAACACAACATGATCCACAACTCGAAACAGACACTGCAGCGCATATTTTAGAGTATTTCATACACTTATTACTTAAATTCTATCCCAACTTGCCTGCGACACTCTATATAAGCACTTTTAACAACAATCATCTCCAACCCAGCGACTGAACTACAACTGCAATCAACACTAACCTGCAACAAACGGATCTAGCCATCCCATCTCTATTTTACTAAAGTTCTAAACTAACTAGCGTATCTCTGCGTTGTTGGTGGATCCCACACGAACATATAAACGATTTATCATGCATCTTTTTGCACTGCATATTCCACCAGACAGTATTTCTGAAAAGTTTTCTATCAGTCACTAGACCACATACCTCGTGCGTTTGACAATCACTCGACCACAAACAGTCAAAGTATTCTCCCTTCTAACAAATCAGTAATCTCGATAAACATCTATAACACACCCAATTACATCATAAAACTCACTGATACTCATAGAACAGCTAACAAGGTATGATCCATATCAACACCAAGCTCTTTTCTTATATATGTATCTAATCCTTACAACCAACAATGCAAAATAGTCTACCCCTTTTCAGACTAATGCAACACCGGAACCTTTTTTCGAATGCCAAGAGCAATCCTTTAGAGACTAAATAAACGACTACACACGCCTCCCAACGAAGGTAATTACCCAGCTTTAAATCACCTAACCACAGGGTTTATTGAAATTGATGCTTCTCGACCGAAGAACAATAATTTACCACTACAAGCATCTCCGCTAAGCTACCGAGAGGCGTCCATTCGTAAAATAAACACCACTAAAAGACGAAATAATACACCACAGCCCTAACACATAACCATACTACTAAGTATCAATATGAAGTCCACAAATGTAGAACACCTTTAAGTTGCAAAGAACTGTGCGACTACACAGACAGAAATAAGTATTTTGCACACGCCAAGATACATCGTATGCACCAGTTTATGAATACACGAGACCTAATTTTAGAAAGATAGACTATTACATTGCTTCTATCAACAGCCATAAGAATAGAAAAACGAACGATTTGTCACAGCTATACCATCGCTCTTAATGCTCCATCAACCCACATCTCTAACTAACCTCTACAGGTCATATATGTACATGTTCAACTACCTAGTTTCAACCCCTTTTCTAAGAGTTCTATACATGGGTTCAGATAGTGTAGTGTGCAGGTAATGCAATGCAACAACAACGTGACTTACCCAAAGCTATGGCATGGAGAGCCCTAGGAAGGTTGGAAGCGGGACGTACACAGAGCTGGCAGCAGCTACTGGAGTGTCCGAAAGTGTAATTTCAAACATGGACGCGATTTCAGGCAACAGGAATCGTTAAAAGTACGCAAGGCCAAGGATGTTCAAAGGGTAAAATCGGCAAGAGATGACCGACATCTCCGGTTCAGAGATTGTCGAGACATGAGGCTGAATGGATCTTGCCGTGGTGGAGTAGCCGAGCGGTCTAAAGCGTCTCGCTGCGGAGCGCGCGGTTGCTCGCCGTGGAGGTTCGAGTCCTCCCTGGGGCATGGGTGTGTGAGTTGTCCTTAGGTTAGTTTACCTAGGTTTAAGTAGTTTGTAAGCTGTTTGGTCCCATAGATTTACGAACATTTGAACATTCGAACATTTTTGAATGGACCTCAGCTGCCATACACTCTCCAGGCGGCAACAGGACACGCAATATCAATGCATACAGTCCGAAATAGTTTTCGGGAATGTGGTCTCTATAGACGAAGATGTATAGTGTGTGTCCCTTTGAAACCACGCCACTGTTTACCCCGCTGAACCTAAACATAGGAACATCCCGATTGGAGTCTTTACGAATGGCGCCGGGTTCTGTTGCCAGATGAGGCAAGATTTTGTGTTTAGCCTGACAATCATCGTACTGTCATCTGGAGAGGAGGTACATCTCGGAAAAATTATGCTTATGTGCAGGAAACATCGGCATATCAATGTGGTTGACGAATGGTGTGGGCAGGAGTCAGTATTGGCGGACATACGGACCTCTGTCGTTCAGAATGGCTCTTTGACTGCTCAGAGCTGTAGAGACGAGAGCCTTCAACATTTTGTTATGCCCTACGGTGGTGCCATGTAAGACGGGTTCCTCGCGGTGGACGATAACGGTCGTCCCCACAAATCTGCACCGCTGGACAACATGCTTGAGGGCATTGAACAAATGGAGTGGCCAACTTGTACGCCGGACTTCACCTGATTGAACATGTGTGGGACGCACTTGGCAGGCACACAGCAGCCATGTCAGCACCTCCCACAACGACTGCAGAGCAGGGGATATTGCGCTCGTGGAAGAATGGCCAACCAAGTATCTCTCAGAGCTGATTGATGACCTGATACTGTCCAGTACTGGCCGTCAGAGGTGATCCCATACCATATTAGACAGCAACGAGAATGGCTTAGTCACTTACGGTACCTTGCGCTAAGCAAACATCAAGTAGAGTTGAGACAGCAAAATATCGAACTGTATCACATACAAAATATCTGGGTAAAACACTTTTTTATGTATGATATCTGAATTGAGCAGTGTCGTTAAGAAGCGATACCTGTCCGTCGTGACCAATCTAAGCTACTGGCACACACGAGGTGAATCTTCGACAGAGGACAGAGCTCGGTCTGCGGTGCCAGTGGATCATCACGACAGCCGGTAGCGACTGGAGCCATTGTCCGCCAGTGTGCTATCGCTTTCGGCCGAAGTGTCACAGAAGAGGCGGCTCTTTTGCGTGCGGGTCGCGCTTCGCGGCGCGCTGGCCGCCAGTTATAGCGGCGCCTTTGAAGTGCGGCGGCGGCCCGCGGCGGCCGTGCCCGCCCACGCGTCGCGCGATCAAAGCCGGCCGGTCAGCGCCAGTGGTGCGGCGCGCGCACCTGCCGCAGACACTTGCTGGCCGCCCGTCTGGCGCTCTGGTCCCCAGCACACAGGACACGCCGCCCCCGCAACGTTTCGTTAATTGCCTGACTGAGCAAGCCGGCGTACGCCACACCTCCACGTGAATGACTGCTGCCTGGCTCGATTCACTTCTACAACTGCATCTTACATATATTGGTCTAGTGATAATTCCAGGTTTTCGTCTGCCATATGTCTTGACATAAAAGACGGTCACAGTTGAAGCCACGGCGATGAGTGGTCGGTGCTGACAGTCCGTTCATGATCGGTAGAGGAAAGGGAAAAGTCAGTGTGAGTTGTCTGGGATGGAGAAGATATCCAAGAGGAAGGAGGTGAAGTAGTTGGTCTGACTGAGGTTATCAGGAAAGAGTTGTGATGGAGGAGCGGGTATTGGGGGATAGGTTTTCTATCAGTAAGGCAGTGGAAGGCATTCCAGTACTTGTAAGAGTGCAGAGGAGATGAGTATTCAGCCAAATATATGTCTGTTGAAAGTCCCAGCGTTTATAGCAGAAGGCAGCAGGCATGTCTCTGTAGTGTTGATTGATGGAGTCAACGAGATTCGCGGAGGAGGACGACTGCCTTTGGGGGAGAATGGTACAGTGTGGATAGATGGGTTTGGTGGGGATGTGGGCAATCACAGCAACAGATGATGTCTGCTGGATGAAGCAGGGCTTTCGAGCTGGGTGGTGATGTAAGGCATTCCGGTCAGCATGGGGGAAATCAAGGACAAGTTTCGGATGAAGGGCTTTGGGGTGCGCTGGAAGGCGGGCTCTGGATGAGTAGAATTGGACACAGTTGATGCCTATAGGATAAAGGATTCTGGCAGTGATGCATCAAAGGACAGGGGAGGCAAGGATAACTTTGGGGGTGGTATCACTTTTGGGGCAAGTATATTGGGACAGAGGAATAGGGTCACTTTGTAGGGTGTTGATGGATGAATTGAATGCCTGCAGTTCAGTGGGGTAATGGGTATTAGGATCTGCAGCAATGATATAGATCGAGAAGGTACAGTCGATGTTGGAAAGAAAGTCATGGTAAGAGGGCTTGTCGATCAGATATAGGCCTACATGGTAGTACAGGTGATGTGAGGGAGGGGAAGAACAGGTTAAGAATGAGGTGTTCAGAGGGGCGTTACGGCGGGGTTAAGGACGAATTCGGTGTCGTTTTATGTGGTTGATGTCAACTCTGCCACGTGCATGGAGACTGCGTTTGTGGTAGGCCAGGAGGAAGGTTTCATTGAGGATGAAGGTATCCACACAGTGTTGGGGGAGGGTAGTCGTATGTATTGATGGCGAGGTAGCAGATGTTGTTGTATAGGATCTTATAGTGCTGCTGCACCACAGAGGGAAAAAGGGGCAGGGGAGAAGGACTATTGGTAAAAAGAAATGGCCTAAGGTGAGAGGTGAAGTGGAGCTGATTGTTGGAATAGGTTGCAAACTTCTTCAGTTGGAGTGGTCCATCTGTTGAGTGTGGTAGAGTTGGAAGGGGTGAATGTTCTGGAGGATGGTGGTTACAAACTGGATTACGTCCTGGCTAGTGAGGAGGGATTTTTTGCGGTGGGAAACGGTCAGCTGAGAGTGAGGGTTTGGCCTTACATTTGTGGTACTAAGTAGAATGGGCCTCACTGTAGGTGTTACTGGAGGGTGAATGAAGAGGTTGCAACAACATTTCAGGTAGTGGGAATGCTTGCAGTGGGGACTGGTGGTCTTCTTTTTTAATGTAATCGTCCGTGAGGTGCTGGTTGCATACGAAGCACCTTTGGCAGTTGTAGGACTTGGGAGGAGAGGGTTAAACCTTCCGTCCGCGTTTATAGATGAATCGCCTCTGTCGGAGAGACAGCATTTACGATGAACAGAAAAGGGGGTCAAATTGCATTGTTGATCCGGTGGAAGGATCTGATTTCAGGGTCAGACGTTGGAGCACGGCATAAATAAGCCCATACTGTCTAAAATGGACATGGTCAGGTCTGCCGGCCGCGGTGGCCGAGGAGACTAAGGCGCTCCAGTCACGGTCTGCACGGCCACTACGGTCGGGGCTTCAAATCCCCCCTCGGGCATGGATATTTGTGCCGTCCTAGTTCGTAAGTAGTTCATAAGTAGTTTGTAAGTTTAGGGACTGATGACCCCGTAGTTAAGTCCCATAGACTATACAAACATGGTCAGGTCTTACGTGATCAGCAAAGGTAATCTTTGTGATAGAAAACAGATTGTCATTGTCTTCTGACGAGCCACAGTCCACGAGGGTCGTCATGGCTTCTTCCCAGCCGGCCGCGGTGGCCGAGGGGACTGAGGCGCTCCAGCCACGGTCTGCACGACCACTACGTCGGGGGTTCGAATCCCCCCTCGGGCTTGGATATTTGTGCCGTCCTTAGTCTTGGCAAGTTCATAAGTAGTTTGTAAGCTTAGGGACTGATGACCCCGTAGTTAAGTCACATAAGTTCTACAAACATTTGAACATTTGCTTCTTCCTACCTTTTAAAATTGTTCCCTTGCTTATAATGTCAATAGTTTCTCTTCACATCCGTGTGTAATAGATCGTCGTTATAGATAAAATTGTAATCTAGGAAAATTTCAGGATTTCCTGATTGAAGTGCGTGCTCAGTCACAGTTTTCAGTTTTCGGCAAAGACTTTTATGTTCTTCGTGGCTCATTTCTTTTCGTAGTTCGAATGTAGACCTTTCTAGCCACTAATACACAAAATCTTATACACCCCATAAAAGAGAGCGGTTACACTGTGTAAACATCTAACACAAAAGTCTACATGTGTTGTGCACATAACTGTGTTCTTGTGTTGTGTGTGCCATATAACAAGATTATCGACAAAACTTTTAAAACTTCCAACCATAACTTCACTGGCACCCCCATCACAAAACATAACAAAACAGTAATGAAATTGTAACTGTGAAATGCACCCAATAATGGCAGCTTGCTGCCGAAACGCGTCGTGCTAATAAAAATATTAGTAAAAAGTGACTGCTGGAGTATAAATTATTCAAATAAATAAATATGTCTTCTTTTAGATTAAACTAGTGGCACTCGATGTTTTAAGTTTTAACTTTCACGATGATTATGTCTACTGATCAGGTGAAAACCTGACTACGCCTATTTCAGACTATATTTATACCGCTTTCCGACGTCAGACTCGTTAGTGGGCAAGTCTCAGCACGCCAGGAGCACCAAAGATGTTCCAATGTTTGTAAATCTAAGGGACTTAACTACGTTCGTCATCAGTCCCTAGGCTTACAAACTTCCTACACTAACTTAAAGTAACTTATGCTGAGGACAACACAAACACCCATGTCTGAGGGAGAACTCGAATCCCCGACAGCAAACGGCCGCGAGCATCGCAGCAAGGCGCCTTAGTGCGTACGGCTATTCTGCCGCGGCCCAGGAACACATCTGAAGATGTCCATTGCAGTTCTAGACGAAACGTCAAGAGCAGAAACGTTTCACTGAACACGGTCTTACAATACGTAAATTCGTTAACAATTGTGACATCTGGACGTGAAAGCCATTGTAAGATCACGCTGTGTTTGTGTCCAAACAGCTCCCTTTCGTTTCATGTGTATAGAATTAAGTAAGCAGCATGTGATGTGACGTCGGGACAATCGGCTCTCTCTTCAAAGTACCGATAAAAAAGAATTCAAAATTTTGTAAGGCTGATTGTAAGTAATGCAGTACGCATTACTGCCTCTTAAAAGCTTCTGTTAAACACAAACGCAGGCGAAATATGCATGCTGGGTAAACGATGCAGATTTGCAGTTGGGTGCTGGGCATCTTGCATTTTCCGTATCCCAAATAACAATGTTCAAATCAAATGTATAGCTTATGGGACTTAACTACTGGGTCATCAGTCCCTAAACTTACAAACTACTTATGAACTAGCTAACACTAAGGACGGCACAAATATCCATGCCCGAAGGGGGATTCGAACCCCCCGATCGTAGTGGCCGTGCAGACCGTGACTGATGCGCCGCAGTCCCCTCGACCACCGCGGCCGGCAAATGACAATGCCTAGAGCATCAGAACCATGGCGTATCACTGGAAAATTATCTTACTTCCAGGCAAGCACTGTTGTTGAGTAAGGTTGCACTGAACTGATTATTGATGATTGCATGAAGGCTGATGTTGGCGTTGCGACTACGGAGTTCAGGGTCAATGTTGTCGTCTAAAACTTGCCCACAAAAACGTTATTGAAATTTTTCCACTGGCAAAGAAATAAGCTTACATACCCAAAGATTGAACAAGGCACGCTCGCAACAGGTTGGAATGTTTAATTGAAATTACGAACAGATCCTGTTGATGGTATGAAAATGAATCCTGTATCAGACAACAATTTGTTGCAACATTAGGAGTGATACAGTTTTCTTGTTTTTGTTCAAGCATACGCCTGTCCACTTTACTTGATAATGAAGCCGTTAATTATAAGTGCATAGACACAGAAAAAATATATGATTAAATATGCAGAGCTGTCAAGGCTCTGAGAAAGAGCTTGAAAGGACATCAAAAATTATGAAGAAAATACGCTAAAAAACCAGTCTAGTTTAAAGGGAGCCAAGGGAATGCTTGTTATTGGTAGGAATTGGTAGGAAAATTAATATATTGGAAAATTTTGTAGCAACCTGTTTCCGAAATCCCGGGAATTACTCCCCTCTAAAGTAAAACATGCAACAGATAATATGAAAAAATGAACTTCTCCAGGTAATGATGACCTCTCAATTGATATTTTAATGCCGATCTATGAGGAATCTATAAAGTATTTTGGGGTTGTTTGATCAATGGAGCGTTACTAAGAGTTTGGAACAAAGCTAAAATAACCCCTACCCTACATAAAACAGGTAGCACGAATGATATGAAGCATTCAGACTTCAATCCATACTGTATAAAGATTTTATTGGAATCTTGACTATTAAATTTAACTTGAGAGTGTAACTATATAAAGTCAAAGTCATGCCGACGTAGACTAGCAATTTGCATCTTAACATGGGAGTGTAACTGCATATAGTCAAAGTCATGCATGACGTTGATTGTATACATACTCACATGTTAAGATGCCAATTGCTAGTCTATGTGGGCCCACATGGCTTCTATTCTAGCATTGAAGATGACCACTCACTGACCGAAATCGTTATGCGATGGTGAAATAAAGATTCCATGAAACCAGAGCTGTTTCTTGCATTATTAATGTTAACAGATTTTGATTCATGATTGATACCGTGCCTCTCCATAACGCAGTGAGATCAATTTCACTCTCTTCCTGTAAGATTACAATAGTTACCACCGGTCGCAAGAGCCACTGTATTTTCCTTTCTTAAGTGTTATATTCCGTGAACCATGAGTGAAATGTTGTAAATGGTCAGACGTGTCCAGGCCCACCACAGCTTTTATGAATTATTGTTTTTCAGCAGGCCTACAGGATGTTATATCGGTTCGACGACCCTTCTTGAAATTGGGAATGAGTTTCCTTTCTTCCACTCATTTGGAATCCTTCACTCCTCTATAGATCTACACCATACTGCTGCTAGAAGGGGGTGGGTAAGTTTCTTTGCATATTCTGCGTAGAAACGAATTGGTATCCCTTTAGGTCCAGCGGCAAAGATCCTGCCCATAACTGTCATGAAAGACCCGAAGCAAATGAGGGTCTGTTCATGGCAGACAGTGTTTGCCAACATTTGTGGTCACTATAGAAATCATGCAGCACGTCGACTTAACCTGATAGAGCGCGTGACACTTATTAATACCTATCTCCTCTCTCTGGCTTGATATGTGGCGCAGATTCTGCTCATCCCGAAAATGATGGCTGACACAATTTCTCAAGTAACGTACTGGCTGCTCCGGCGACATGAACAGTCGGGATGAACACTTGTGTGCTCGATCCCACCCTGTGAGGCTTGGGCCCGGTGCACTTCCACCGCAAGTGTGTGGCACTGCTTATCAACCGCATGGCTACCCTACAGGCCACGACCCTGCACGGTTCGACAGCGACCATCTTCGATCTCTATACGCCCCCGTCAGCTGAAGCTCCCATTTTCCTGCAACATATCCCATATAAAATAGTCCATGTCCGTGATTATTACTTTCACCGGAGTTACATCCTCCGTACTGCGATGCATCGACATCGCACTGCCCGTCGGTTGTACGATAAACTGTAGGGACGACCAGCAAAACATAAGCTGGAGATTCGGCACCCGGGAACGAACTGGCGTCAGGTGTGGGGTAATGTCTTTCACCCGCTCATACCGTCGACAGTCCGGTATCTGTGGTACAGGTTGGTGAATAACAGCATATGGACCAACCAACGACTAGTGGACATACACCAACTACTGTCTGGCAATTGTTCCACATGCCAAGTTCCAATAAGAGAAAACTGGTTGGAGTGCCGCCATGAGTCTACGGTGTGGAACCTCACTCACGGTATGGTGACCCTACTCAGTGAGACTACCACACAACATGTGTCCATAGAATGGTTAACGATGCCAGAAGCCCATACCTTGAACCAATTACAACTCCATCATTTGGTTGACCAGGAACTCGGCATATGCCATCATCAAACAGCAGTTAACAGATGGTGTTCAGTTCATGGGTTATCTGTGAACTGCCCACCGATAGGCAAAGTCCCAACGAAACTATCACGGCCTGTTCGCCTATTTTCTTACGACAGCCTTGGTATTTTGGGTATGCGAGCGTGAAGGTCGGTGTGAGAGTTTAAAATAGGGAAAGATTAATTTTTGAAACTCACAACCACCAGCTGCGAATCAAATTCCTAAACATGCAAAAACACTGGAACTGTTATTGCGACTGTTTGACTCGTTTTCTAGGGGATGATATCACACGTTCGCAGCTTTCCTTCCCTGCATATGATTAACAAAACAAATTCATAATAAATTCAAGTTCATGAGAGAAAAGGGTGTACTAACTACTATTTTTGAAAACACGTGAAAGTTCACTTTATGTTGTTTATTTCACAATACTTGAACCACGTGGCTGATACGTCTGTACGTCGGCGCATTTATCAAATAAAGTTATAGCTCGAGAGCCCCCAGACAAAATGAATATTTGTCGCGAATTGTTTTCACACCACGTGGCTGTCTCAAACACCGTTTATGTTCATGCCTATGCGACGACACGTGTTACATTAACAAATCACAGTCACTTTAATTCAATGCGATGCACACCTTGTTCCACCGGCTAAATATTCACAAACACACAGTAGCACTCGATTTAACTTGGTGCAGTCTACGACGAGCAACCACACGTGGCGATTGCCGCAGACAAATCTCAAGTCACCACCTCGAGATTCACATGCCGACTGATGCAGAGCGACGCCGCCCGGCCAGCTAAACCACGTTCTCGCGTCTCGTCACTTCCTGCCCTCGCGCGCGCGCGCCAAAACTCAACTGCCGGGTTTTTTTCCCCTACGTCATCAACTTCCCCATGTGAGCTTTTGTAACCGATTTGCCAACGTACAGCGCTCAGCCAATACATTTCTAAAACTTTACTTAAAATCAAAATAATTACACTACACATTAAACAAATATTTTCTTACGTTTTTATATTAGTATAATCATCCTTTGTATTGTTTATCATAATCGTGCAATTTCTTATATCACAGATAACTGATTTAACTGAATATTTCAAGGTAAAATACAAAAGATTGATTGAAAATAAAATGAAAAATAGTTAATATATTATTTTTATAAACATACATTACCATGCTAGTTGTGTAACTGTCTTGTCTTCGTTGGTAATTTATTACTTTTCATTGTCAATTAAACATATTACGTTAGATGTGACTATATCAGCTAATGTATTGTTTATTTATCAACAGGCTATTTTGTAATGAGGGCCTTAAAGGTTCCTAACTGCATCTTATTACTTCAAATGCCAGTAGTATTACAATATTTGTGCACTGCACTGTGCCTGGCACTCGCCATTGTCCCTCTCTCCCCTCACCGGAAACGAACTGTAAAATCCTAAGTTGGAACAAGCCACCAATATCGGCCTGCTCGCTGGCCTCCCGTCAGCTACAAGCACACAGCAAATCTCAACGTGGAGAATTTTTACCTATGGCCTAACTATGAATGTTGTCACCCAACTGTGTACATACATTGCTACCATAATTAATAAGATTAAAATTGTGTAACATTTATTGCATTGGCATGGTCAATGTTTGCAGTGAACTTCATACTGTTTAATTATCAAATGCTATTAATTACCAGTATTTCTATTGGGTGGTAATCTCACAGGTACCAAAAAGCACTCCACCCATAAATGCTTTCTGTAGTTTCAACGTACTACTGTAACTTTTCTGTGTGAATTGTCTTCAGATTTTAAGCCACTTTCCTTTACTATCCTCTAAGACTTGTGAGAGATCAGTATTCCTTCCTCTTAAGGATTATACGGACTTCTTTTTCTTTGGCTCCCCTTAATTACCTGGCCTCGGAGCCCCATTTCAGTTCTTCCTTTCTTCTTCCTGGAACCAGGTTCAGTTTTCACCTGTTGTCAGGGGTGTTTGTTAAGTTGCATGCGTGCTCGCCTTCAACAAGCTGGGCAGAGTTCCTTTTCTTTGGCATGAGAATGCTTTACTTTTCTGCTTGGGTTGGGTATTCCATCTGAATCCGTACAATTTCTGCTTCTTCCATTCGTTTACTGCCGCTGAGACGACGACAGCCTTGATGTTTTATATCTGTTTACATTTAAATTTATTTATTTAATGTCAGTTTATATTAATAGAAGATTAATTACTTTATTTATCGCAAGGGAGTGATTTTTAATTTCTGAGAAGGTATTGTTTTGTTCTGTTGTTATGGTGTGAGACAGGACGAATATGATAAAACGACCGCAAAACATCGACCTATATTAAAAAAAAATAAAAAATAAAAAAGAATAATGGTAGCGTTCTGGCCTTACAACCATTCAGTCGGTGGCTCGAATCATGCTGTGACCTTTTATTTTCTTTGTTTTCGAATACTTACTCCATTTTAATAACTGGTAGTAGTTTTTAAGAACAATACGCGTATTTTTTGTTTATTCGTTATTTTCTATATTTAATAAAAGGTTGTCAATGATGATGATTTAAATTAAAAAATAGAAAACACAAAACATCACAAATAACATATTTGTGGCAATACTGAAAAATACAAAAAAATCCCTCATTTCGATGTATTTTCACACTTTCCAGGGTGATAAGCATAGTAAAAACATGTAAAACAATAATTTTCAATGCATCGAGCACATCGAGCAAATGCTGTATTTTTACAGCCGCAATTTCAGGTTCACGTTCTCGTTCGATCTGGTAGGCATAGTTTTGCAGGCGCTTAAAGAAATTTTTTACTTGACGTTAGAAATACGAGGCTTCACCAGTGGGGTGCATTTTGGCGGAACTGCTTGCACGGTGCAGGTATGCAGACGCCTATCGTTTCGAAAAACTTCATTATACAACTATTCGAACAAAACGAAAAAAAAACTGTCGGGAAGGAATTCGGTTGTAAGTCTAGAACGCTACCACCTGACCTACGCCGACAGATGATGCATCTCTTTTAATTATTGGTACTTATAAGTACTTGTAAAACTTCGAAGTCGATTTTCTAGATAATTTTTAAGAGTTGCGTTGAGTGGCTTTGGCCGCCTGTTATTTGAGCTCTGAACTTCACGTACCATAACTATCAAAGAATTCTAAAATCAGATACCCATGTGGTCTCCTTGTAAGAGGAAAACCCTTGTTACTATTTTCCAGATTATCCGCGAACCTAATTTCATTAGCTTCTCTACACACACTGTTAAAAAACCGGGACGATATCTTTGCGAAAAATCTTGAATTTTTATATTCATGAACTTTCTTTGGTGGATGCATAGACCCCCCCCCCTACGCCTACCAAGGCAGTGGTACTGCGAGGCGGAAGAGAAGCTGGCAATCAAGTGGTTAGGCAAACATCTACTCGATGGAAGGGAGAAGAGAACTTTTTGTACTACATGGTTCTGCAAAGAGTTTTGGTTAACAGTGAGGGAAAAGAAACAAAGATTAATTTAACTTCAACTGTGTGTTATTTGGTGCTGAAGGATTGTGAACAAGTCGTCAGTAAAGATCTAAGTCAATGAATTAAGAAATACAAGGAATGTGGGAAACATTTATAAGATACTTGTAAAATATGACATGTTTGTCACAGTTAACATTTGTATTCAGGTTGGAAATCTCTATTCAGAAACATAATGAATCAGTTAAGAGTGGAGGATCTCATGAGTTAGCACTAACGGTTCGCAATAAGAATCAAGGGTCAGCAAACCGTACCAATTCTTAGGTTACTTCTCTTCTTTAGGAAATCTTATCAATGGGTTAGATTAGTACTTAAGCAGTTCTAGTACTTCCGTCCTCAAATATACGTTACACGTGATGCAAAATAAACTTTTAGACTGTATGTAACAAGTGAAAAAGTTATTAACGATATTAATACTCCCAGTTTTGTATAATTGCGGGCAGACGAAGAAACATATTGCGTGTAAAAGTCACTTTGTCATTATACTATGCCTAAACGAAATGTTACGTTACGAACACTTTGCAACAAGATAATTCTTTCAGTCTCTTCAGTTAGACGAACTTCCAGTCTTGCGTTGTAAATAGTGTTCAAGAAAACAAATTAATCTTATTGAAATGTTTTGATAAGAATGAGGAAGAGGTTTCTTGAGCTGATATTATGGTAAATTTAGTTCATAATACAAACTTCGTATTTTTTTTTTTCAAAATATTTTATATGAAATTATGAAACATGTAGGTATTTTATTTTGTAAGGCATAATTCAGATGCAGAGTGCCAATGCAATTACTATATCCAATACATTACCATATAAGCTTTTTGTTCGTTCTAATTCTTTTTCTTTGGGATTACGAAAAATGCTGATGTTTTATTTTGTACAACATTAGTAGTCTATATCCAAGACATTACGTCATTTTGAGTCGCTTGTTCTAAAATACGAGAAAACATCAAAAAGTCTAGACTTCTTAAAGATTAATTGTTTGCATCTACAAGGAAAAGTTCCAACTATGATATCGTAATGCGGTATCAGATGCCAACGTAGTGTGTCACATTGTGATTAACGAACTGAAAGGAAGATTCCAAAGCTCTTATGTATTTAGTAGTTCGAAATTATTAGTCCAGTTGCTTCTTTCAGAGAACATTTCCCAGCCACATTTGCTGATACTTTCCCGCGATAAACGAACTGTCAGTGATTTATCCCGCTTAACGGGGCGTCATAGAGGACTGCCGGCCTTCTCTTAGGGTTATCTTTGCTATACACGTCTCAGAGACTGAAGCATCATGGAATACAGACACCATGTGGTATGTATATTCAGTTTCACAGGATTCGTTGGTTTGTTACAGCAATTATTTGTGTACACAGGTGGTAACTGTACCTTCTAAAGTTCGCCCTCTGTTTACCCCTAAATCACCTACAGCTTTTTTTTTTAATGTTTGTAAATTTATGGGATTTAACTACTATGGTTATCAGTCCCCAGGCTTATAAACTAACTTAGGGTAACCTAAGGAAAACGGACACACCCATGCCCGTGTGAGGACTCGAATCTCCGATGGGGAGAAAGCGTGCGGCCATTTCACCGTGGCCCTACACACTTAATCGGGTATTTTTGCCTTTCTGCTACGAAGTTAAATATTGTTATTTACTATCATTGCTGCCATTTCAGGTCAGATATGCACATTAGCTGATGAGAAACATCCTTGCACTCTTTTTTCTTTTTTTAACTAGGAGCTTCGGTTTATAAACGCAAACCTGGTATTCCATAACAACGGACATCCTAGAGACGTCAGTCCAAAAAGAGAGGAGAAGCACCGCTAATTATTCCATCAAGGACAGTTGCTCCAACCAGGCGTCAAAAGCTTCAACAAGATTGGTACAGGTGCAACGTATTGTCGGTTTATAGGAGTAGTAATAGAAGAAAAGTGGTCAACAGAGCTTGATAACTTCGAATATGAACTAGATATTTAAGAAACCAAAGAGGACATTTAAACGCTACTAAATTTGCCCAACTTTTAGTTTTATGACAGTGGTGCGAAAACACGAAGGATTAACCACTGCTAAACCAAGAACTGTACTAACGGACAGTGGATGTCGAGCATTTCGGACGGTGGCTGTGAAAAACGGCATGAAATTAGCGGAAGAAGTCCACAGGGTGTGCAAAATGACAGAGTAAACCAGTCGTATTGTTCCTGTATAGTCAACCATTCCTCAAGTGAGATCTAATCGATGTTTGAGGTGATGCAACGAGCGATGGCGCTTGACAGTGAATGACTATACTGTTGTGTTCTGATGCATCACGCTATACTATGTGTTGCACTAGTGAATGATTTAGCATTCAGTTACGTTGTGATGCGGACTGGAACTAGATAGTAGGAAAAGGAAGAGAAGGAAATGTTGTAGTGAATAGGGACTGGGAAAAGAAATGAAAGAGGAGGTGGCTTGGTAGAATTCTGTGCAGATCACAATTTAATGATCACCAAAACTTGGTTTAAACACCATGATAGAAGGCTGTATACGTGCAAGAGACCAGGCGACACTGGACGGTACCGGATTGACTCTAAAATGGTAAGGAATAGATTATGAACCAGGTTTTAAATTGTAAGACATACCCAGGGGCAGATATTGACCCCGACCATAACGCATTGCTAATGAAATGTAGGTTAAAACTCAAGAGACTGCAGAAAGGTAGAAAAGTTAGGAGATGGAACCTGGACAAACTGAAGGAACCAGAGGTGGATGAGGGTTTCAGAGGGAGCATCAGGCAAGGATTGGCTGATACGGGGGGAAAGTAATACAGTAGAAGAAGAATGGGTAGCTCTGAGAGAGTAGTGAAAGCAGCAGAGGATCATATAGGGTGAAGGACAAGGCCTAATAGAAATCCGTGGTTAACACAGGATATACTGAACTTAATTGACGAGAGAAGAAAATATAAAGATGCATCAAGTCAAGCAGGCAAAAGGGACTAAAAACGCCTGAAAAATTAGATTGGCAGGAAGTGCAGACTGGCTAAGCAGGAGTGGCTAGAGGACAAATGCAGAACCATAGAATAATGTATAACCAGGGGAAAGATAGATACCGCCTACAGGAAAATAAAAGAGATAAGAATAGTAGCTGTGAATATCAAGAACTCAGATGGAAAAGCAGTACTAAGCAAAGAGGAAAAATCTGAATTGCGGAAGAAATACGTAGAGGGCCTAAACAAAGGACATAAACTTCAAGGTAGTGTGGCGTTTCGAAACAGTCATTATCAGAATCTAGCCCTGGGGTAAAGTTCAGTGCTAATCGTATATCGTCATGGCCCTGATGAACTATAATTTCATGATTTATAATAGAAAGCTAACATGTGCTATGCTTTTATGGAAGCTAAATTGAGGAGATTTTAACTACTGTCAGATTTTATACCTTGGCCATCATTCTTAAACTGTAACTATACACAGTACTTCCTGACCCAGTTCTTCTTACAGACAGTAATCAATTTTAAATAAATTTTAAATTACTTTAATACGCTGTAATGCAGGTACTAAGCCTACATTGTAATTTAATGTTCTCATTTTATCTTTTAATTCCTCTGCCTTCTGCACCCACAAATAACCCTATGTCTCTTCCCCATCATCCACCCCCTAACGCAACACTTATAACTTTCCCTTTATGTAATGCCAACAGACATCACTACTCTTATTTGAGTAATAGAAACTTTTGTGATAAATGAGAAGCATAATTCAATGTTCTGTGTTATAGGAAACACCAAGGAGTGATGTTTGTAGGCTCTATGGTTGTTGGTGGTGGCTCTTCCATCACACCTCTGCATGTATGCCCTTCCCTCTCACTTTCCTCCCTCCTCCCTCCCTCCCCCCTAATTCCCCACATTTTCCGTCACCGAAAAAGACTATGATTTTGGTTTTTCTCAGCATTGTTTTCGTCAATACTATATGGCTGAAAGATGTAAAACTATAGTGTAACGTAAAACGTTTTGTAGAGAATTCATTTAAAATCTATAATCTAACAGACAACATTTTTGTATAGCACTCAGTTTTTTAAAGTGGTATAAAATATTGTCAGTTACAAAGAAAAAAATGGTGGTATGTGTGTGAGTGAGTGAGTGTGGAAGAAAGAGAGATAGAGGAGCAGAAAGACAGTATCTCTATGTGGCAGATTTGCCACATAGCCACGGGACGTTCAAGCAGACGTCACTATGCACTATACCTTTCCATAGAGATGTCATGGGTGAATTTCAATCATTATCTTATGTATGACAGATGTCTACGTCACAAATGGTTTTTAAGAGAGAACTATTTGGTGAGTGTAAAGTTACTGTTACTTATTTATTTATGTTTTAGTAAATTGTTGGCTGGAATATTAACACTGTCTTTTATAACCTTTGAAAATGACGTATGTCGAAAAGCATAAGGCTTTAATAAAGTTCAATTATGGTCAAAACGGTTCAATTATTTCCAAGTATAGTTGTATAGATGAAGATGGGCCGTGGACCCTTTTTCCGCTTTGGTTCTTTCTCTCTCGTTCCAAATGATGTACGTAAACTTTTACATATATTATGTTAATACATATCTTGATACGATCGCTACCAAACTTCATATGATCACCCGATGGGCTAATCGGGAAATTTACTAATGATTTCATCTTAATTGTTCCAGCCATATATATATATATATATATATATATATATATATATATATATATATATATTCCTGGCCATTATAATTGCTACATCACGAAGATGACGTACTACAGATGCGAAATTTAACCGACAGGAAGAAGATGCTATGATTAGCTTTTCAGAGCATTCACATAAGGTTGGCGCCGCTGGCGACCCCTACAACGTGCTAACAAGAGGGAAGTTTCCAACCGATTTCTCATATACAAACAGCAGTTAACCGGCGTTGCCTGCGGAAACGTTGTAGTGATGCCTCGTGTAAGGAGGAGAAATAGATACCATCACGTTTCCGACTTTGATAAAAGAGGATTGTAGCGTATAGCGATTGCGTTTTACCGTATCGCGACACTGCTGCTCGCGTTGGTCACGATCGAATGATTGTTAGCAGAATATTGAATCGGGGGTCCAGGAGGGCAATACGGAACGCCGTGCTGGATCCCAACGGCCTCGTATCACTAGCAGTCGAGATGACAGGCATCTTATCCACATGGCTGTAACGGATCGTGCAGGCACGTCTTGATCCCTGAGTCAACGGATGGGGAAGTTTGCAAGACAATAAACATCTGCGCGAACAGTTCGATGGCGTTTGCATCAGCATGGACTATCAGACCATGGCTGTGGTTACCCATGACGCTGCATCACAGACAGGAGCGCCTGCGATGGTGTACGCAACGACGAACCTGGGCGCACGAATGGCAAAACGTCACCTTTTCGGATGAATCCAGGTTCTGTTTACAGCATCATGATGGTTGCATCAGTGTTTGGCGTCATCGCGGTGTACGCATATTGGAAGCGTGTATTCGTCATCGGCATACTGGCGTATCATCCGGCGTGATGGTATGGGGTGCCATTGGATAGACGCCTCGGTCACCTCTTGTTCGCATCGACAGCACTTTGAACAGTGGCCGTTACATTTCAGATGTGTTACGACCCGCGGCTCTATGCTTAATTCGATCCCTGCGAAACCCTACATTTCAGCAGGATAATGTAGGACCGCATGTTGCAGGTCCTGTACGGGCCTTTCTGAATAGAAAATGTTCGACTACTGCCCTGGCCATCACAGATCTCTCACCAATTGAAAACGTGTGGTCAATGGTGGCCGAGCAACTGGCTCGTCACATTACGCTAGTCACTACTCTTGATGAACTGTGGTATCGTGTTCAAGCTGCATGGGCATCTGTACCGGTACCTGTACACGCCATCCAGGCGTATCATGACCGTTATTACGGCCAGAGGTGGTTGTTCTGGGTACTCATTTCACAGGATCTATGCAACCAAATTGCGTGAAAATGTAAACACATGCTAGTTCTAGTATAATATATGTGTCCAATGAATACCCGTTTATCATCTGCATTTCTTCTTGATGTAGCAATTTTCAAAAAAATGTTCAAATGTTTGTAGAGCTTATGGGACTTAACTACAGGGTCATCAGTCCCTAAATTTACAAACTACTTATGAACTACTAAGGACGGCGCAAATATCCATGCCCGAGGGGGGGATTCGAACCCCCGACCGTAGTGGCCGTGCAGACTGTGACTGACGCGCCGCAGAACGCTTGACTACCGCGGCCGGCGTAGCAATTTTAATGGCCAGTAGTGTACATATACGTATATATTTATATAGAAAAAAAAAGATTCCATTTTTCTGCATAGGGCCTTCAACTCCAAGAAACGTTGAGATGCAACACTTTTTTATGTTTCATAAAATGCATTTTTTAAAAAACCATCAGCTGTTTATTAAAAACCTTATACATCTACCATTTTCGGTCATTGACCATCTTCATGTATAAAAAGGTGTTAAAACAGAATGGTAAAATGTTTTAACACCTTTTTATCCACGAAGATGGTCAATGACCGAAACTGGTAGATGTGTAAGGTTTTTAATAAACAGCTGATGGTTTTTAAAAAAATGCATTTTATGAAAAATATTACGGCTGTTGACACTCGCCTCACCGAAGCATTCACTTTTTTTTATGGGTGTATTTGAAAGTATGGGGAGAAATGGAAGTAGCGAATGTAGGGAGAGGGTAGAAGGTGTGAAGGCAGGGCGCGCCCCGCCTGTAAGCGAGCAGCGCGCAGCCCCTCAGCCCCGCGTGGCTTTTAAATATAGCGAGGGCGGAGGGCGGAGGGTGTCTGCGCGGGGGGCGGCTATCTGGAGGAGGGCGCTTATCTGGCGTCGCCAGGGCGACGGCCAATCAAGCGGAAGTAACCGCCGCGCCGATAAGTTTGCATCCAATCAGCGGCGTCGCGACGCTCTAACCAAATCACGTGACCGCCCGGGCGTGCGTGATGGGCGCCGCGTGGCGGGCCGCCCCACAAAGAGGCGGAGAGGCAAAGGCGGCGCGCCGACAAAGGCCGACGCCGACTGCTGCCCCAGCTGCCCGCTGCGGTCGTCAACAAAACTCATGTACCATCAAAATTACAAGCGTGCGAGTGCTACTGCACACGACCACAAACCGCAGTTGCACCACTAGTGCACTGTGAACAGTTTGACCTAAACAATCAAAAGTATTCTGACACCTAGCTGAAAATGACATACAAGTTCGTGGCGCCCTGCATCGGTAATGCTGGAATTCAATACGGTGCGCGCCATCCTTACCCCTTTCGCTACGGTGAACTTCTGCGGTGGCCGAGGGGATTGAGACGCTACAGTCACGGTCTGCACGGCCACTGCGGTCGGGGGTTCGAATCCCCCCTCGGGCATCGATATTTGTGCCGTCCTTAGTATAAGGTAGTTGATAAGTAGTTTGTAAGTTCAGGGACTGATGACCTCGTAGTTAAGTCCCATAAGCTTAACAAATATTTTTTTTTAACTTGTGCCAGAGTCGGGAGCGAATGTGCTCCACATCCACAGGCGGTGGACTGCTGCAGCAGTCGAGTGCTGCCTGTGCCGCTCAGCCGGTGGACTGCTGTAGCAGTTCCGCCTCGCGTCATACACCGTAATGTAATGCTACTGAAATGTAACGTAAAGAAATTGTAAATAAGTATTATTTAACAAGCGAAATATGCGTTTATAATAATAACGTCCACACCCCACCAGAGCTGAATCCAAAACTTGGATCTTTTAGAATTTACGAAAAAATTACGCGAATTATCTGAAAGAAGGAAGAAAACTGTTTCTGTTCTAAATGAATTTTCCCTAATAAATGTATGGTATGAAGTCCAGTAATTGCGATAAGACTGAGAGTGTGAGAGCAGGACAGAGTAGCGCCGTGGCGAGTGCGGAAGATGCGCCGTACAGCGGGCACGGCCGGGCGCGACTGGCGCTCGTCCACAGCAACAAGCACGGCGCCGGACTGAAAGGGTTAAGGCGGCCACAGTCGTAACAGCGTGCTTCACAAGCACGCTTGCGCAAGAGTGCTTACACAAGCATGCTTGAACGTGTGTAGGATAAATTTCATCAATCATCAGAGTTGTACAATCAGCTTGATGCGGGATCGAATTTCGATTATGCAGTCTTGTCCAAGCGTTCAAGCGTATGCGTGCTTGAGCGTGTGTGGACAATAAAGATGCTTGTGCAAGTATTTGATAGTCTGAGTGAGGCTGCATAGCGTGAGCATTCGTTGTCTTCGACAAGTTTCAATTAGAGCTATAATAGCAATGTCTGAATTAAGAAACATAAACCAAGAACTCTTAGAGGACTTTATTAAACTGTATGAAACGCATCCCTGTTTGTGAAATGTTAAATGTAAATGATAGAAACAAGAGACGATGCATATGACATACTACTCGCGAAATATAAACATTTAAATCAAAGGCGTAACGAGATTGTTGTTGGACTCACCTTGTACTATGCGATGTATTTTACAACATTGTTCAAATAAGAGGGACCCGTACCATACGTCATTAATATGGGATATTAATTGTGTAACAAGTGCAGTAAAATGAATGTTTGACCGACGGGAGACCCTCTGTGCAATGCTGAGAAGCCAGCCGCGGTGGCCGAGGGGACTAAGGCGCTCCAGTCACGGTCTGCACGGCCACTACGGTCGGGGGTTCGGGATATTTGTGCCGTCCTTAGTATAAGGTAGTTGATAAGTAGTTTGTAAGTTTAGGGACTGATGACCCCGTAGTTAAGTCTCATAAGCTTAACAAACATTTGAACATTTGAATGCTGAGAAATCTGAATTTACAGATGTTCAAGACTGACTTCTATTATCCATGCAGAGGTGAATATCTTTATTCCTCCCTACCACACCCCATACGTAAATGGACAAGCAGAAACGCCAATTATGCGGTAACAAGATAAATCAGCCATCAATGTCTTACTACGTGCGTTCCTGTTGGAGATGGTGTGTTCTTGCTTTTCTCCAGCCTTTGAATTGACTTGCCGATCCTACAATTAAACGAGGACTCTGAACCACGCCGCAACTCGCTATTTTCCACATCGGCCAACATAGCCAGAGGTGTACGAAGTGTTAAGTAACAGATAAAAATCCTACGTGGGATCATTGTCCTTTATTGATCGGTAAGAACCTTATTCAGTTTCTTCATTAGAGGGGGACAGCGAGGCCACTGGCCAAATGCATTGAGCTACCCCGCCGATTCCTCCGAGCTACCGATGCTACAGGGCAATAACGTTACTCACAGTGACTGCATGCTATGTTTATAGATCTACAGCTTCCAACTGACCCTTACTTCCAGAGGCTAAGACATCGTCTTATACTGAACTGGTGAAAAACAATTAGGGCATCAGTTAGGTTCTCAAGAATTGTCATTGGCAGACGGGACTAAGACGGTTCAACGTCTTTCTACCGGTTCTACGGACATTACGAGAACCGAGATAGTGGTAATAATAAGTTACTGTGGAGGCGCTTGGGGTTGATTTATGTTTATGTTACAAGCAAAAATGTTCAAATGTTTGTATAGCTTATGGGATTTAACTACGGGGTCATCAGTCCCTAAACTTACAAACTACTTAGACGGCACAAATTTCCATGCCCGACGGGGGATTCGAACCTCCGACCGTAGTGGCCGTGCAGACCGTAACTGGAGCGCCTCAGTCCCCTCGGCCACCGCGGCCGGCATATAGTGTAGTGAGTGGGTAGTGCAATACAACAACAACGCGACTTACCCGAAGCTATGGGACGGAGAGCCATAGGAAGTATGGAAGCGGGACAAACACAAAGGGAGGTGGGTGGCTGCATCTATTGGAGTGTCTCAAAGTGTAATTTCCAGGACCTGGACGCTATTTCAGACAACAGGAAGCGTTAAAAGGAGGGAAGGCTTAGGTGGTACACTGGTAACATCTGCAAAATATGTCCGTTATCTCCGATTAACAGCTCCTCCAGAGAGGAGGCAGAATGCCACTAAGCTGCAACGCTCCCTCCACGCAGCAACAGGACGCCCAAATATCAACATAAAAAGTCCGAAATCGCCTTCCGAAATGTAGCGTCTACGCATGGAGGTCTATGGTGTCTGTGTCCCATTAAAATCACGGCACCGCTTATCCCGCAAAAACTGGGCGGAGGAACATCAGGACATGTATCGTAATCAATGGCAGCGCGTTCTATTTAAACATGAGTCGAGATTTTGTGTTAAAACGGACAATCTCGTTTCCTGATGAGGAGAGAATGTGGAACTCTGAAGAATCCTGATTATGCGCAGGAAACATCACCATATCATGGCGGCGGACGTTTGGTGTGGGCAGATGTCAGATTGGCAGACGTACGGACCTCTATGCCGTTCAGAATGACGATTTGATTGTTCAGAGGTGTAAAGACGAGATACTTCGAAGTTCAAAATGACGATTTGATTGTTCAGAGGTGTAAAGACGAGATCCTTCGAATATCTGTTGTGCCCTTTGCTGGTGCCATAGGTGATGGTTTCCTTCTGGTGGACCATAACGTTCGTTCCCATAGATTCAAAATGTTCAAACGTCTGTAAAGCTTATGGGACTTAAGTGTGCCGTCATCAGTCCCTAAACTTACGAACTACTTATGAACTAACTTATACTAAAGACGGCACAAACATCCATGCCCGCGGGAGGATTCGAACCTCGCGCATCGCAACATAGCGCCTCAATGCGCCGCTCCGCCGCGGCGTTCCCACAGAGCTGCACTGGTGGACAACAAACCTGAAGTTGAAGGAACTGAACGAATCAAGTGGCCAAATTATTCACCGGACTTAAACTCGATTGAAAATGTCTGGGATGCATCTGACAGACGCATACCAGTCAGACCAGCACCTTCCACAGCGATTGCAAAGCTGGATATTTACTCGTGGAAGAATGGCCAAGAACTGCTTGATAACCCCATACTGTCCTTGCCACACAGGTGTGCACCTGTACTGGCCGTCCGAGGTGATCACAATACATATTAGAGGGCAACGAGAATGACTTTTCACTGTTATGTTAGCCCCATGGTGTCTGGATCTAACAAGGAAAGTACTTGGTCTCGAACAAAGACATATACACCAAAATCGTATGAGAGGTAATGTAAAGATCCCTTATTGCACTAGTGATACTCCCGCATCTGCAAAACTCTGTAATCGTCTGTTACAGGTCTCTGCGTGTGCCATGCCACATTGCACTTTGACCTGTCGGTTCGCCAGTAGGGACGGTGCAGTGTGCCTCCGAAGTTGCGTTTTGTGACGTCATTTGTCACAAATGTGTCAGATGGGGCGGCGATTGCTAATCAATCCTGCTAATGTATTGCGATTAGTTGAGATGAAGTTACGAAGAACTCTTCTTCGTGAAGATGGTATTAGTGTAGAAGATGAATCATTTGCATGCTTTATCGTATCTGTTATGGTACAGAAATATGAGCAAAGTTAGATACTGTTGTTACAAACTCATAATAATGATAATAGGGATGATAATGACGAACAACTCATTGCAAGCGGTAGTGCTACGGTAAGTGCGGGAATAGGCGAAGGAAGCAGTGGCAGTGAATACCAACAGTCTTTCGGGAAGAAGGTTAAAGTTGCAACTATCATCAGGGCTTTTGATGCCAATTCGCTAGAGAACATGTACGATGATTATTACATAAGTTACAGTTAAGATATCTGCATTACGTATGGCGTCTACAATTATATCTACAGTGCTATCTAGAGCATGGTTGTAGAGCTTTGCAGAAAAACGACACCCACCAGCACATTGAGGAGTACGTAGAGATCGTGTAACCAAACGTTCATACAGATATGTTTGTTCGAGCCCATGTACTTTCCTTGTAAGTAAAACTTCAAAATTCCATACTATATCACACGAAAATTACTTGTAACTAATATCTGAACAAAATACGCTACCATACGTACATTGTGTATGATATCTCACCTGATCCCCCTAATTTTTTTCGAGCAGTGTACATCAGACTCAAGGAAACTCAGTATAATATCGAGCGTAGTGGATACGTTGAAAAACTATACTTGGTAGGAGCGTATTACTCCTTTAAAGGAAAGATTTCAGCTTTGCAAATCTTACTCTACGTTAGATGTCGCCTAGTGGGATAGAGGGTTGTTTCCTCGGACACAGGGCATGTGTCTGCCAATAAAGTAACTGGGCGGCAGAGTTCTCGCAGGCTGCGACAGGAAGCCGTGGGCGGCTGATGAGGCGGGGCGCCATATTTTGAGGGCGGTGCTAATGGAGCGGCCATGAATACATACATGTTGATCCAGCATTAAGGCGGCACAGCCCAGCCGAGCCGAGCGCTCCGGGTTGCCTGCAAGCCAGGCGCCGCTGTTGTCGGAGAGGCCAGCAGGTACTGGGCAGATGGCACAGAACGGAGCAAAGATCGGGACCGTTCCCGGCTCATAGATGTTTGACTATTCTATTTGATGCAGTTTTTTTATTAGGCATCGCGGTTTTTGTAAGCCGGATGTTATTGTCATCTTCAGTCAGACTACTGGTTTGACAAAGAAACCCATCTTATGTCTTGTGCAAGTTCAAATGTTTGTAAAACTAAGGACGATACCAGATTTACAAACCACTTAAAATAAACGAACTTATGCTAAGAACAACACACATGTCAGAGGGAGGATTTAAACCTCAGATGAGGGTAGCCGCGCAATCTGTGGCATGGCGCCTTAGAACTCGCTGCTATTTCCGCGAGTGCCTCAGTATTTCCTTTGAGTAAAACACAATTTAAACTCATTGCATATTGTCTCTGTCTTGATAGAAATACCGATGTTATTTATACAGCACAAACATAATTTTTCATCGAGGGATAGATATAGAAAATGTTCAAATGTTTGTATAGCTTATGGGACTTACAAACTACTTATGAACTAGCTAATCCTAAGGACGGCACAAATATCCATGCCCGAGGGGGGATTCGAACCCCCGACCGTAGTGGCCGTGTAGACAGTGACTGGAGCGCCTCAGTCTCCTCGGCTACCGCGGCCGGCGATAGATATAGATCCGAATATCATAGGATAGTTTCTAGATTTACGTCCAATGAGAGTTACATATACTTCATGCTGTTTAACATACCGTTGAGACTTGGAATCTGCCGTGCAATAAGCTAGATTCACTCGTCACTGATCTTCCCCCAAAAATTGCCAGCTGCAGGTTTCCTGGGACTAATTAAAAGCAATGAGTTGAAAGTAGACCTATTGTTCAAATGTTTGTAATTCTATCGGACCAAACTGCGTGGTCATCAGTCCGTAGCTTACAAACTACTTAAACCTAGGTAAACTAACCTAAGGACAACACACACACCCATGCCCCAGGGAGGACTCAAACCTCCACGGCGAGCAACCACGCGCTCCGCAGCGAGACGCTTTAGACCGCTCGGCTACTCCACCGCGGCAAAGTAGACCTATTAAATAGGTCGTTGCAATGATTCCATTGGTATTAAGACGCGAGGCAAGTCTGTACACCTACAACAAAACATCACCATCGACGTCACGCATACGGAACCCAAGGCCAGACAATTTTTAACACAGTCCCCGTTTAATGTACTTTAAGACAAAGTAAACTAGTTTTAAGTATCCTTGTGCCGAGGCATTAACCACATCCACTTTCTTTGTCATTCTTTTTATAAGTCTAGTGTTTAAATGTTTCTGAAGCTTAAAATTACAATGTGCATAATTTCAAAAGTTTCTTATGCTTACACAAGCCTACGGATACACACAAAATAGCGCAGTAAATGGGCGTCATTGTTTAATTAAATAGTGAAAACGTAACAAAATAATAATTGGTCGCATTAACTGATATCTTTTAACCTAAATCCAAAATCTTTTGCCTATTAAAGAATTAAACACAATTTGGTTTCAGTATAATTCATAATTCATTTGCATAGCGAAGCTACAACATGTAAAGACTTTATGAGAAGTGTAAATTTGTCTACAGCTCTTTTCAAGTGCAGTAGTTTCAACAGTATACTAAAATCAAAAATGATCAAATGTTTGTTAAGCTTACGGGACCTAACTGCGGGGTCATCAGTCCCTGAACTTACAAACTACGAGCTGTGTTGCTGCTATAAACCCGATTGGAAACCAGTAAGACTAGTTAGGCAGTGAAGTGTTTATGTCTACAGTGTTCTGAATAGGACTCGAGCCCTCCGATCATGTTCGTTGTGGTTCTAAGAAGTTCTAAAAAGTTGCCTTGTTAAATTCCATAGGTCACTCTGGTCAAAATCAATAACTATAGGAAGAAAGGTAAAAGTAATTACAGTAAACCATTTGTTGCATTTAGTCAATGTTTCAACTACATATTTTTTTCGGTGTGAAACTGTGTCAGTATTACGGGCAGGAACATGAAGGCCGGGTTGTAAACATGTTGGACGCAGCAGCAGTGAAAGTAATGTCCCAAAGTAGTGAGCTGCGGGGATTAGCATGCCTGCGTCACTGGCTGTTAAAGGCGTCACTGTCCTATTTTCTTATTCATTATTAGACCTACTCCTGTAATACCGCCAGCTTATTTACATCTACATGTACATGGTATACTATGCAAATCACATTTAAGTGTCTGGCAGAGGGTTCATCGAACCACCTTTATTCTATTTATTTTCCTTTCCATTCTCGAATAGCGCGCGGGAAGAAAGAACACCTGAATCTCTCCGTTCGAGCTCCGATTTCTCGTATTCTATTCTGATGATCATTTATGCCTATGTAGGTGGGAGTCAACAATATATTTTCACATTCGGAGGAGAATATTGGCGATTGAAGTTTCGTATGTAGACCACGATGCAGCGATAAACCTCGTTGTTGTAATTATTCCCATCCCAGATCCTCTATCATTTCCATGACAACACAAAACCGGCCCTTCTTTGGACTCTGTTGATGTCCTCCGTCATACCCACTGATGATGATCAGGCATCAATACTCCAAAAAAGGAAGGACAAGCGTAGTGTGTGCAGCCTCTTTAGTAGTTCTGTTGCATCTTTTAAGGGTTCTGCCAATAAAACGCAGTATCTGGTTCGCCTTTCCCACGACATTACCTACGTGTTCTATCTAGTCTAAGTCTGAAGTAATAGTAATTATTAGGTAGTTAGTGGATTGTTGTTGTTGTTGTTGTTAGAGCTTTAGGGCGCTCGACGTTAGTGGAGTTTACGGCCTTCACATTTGATTGATTTCTCTTGTAAATAAAGTTTAAGGGATTCTTTTCGTACTGATTTGGACGACTTCACACTTCTCATTATTTAGAGTCAATTGCCAATTCTTACACCACACTGATATCTTATTTAGATAGTTCTACAGTTGGTTTTGATCTTCAGATGATTTTATTAGACGCTAAATGACGGCGTCATCTGCAAACAACCTAAGAGAGCTACTTAGATTTTTTCCCAAATGGTTATAACACTGTCCTGTGGAACGCGCGATATCACCTCTGTTTTAGTCGATGCCTTACCATTGTTTACTACAAATTTTGTCCTCTCTGACAGGAAATTCCATATCCAGTCGCAAATTTGGGGCGATATACTATAACCACGCAATTTGATTAAAAGCAGTTTGTTAGGTACGGTGCCAAAAGCCATCTGGAAATCAAGAAATACGGAATCAATTTGAGATCCCTTGTCGGTAGCACTCATCACTTCGTACGAGTAAAGAGCTAGTTGTGTTTCCCACAAAAGATATTTTCTAAATCCGTGTTGACCTTGGGTCAATAGATAATTCTGTTCGAGATAATTCATAATATTTGAATACAGGATATGTTGCAAAATCCTGCTGCAAATTTACGTCAGTGAAATAGGCCTGTAGTTTAGTGGGTTACTCCTACTGCCTTTCTTGAAAATAGGTCTGACCTGTGCAACTTTTCAGTCTTTTGGTACAGATCCTTCTTTGAGCGAGCGGTTGTATATGGCTGTTAAGTAAGGAGGATACTACTACGAGGATATCTACTTCAACGTTACTTATTCTGGCCTCTGTTTGTAATTCGAAATCTGGAATATTGGTTTCGTCTTCTTTTGTGTACGAAAAGCTTTGTTTAGTAACTTTGCTTTAGTAGCGCTATCATCGGCCGGATCGTCATTACTATAACGTAGTGAGGGTATTGTTTATGTTTTACTCCTAGTTTATTTAACATATGACCAAAATCTCTTTGGATTTTCAGTAAAATTTCGAGAAAGAGTTTTGTTGTGAAAAGTATTGTAGGCATCTCGCATTGAAGTCCTCGCTAAATTTCGAGCTTCTATGTAGGATAGCCAATCCTGGGGATTTTGTGTTCGTTTAAATTTAGCATGCCTTTTCCGTTGTTTTTGCATCAGTGTCATGGCCTGTTTTATGTACCTGTACATACACATGAAGAGAGACAAACAGATCTTCGCTAGTTGAACTAAAATCATATTCATAAAGACACACACACTCACACACACACACACACACACACACACACACACACACACACAAAACTGTCTTGAGCAGTTAAACCGGCAACCCACGCGCAATGGAAATATTCTAGACCTTATAGCCACAAACAGGCCTGACCTTATTAACGAGGTCTGTGTAGAGACAGGAATTAGTGATCATGATATCGTCATAGCGTCGATGGTGACCAAAGTTCATAAACCAATCAAGAAGGCTAGGAGCGTGTTTTTGTTGGAAAGAGCCGACAAGCAAACGTTACGATCGCACTTAGAAAATGAATGGGCATCGTTTAATTCCGGGACTATGGATGTAGAGGAATTGTGGACTAAATTTAAGTGCATTGTTAATAAAGGCTTAGAGAAATGTGTGCCAGTAGGGAAGATTAAGGATGGAAAAGATCCACCGTGGTATAATAATAATGTTAGAAAGCTGCTGCGAAAGCAAAGGCTGTTGCACTCTTGATTCAAAAAAGAACACGCAAATGATGACAGACAAAAGTTAGTAGAGATTCGTGCGTCTATAAAAAGATCGATGCGTGAAGCATACAATAATTATCACAGCCATACCTTAGCCAAAGATCTTTCCGAGAACCCGAAAAAATTCTGGTCCTATGTAAAATCGATAAGCGGGTCAAACCCACTGTCCAGTCACTAGTTGATCATTCCGGGGCAGTAATAGAAGAAAGCAAACGGAAAGCTGAAGTTCTAAATTTAACCTTTAAGAAATCTTTCACGCAGGAGGACCGCACAAATGTACCATCATTTGATCAACGTACTAATTCCGAAATGGAGGACATAGCAATAGGTATTTCCGGTGTAGAGAAGCAGATGAGAGAGCTAAATACGAAAAAGTCTGCTGGTCCGGATGGTATACCAGTTCGGTTTTACAAAGACTATTCTGCGGCGTTGGCCCCCTACTTAGCTTGTATTTATAGCGAATCTTTAATTCAGCGCAAAGTTCCTAGTGATTGGAAAAAAGCGCAGGTGACTCCCGTTTATAAGAAAGGAAAGAGAACTGACCCATACAATTACAGGCCGATATCGTTAACATCAGTTTCATGTAGAATTTTGGAGCATATTCTCAGTTCGAATATAGCAAATTTCCTTGAAACGGAAAAGCTTCTTTCCATGAATCAGCACGGGTTTAGGAAACATTGTTCATGTGAAACTCAGCATGCCCTTTTCTCACATGACATCTTGCGAGCCATGGACGAAGGGCAACAGGCGGATTGTGTTTTTCTCGACTTCAAAAAGGCGTTCGACGCGGTGCCACACTGCAGACTGCTAACGAAGATACGAGCTTATGGAATAGGTTCACAGATTTGTGACTGGCTGGAGTAATAGAACGCAGTACGTTGTTCTCGACGGCGAGTGTTCATCAGAGACGAGTGTATCGTCGCGCGTGCCCCAGGGGAGTGTGACAGGACCGCTATTATTTTCTATCTATATAAATGATCTGATGGACAGAGTAAGTTGTAATTTGCGGCTGTTTGCTGATGATGCTGTGGTGTATGGGAGGATGTCGTCTGTGACTGACTGTAATAGCATACAGGTTTCTAGTTGGTGCGAAGAATGGCAGCTAGCTCTCAATGTAGAAAAATGTAAGGTGATGCGCATGAGTAGAAAAAACAATCCTATAATGGTCGAATACAGCATTAGTAGTGAGCTTCTTGATGCTGTCTCGTCGTTCAAATATCTAGGCGTAATATTGCAGAGCGATATGAAATGGAACGAGCATGTAAGGACAGTTGTGAGTAAGGCAGACAGCCGTTTTCGGTTTATTGGGAGAATTTTGGGAAGATGTACTTCACCTGTAAAGGAGACCGCGTATAAAACGCTTGTACGACCACGTCTTGAGTATTGCTCAAGTATTTGGGACCCGCAGCAGATCAGTTTAAAGGAAGACATAGAGGCGGTTCAGAGGCAAGCAGCTAGATTTGTTACCGGTAGGTTCGACCAATGTGCGAGTGTCACGGAAATGTTCCGGCAACTCAATCGGGGATCGCTGGAAGAAAGACGACGGTCTTTTCGTGAATTTCTGTTAAGTAAATTTAGAGGGCCGGAATTTGAAGCTGAGAGTAGTACGATCTTGTTGCCGCCTACTTACATTTCTCGTAAAGATCATAAAGACAAGATAAGAGAAATTAGGGCTCGTTCGGAGGCATATAGGCATTCTTTTTTTCCTCGTTCAATTTGGGAGTGAAATAGGAAAGGAAATGCCTAGTAGTGGTACAGTGTACCCTCCGCCACGCACCTTACGGTGAATTGCGGAGTATGTATGTAGATGTAGATGTAGATGTAGAACATCACACACGGATTGCTAACAGACGATTATTTTGTATTTATAATCCTGTACTCGCCTGATCAAAAATCTCTTTCCATCGAACTTCACTAATCCCTACTATATCTAACTTCAACCAATTCATTTCCCTTTTTAAAATTTCTACCCTCACTACCAGAGTAAGGGATCTAACATTCCACGCTTCGATCCGTAGAATGCCAGTATGGTCTTTCCTGATGGCGACATCCTTGTGAGTAGTCCGGACCCGTAGCGTAGTTTCTCTCACTCTTGTCTCTGCCTCGGTCTAGATTGGCAAGATGAAAGTGATACCGCTGAAATTAATCCGTTTGTTCTGCCTTCTTATTTATCATGGAGAATCATTTTTCTTACTCATTCACGTAACATTTTTTACATGATTTACTTCAATGAACGGTTTTACTGTCTTTCAAAGTGACTCTTAAAGAAACAATGGGGCGTGGTGTATTTGTTGGGAAACATTATGGTCGAATACGAACTGTTCAGTCATTATTTATCAATTTTGCTAAGCCGTCATGCGGCACTTTCATTAATGACCGATTTTCTCTGATATGTTTCTCTAAGATTTGCTGGGCTAGACGGGATAAAAATTAGATTCGGCCAGGATAGGAGAAGGCGGGTGAACAAAGGAAGCACAGACCAGATATCGTGAGCCGTTCATAAATTATAGGTGACAGAAACGAACGCAGCGAAATACACAGCTGCCACTACACACGATTAACATAAAGAAATCAAAGTATGATGAAATGAAAAATTACGTACCTCTTCTGCGTTTCAGATGCAGTGCAACACACACACGTCGTTTATACAGTTTCCAAGTAATATATTTACACAAAGAAACATTTTCATATAAAAACGAGAATTTCTGGTATCTCGAGTAAAATTTAGTATTTAGAGACGGATTTTGATGTTTAAAGTTTATTTATATAGACGTGTTTCTTGAAAATACGTGATGTCACATAACTGGTATTTTGTAACGATTACATATGTGTTAATTACGATATACTTAATGACATTTAGATTTAAATGGCTGCAGTATTCGAATAGAACGAAAAAAATTATAAGGTTAAAGTAAGATTCCAACTACTAACCTACGTTCAGTAGTTTGATAACTTACAACGCTACCAACTGAGCTACAATAGCAGAAATAATTGGTAGCATAATATCTATTTATATCCGCTTGCAAAACTTGAAAGTCTATTTTCTCGAGAATATTTTTGAGGGTGAAATCGTATGGCTATGGCTGATTATTTAAAGTCTGAACTTCATGCACCGTAAATATTAAAAAACGAATATACAAAAAAATTCTTTGAGAATCGTGCTGTCATAGTCCAGAACTAATCGTGAACGAATCGTAGGAATATATTCACAAAGTTAGTTTTTCACATCCATGACACAGAAATGTAGAATGCAGAACATTTTTGCATTCTGTAAGACTCTTGGAATTGCAGACTATTAAGAATCGCGAATCGATTCACAATGTGGGGTTGAGTCGCAGGGACAGATCCCAGAAAAATAATCGTGTTACTCAACTCTACTGAACATGCTGCACTTGCCTGCCTCTCACAGGCGGGAACCGGAAGTCCCAACCATGAAATTTCTATGCCATGATTTAATTCCGTAGATTTTCCCGGCGTAATAATTGTTGTTGTTCTTCACGGGTTTTCGGCCGGATTATGTCGATCTGCTGATACGATATTTCGGCGGGCCACACGGAATGGAAACCCTTCATCGGTTTCTAGATCATTTTAACTGTCTTCATCCACGCATAAAGTTTTCGATGGAAATTGAAAAGGATGGTAAATGGCCTTTCTTGGATGTTTTAGTTCATAAAAAAGAAAATGGAACTTTGGGGCACAGCGTGTACCGTAAACCGACACATACGGACCGCTATCTCCACGCTACTAGCTGTCATCCACCATATCAACGGTTGGGTGTTCTACGTAACTCGTCAAAACAGATTATGCCATTTCTGATTCTGAATATTTGACGCAAGAATTGGATCATCTTAAGGTTGTTTTTAGGCAGAAAGGCTATACTAATCATCAAATCAGTCGAGCTTTCCAATTCGGACCACCACGTGAACCACCCACGGACACTTCAAAATCAATTGCATTTTTACCTTATGCGGGAAGTATTTCTTCAAAAATATCAAGAATCCTTCAAAAATACATCAAAAGTAACTTCTAGCCTTTGTCTAAAACACGAGCTCTTCTAGGGTGTGAAAGATGATTTGGGATTGAGGAAGCGTGCCACTGTGAAAAGGTATATATTGGACATACAATTCGTACGATTCACGACCGTTGTGTAGAACATCAAAGGCACACACGTCTGTTCCAACCAGAAAAGTCTGCAGTGGGTGAACATTGTCTTAATGAAGGGCATAACATGTTATTTAAGGACACACAAATTATTGCTCCAGCCTCACGTTATTGGGATTGTGTCCTTAAGGAATCGACTGAAATAATATTAACAGATAATCTTATTTAATATTCACAGAATATATGACGTCAACTGTGATTGGGCAAAGCTGAAAATGTGTACCCAGCCGGGATTCGAACCCGGGTCTCCTGCTTTCTAGGCAGTTGCGCTGACTCCTACACCACTGGGGACACAGTGATCACCACACCTGTATTTGACCGGAGGCGTGCTTAGGTAGTCCTTGCAGGTGTGGTGATTACTGTGTCCCCAGTGGTGTAGGGGTCAGCGCAACTGCAGGAGAACCGGGTTCGAATCCTGGCTGGGTACACATTTTCAGCTTTGCCCAATCGCAGTTGATGTCATATATTCTGTGAATATTAAAGAATAACAACTGCAGGATCAGAAGTGACGTCTATTCTTTCGGAACAGGCGCCACATGTATATAGATAATCTTATTAATAGGGAAAAAGGATTTCCGTTGAGTAAAACGTGGAATCCCATTTTATCTGATATTAAACAAGAATGTTATAGTTTTCGACCAGCTCCTTCTTAATATTCGATTACTCGCTTTGGCTAACTTCTACCACTTGTGGCGCTGTAATACTCTTCACTTCCCAGTGGGCGTTCTTCCACTTCTTGCACCTGCGCACTGGCCTGTTCCCGCGGTATAAAGGAGCCGCCGTAGCTGATGTGTCCTCATTTCCAGCGTGATTGTGCACCAGTCATACCTGAAGATGGCGGTCAGGTGGACCGCCGAAATATCGTATCAGCAGATCTTCATAATCCAGCCACAAACCCGTGAAGAACAACAACTACGCCGTGACTGTTTCACATTAAGCTAGCAGAATACCGTAAGATTAATTTTTACAGGTGAAATTATGACCGTAGGAAAGATAATTCTTTATTGAAGAGCCCTCGGATAACAAGTGTACATCGAAACATCACTCGACAGGTGGTTAATTGATGAGCAGGGAAGAGGCGTGTGGTGGGACGGATGTCAGCTACGGCTGGGTCTGCGGTCGCAGCGCGCCGTGCCTCGCCGCTACTCGTTCACAGCGCTGCTGTCGGTTGCCGCGTTTACGAGCCAGCGAGGGAGGCAGAGGCGAGGCGAGGCGAAGCGGCGCCTTATCTGCCGCCCGCACCTTGCAGGGGGGGGGGGGAGGGGGAGGGGCGGTGCGCCGTAAACAGCGGCGGTGGCGGCGGCTGCGGTATCTCGGCGGCGACGCCCCCGCAGCCGCGCGCAGGCCGTACATCACCTGCTGCTCACACTGCCAGCCGACGAGCCGCTATCACACGCCGGCGCTGTTCTCGCTCAGGGGGGTCCAAGCAAGTATCTGCCACGCGATCGAGGGAAACTGTACACTGAATATTTTCAGTTTTAAAATTCTCTACAGACACGCTCGTCTATTACCAAATTTATCAATGTATACACTTCGCAAATCGCGAAATTTTCCGACGTCTGCTGCTCCTGTAAGATGGACAAACGATCTGCAACATATGAAAATTTGTGACGGACCGGGACTCGAACCGGGGATTCCCGCTTTTTGTGAGCAGTCCCCTTAATCACTCTGCCACACGTGCACGCTGCCCGGCCAGACACAAACTTCCAAGTGTTGCACTTGTCTCTTTCCCTCAAATGCTCGTACACTTTATAGTGTGATGTCAACGCCATGACAGGCTTACGGAAGTACCTGGCGGTACTGCAATGCCAGGCCAACCCGTGACAGAGGTAGTGCAAGCACTTAGCACTCCGTCATGATCCAAAAATGAGTTTAATATTCTGGTCCTGGGATGCAGGACGTATCAGATATTAAGCTGATAAGAACAGATTTTTTTTAAGCAAAGAGAGAATGTTTATGAGGCTAAACGAAGGAGCCTAGAGAATGTATAGTGTATGTTTCCAGCCGGTTATGGACGTACATCTACAAGGAGCTGGAGGAGTACTGTGCTCTCTCGACAGCGTATATTGCAATAATGTCTCCACAAGGGCCGGAGAAGTTGCTTCGGCGGTAAAGCCTGAGCAGAAAAAATTCTGGTGTGATCCCGAGTACTAGCGCAGCCAGGCCAGGATAGAAGGTAAAGAAATATGTTTTACTTTCAGACCCAGTTGTATCCCCGGAAACTGCCGGGCGGGGTGGAAAGGAAGAGCCATGCATGATGGGGCGAACCGACTGACTTCGATGACAGCCGCCGACTCCCATGAGAGGCGCACGCCAGCGTATGGAGTCTGGTCCCACCAGCAAAGAGCAGACTCGACGCCAGAAAAAAAGGTCCAAGGGAGGAAAAAGCGGCGCAGCGGGCCCAGGCGGTTAAGCCAAGGCGCGCACCGTCCATCTCACCGAGGAAGGAAGGGCTTAAAAAACATACATCGCCATGTGCACCTGCATTCTCCAGCAATTAAGCTGATAAGAACAGATACTACACAGTGATCTTAGCCAAAAGGCCGAGAAGCGAAGTCACTCGGCCACCCGTGCGCGTTCCCCGGCCAGACACAAACTTCCATGAGTTACACTTGTCTCTTTCCCTCACAAGCTCGCACACGTTATAGTGTGAGTCCCGCAAGAAGGAGAGACACAATTCTACTACCCGTAAGCCTGTCATGGCGTTGACATCACACTATAACGTGTACGAGCCTTTGAGGGAAAGAGACAAGTGCAACACTTGGAAGTTTGTGTCTGGCCAGAGAGCGTGCACGGGTGGCACAGTGATTAAGGCGACCGCTGACGAAAAACGAGAGACACGGGTTCGAGTCCCGGTCCGGCACAAATTTTCACATGTTGCAGATCGTTTGTCCATCTTACAGGAGCAGCAGACGTCGGAAAATTTCGCGATTTGCGAAGTATATACATGGATATATTTATCACTGCTGCGTATCACCGCCAACGTCTGTTCCCTTCGAACAGGCATGTTGGTATTACCAAATTGCTCGTGATATGAAAAACTAATTCTGTGCCACAGCTTGACGATGCCAGCTGGGTGGCAGATTTGACGTATTTTATCGCCTAATTCCTCCCTTTTTTCTCGAAACATTTTCCTGAAAACACTAAGGAGGAAGTTATGCGTGTATGAATTCAGAAGGGAACTAAACTCTTATTCTTTTCATTTTCTACTCCGAGGAGTGGTGCGGGCTCTTTGAGAATCTGCCCATAAAGAGTCGTGGTTCTATTCACCCAATTATCAGACAAGCTGATTGTTGGGAAAAGGGGAATCCCAACTGGGAGTAAGTGGGAGAGGCTTACCAGTTCCGGCAAACGCCTTACAGCCAGCGAAAACCCCCCGAAAAATTTGGTCGGAACCGGGGCATTGGGAACAATTTAATTTATGAAACTTATTGGCATTTTAAAATTGCGTGCCGGAACCGGGTCTCGAACCTGGGACCTTTGCCTTTCGCTGGCAAGCGCTCTACCGACTGATCTATCCCGACACGACTCATGATGCCGTCTCACAACTTTACTTCCGCCAGTACTTCGCCTCCTACTTTCCAAACTTCACAGAAGCTCTCCTGCGAAACATGCAAGACTAGCACTCCTGGAAGAAAGGATATGGTGTAGATATGGCATATCCACAGCCTAAGGGATATTTCCAGAATGAAACTGTTCACTCTGCAACAGAGTGTGCGCTGATATGATACTTCCTGGCAGATTAAAATTGTGTCCCGGAACCGGGACTCGAACCTGGGACTTTGCCTTTCGCGGGCAAGCGCTCTACCGACTGTGCTATCCCGACACGACTCAGGATGCCGCCTCACAACTTTCCTTCCGCCCTGGAACGGTTCCGGCACGCAATTTTAATCTGCCAGGAGGTTTCATATCAGCGCACACTCCACTGCAGAGTGAAAAGTTTCATTCTGGAATTTAATTTATGTCTGGGACGATGCCCCAGACTAAGAATGGATTATCGGGGGAGCACGAGTGCACTCACGACAATCACAGATCGTACGCCCGAGTTACTCTCGTGAACTCGAGGAGATCAGCTCGACCAACAGAGGACAAGCGCTGGCCGCGGTGGCCGAGGGACTGAGGCGCTTCAGTCATGGTCTGCACGGCCACTACGGTCGGGGGTTCGAATCCCCCCTCGGGCATGGATATTTGTGTCGTCCTTAGGATAACCTAGTTGATAAGTAGTTTGTAAGTTTAGGGACTGATAACCCCGTAGTTAAGTCCCATAAGTTTAACAAACATTTGAACATTTTTAGAGGCCAAGCGTGTCCCTAGAGGAACCACACCCCGGGGCGCGGTATCCTCTGCCTCGATCCGATTCAGAAGGGAATAAAAGTATTGTATTAAGTAGGTAAAAGCTTTAGCTTAGAGAGCTAAATACAAAAAATTCTCCTTCTTCTGATGGAATACCAGTTCGGTTTTACAAAGACTATTCTGTGGCATTAGCCCCTTAGTTTGCATTTATCGCTAATCTTTAATTCAGCGGAAAGTTCCTAGCGATTGGAAAAGAGCGCATGTGTCTCCCGTTTATAAAAAGGGAAAGAGAACTCTGACTAATTAAGGTATTATTACTTATATTTAAGTCAGATTTCGAATGAAAATATTGACAGGAAAAGGATTGTATCAGTAATATTGTACTGTATACAGAAAATTGTAGCATCTGAGCACCTATAGCTTAGGGTGGCCCTCCTACTTATTCATACCTAGACGTAAAGGATATCGAATACTTCAGTAACCGAGATAAATGAGTTTCTTAGGGATAAATTCATTGCACACTGAATCAGTGAAATTCGACTTTTTTACATTATCATTAGGTAGTACTGCAGTGAAGCTGGTTAGGTCGCAAATTCTTATTCTATGTCACACTTCATGTATAGCGTGCCCTCAAAAATGATGCGTTTTCGGCTTACCATCATCAGATTAGCATCTCTTCAGTGCCATGTGGACACGTGAACAGATGTAAGAAGTTGTTTAATACACATACAAAAGCATACTAGGTAGTTTGCTTTTCTTTGTGTATTAAACAACATCTTACATCTGTTCACGTGTGCACATGGCACGGAAGAGATGCTAATCTGATGATAGTAAAGCCGAAACGCATTATTTTTAAGGGCACGCTATACATGAAGTGTGACATATAATAAGAATTTGCGACCTAACCAGCTTCACAGCAGTACTGCCTATTCATTTCATCATGGTGGCCTGCCTCCTCAACGACTTTATATCGCATTTACAAGTTTTTACATTAATTTCCCGATTATGTATGTATGCCTGTTGATATGTCAGTAATGACTGATAACGCAAATTTGTAGTAACTATTTGGTTAATTACGTAAAATGTATTTACTCCTTCGGCTGCTTGCTCACCGCTAGGAGCGCTAGCGTCGTTTCGACTGCCATTAGGCAGCAGCTTTCACAGCGGTGGGTGTTGGCCTGTGGCTGCGTCCACCGCGTCCGCCTCGACTGCAGCGCCCGGCCGCTGTGTGGTGTGCTGGCCAGGATTAGCGCTTTCCGGCCATCGAGTACCTAATGTAATCCCATCAGCGCGCCTCTATGGCAGGCGGCCCGTTTTAATCGGCGCCCTGACAACTGCGCTCGCCCTTATTTATGGCTCTACCACTCCATCCCCCCTCCCACTCTTGTTCCACAGTTAGCACTGGCCATAAATCAGATCATTTGCCGGTTGTGCGTGCCACTATTGTCGCGCGGCCGATACTTATCTACAACAGCGATCTGCCAACACCAGCGCGAGCACAGACTGGCGCGAATTGACACGGTTAAAACGTTATGCTTTCACTCACTCTGTTTCGGATTTTCCTACAGTAAATTTCACGAGTGAGGAAGGAAAAAGTCGGTGGCGCATGTTTGACGAGTTGTTACGAACTAACAGGAAGGCTACCGACGGCATCGAAATAGCCTGTGAAATGTACCGTTCTGCAGAAAATTTTCAGGACTCCTATTCTCTAAGGGAATGACACTGTTAAACTGCAGACTCTGGAATTAGAGGAGATGAGCGGTTATTATCTCTCTCTAGGTTGTTTAAAAATGTATATAAATTGCTTTTCATGTGATGAATCAACAATGTTTACTGTCTGTACCTTGTATGCCAAAGTGACTGTAATCTGTGCGGGTGTTGTTTATATCATATCTTTGGATGGTATACATCTACATCTACATCTACATCTACATCTACATGGGATACTCTGCAAATCACATTTAAGTGCCTGGCAGAGGGTTCATCGAACCACAATTATACTATTTATCTCCCATTCCATTCTCGAATAGCGCGCGGGAAGAAAGAACACCTGAATCTCTCTGTTCGAGCTCTGATTTCTCTTATTTTATTCTGATGATCATTTCTACCTATGTAAGTGGGAGTCAACAATATATTTTCGCATTCGGAGGAGAATGTTGGCGATTGGAGTTTCGCAAGTAACCCACGCCTCAGCGATAAGCGCCGTTGTTCTAATGATTCCCATCCCAGATCCTGTATCATTTCCGTAACGCTGTCTCCCCTGTATCGTGACAATACAAAACGAGCTGCCCTTCTTTGGACTCTCTCGATGTCCTCCGTCATGCCCACCTGATAAGGATCCCACACTGGGCTGCAATACTCCAAAAATGGACGGACAAGCGCAGTGTATGCAGTTTCTTTAGTAGTTCTGTTGCATCTTTTAAGGATTCTGCCAATAAAACGCAGTCTCTGGTTCGCCTTTCCCACGATATTATCTACGTGTTCTTTCCAGTTTAAGTCTGAAGTAATAGTAATTCCTAGGTTTTTTGTGGAGTTTACGGCCTTCACATTTGATTGATTTATGTTGTAAACAAAGTTTAACGGATTTCTTTTCGTACTCATGTGGACGACTTCACACTTCTCATTATTTAGAGTCAATTGCCAATTTTTACACCATACTGATATCTTATTCAGATCGTTCTGCAGTTGGTTTTGATCTTCAGATGATTTTACTGGACGGTAAATGACGGCGTCATCTGCAAACAACCTAAGAGAGCTACTTAGATTTTCCCCTAAATCGTTTATGTAAATAAGGAATAGCAGAGGACCAATAACACTACCTTGTGGAACGCCCGATATCACCTCTGTTTTAGTCGATGCCTTACCATCGATTACCACGAACTGTGTCCTCTCAGACAAGAAATCCCCTATCCAATTGCAAATTTGGGGCGATATACCATAACCACGCAATTTGATTAAAAGCCGTTTGTGAGGTACGGTGTCAAAAGCTTTCTGGAAATCAAGAAATACGGTATCGATTTGCGAACCTTTGTCGATAGCACCCATCACTTCGTGTGAATATAGAGCTAGTTGTGTTTCGCATGAACGATATTTTCTAAATCCGTGTTGACCTTGGGTCAAAAGATCGTTCTGTTCGAGATAATTCATAATATTTGAATACAGGATATGTTCCAAAACCCTGCTGCAAATTGACGTCAATGAAATAGGCCTGTAGTTTAGTGGGTTACTCCTACTGCCTTTCTTGAATATAGGTGTGACCTGTGCAACTTTCCAATCTTTTGGTACAGATCCTTCTATGAGAGAGCGGTTGTATATGACTGTTAAGTAAGGAGCTATCGCTTCAGCATAATCAGATAGAAATCTAATGGGTATACAATCCGGACCAGAAGACTTGTTCTTATTAAGTGATTTTAGTTGCTGCACTACTCCGATGATATCTACTTCTATGTTATTCATTACGGCATCTGTTCGTAATTCGAAATCTGGAATATTGGTTTCGTCTTCTTTAGTGAATGAGTTTCTAAAAGCTAAGTTTAGTAACTCTGCTTTAGTAGCGCTGTCATCGACAGGATCGCCATTACTATCACGTAGTGAGGGTATTGTTTGTGACTTTCCCCGAGTATATTTAACATATGACCAAAATCTCTTTGGGTTTTCAGTCAAATTACGAGAAAGAGTTTCGTTGTGATAAATGTTGTAGGCATCTCGCATTGAAATCCTCGCTAAATTTCGAGCTTCTGAGTACAATCGCAAATCCTGGGGATTTCGTGTTCGTTTAAATTTAGTATGCCTTTTCCTTTGCTTTTGCAACAGTGTCCTGACCTGTTTTGTGTACCAAGGGGGATCGCCTCCTTCTTTTATTAATTTATTAGGTATAAAACTTTCAATTGCTGTCGATACCACTTCTTTGAATTTTAGCCACATCTGGTCTACACCTACGTTTAGTGTTAGAAACGAGTGGAAGCTGTCTTTCAAGAAGCAATGTATTTTGTTTCTATCTGCTTTCCTGAACAAATATACTTTGCGTTTATTTTTGGTAACTTTGGGACTTTCGATATTCAATTTCGCTACTACAGCTCTGTGTTCACTAATACCTGTATCCGTTTTGATGCTCATTATGAGCTCAGGATTATTTGTTGCTAAGAGATCAAGTGTGTTTTCACATCCATTTACAATTCTAGTTGGCTCATGAACTACTTGTTCGAAGTAATTCTCAGAGAATGCGTTGAGTACAATTTCGGACGATGTTTTATGCCTACCTCCTGATTTGAAAATATAATTTCGCCAACAGATCGAGGGTAAATTAAAATCACCACCTACTATTATCGTGTGAGTCGGGTACGTTTTTGTAATTAGACTCAGGTTTTCTTTGAACCTTTCTGCTATTGTATCGTCAGAGTCGGGAGGCCGGTAAAAGGAACCGATTATTAACTTCTTACGATTTTTGGGTACAACCTCTACCCATAATAGCTCGCACGAACTATCAACTTCAACTTCGCTACATGAAATACTACTTTTGACGGCGACAAACACGCCACCACCTATTTTGTTTAATCTATCCTTTCTGAATATCGTTAGATCTTTTGAAAATACTTCTTCTGAACTTATTTCCGGCTTGAGCCAACTTTCGCTGCCTATAATGATGTGTGTTTCGGTGCTTTCTATTAACGCTTGCAGTTCTGGAACTTTCCCGACACAGCTACGACAATTTACAACTGTTATACCGATAGTTTCCGGATCTACATTTCTCCTGTGATCCACCTGAACCCTTTGAGATTGCCCATTTTCTATTTCCCCGAAGCTCTTTATCCTAAAAAACCGCCCAGTCCACGCCACACAGCCCCCGCTACCCGTGTAGCCGCTTCCTGCGTGTAGTGGACTCCTGACCTATTCAGCGGAACCCGGAAACCCACCACCCGATGGCGCAAGTCAAGGAATCTGCAGCCTACACGGTCGCAGAACCGACCGAGGTGGCGCAGTGGTAACGAACTGGATTCGCATTCGGGAGGATGGTGGTTCAAATCCACCTCCGGCCATCCAGATTTAGGTTGTCCGTGATTTTCCCTAAATCACTCCACGAAAATGCCGGGATGGTTCCTTTCAAAGGCCACGGCCGATTTCCTTCCTCATCCTTACCCAAAACTTAGCTCCGTCTCTAATGACCAATCTGTCTACATCTACATGGGATACTCTGCAAATCACACTTAAGTGCCTGGCAGAGGGTTCATCGAACCACCATTATACTATTTATCTCCAATTCCATTCTCGAATAGCGCGCGGGAAGAAAGAACACCTGAATCTCTCTGTTCGAGCTCTGATTTCCCGTATTTTATTCTGATGGTCATTTCTACCTATGTAAGTGGGAGTCAACAATATATTTTTGCATTCGGAGGAGAATGTTGGCGGTTGGAGTTTCGTAAGTAGACCACGCCGCAGCGATAAGCGCCGTTGTTGTAATGATTCCCATCCCAGATCCTGAATCATTTCCGTAACGCTGTTTCCCCTGACGTATCGTGACGATACGAAACGAAATGCCTTTTTCTGGACTCTTTCGATGTTCTCCGTCAAATCCACCTGATAAGGATACCACACTAGGCACCAATACTCCAAAAATGGACGGACAAGCGTAGTGTATGCAGATTCTTTTGTAGTTCTGTTGCATCTTTTAAGAGTTCTGCCAAAAAAAAAAAAAAAAAAAAACGCGGTCTCTGGTTCACGTTTCCCACGACATTATCTACGTGTTCTTTCAAGTTTAAGTCTGAAGTAACAGTAATTCCTAGATATTTTGTGGAGTTTACGGCCTTCACTTTTGATTATTTATCTTGTAAACAATGTTTAACGGATTTCTTTTCGTACTCATGTGGACGACTTCATACTTCTCATTATTTAGAGCCAATTGCCAATTCTTACACCATAGTGATATCTTATTCAGATCGTTCTGCAGTTGGTTTTGATCTTCAGATGATTTTACTAGACGATAAAAGACGGCGTCGTCTGCAAACAACCTGTCGACAGGACGTTAAACCCTAAGTTTCCTTCCTTCCATTATCGCTGGTAAAAGACAGACACACACAGAGAGAGATAGAGAGCAGAACAGTAGAGTTGTGAGTGACAGTGATGTGCAGAGAGTCGCTGTGGTAACATGTCTTGAATTAGTAGGCTGCCCTGCCAAGCAGTGGAGGCAGTATTGTTAATCAACTTTCTTTGTGATGAAGATATGAGGTTTTTCTGTTTATGTAAGAAACTTGCAGATATAAGATATTAAAAGGTATTTATAATATTACTCAGTTTTGAAATTGTAGAGACATTGTAGACATTGTTAAACTAGTGTCCAAAAGAAGATTAAAGTAATAATTATGTCAGAAATCGTATATTGTATTTTTTTAGTAGCGAGGAGTATTTCATTTCCCGTTCCATAGAATTTTGACAAAATGGTTAATGTTACATTGTTTCGTACGTGTGTGATTATGCTTCATTGCACGTGGTAATCACTGTTAGGGAAATTAATTTATAGTGTGTTAACAAATTAAATCACTAATGATTAAGTTCAGATCATTGATAGAGGAATTTTCGTAAAATGATTAATGGTATATTGTTTGGTACATGTCTGAGTCTGCTATCTTGCATGTGGTAAGCATTATAAAGGAAATTATTTACAATGTATTAATGGGAGTCATATTAGTTGCTATTTTGAAAGGAATTAATTGCATGACAAAACGACGGTTTCAGCTAAATTAAATTACTAATTGATAGAGATCAGTATTGTTCAAATGCTGTTGCCAAAGAAAGAGCAACACCAGGTAAGTTTGAATCAGAACTTTAATCGCAAACTTTAAATAAAACTTGCAACTACAACAATCACATCTAACAATTACATATCAGTGGGCTGACAGGCATAGTGACTGCCTCGAAATTTGAATCAGAACTGTGCTCCCTCAACTTTTTTATTTTATTTTATTTTTTACCTTTCATTCCCAACCCTGAGGGGGAAGGGCAGGCCGGATGAGAGCTCGGAGGCTCTTTGCGGCCAATGATCTGGGGTTTTCTTTCTTTATTACATTTATTAAGCAATACATTTGCAATAAAATTGTTATTGTGTTTACAATATTTATTAAAATTATTTACAATATATACAAGATCACAATTATGTATTATAATTGTATTTGTTACCATAACTTTAATGTTTTATTACATAACAATAAATAATATTTTTATAATTGTAAATATAATTATTATAATACAAATATATAACGCTCTAGTATTTAAGTTAAGCTGGTCCCATATAGGTAGTTGAAATTTAATTGATTTTGGGAATTCATCTTAGACCTTGAAAGTAGCCTGTTATTAAAATCAGTAAGATCTCGGGCAGTTGAGATCTGCAAATGTAAATTAAAATGCTCACTTCTGCTCTAAATGAGTGGCCACAGTACATGCACAAAGGAAATATATATAACTGCATACTCTTTAAGGGATAGCCAACATTTAACAAACACAAAATCAATGTTAAAAAATAAATGAATAGATAATTAAACATGGGGTGGGGAGCATGAAATCATAAAGCAGAGGTTTGATACTTTAAAATCATATTATATTTAGTAAAATAACAAGCAAATAAATGTGAGGACACCAAATTAAGCACACACCTTGTACAAAAGTGAATTAAATCATATAATTACTTCCCATATTGAAATTGTTTCTGCCCTTTATGAATATGGAGGTAACGTGGGAGGAATTTTTCAAATACACAATGGGTAGCTGAAAGCACATTCATTCATTCACAGACACACACATCATGCTTGGCAGTACATTACAGTCCTGGAAAACATGAAAGCAGCAGCAAAAACGAAGTGTCGGCAGTGTCTTGACGAGATGGCGGATATCCTGATCACAAATTTTAAATTATAATGTGCACTAAACGAACTCCTGTGTGGGAAGGAAGCAGCAGACTATTCTTAAGTACCACGTGGTGTGTGACCACAGTGAATTACAAAGAATTTACAAAGGAAATTAATTCAGAATAAGTGAATAGAGCACATGCGATAATTCAAATAGAAGAAAATTAGTATTAATAAGACCATGGCTGAAGGTCAAAGTAACAACCATTACAAAAGGACGTGCTGCAATCGGTTATAAAAGACAGGAAAGATGAAATCAAATCAGAAAATCTGAGAAATATTTAGCATACTCGCTGCTACAGAAACAACGCGAAAACGTTAGTTAAAAACACGAAGGAAATTCAAACATACTAGGTTTACGTAAAGGCTGAAGGCACCACACGTGTATTCTAACTTGAGCTAAACTGGACACACAATCATCTCTGGAATGAAAATGAAAATAATAAATTTATGCTGAATTTACTTGAGTTCTGTAAATTAAAAAACCGTTCGCCTGTCATAGCGAAAGAATTACTCAAAAGAACTATAACTGAAAAACCAAGACTGCCTGATCACAAAAAAAAAATCGAAGTCCTAAGAGCATGCCTTCCCCTCAGCATGATTCGGCACTTACTTCCACAGTCGTCGGAGCCATAATGAATAGTGAACACTAAAGCTCTAAGGCCTCGGAAAAACCTCCTCCCGCTATACACCAGATGTAGAGTGCGCTAAAAGAGATGCAGAGTGCGTTCAGAGACTACTGATTACCAAACCTTGCTACCTAGCCAAGACAATTCCCTCTTCAACCACTCCTAGAGAGGTGTCCTGTCACCTCTTTCATCCAAGAATAGGTTGGTATGACACTAAAGAATTACAGCCACCTCGCCATCTTGCCAAGTAAGCTTGTCTCTGGCCACTCAGCAGGTGCTAGCCCAGACAACAAACGAAGCCATGCGTTCTTAACTTCAGCAAAACAAGGCCTAGAGCACGAGGTGGCCACTGTAAGCCATAGCGCGACAGTCAGTCAATATTAAGAGCACACATTCACATTCACATGAACACACAAGTTCAATCTCACGGGTGGAAACATATATAAATGTGGGGCAAACATATAAAATTGGGGCGTTGGTCATTAATAAAAAGAATGAAATAATTAGCACACAGATAACATTAATGGTGCAGAAACACTTTGGGTTGAAGAGTAAATCAAAATGGAACACGACCACACAATCAGTGGACGTGTTTCAAGCGTATAAGGACTGTTGAGATTTATTAAGATCTTCATTGAGACCTTGATTGAGACAGGTGTCCCGTAGCAAGATGGACAATATGTAGTTTGTTAGTCACGGTTTCAGAGGTTCCAGTATTATCTGTTACCATTTTCAATGAGGGGGAAAAGGTGAGGAGGAAGGGTGGAATTATGTAGCAGGTTTGTCATTTCATGTTCTCGGTCTTCATAGTAGTGCCTGGTGTTGTGTGCTATGGTTAGGGGGGTATATGTATTTTTGTTTGGGTTTAGCGTTAGTTCTTGGTCTGTTGGTGAATAGTGGCGTCAGGTCTGGTCGGTTACGTATAATGTATATGTTTCTAATCAGCCGTTATCGTTTATTATGTCAATAAAATTAAGCGAACAAACAGACTTCAAACATAAATACTACCTAAAAATTTTATTGACATAATAAACGAAAACGGCTGATTAGAAACATAAACATTAACAAGCATAGATTTCTTTATTTGTCCTCCATAATAATCAAAGACAACCCACAATAAGAATACGATTCATGATAATAACAGCATCATTACTTATTTGCATATAGCTTCTATGTAAACATAGAGCATCTTAAAAGTTAACTGTCAAATTAAGTAACTGTCACAAAGTACATAATTTATCAAAATAAAAATACAACCTCATAACTTTGGCAGTTAGATAACAGAATGGATGTCAGGCCCATCTAGACGTAGGTAAAAATGTGTTAATAATCTATGATCAAATTGTATACGAATGTATTGCAATATTTTCTCCAATGTTATTTCCACGTACTTGACAATGGCTATAAAAGCCGAAACAGCTGTAGTACATTATAAATAAATATTTAAATAAACTGGACGATTTATAAACTTATAGTGTAGAAACATTTGAACATTTTTTGTTACTACCCTCCTAGCCATTAAAATTCCTACACCACGAAGATGACGTGCTACAGACGCGACATTTAACCGATAGGAAGAAGATGCTGTGATATGCAAATGATTATCTTTTCAAGCAGTCACACAAAGTTGTCGCCGGTGGCAACACTTACAACGTGCTGACATGAGGAAAGTTTCCAACCGATTTGTCATACACAAACAGCAGTTGACCGGCGTTGCCTGGTGAAACATTGTGATGCTTCGTATAAGGAGGGGAAATGCGTACCATCACGTTTCCGACTTTGATAAATGTCGGATTGTAGCCTATCGCGATTGCAGTTTATCGTATCGCGACATTGCTGCTCACGTTGGTGCGATCCAATGACTGTTAGCAGAACATGGAATCGGTGCGTTTAGGAGGGCTATACGAAACGCTTTGCTGGATCCCAACGGCCTCGTATCACTAGCAGTCGAGATGAAAGGCCTCTTATCCGCATGGCTGTAATGGATCGCGCAGCCACGTCTCGATCCCTGAATCAACAGATGGGGTCCTTTGCAAGGCACAACCATCTGCACGAACAGTTTAATGGGCGGCCGCAGTGGCCGAGCGCTCTGCACGAGCCAGTCACAGTCTGCACGGCTGCTACGGTCGAGGGTTCGAATCCTCCCTCGGGCATGGATGTTTGTGCCGTCTTTAGTATAAGATAGTTCTTAAGTAGTTTGTAGGTTTATGGACATGACCCCATAGTTAAGTCCCATAATCTTCACAAACATTTGATTTGAACAGTTCGACGATGTTCGCAGCAGCATGGACTATCAGCTTGGAGACCATGGCAGCGGTTACCCTTGACGCTGCATCACAGACAGGGGCGCCTACGATGGTGTATGCGACGACGAACCTGGGTGCATTAATCGCAAAACGTTATTTTTTCGAATGATTCCAGGTTCCGTTTACAGCATCATGACGGTCGCATCCGTGTTTGGCAACATCTCGGTGAACGCTCGTTGGCAGCGTGTATTCGTCATCGCCATACTGGTGTATCACCCGGCGTGGTGAGATGGGGTGCCATTGGTTACACGTCTCAGTCACTTCTTGTTTGCATCGACAGCACTTTGAACAGTGGCCGTTACATTTCAGATGTGTTACGACCCTACATTTGATCTCTGCGAACAGCAGGATAATGCACGACCACGTGCTGCAGGTCCTGTGCGGGCCTTGCTGGATACGGAAAATCTTCGACTACTGTCCTGGCCAGCACATTCTCCAAATCTCTCACCAACTGAAAACGTCTGGTCAATGGTGGCCGAGCAACTGGCTCGTCACAATACGCCAGTCACTACTCTTGATGAACTGTGGTATCGTGTTGAAGCTGCATTGGCATCTTTACTACACGCCGTCCAAGTTCTCAAAAATGTTTCAAATGTTTGTATAGTCTATGGGACTTAACTACGGGGTCATCAGTCCCTAAACTTACAAACTACTTATGAACTACTTACGAACTAGGACGGCACAAATATCCATGCCCGAGGGGGGATTCGAACCCCCGACCGTAATGGCCGTGCAGACCGTGACTGGAGCGCCTTAGTCCCCTCGGCCACCGCGGCCGGCCATCCAAGCTCTGTTTGACTCAATGCGCAGCCGTATCAAGGCCGCTATTACGGCCAGAGGTGGTTGTTCTGGGTACTGATTTCTCAGGATCTATGCCCTCAAATTGTGTGAAAATGTGATCACATGTTAGTTCTGGTCTGTATCTATAAATGTGAATGTCTGTTCGGTGCACGTTTATCACGTCTGAACTAAAAGACAAAAAGAGCTAAAAGTTTGTACAGCTACTAATATGTACGCGGGGAAGGCTTTAGGCACGGTTTTATGGCGATCGGATAGCTATTTATCTATATATATATTAACGTGAATGTCTGTTCAGTGTACGCTTATCACGCCCGAACGACAAGACACAGAGACTAAAATATTTGTACAGTTACTAATTTATACCTGAGGAAGTTCCATGCCGATAGCTGTAAGGGGGAGGAAGATATGGTGGCTGAAAGTCGTCAAGTTATAATAAAATTCCGATTGAAGGCCACCGATGACGTTTGCGACTCTACAGCAACAAAAAGATTACTATAGCAAGGAGGTTACATACAGCGAAATGTGATGCCACAGACCATATCTTTGGTCTATGCGTGCTACAATGTCTTCAGCTCATTCTCTGTAACGATAAGCATACGAATAAGGAAATATGTTGTTGTGGTCTTCAGTCCGGAGACTGGTTTGATGCATCTCTCCACAATACCCTATCCTGAGCAAGCCTCTTCATCTCCACATAAGAACGGCAACCTACATCTGTCTGAATCTGCTTACTGTATCCATCGCTTGGTCTTCCTCTGCGGTTTTTACCCCACACACTTCCCTCCAACGCTAAATTCACAATTCCTTGATGTCTAAGAATGTGTCTTACCAATCTATCCCTTCTTTTAGTCAAGGTATGCCAGAAATTCCTTTTCTCCCCAATTCTGTTCAGTACCTCCTCATTAGTTACGCGATGCACCCACCTAATGTTCAGCATTCTTCTGTAGCACCACATTTCAAAAGCCTCTATCCTCTTTCTGTCCACACTGTTTATCGTCCATGTTTCACTCCCATACAAGGCAACACTCCATACCAATGCCTTCAGAAAGGACTTCCTTACGCTTAAATCGATATTCGCTGTTAACAAATTTCTCTTTTTCAAGAACGCCTTTCTGCCCATTGCCATTCTGCATTTTATATCCTCTGTACTGCGACAATCATTTGTTATTTTACTGCCCAAATAACAAAACTCATCTACCTCCTTTATTGCTTCGTTTCCCAATCTAATTCCTTCAGCTTCACCTGATTTCCTTACACTGCACTCCATTACCCTAGTTTTGCTCTTGTTAATGTTCATCTTATATGCACCTTTCAGCACAATGTCCATTCCCTTCAACTGCTATTCCAGGTGTTTTGCTGTCTCTGAGATTATTACAATGTCGTCGGCAAAACGCAATGTTTTTAATTCGTCACCCTGAACTTTAATTCCTTCTCCAAATTTCTCCTTGCTTTCCTTGATAGCTTGCTCAATGTACAAATTGAATAACAATGGAGAAAGGCTACAACCCTGTCTTACTCCCTTTCCAACCACTGCATCCCTTTCATGCCCTTCAGCTCTGATAACCGCTGTCTGGTTTTTGTACAAGTTGTAAATAACCTTACGCTCCCTATATTTTACTCCTGCTTGCTTCAGAACTTTAAAGAGTTTATTCCAATCAACATTGTCAAAAGCCTTCTCCAAATCTACAAAAGCTAGAAATGTAGGTTTGCCTTTTCTTAATCTATCTTCTAGGATAGGCCGTAACGTGAGTATTGCCTCCCGTGTTCCTACATTTCTCCTGAACCCAAACTGATCTTCCCCGAGGTCGGCTTCCACCACCTTTTCCATCCTTCTGTATATAATTCGTGTTAATATTTTGCAACCATGACTTATTAGACTGATGGTTCTGTAGTTTTCACACCTGTCTGCACCTGCTTTCTTTGTAATGGGGATTATAACTTATTTCTTAAAGTCTGGGGGTACTTCTCCTGTCTCAATTGCCCAATGAATAGCCGTTTATCATCTGCATTCCTGCTCGGTGTAGCAGTTTTAATGGCCAGTCGTGTATTTTAGGCTGTAGCAGTAGACACGCGACGGGGTGCGCGCGCCACGGGGCCCACTGGGTCTGTGACAGTGGGGAGCCGACGGCGTTGTGGGGACACGGGCAGCGCGGCGCGTGGCGCGGCGCTCCGTCCGCGCGGCCGCCCCGGCTGCACGGAAGCACGCCGCGGAATAATTTAACAAGTGCGAGACAAAGCTGGCCATTGGCGCGCACTCAGCCGACTGCGCTTCCAGAGCCAGGGCGCAGCCGCCGGCGTCTTTGGCCGCAGCTGCGGCAACGGCCGCGGGGCCACGCCCCCTCCGGCGATTGTTCGCGACCGGCCACTCGCGCGCGAATCGACCGGGAGTCAAATCGAGTCGCAGTCAATATTTCTCCACTGCCGGGCTATTTGCTTAGGGACCGAAGGGTGGCAGATGTGCCGAGATAATGACGTTACGCGAGCGATTGTACGCCCGTCTGGGGAAAGGGTGTCTGCGGGACTCTATTAATGGACTAAGTGACCGGCAGCGGTGTAATAGCTCCCCACAGGAAGTGTAGATTGCCGGCGGTGCGAGGGAAACGGGAAGTCTCGCTGGCTTTGCAGATCACATCCTATAAGAAACACACTTATGTCTTTACAAACTGCCTAGTCCCAAATTCTGTATCCCATCCTCGTCGCCACTTTTGTGTCTCGTTTCCGCCGGTTGTCCTGCTTGTCGGTGGCCAAGTAGAGAGAGACCGACACAGGGAAATAGGATGCACGCGTGTGCGTGTGCGGAGTATGAGGTGACCAGCCAGTGGGACAGCAGAAACTAGAATCACTAAGTTAGATTGAACAAGTAGTATATTTCGTAGAAATATGATACTTAACTTTTACAAAGTTTCAAGACTACCAACTAAGTGTACTGCTGAGACATACGTTAACTACGTAGAGGGCTGCCTACTGATGAGTCCGTTTCAGTGCCTGTCCTAATCCCAACTGACCGATGCAGTTCAGTGGTGGCCACGAGCGGGATTGCAGCAGAGGGCGCTCGTGGCCGATGTCGTAAGAACGCCGCGCCTTGCGTGCATGGCGGCGCGCGGCAAAGTACGTGGCGCGCACTTCAGACTTGTGCGACACCATACCAAACATTGTGTAACAATCATTTTACTATCAAAACCAATCACGCAATTATTCTAAATACAAATTACAGCTTGTACTACCCCAGCTACCCATAACATTTGAGATCGACGAATTCCGTGCTCGTGTGCGTTATAATACGACAAAGATGGCACATTGAGTACATATGGTAGCGAAATACACAAATCTCTGTAGTACATTAATGAAAAAAATTACACTGACGTGTTTTACGGCCCACTTTAGATTTGTAGTTTTATAATTTTTTGCAAACATTTCGGACAACAAAAATAATGTAAATAATAAAAAATTATAGTGTTTATGACATATCTATGTACCCAAAACATAACTCTTTTAGGAGAAGGGCAGAAAAAAATTTTGGTAGTGGCGGGTTCCGAACCACTGACCATGTGCTTTATAATCAAACGCACTGCTTAGTTTAGTGCACAGTATATTTAAAAATTTGTGATAAAGACACCTACCATCTCATCACGATGCCACCGGACAACAATAATAATGTAAATAATAAAAAATTATAGTGTTTACGACATATCTATGCACCCTTTTAGCAGAAAGGCAGAAACAAATTTTGGTAGTGGCGGGTTCCAAAGCACTGACCATGTGCTTTATAATCAAATGCACTGCTTAGTTTAGTGCACAGTATATTTAAAAATTTGTGATAAAGACACCTACCATCTCATCAAGATGCCGCTGACACTTAGTTTCACCTCTGCTTTCGAGTGCTCCAGCATTGTGATGTACCACTAAGCATTATGTGCATGTCTGTGAATGAATGAATGTGCTTTCAGCTACCCATTGTGTATTTGAAAATTTCCTCACACACTACCTCCATATTCCTAGAGGGCACAAACAATTTTAATACGGGCAGTAATTATGTGATTTAATTCAGTTTTATACAAGGTGTGTGCTTAACTTGGTCTCCCCACATTAATTTACTTGTTATTTTTCTGAGTAGATTATGATTTTAAAGTATCAAACCTCAGCTTTATGGTTTCATGCTCCCCGTCCCATGTTTAATTATCTATTCATTCATTTTTTAACATTGATTTTGTGTTTGTTGAAACGTTGTCTGCTCTCTTAAGGAGTGAGCAGTTAGTTAAATTTCCATTGCTCATGTACTGTGGCCACTCATAAAGTAATTTAGAGCAGCAGTGAGCGTTTTAACGTACATTTGCAGATCTCAACTGCCCGAGATTTTGCTTGTTACAATAACAGGCTATTTTCAAATGGTCCAATGTTTATGCTCCTTTCACCAAGCGAGGCGTCGTTTTGCATTTACCTGCGTGATGTGTCGCTCTTGGGCAGCATCTTGACCATGAAATCCAAGTTTTCTCGCCTGCATGAGCAATGCCAGTGCGGTGGAGTGGGTAAAACGGCTGTTCAGTTCCTGTCATGACACCAGGGGGGAAGTGCAGTGCTTGTGCTGACTGTAGATCATTAAGGAAACTGTAGTCGTAAGGCCAGAAAAATCCCAAGTAAAATATTAGGATTATTGAGGGAGAATGACGGATACAGAATAAGACAACAGAGAGAATGATCTGGAAAAAAAAGATACTTAGTTACTTATGAGAAAGAGAAGAATGCTGTTTCGAGAGAATGACTCATAAATGGATTACCCAGTAAATTCATTGCATAGTCGTTCCTAGACAATCTTAGTCGAAATGATCAGATGAAGAAAGACCTATTATAAACAAGGATCAACGATAACGTCGTTTACGACGAAGACAAATTCAGATACTACGTAAAAAACACGAAGGCCTCCTCCCCTGACGTCAGTATCAGCACTAAATGGAAGCAATAAAGAAAACAGACCCACTCATGAAAATTCAAACTGTCGTAAGACAGAAAGTTGAGCTCAGTTGAAAACACCGCAGTATTTGAGTTACCGAAATAAACACAAAAATGACACTTTCTTTCTATGTCACCACGATTAAAGACTCCACTCTTGCAACTTTCTGTAGACTGCGAGATAAGGGAATTCTTGCTGTGCAACACCATTAAGGATCACTTTCTCGAAGCCCCTTAATAGTTCTCCTATAGTGATGAAGTTTGAAATTTGGCTAACTTCCGCTTAAAGATTTTCTGTGTCATCCTACAATGGTATGGAATTTTCTGCAACGTTCCCTTCGCCATGGGACGCTTCAAACAGTAAGGTGATACAGAAGCTTACGAAAACCTACCAGAGCTCAGAAACAATGTGAGGCTAGAAGTGATTTAGTAATATCGTGCTCTCTTGCGCCGTTTTAGTCCTCTCCCTACGCCTCTGCGTTAGACGTCAGATCCGTGATGCTCAGCGTTGGAATAATGCGTATTTCTTATGGATGGCGAAGGAAACAATTTCAGACTCACCCTCGCTCAGATTCTGCACAATAGTGCTAATGGGGGTGGCATAAAACGCGACAATGGAATCTCCCATTCTCTTGGGCGTTGAGTCCCACATACGAGGGTTGGTTGGAACATAAATAGTGGCAACTGTTTATTCACAACCGACACAAAACCCTTACGTGTTTGCACCTGTTCTTGTCCTTCTAAGTAGTCACTAGCATTGTGCAGAACCCGCTGCCAGCGACGTGGAAGGTGTAGTATACCGTTAGTTCAAATGTTTGTAGAGCTTATGGGACTTAACTACGGGGTCATCGGTCCCTAAACTTACAAACTACTTATGAACTAGCTACAACTAAGGACGGCACAAATATCCATGCCCGAGGGGGGATTCGAACCCCCGACCGTAGTGGCCGTGCAGACCGTGACTGAAGCGCCTCAGTCCCATCGGCCACCGCGGCCGGCTCTACCGTTAGCAGAGCCTGTTATGTTGATAGTGCGAATGGAGCGGTCTACTGCCTGTCGAATCTCTGGAATAGTACTGAAGGGAATTCTAGCAAATCCTTTGCCTTTTCTGACATAACTGCATCGTATAATAATCACTTCTTAAAACAATTAGATCAGATGAGATGAGATACTTTAGTGCGGCTCGGTAGTACAATGGTAGAGGGGCAGCCTACAAATCCAAAGGTTGCGGGTTCGATCCCCACCAGATCCTAGCATTTTAATCTGTCACTTTGCACTTCTTTCACCTCTGGCAGCGTTGCAGATGTGAAATATATCGAGTAGCGCCATAGTTCGAACCCTACGTTAAACTGTAGGTCCCCCTATAACTGCCTGGATAAGTCAGTTCGAAAGTCGGAGGAAGGCAACGGCATACCACCTCCAAACACGACCATGCCTAGTAAAGTACTGTGGTGTTCAAACCAATCTTCGGATAGTTGACTGCTTTATCTTTGGAGATACCATACATAATATACATTTAGAAACGTGTTGTATTCAGATATTGGTAACAACTGGAATTTGTGTGTGTTTTGACGTTTCAGCTCTTGAGGTTTACATTGCGTTTACTTAGAGCAAAACACCATGGTGCATAATAGTGAAAAAATCATTCTCTTTGCCCTCTAATATGGTGTTTGATCACCTCGAATGGCCAGTAAAGCTGTACACCAGAGTGGCATGGACAGTATGAGGTTATCAATCAGTTCTTGTGGGAAATCTGGCCATTATAGCGTTACCCGCTGGAGTTTTGTTAGATTTTGGGTAGTTTAAAGGATGCCGCCATATGGGCTGAATTTCACTATTGGCCTCCAACGGACAGCGCGGCCGCGTTAGGTTGGTAACACAAGGGAGATAAATTTTATTATTGGCGCACCGCAAGCCGCGCCGTAGCACAAGCAGTTGGCAGTACAAATATGGCTTCGTGTATGGCAGAGTAAGATTTATCCCTTAACATTTGCAAATGAACCAGCATGATATAAATTTAAAGAGAATATACTGTTCATCATATTTTTAAATATGGAAAATAATGTACTGTGATTAATCAATATTCGTCATAAGCGGTGAAGCAACATGTATAAATTTATTTCAAATGATGGTGGAGGGAGGGTCGAGAAACACTACAACAGGCGAAAATCTACCTATTGTTTTCCTTTCATAGTGGAATTAATTAAAATATTTTGTAAAACTTCTTTAAATCTTTATGAGGATGTAAATAACTCCTCCCCTATTTCAAATGATGGTGGTGGTGGTAGGGGGGGGACAACACTATAATAGACGAAAATCTACCTAATGTTTTCTTTTCATAGCTTGGAATTAAGTAAAGCATTTGAAATTATTATAAGGTAAACTTCACCTACCATGAAAAACCTTTTAATGAACCCTAAGTTTCTGTTAACTTCCAAGAAAAAAGAACAATTCAAATAAAGGTATTTGCAAAACTGTTAACCGACACGACTGTAAGAAAATTAATTCTTATAATTAAGTAAATAATTAATTATATTTATACTTCTTTATCACGTCGCGTATTGGCTACCAATAATAGCGTCTGTATCAATCACAGGAATTATTGAAAATACATAAATTGAAAATGAATAATTAATCAAGGCGTACATATAACCGTGAACCAAATTTTAAATTCTGAATTATGCATGACACTGTGACAAGCGAAACTCTACCTATTGTTTTCCATTCATAGTTTGGAATTAATTAAAACATTTCGTAAAATTTCTTTAAATCCTTATGAGGATGAAAATAATTCCTCGCCTATATGAACACTACCGTTGTACCTAACCATAGATACTGGAATTTGAGAAATGTCCCCTCTTTCTGTACTGCTCAATGTCGGAGGACACAAGAGCGACCTCAGTTTGTATGGGTGCTTGTTATTTGAGACCTTACTTCATATACGATAATGTGGTAGAATGGTTCGGAATCGAATTCTGAACTCTATATATCGATCGAGTGGCCAGATCGATCTTACAGCTGGAGCGGCAGCCATGTTTCGTTGTGAATTATTTCGGTGACGATTACAGTTAATTTATTGAGCGGACAAGGGTAGGCCTATATCAAGAACCTGTAAACCATAGAACAGGAACAGCATTAATTATTTAGTTCATGGTCGGCACTAAAAAATAATCCCGTAAAATTTTACAATTCGTGTTGCGGCGTAGTGTCGAGTGTTCAGATGTTTCAAACAGAATCGTATACAGTGACGGGATTAATTTTTCGTTCCGACCATGAAGTAAATAATTAATGCTGTTCCTGCTCTACGGTTGACGGGTTCTCGATGTATCCTTGGCCGCTTAGCAAATGAACTATAATCGTCAGAATGGACAGACGCGCGATATACAACACTTCCACGGAGAAATGTGAAACACCACTTACTTCAGTATAAAGATCATTTAGGAATAACTCACCTTGTTGCTGTAGTAAGCCAAGATAATGTACTCATCACAAACCAAGCACTATCTTCACACAGCGTACTGAAACAACGACATAACAGGACCTGTCAAATGTTTTATTCTTCTATATATCGATCTGGTAGCTCGATCGATATATAGCGTTCCGAAATCGATTCCCAATCGCTCTACAAAATTACGCTTATTCTTAGTCCTGAGTTATTCTGCCCCCAGCTTGTACCGGAGGAATTTACTACCTGGATATCTTGAACAGAATTGTTATTTTGTCGGTTTGATAGAGTATTCCAGGAATTATTACTGTTGTTAATGTGCATGTTACTGTTGTTGAATGAAGATTATTATTCTTGGTTAAACCTGTTATCCTGTCTCCAACAACGATTACCATTACTGTTTTGCATGATCGCATTATGATTCCTACTATTGTTTCCTCGAGATATAGCGGGTGATTGCGGTTGGTGTTTTTGTTCAATATAGCCTTGGCGGAAACCAGCTGTAAAGTTTTGATTATTGTTATTGTTTCTTACTTGTACCAGCTGATTTCTACCATTGCCATTTCCGTTTCCATTTGTGTTGTTATAATTTGCACCACCAGCTTCTGACATTGATCGCACATTTGAAATTTCTTCTTGAATGATGTTACTGTGACTCCGTCATGCTGATACACTTTCTCTGCTACACCCTGTACAACCTGATCTATTTCAGATTCTATCCTTTCATTTATTTGTGCCTCCTTGATCTGTAAAACTTAATTTAATTTTTCCTGGTGGTCTTTAATAAGATTTTACGCTTGATATGTAATAAGTATTACAGAAGTTTTTAAAGTCTCTTGTTTTACTCTCATGTGTCAACTCATCAATAATACTTGGCAAGTCTTTCACAGTTCCTTAACGCTATCTACTTCAGTAGCAACTGAACCCAAACTTTCCGTTACAGCTTGCATCATCCTTGTATACATTTGGTTACTTAGTGTGGTGAGACGTGTATCAAGATTTGCCTGTTGTTCTATTCGAGTTTGTAATTGCCTAGTTATTTCCTCTGCTATATGTTTGTGTAGTTTCTGCTGAGCAGTTTCTGCTTTGTTAAATCTAGCTTCTATCTCATATTTTGTCATCATATTCTGAACGATCGTTTGTTGTTCCTTGGAAATACGATCAAACCTACTTTCAATATCAGTCTTTGTTGTAGTTATCTGTTGATTTGCATTTGTAAATCAAGTGTCAGTATATCTACTTAAGTTACTAATAAGTGCTTCAAATTTCTGAAAAACCAATTTGTGTATCTGTGTTATCGTTAGTCTGTTCTGTTCGTGGTGCGCAAGCAGCAGAAATGTCACTCTCGCTTACACTGAGTGGAACTGTTTCAACAACTTACTACTGCAGCTTGTGTCTGCTCAGGTTGTTCAAAAAATTTACTAGTGTCTTGTGTTGTGTATCCATCCTTGTTAGCTGTCTACGTGTTCTGACTATGCTAAGTAAAATTGAAAAATGGCTTTATATTCGGCTGGCAAACAAAACACACAGATGCGGGGGCCGAAAATTTCCTGCCTCACTGTTATAGAACTGCCTGGTAATAACAATATGGTAGAAAAATATTCGGGACGTTCTAGCAATAAAGTTTCAATACTATCCTTTCATCACTAATCCCTGATTTCACTAAGTAAATTTCACAAATAGGCTATGTAATAGGTATAATACTGAACCTGACACTACAGTAATACAATATTCTACAAAAAAGATCAAAGCAATGAATAAGCCTGACACAAAAGGTCTGGCCTTACCTTGTGTTGTCTTGTTACGTGGCTGGGTGTTTGAGTAGTAGACCCTCAGTCTGAAATTTCTCTATCTTTCTTCTATTCTTATCTGGTCTGTCAGATATCTAGATTTTAATAGGTAGTCTTGTTCAGGTAGGATACATGAAATTCAGAAGCAATTATTAACACACAGCACTCGTAAAATAAAGTTACAAATCACAGTTCAAGAATAAATTTTACTTTTTTTGAAAAATTTATAAGTAATATTTATGGGTTCGTACTACGAATTTAATCTTTTTTAACCCAATCCCTCCGGTGCCTCCATTTATAGAGTTGCCCGACCGATTTTTGTTAGAATTTGGGTGGTTTAAAAGTTGTCGCCAGACGGGCTAAATTACACTATTGGCCTCCAACGGACAGCGCGGCCGCGTTAGGTTGGTAACACAAGGGAGATAAATGTTATTATTGGCGCACCGCACGCCGCGCCGTAGCATAAGCAGTTGGCAGTACAAATAGGGCTTCGCGTATCGCGGAATAAGATTTATCTCTTAACACTTGCAAATGAACCAGCATGATATAAATTTATAGAGAATATACTGTTCATCCTATTTTTAAATATTGAAAATAATGTACCGTGCTTAATTAATATTCGTCTAAAGTCGTGAAGCAACCTAAATAAATTTATTTCAAATGATGGTGTGGGGGGGGGGGGGGAGAGCAACATTATAAAATCTACCTATTGTTTTCTTCTCATAGTCTGGAATTAATTAAAGCATTTGAAATTATTATGAACTAAACTTCTCCTACCACGAAAAACTTTTTAATGAAGCTATGTAATAAGCAAATCCTAAGTTTCTGTTAACTTCCAAGAAAAAAGAATAATTCAAATAAAGGTATTTGCAAAACTTAACTGACATGACTGTAAGAAAATTAATTCTTAGAATTAAGTAAATTATTAATTATATTTATACTTCTTTATTATGTCGCTTAATGGCTACCAATAATAGTGTCTGTAACAATCTCAGGAATTACTGAAAATACATAAATTGAAAATGGATAATTAACCAAGGCGTACAAATAATCGTGAAACAAATTTTAAATTCTGAATTTTACATTTCTATTATAAAATAAAATTCTCCTCGCACTTGCAGAAGTGAAGCGTAGGTGTCCTAAGCGACCGAATTTCAACCAAGTCCAGACAAGAACGAAAAAAGAATATTGTCGCCTTTCGATCTCCTTCCGTAGGCAGGTATTACACGGTCATATTTCTTTGTCAAAAATTTACATAATAAAAATCAGATAGTGTAATAGGGGACTTCGACTTATCTCTAATTTCGTAAAATAAATAAATAAAATAAAGATCATTTCTACTGCCCCGCAGTAGATATGATCATAAAAGTCGTTTGTCGTCTGTTCACTTCAATGCTAAATGTAACCGCTTGGAGCGTTAGCATCGCTGTAGCTCTTGGGCCGCGGTTATTTGAAAACAAACGTCCTTGTTTTAAAACATGACGTCGAAGTTTAATTGGTGTGTGCCGTCTACGAGAAAATTAATCGTACTTTATGAAGCAGACGAAGCTGTATAATCCCAAACACCCTAAATATAAGAACAGTTTAAGAAGACTCGAAAGTTAATATTAAGAAGAAGATTAATGGCCTCATGTGTTGCATCAACCACAAAATTAATAGAAATGAAGCACTTTTTATGAGCTCTACCCTATTCTCAATCCAATAATAATCGATGCTGTTCTTGCTCTGTAGCTGGCAGGGTCTTGTATGCGCTCTTGTCCGACCAGCAAGTTAATCCTTCTCGTATAGCGAACATTTCATTGCCAACATGAGCACGTTACGCCGCCGCGCCGTAAATAAGATTTAACGCCAATAGCCAGAAACTGTTGCGCCACTATATACCTGTCTTATGCCGATATAGTCTTTCCACGTGCGTATACTAATTTTTAATGTGTGGAGCTGCTTTACAGAATAATTACCGACACGTTGTATCATCCATTCTCCAGTAATTTATATGACTTGGCGTCCTCCGCTTGCAGCTCGCGCAACACGAAACGATTTCCACAGTTTCACCCCAGTACGCCCCTCTTTTTTCTTCAAATTGTAGTTTTCGTCGTAGCAATGACAGCGATGAGCGAATGATAACATGTGTTTACTGTCGGCCATCTTGAAATATGATCAAAAATATAACGACAGTGTAATACCCCTTTTTTAGTGTCACGTCAAAGATTTACATCAAAAAATATTACGAACTTTTGAAGATATTTTTATTTCAAAGATTTATTCAAAAATTTGACCATGTAATACCGGCCTTATAAGGGAAAGAAAAAAAAAAGTGTAGACAAGTGTATAGATAAGTAAAGAGAACGTTCGCGGAAACATGAAATTTGCCACTATCCGTGGTTTATTTTAATCTTTGGCGAACAAGCCGGCCACTTCATTCCTTCAATTCTCTTTCAAGCATGTTGTGTCCTGCAACACCAGTGTAGGGCTCTACAAATACATCTGAGCAGTCAAAGCACCATTCTGACCGACAAAGAGGTCAGAACGTCCGCCAATACTGACTCCTGCCCACACCATTCGTCCACCACCGTGATACGGAAATGTTTCCTGCACATAAGCAGAATTGTTCCGAGTTTCACGTTCTCTCCAGATAAGGAAACGACGATTGTCCGACTGAATACAAAATTTTCACTCATCTGTGAACAGATCGACTCAAATCGTGATGCACCTCCGGCCATTTTCTGTGGCTAGACGGGTGTCGTGGTTTTAATGGGACATACATCAAAAAATGTTCAAATGTCTGTAAATCTGTCGGACCAAACTGCGTGGTCATCACTCCGTAGCTTACAAACTACTTAAACCTAGGTAAACTAACCTACGGACAAACACACACACACACACCCCCATGCCCCAGAGAGGACTCGAACCTCCACGGCGAACAACCGCGCGCTCCGCAACGAGATGCTTTAGACCGCTCGGCTACTCCACCGCGGCGGACATACATCATAGGCCTCCATGCGTAGAGGCCACATTGACGAATGCGAATTCTGACCGTTTGTGTTGATATTGCGTGTCCTGTTGCTAGCTGGTGGGTGCTTTTTATTGAGCCAACCGTCTCGACGAGCAGTTAACAGGAGATAACGGTCACCACTTGCTGATTTTACCCATGGACGACTTTGGTCTTGCTTCCTTTTAACAGTTCTGATTGTCTGAACTCCAGGCTAGGGCCTGTAAAATTGCACTTTGCGACACTCCATTATCTGCAGCTACCCCCTATGCGTGTGGACAGCTTGAAACCCTCCTATGGCCAAAGTTCATAAACCAATCAAGAAGGCTAGGAGCGTGTTTTTGTTGGGAAGAGCCGATAAGCAAATGTTGCGATTGCACTTAGAAAATGAATGGGTATCGTTTAATTCTGGGACTATGGACGTAGAGGAATTGTGGACTACATTTAAGTGCATTGTTAATAAAGAGTTAGAGAAATATGTGCCAGTAAAGACGATAAAGGATGGAAAAGATCCACCTTGGTATCATAATAATGTTAGAAAGCTGCTGAGAAAGCAAAGGCTGTTGCACTCTCGATTCAAAAAAGAACACGCAAATGGTGACAGGCAAAAGCTAGTAGAGATTCGTGCGTCTATAAAAAGATCGATGCGCGAAGCATACAATAATTATCACAGCCGTACCTTACCAAAAGATCTTTCCGAGAACCCGAAAAATTCTGGTCCTATGTAAAATCGATAAGCGGGTCAAAGCCCACTGTCCAGTCACTCGTTGATCATTCCGGGGCAGTAATAGAAGGAAGCAAACGGACAGCTGAAGTTCTAAATTTAACCTTTAAGTAATCTTTCATGTAGGAGGGCCGCTCAAATGTACCATCATTTGATCAACGTACAAATTCCGAAATGGGGGACATAGCAATAGGTATTTCCGGTGTAGAGAAGCTGCTGAGAGAGCTAAATACGAAAAAGTCTGCTGGTCCGGATGGAATACCAGTTCGGTTTTACAAAGACTATTCTGCGGCGTTGGCCCCCTACTTAGCTTGCATTCATCGCGAATCTGTAATTCAGCGCAAAGTTCGTAGTGATTGGAAAAAAGCGCAGGTGGCTCCCGTGTATAAGAAAGGAAAGAGAACTGACCCATACAATTACAGGCCAATATCGTTGACATCAGTTTCATGTAGAATTTTGGAGCATATTCTCAGTTCGAATATAGTAAATTTCCTTGAAAGGGAAAAGCTTCTTTCCATGAATCAGCACGGGTTTAGGAAACGTCGTTCATATGAAACTCAGCTTGCCCTTTTCTCACGTGACATCTTGCGAGCCATGGACGAACGGCAACAGTCGGATTGTGTTTTTCTCGACTTCAAAGGCGTTCGACGCGGTGCCACACTGCAGACTGCTAACGAAGATACGAGCTAATGGAATAGGTTCACAGATTTGTGACTGGCTGGAAGACTTCCTAAGTAATAGAACGCAGTATGTTGTTCTCGACGGCGAGTGTTCATCAGAGACGAGTGTATCGTCAGGCGTGCCTCAGGGGAGTGTGATACGACCGCTATTATTTTCTATCTATATAAATGATCTGATGGACAGAGTAAGTTGTAATATGTGGCTGTTTGTTGATGATGCTGTGGTGTATGGGAGGGTGTCGTCTGTAACTGACTGTAATAGCATACAGGATGACTTAGACAAAATTTCTAGTTGGTGCGAAGATTGGCAGCTAGCTCTCAATGTAGAAAAATTTAAGGTGATGCGCATGAGTAGAAAAAACAATCCCATAATGTTCGAATACAGTGAGCTTCTTGATGCTGTCGCGTCGTTCAGATATCTAGGCGTTACAATGCAGAACGATATGAAATGGAACGAGCATGTAAGGACAGTTGTGAGTAAGGCGGACAGCCGACTTCGGTTTATTGGGAGAATTTTGAGAAGATGTACTTCACCTGTAAAGGAGACCGCGTATAAAACGCTTGTACGACCACGTCTTGAGTATTTATAAAGTATATGGGACCCGCAGCAGATCAGTTTACAGGAAGACATAGAGGCGGTTCAGAGACGACCAGCTAGATTTGTTACCGGTAGGTTCGACCAATGCGCGAGTGTTACGGAAATGCTCCGGCAACTCAATTGGGGATCGCTGGAAGAAAGACGACGTTCTTTTCGTGAATTTCTGTTGAGTAAATTTAGAGGGCCGGAATTTGAAGCTGAGTGTAGTACGATCTTGCTGCCGCCTACTTACATTTCGCGTAAAGATCACAAAAACAAGATAAGAGAAATTAGGGCTCGTACGGAGGCATATAGGCATTCTTTTTTTCCTCGTTCAATTTGGGAGTGGAATAGGAAGGGAAATGCCTAGTAGTGGTACAGTGTACCCTCCGCCACGCACCTTACGGTGAATTGCGGAGTATGTATGTAGATGTAGATGGCTCTCCATGCCATAATTTCGGGCAAGTCACATTGTTGCATTGCGTTACCTGCTCACTACGCTATTTGGATCCAACTGCTTGTGTAATTCGTTTCGTAGAGTCAACTCCTCTTCAGCAAAAAATCAAATGTTTGTAAATATGTGGGACTTGACTTCTTTGGTTATTAGTCCGTAGGCTTACAAAGTACTTAAACAAAGTTATAACCTGAGGACAATGTACACATCCATGTCCGAGGGAGGAATTGAAACTCCGTCACAGCAAGGCGCCTTAGAACGCTTGGCCACTCCAGCAACTTTCTGTTATTACTATTATCTTGGATGTCACAATGTTCATTCATACTGATCTCCTAATTGTTTTGACTAGTGTATGTATAGTGTCTGTTTAACACCATTGTTTGACATAAACCCCCTAAAATTTACGAATTCGTAATAATCAGATATCTCTACTGTCACAGGACACTGAAATAAATTCAGTGGCGATGTTGAAAATATGTAATGGAGTGGGATTCGAATACAGATTTTCCATTTTTTGCAAGCGATCTACTTAACCAATTAGTTATCTAGATCACCATCCTCCCAAATTCTCAACTTGCCGCACACTACGGACCTAGTGCCCCCTACCTCTTGGTCGCAGCTCTGACTGTACACCAGCAAGGAAGCAGACTTGTTTGTACAGTCGCACACAAATTGTCAGTATGCTGTTGGAGGCATACAATGGTAGTGTGCGATCTGTTGAGAATTTGGGCTGGACGGGAAACGTACCTGGATAGCCCAACAGGCGAAGGCCACCGCTGGCTCCATGCTAGATCCGGATACGTTGTAACAGTCTAGAAGTTTGATTAATTTGATTTCGTAGCATTAAATTGTCGTTTGTGAAACTCCAAACTCTCAACTGCTCCTCGACAGCTCCCTTCCTAAAAAATCACTCCTTTGCCTTTTTAATTGCGTCCTCTCTGTACAGATCAATATAATATTGTGGACAGGGTAAAATTCGCTTCTCTCTCTCTCTCTCTCTCTCTCTCTCTCTCTCTCTGCTCTCAGTTATTAGTTTCTTTATCTCTTATGAGTAGGTCCGGCTTCTAGGCTTTACAGGATGTTTCTGGACGAATAATATATATTTTAGGAGGTGGTAGTGTAGACGCAGTGCATTAAATAAGGTGTATAATGTGTATAATTTTCATTGAGCACAGCGATATAGTTTTTAGCATTAAACAGACTTAAGGCGAAGGAAAATGAAACATTTTAACTGATTCTGCCGTCGGTTCTTGCTAGAACATCATCATACTGATTTAAAATAACAGTTTTGTATATGTTCTACACGTTTATTGCTATTTAGTTACCCGGTTTCGGCTTACAAGGCCATCTTCATGCTTAAAAGCTTTTAATTCAATATGACGATGTACCATCAAAAACCGTCGGAAGAATCAGTGAAAAACGTCCTGATTTGCTTATGCTTTGAGTGTGCTTCGGATACATACTAAAATTTGCACCTCTATACTAAAAAAAAAAATTGGAATCATGTTATATGGCATACTTTACTGCAATCCGTCTACACCAACATCGTCTAGTACATTTACTATTTTTTTCTAAAAGACTCTGCCGTACCGCAGTTACCTTGTGTTGTTTTGGTCTGCAGTCCGGAGATTGGTTTGATGCAGCTCTCCACCCTAGTCTGTCCTGAACAAGCCTCTTCATCTTATAACAACGGCAACCCACATCCATTTGAATCTGATTACTATATTCGTCTCTCGGTCTCCCTATGCGATTTTTACCCAATGCACTGCCCTCATTTGCTATATTCACGATTCTCTGTTGTCTAAAAATTATCCTACCAATTGATCCCTTCTCTTAATCAAGGTATGCCAGAAATTCCTCTTCTCTGCAATTCTGTTCAGTACCTCTTCATTACTTACACAAGCCACAGCATTCGTCTGTAGCACCACATTTCAGAACCTTCTGTCCTCTTCCTGTCTGAACTATTTATCTTCCATGTTTCACTACCGTACAGTGTAACATTCCAAACAAAATCCTAACTCTTAAATTAATATTCGATTTTAACAAATTTATCTTTTTCAGAAACTATTTTCTTCCAATGCCATTCTGCTCTGCATGTAATTTGTATTGCGACTGTTATACGTTATCTGACTGTCCAGATACAAAACCACATCTACCACCTTTATTCATTCGTTATCTAATCTAAATGCTTCAGTATCGCTTGATTTTCTTAGAGTACATTCATTTACCCTTGATTGGCTCTCCTTCCAAGGCACTGTCCATTCCGTTCAATTGCTCTTCTGCTTTCTCTGACAGTATTATAATGTTATCGGCAAACCGGAATGTTCTTATTACTTCGCCCTGAACTTTGAATGCTTTCCTAGATTTCCCCTTGCTTTCCTTCACAGCTCGATGTACATATTGAATAACATTTGGGAAAGGCTACAACCCTGTCTTACTCCTTTCCCAACCAATGCTTCCCTCTCATGCCCTTAGGCTCTCATATCTGCTTCGTGTACAAATTGTAAATAACATTACGTATCCTATATTTTATCACTTCTGACTTCTGAATATGAAAGAATGTGTTCCAGGCAACATTGTCAAAAGCAAAATCTATCTCGAAATCTACAAAAGCTACAAGTGCAGGTTTGCCTCTCCTTAATCCGCTTCCCTTTCATCCCGTTAGATTCTTATAACTACTGTCTGGTTTCTGTATAAGTTGTAAATATCATTCCGTTCAAAATTTTGCATAGGGAGGCCAAGGGAAGGAAACTAGATTTATGGGAAGAATATGAAATTTTCAAACACCTCACCATCAACGATGATAATATGCTGAATGACCAACTGCAACTTGCAAGTAGATATTACCTAGAAGGTTTCAAACCTATATTGTTTGTAGACATTTGTTAATGCAAACTTGTTCCTGCATGGTGTTTATTGTCCTCAGAATTCTAGTGGTGCACTTGTTTATAGTTTTCTAATGTTGTGATGCATAATGTTTATCCCGTTCCATCCCACCGGGTGCGTGCTATTCCTAGTTTGTGTTTCATGCACTATATGTCTGGCCGCTGAATATTTCCTAACTTTTCTATCTTCAATTTTTGCGTGAATGCACGTATATATATATTCTGCCGTGCACATGACTCGGCTCCAGATTTCTTTGACCGTTATTTCTCATCTTTCTTTACCCTATCTGTTTTCTGTCAGTATCATATTACACATAGTTTTCTTCTCTTGAAATTCATTCGCGTCCGCGACTGCGCGCACGCCCATCAGCCCTCTTGGCGCCACCTAGTGCGGGCGCACGTCACTAGGGCTCCTACGCCTCTGCCAGTACGCAGTGCTCACTCGACCTGTGTGTGGACGTGCTCCACAATTTTACGATGTAGACATGTTTTAAATTTTACTTTTTATTCTATGACATGGAGTCAGGTACATTTTATTTAACAACTATTTTAATGTGATCTAAATGTAAGTAAATTCTCATCTCATGCTGTAATTTTAATTTCTTATTTTAGAGACACTTTTGTACTTTACTATTATTCATATGATTTGTGTATTATATTTTATTAGGTAATACTTCTGAAGAAGGCAAAATTACTTTTGCCGAAACCTAGGTCAAGGTTTATGCATGTAAACCATTTTTATGCAACTGGAGCCGGCCGAGGGGACTGAGGCGCTTCAGTCACGGTCTGCACGGCCACTACGGTCGGGAGTTCGAATCCCCCCTCGGGCATGGATATTTGTGCCGTCTTAGTTCGTAAGTAGTTCATAAGTAGTTTGTAAGTTTAGGGACTGATGACCCCGTAGTTAAGTCCCATAAGATTTACAAACATTTGAACATTTTTTTTATGCAACTGGTCGGCTGAAACTTTGTTGACTTTTGTATCTTTCCGTTCCCTATATTTTACCCCTGTTGCCATCAGAAGTTCAAAGAGAGTATTCCAGTCACCGTTGTCAAAAACTTTCTCCAATTCTATGAAAGCTATGTTTTAAGAGAAGTCGTAATGTGTGATACCTTAGAATTTTAAACCTTGTATTACAGCAGTTGCAGACTAAGGCTGTCGGAGATCCGGGGCAGCGGCAAAACAAAATGAGGCCCACCGTCCACTTGGAAATACAATTATTACTATAAAATAGTACCTTTTGAGATTTTGAGGCTCCCCAAGACGAGAGGCCCGGGGCGGTCCGCACACTCCGCCCCCCTACCACCCCTCCCCCTCCTTCGTTTGCCACTGTATCGCAGTCACCATTGTCGAAACATTTTTTAAAATCTAAAGTTGCTATACTACTACTGAATTGCCTACCTGTTAAATGCCATGCATGCAGTGTTAACACATTACAACCAATTAGTGAATGATGGACTATGCGGTAATGTGTTAAGTATAGTGCTTGGTACGGTTGGTACATACAGTTGACACGATTAGCACAAGATGGGCAGAGATGAGGGGAGCCGGTTGGAAGACTGGTGAGCCACAAAAAACGGTGACTGGCAGATTGTTGTCGGCTGGAGGGAGTCGTCGCCCGGTGGGTGGGACAGATAAGTAAATGGGCGACGAATGGAGCATTGAGAGTAACGCGGCGTAAGAGCGCCATTGTGGCGTCGGAGGTAATCAGGTGTGGCGGCAGCTGCCGCTGTGGGACAACAGGGGAACCCCCGCGGCGCCCGGCCAGTAGCGCGGGCAGGGCCAGCAACTGACACCACGCCACTGCTGCCAACAATGGAACGTCGTACAGGAGGAGTAACAAGTATTTCACGAGGTGGTAGTATGAAACAGCATGTGCCCAATTTCTGCCGAGTACAGAGTTACAGCTGTTAGCACGGAGCCTACAGAAATTCGAAGGAAAGGTAAACATGGCCGTTCAGTTTCCAAAATTTTTCCCCAACCAGTGTTTTCGGCTGATTTGTGTTGTCGAAAGCCGAAAAATATTCTTGTCAGCCTACAGCCGAAAATCTGGCAGATTTCTGGTATTGCTGTATTTCAATTTAAAAAAAAAAAAAAAAAAAAAAAAAAAAAAAAAAAAAAAAAAAAAATTAATAATGTATTAAAATTGGAAGAACCAGCTTTGGTTGCATAGAAATTTTTATTTTTTATATACAATACATATCGATTTCGGTCAGTGTCTGACCATCCTCAGTGCTAGGAACCACTTTGTTAAAAATGCAACCTTTGTTAAAATTAATATGTTGATTTGTAACTGCCAAATTCAGTTTTAAATTCTTGAATTTGAAATGTGCTGCACATGCCCAGCTAGGCAATACTTTAAATGTAGGCGACTCCAAAGCTGGTTCTTCCAATTTTAATAATTTTAATGTGGTCGCTCTGCACCAGATTCCGGATGGAGTCGCCTACATGTAACTAAATAATGGTTTCTGAAAGGCTACAATTTTTACAGACTGCATAACTGATACTGTTTATTTCATAGGTACCATTCAAGCCTATGGAAAGAGTAGTGACGTCAGCAGAGAGACTTCAGGTCCTTCAACATTAAACCAAGTCGAGGGAGAAGAGCAGATGACCTTCAGATACCTGTTTTCCACATGGGGTGAAAAGTTCCGTTCAAAATTCACGTTTTTTTCTCTCTCTTTACTAAAATCAATGTTCAGTTGTGTAATGGAAAAAAAGGTGCAAATAAAGTAAGTGTATAAGTACATACTGTATTTAACATTTTCATTTTCCATCTTTCCATAAAAGCCTATTTTTCTGGCCGATAATGGCACATTTTGAAAGTAGATTTAGTCGAAATTCATGTGATGAAATTGATAACACTGCCCGTAACTACCACGAACTTTTACTTCTCTTGATAACACCGCATACAGCTCTTATCAGGTTGTGTTTGGGTTTATTTATGAGGGCTGCGCTATTCGTTCGTGATCCGAACAAGCAAATCGAATGTTGAAACTTCCTGGCAGATTTAAAATGTGTGCCGGAACCGGGTCTCGAACCTGGGACCTTTGCCTTTCGCGGGCAAGCGCACTACCGCGAAAGGCAAAGGTCCCAGGTTCGAGTCCCGGTTCCGGCACACAATTTTAATCTGCCAGGAAGTTTCATATCAGCGCACACTCCGCTGCAGAGTGAAGATTCATTCATTCATTAGGCTGTGGCTAAGCCATGTCTCCACCATATCCTTTCTTCCAGGAGTGCTAGTCTTGCGTGTTTGCAGGAGAGCTTCTGTGAAGTTTGGAAAGTAGGGGGCGAGGTACTGGCGGAAGTAAAGTTGTGGGGCGGAATCGTGAGTCGTATCGGGATAGCACAGTCGGTAGTGCGCTTGCCCGCGAAAGGCAAAGGTCCCAGGTTCGAGTCGCGGTTCCGGCACACAATTTTAATCTGCCAGGAAGTTTCATATCAGCGCACACTCCGCTGCAGAGTGAAGATTCATTCCCAAATCGAATCTTGTGTTTACTTCTTCTTGGCAGATTTCGCCTTTAAACTGTCAACACAAGCAAAAATACAAAGGGGTGAGGTCTGGGTGCTTGATGGCCAAGAAACGTGCCCATGTGTACCGCTTTATCTTCTGAAGAATGTTAGGTTTGGTTGATACGTCACCTGATAGCTAGAATATTGCAGGTGGCTCGTCATTCTGGAAGAGCATAAGCATTCTTGTAGCCAAAGGAATCTCCTCCATTTGCTGAAAGCTCATTTTGAACATGAGCCTTACGAAACCAAAGAGAAAATGAAATATAGACCTCTTAGCTCAAAAAGTAAAAACAAAAAAATTAAAATAAAAAGAACCGCAATCAAATAATAATGTAAAGTAAAGATTAATAAATATATTATTAACCTTAAATAAACCCAACAATAAAGGTAATATAGCAATTAATATATATATATATATATATATATATATATATATATATATATATATATATAAATCCCATGTTATATCGGTCAGTACTCTTATTAATTTTAATTATGACGGTAATGTTTGTCCTTCTACACAACTAAAATAAGATCCGACTTTTCTCGCCATTCGTTTTAATGACAATAACCTTGTTACTTGCGGAAATTTTAGTCTTGGTATTCACTTTACATCATGGAGTGCCGGTTTGTTTCAGTATCGCAGATTCTTTTTTCTGCATCACTATTTTTTGCACTAATTTCTATTTCACTGACACACAGTCCATAATTTTGTATTTCACAGATCATACATATTTGCTTTGTATGTGACTGAGTCTGCACAGTGTGTGTTGGAGTGTTGCCAATATCGCAATTGTAATTTTTTTAATTACTTTATATTAAATTACGTTTTAGTATATTTTTATGTAAATAAAATGAAGTACTGACGAAATTACAAATCTCTGTTATGGTGTATCATTTGAGAGGGAAGTTTCAGGACAAAGATGTTTTTGTTTAATGTGGTCCGCAAACGTTGAATAATTCGTACCATACTTCCATGTTCTGATGTGTTCTTAGTATCTAGTGTCAAATGTTTTGCCAATCATCCCAATGTATATATTATCACAGTCTCTGTAGTTGAGCTGATAGATTGTTGGTATTGGTCTTTCTTTGATTTTAGTTTGATGTTTTGTTTTTGAATTGGATTGCTTGTTTTGTAGGTAATGTTTATGCCCTGTTTCCTGTGTATATTACCTATTTTGTATGAATTTGTTGTGGTAGGTTATTGTATGCTATTTTGTCTATGTCAATGTGGTTTTCTTGGATTCTTTCTTCAACTTTGTCTTCATTTTTCCTGTTTCGTTTCTCTATATGAGTATCTTTGCAGCCATTTTTAGTGCTATTTGTTTCATTATAGCTAACTCTTATTGCTAATTAGTGGTGTTTAGGGGAATCCTGTTGATTCTTTTTAGCATGTACCTGATTACAGCGTCATTGTGACTCTGTGGATTGTTTGAAGTGGTATGTAAAATGATATCTGAGGTGGTGGGTTTTCTAAATATGTCAAATGTGTGTTTGTGATTTCCGTTTGTTATTGTTATGTCTGGAAAACTGAGTGTGCCTTTTTGTTCTTCTTGTATATAAACTTTATGTTTTTGTATTTATTATTTATAGCTTTGTGTAGTTGTTGTAATTTTTTAAGGTTCATCCTTTTGTGTCCCAGCCTCGTCGCCGCCTTTGTGTCTCGTTTCCGTCGTAGGTGTCGGTGGCCGAGTGGAATGAGACCGACACAGGAATAAAGATAGCACGCTGGTGAAGGTACGGAGGGAGCAGCCAGAAACTAGAAACACTAGAGTAAATTAGAACGAGATATATATTGCACAGAATTTATACAATACTTAACTTTTACATTGCTCAGTACTGCAGATACATAGTTGAGGTAGAGGCCTGCCTAGTGCCTGTACGATAGCCAAGTCTTCACTGGTGCCTATCTGATTACGAAGGTCCTAACTGGTTGCTATCTCAGTCCCAAGTGAACGATGTCTTTCCGTGGTGGCCACGAGCGGGGTTGCAGCAGAGGGCGCTCGTGGCTGTCGTCGTAAGAACGCCGGGCCGTGCGTGCATGGCGGCGCGCGGCGAAAGTAGGTGGCGCGCACTTTGTACTTGTGCGACACCACACATCCACCATACATACATCCATGTATTGGTACCAGTAGATGAAGATGTAATTTTTCTTTGTTATTATAAAAAAAATATTTTTCTATATGATTCAGGAAGACGTTTGATAGTATTCATTTACAGGTATGCCACTATACATGCTTTCTGCATCAAAGGAAAGCAATGTTGCTGTGCTTGGGATGTATATGTCTCTCGATGTTCTCTATTAATTGAGAGGTGTTTTTCACTGTTCTATCATTCTCAATTTTACAGTAGCATGTAAGCTGTGATCCAGTGGCGGACTAAGGCTGTCCAAGGCCCGTGCGGCGGCAGAACATAATGAAGCCTCCTGTCCACTTGCGAATACGTGTATTACTATAACAAAGTAACTTTTGTGATTTGGAGACCCCCTCATGATGAGAGGAACTGTACAATCTAAAAAGAAAGAACTAGCTTTCTAGGTATTTAGAGGCCCCCCAAAACAAGAGGACTAGGACGGTCCACGCCCTCTACCCCCCCCCCCCCCCCTCCCTTAGTCCGCCACTGCTGTGATCACATTTGTCTTCCTGGTAGATATGTGGAAGCTGTTCTGAAATTTACTATTGGACGGAGAGGGATAAGATTTTGATTGACTTTGGTTGGCATCTCATGTTGGGTGATTGAGGATTCTTTGCACAATTCTCTGTTTTCACCTCTCTGAAAGTGTATTTCTAGGTTTTTGAATACGTTTTTAACCTGGGTTTGAAATCTGTTGGATGGGTTGGATTTTACCTGTTTTATGCTGTTTTTGGTGTTGAGTTCTTCTGTTTTTTTCTATGTACTCCTTTTTTTTCACATCTTTGTCTAATTTGGTTATGATAATCTTTCTGCTTGCAGTTTTTTCTTTAGACCTCTAAGTTTTGCTTCATCACAATTATTATTGAATTTATTGGACTCTTTTTCAATTTTTGTTGATATGTTTTTAGTTTCTTCTTTTTTTATTCCTTAGATAACCCTGTATTTACAGTGATGTTTTAGATTTTTCCCCCTTCTGTAGTGAACGATGTTTTCTATTTGTCCTTCGTTTGCACGTAAGTCAATATTCAACCTTTTTATAGCAGCTGTTGTTCATCTTTATTTAGTGTCACATTTGTGAGGTTGATAACTCTCCGATAGAAGTGGTGTGTATGTGTGATTGTTATTTTCAGGTTCTGTGGGATACAGTTAGAGATTTTCGATTTTCTTTTGATGTTTTAGGCGCATTTTCCTTGCTGCTATGCATGTGCAATATTCGACAATTTCCATAATGGAAGTAAGAATTGCTGGGTTGTTTAGTTTTTGGGCTATCTGAAGATGGATTTCGTATAGCTTTTCATTGAGTGTTTATTTTTTCTTGTACAGTAATTTTATCTCCTCCTTCAGCCAAGCATTCTGAGCATCTTGGGCTGTTTTTGTTGCAACAAACAATTTTTCAAGGACCAAATACATATTGGAAACACAACATTGTATAAAATAATAGAAAAACTCACATACACCCCTCCACTTCTTGCCCCTAACTCTCTCAATCTTCTCCCACATCCCATTCCTCATCAAGTCACGTACCCATCCATTTCCCAACATCATACCCTCCAAATACGCCGCTCATATTGAAATAAAACTCCCAAACCTGCCCGCTAACCAGTAACAACTACTCAACCTCATTATCCTCACTGTTGCCTTACGTCACATTTATTATATTCAACTAGAAATACAGCTCTCAAAGCGCCCCCCCTCCCCCCATACACACTCATCCACATTACTTGCACCCTATCAGCTTCTCACTTGTGCCCCACATATCACTATATTCCACTGGTTGAAAACTTTACACCTACAATCCAGTCATCTCTGCTCTCTTCCTCCCCACAAACCTTCACTGTATAGATGTTCAATTTCATTAGTATCCCTTCACTTCTAGTACACCTCATCGAAAACAAAACTTTCTACCCCTCATCTTGCTCCCCACTACTATCACACTCTATATTCCATCACTCTCAACATCACATTTACTGCCCAGTCATTCACACCACCCTCTCCCCCACAAAGAAACACTCACCACTAAAAAGGCCCACTATTACTGTTACTTCATCATAAAAATAAATAAATAAAATTAACACACTGTAGCTTAAGTTATATGTATCTAATAAAAGCCAACTGCGAAACCTCTCCCCTCCTCCAACCACCACTCTATATCCTGTTCCTCACTCTTGTCTTTCAGCTCACTCCACATCCCACTACTTACCACTTTCAACCACCATTCAGTCCTATTTGTCCTGCCACTCTCATCCACAAAATAAATAAATAAATAAATACAGAAATAAATAAAATCACTCATCACACAGCTTTGTAATTTCGTCAGTACTCCATTTCGCTTACATCAAAAATAAATATACCTTAACATAATATAATATTAAGTATTAAAAAGTTAAATAAATAAAAATAATTAAATAAATACGATGTAGGCAATACTACAACAATACACTGTGCAGTCTCAGTCACATTCAGAACAAATACGTCTGATCTGTGTAAAATGTAAGTATAAACAGTGCATCAGTGAAGTGGAAATTAGTGCTAAAATATTGATGCAGAAAGAAGAAGCGGCACTCCGTGATGGGTGAAAACCAAGACTAAAATTACCGTAAGTAGCAAAACAAGTACTTTACGTGTTTTGCTAACGACTGTTCGATCCAAAAGTCAAAACAAACTGTAGATGTCTATCATTATAACCACCGAAGATCTTTTATTGTCATTAAAATGAAACGCTTCTGGTGAAAAAAGCCGCATCTTTAGTTGCATAGACGGACGGATGGGTAAAATTATAAAAACCACACAAATGAAGCATTAGTAAGTTTAGACTATTATGGATTAGTAGGTGCCGCGCGGGAGTCGCCGAGCGTTCTGGAGCGCCATGTTACGGATCGCGGTTCGAATCCTCCCTCGGGCAGGTATATTTGTGATGTCTTTAGTTAGTTCATATCTAGTTTAAATATAATAATGGAAACTCCAGGTTGGAATTAAAAATATAGTAATAACGACAGCTAACAACTTACCGAAAGACGTGGCGACGAGCTGCGACAGGCACATACAAAAGACACACACATACAACACTGCCGCACCTCGGATCCAGAGGTGATGGTTGTATGACTGTGTTCTGTGCCTGTGTGATTGCGTGAGTGTTCTATTTTCTGAAGAAGGCCATGACCGATAGCTCAAATGTTGTATGTGCATGTATTTTGTATGTGCCTGTCGCAGCTCGTCGCCACGTCTTTCGGTGAGTTGTAAACTGCCCTTATTACTATATTATTCATATGTAGTTTGTAAGTTTAGGGATGATGACACCGCAGTTAAGTCCCATAAGCTTAACAAACATTTAAACATTTGGTTAGTTTGTTGGGCTTCGATTTTAATTGGCGATGAAGCGTTAGTCCTACATATTTTAATGTGGTTAGTAGTTTTATAGGACAGTGGTAGATTGTGCGGTAAACCCCGTGGGGGAGTTAGCTGTGGGTGTAGCTAGAGCATAGTTGGGACTTCTGGACGGTAGGGTAGAAAGCAAGGAAGGCGACGTCATCGGTATACTGGAGATGGCTTTGGCATCTAGGCAGTGTAAAGAACATACAGGAAGGGAAAGTGGACGGACCCTTGGAGCACCACTGCAGTGGAATAGAACACATAGGAGTTGGTGTTTTGCGTCGTTACATATAATGGTCGATAAGAAAGAGACTATGGCGGACCATAGGTTTGTAGGTTAAAAAGAAGGCCAGAATCCCATATACGGTCGCAGGCTATTTAAAGCTCAAGGGAGACAAAGACGGCTGATTTGCTACTGTTGAGTTATCAGGAGAGTGAGGTAGAGGTGTTATTCATCGGCGATAAATTTAGGACAGAAACAACTTGGTGAACAGGACTGGGTATGTATTGGTGTAGGTGTATCTGGATGCGTCTGGAGAGGATGGACTCAAGGACCTTGCTGAAGAAGCGTCACTGGTAGATTTGATAGGTTTGAGGAAATGGAGGATTCGAAACGTTTTTTCCACGGCTCAGGACTGAGACTGGCATTGAGGACGATATTATAAAGAGTCATCAGGGTAGGCGGCATTGCTTCAGGTGTCTGTGGGATGTGCAGTCATGACTGAAAGCGATGTTGCCTTTCTTGTTGATTATCTATTGAATGTCTTGATGGTAAATGGAGCGTTACGTTCGCACTATGGGATGAGGTTGAGATACTGGAAGCGGGGAATGGCAAACGGCAGGGAGGTGTCGGTGCGCTCATGGACTGTTAGAAGTAAGGAGCAGACATATTGAGAGTCGCCAGTTGATCAGAGAGGTAGGAGGCGAATTGGTTGACTTTATTGAGGCTGTCGGGGAAGGGGCGGTTATTGTGCAAGAGGGGGCAGGAGGGAACTGGGTGGTGCCAGTGAGAAGGCGAAAAGCCTTCCAGCACCTGAAGCAGTGTATAGTGAAGATTAGTGCAGGTCTGCGTCAGTCTCTGCGTATCTTGGTCGTGAGCAAATTTCAAATGCGAAGTAGTAGTTGTCGCTGACATATGAATGTGTCGCGGTCGTAGACCTGCAAGAAGGATCGTTAGAGGCTAAGATGTTCACGAAGGAAAAGAAGAACACGTGGAGATAGCGTGGGTCGTTGTAAACAGAGAGATTTCATGCCGGCCGCGGTGGCCGCGGGGACTGAGGCGCTCCAGTCACGGTCTGCACGGCCACTACGGTCGAGAGTTCGAATCCCCCCTCGGGCATGGATATTTGTGCCGTCCTTAGTCTTAGTTAGTTCATAGGTAGTTTGTAAGTTTAGGGACTGATAACCCCGTAGTTAAATCCCATAGACTATACAAACATTTGAACATTTGAGTGATTTCATTGGAATATGATGGCTGCTGACGTCTGGCGATGCCCATTGACGAAAGATGGCAGCATTGTGGATGTTATCGGGTTGTTGGAATGATACGGAGTGGCTTCCCATTTGGGTAGAGATGGAGTCACAGTAGGCATTTCAGATAACGGGAGAGAAGTCTTCAATGTATTTTCGAGGTATAGGAGGAATAGGTGTATGTGTAGGGAATTCAAATATTCAAATGTTTGTAAATTTATTGGACCAAACTGCAGTGGTCATCAGTCACTAGACGTACAAACTAATGTACGGTACACAAATGACACCACATACACACACACACACACACCCGCGCCCGGGGGAGGGCTCGATCCTCCAACGGGAACGGGCACCCAGTCCTTAGCATGATGCCTTAAATCACGCGGCCACTGGCCGGTAGAGGGGTAGGCAGTGATGTACAGGATGGTGAGTGGCCAGGGAGGCGGTCGCTGCTTCCATTGCGGTCACCTTCTAGTGCAGTGATGCGCCCAAGGATTCCGATACTTTTTATCGGATTATGCATATTAACACAAAACAACAGTACAATTTAACTCGAACATCTGACTGTTGTACTGACAACAGTACAATTTAACTCGAACAGCTGACTGCGAACTACACGCTAATGTTTGCTTAGAGTACTAGTTATTGACATTTGCACAATTTATGTATTGACGGAGTCTCTATGCTCGACTGTGCTCCTGTCTGGAGTCAACAGCCTACAACAGGTTTCGTACTGGCAGAATATTCAGCAGCCGTTACAGTGGTGAGACGGCGCGGCCCATCTGTTGCTGAGGCTGGGCTGTTTGGGCGACACGCCGCCGCCGGTGGCGCCGCCGCCGCCTGCGGGCTCATTTAGAAACATTTGGCTGCTGGCGCCCGCTGTGGCTGACAGGTAATTACTCGGAAACTCACCCCCTCTCCCACCACCCCTCTGAGCAACCCCACGCCACGCTGCGCCTGTCTCCAAGCGCCAAGAGCCAGGGTTTGGCCAAGACGTGGTGGTAGCGCGCAACACCGTGCCCAACTGCTGCCAGCGAAACACTGCCAACCACTGCAAACATTTTGAGCATTGCGTATACACTGCCTGCTCATTAACTGATCAAACAATGTTTCTGAGTCCTCGTTTCTTGTTTAGTGAAAGACTGTTATGACCTTAAAAAAATGAAGGCTGGCGTCATCAAATCTTGTGTGTTATTAGTATAGCATATGTAAATCTATCGGACCAAACTGTGAGGTCATCAGTTCGTAGCTTACAAACTACTTAAATCTAGGTAAACTAACCTAAGGACAAACACACACACCCATGCCCCAGGGAGGACTCGAACCTCCACGGCGAGCAACCGCGCGCTCCGCAGCGAGACGCTTTAGACCGCTCGGCTACTCCACCGCGGCTGTGTGTTATTAACAGAACGTGACTCACTTATCAGCCACAGATATGTCAGCTCAGTCGCCAGTGTCAGAGGTACCCACCCCTCTCCAAACTGCGACCTAATCCCCTCACACCCGAGATCTTAGGTCCTGGATTCGGAAGGTAAATTTTTTTTATATATAAACATTGAGCAGTTGAATGGAATGGACAGTGTGTTGAAGAGAGCGTATAAAATGAACATTAACAAGAGCAAAACAAAAATAATGGAAAGCGGTCTTAGAAAATCGGGTGACGCTGAAGGAATTAGATTAGGTAACGAAACAATGAAGGTGGTAGATGCGTTTTGTTACTTGGGTAATAAAATAACATGCGATGGTCGCAGTACAGAGGATATAAAATGCAGAATGGCAATGGGAAGAAAAGAATTTTTGAAAAAGAGAAATTTGCTAACATCGAATATTAATTTAAGTGTAAGGACGTCTTTTCTGAAGGCATTTGTGTGGAGTGTTGCCTTGTACGGGAGTGAAACATGGACGATAAGCAGTGCGGACATGAAGAGGATAGAGGCTTTTCAAATGTGGTGCTACAGAAGAATGCTGAAGATTAGGTGGGTAGATCACATAGCTAATGAAGAGGTACTGAACAGAATTGATGAGAAAAGGAGTTTTTGGCATACCCTGACCAAAAGAAGGGATCGCTTGGTAGGACACATTCTTATACATCGAGGAATCGTAAATTTAGCATTGGAGGGAAGTGTGTGGGGTGAAAATCGCAGAGGGAGGCCAAGAGACGCGTATAGTAAGCAGATTCAAGTGGATGTAGGTTGTCGTTCTTATGAGGAGATGAAAAGGCTTGCTCAGGATAGAGTAGGGTGGAGAGCTGCATCAAACCAGTCTCCGGACTGAAGACCATAACAACAACATATAAACATTGGTTTATTGTTTTTTATTTCACGTTTTGTAAATTGTTTTATAACCCCCCCCCCAGGCTGGCCAAAAGTACTAATTTTTTACCCCCCCCCCCATGTAATACACACTGGTCAAAATAATTAGGAAATCATTATACGTTACTCCAAAGTTCATTGGCCTTGTGTAGCAACAGTGAATCCTTATTTCAATTGAAGGGTAGTCTCTGTTGCAAATTATTATATTTATTTCTCTTTAATGCGTTTCGCGCTTTTGGCACATCATCAGAACACTGTAACAGGGAAAATATACAAATATGTCAGTTTCATACCGCGAACCTGACCACTACAATATCAGGAAACAATGAATTGGGAGCGTGAACATACCTCAGAAACAGCTGGATGGCATTATAATGCTGCTGATGTGGTAAGTTATACATATCCACACTCGCTCTGCTTACCACTGTCCATTCACGATTGCTTTTTAAATTCTCTGACTTCCACTTTACGAACTTTTTGTCCCACCTCTTATAACACTTGATGATGCTTTTCATTAACTCCTCAGATTTAAGTAGTTTGTAAGTTACATAGTGGAGATGATACAGTCAAAACCCGTTTTTTGTTAGAATGCATTCTTACTAGTTAAAACTAGTTTATACTGAGCCACATTGTAAAGACGGGTTTTGCCTAGTTAAAACCAGTTTTAACTGACTTTCGTGTTTGTCGAGGAGTAGTTGTAACTAAGGCTATCAGTATCAACTAGTTTCAACTAGAAAGAACGCTTTCTAACTAAACTAGACAGAACTAGTTTTCGCTAAATTTATTTAGGGGCAAATGTTAAAATTAAGAGAAACTACGTGTTGATTGAAATAAACACAGCATTTTTTTATTGGGCAATGCAATATTTATTGAGACGGTTGATCATACATTTAAGTTATTAATATTAACTAAAGCAATACAAAATAAATGTACACTGAAGAAACATTTTAAGCAACGTTACAGATCCATATTAGCAGTATTAGTTAGGAAAGTGGAAACAAAATAATCATACAGTAAAAGAATATTAATTACTCATACATTTGCTACAGTCTTAATAAAATAGACATGTGTAAAAAAATTAACAATTAAATTTTGATTATATATTATTGCAAGGCGAACTGTCGTGATGTTTAGAGTTACAGAGGTTTCTTTTTTCCTACAAAAACACCTGATCGTAAGGCTGCCAGCTCGGCAGTAGTTCTCAATGAAACCTTTGTCTCTGCTACGTCTCCCAGCAGCATGAATTTCTCTTTGGACACGTCGAATTCGGATCTGGAAGATAACTTTTAATTATCTTAATTGAAGGGCTAATAGGTACTTAATACGTATTATAAAATATATTACAATGTGAGTATTAAAACATTAATTCAAATGTTTGTTAAGCTTATGGGATTTGACTGCATTTTCATCAGTCCCTAAAAATATTAATTAATTACTTGAATAGTTCAGAGCATTAAATCAATAAAGTAATGAATATGTCATTATTGAAATCAATTCAGAAATACATACATACATACATAGATACACATTTTCAGCTTTGCCCAATCGCAGTTGATGTCATATATTCTGTGAATATTAAATACATACTTGTAATACAATTTGTTGAGTATCCCATATTTCGTTCCAATCTTGTGCAAGTCCTGTTCATCTTTCTGAAGAACAACTCCAGGAATATTGGGGAGATCTGCTTTAGCTCCATTGATAACAGTAATCGGTATAATTATATTTGATTTCTAAAGTGGCATGTATTGAATCTGTAGCTGTCTTCATTCTTTTGCCCTGTTTCGTCATGTTTTCATGAGCGTTTTCTCTAGGTGTTCGTATTTGAGATTGTCGATTCATAATAGCTTCAGCTTTGGATCTTCGTGACAAGCTGGAGGTATTTGTGGCTCTGCTCTCGTACTAGCTACGGCTTCAGGATCCTCTTGACTTGCTGCTGCTGTTGTTTGTATACTTCAGTAGAAGTAAAGCAAAGCTTCTGCATCTTCTCTGGCTGCAGCTGTAACCTGTCCATTGCTGCTAGCCATAACCGCCATCTCCACTGAGTCGTGTGATAGTTCCAGTTCATCAGGTGTCTCATTTACTGCGTCTACCACATTCATTTTATTTAAAGCCTCTTTAAGATCATCTGCATCTTTTATCTGCTTAATAACAGCTAGAGGTAAACTCGAAGTCATAAGCCCTACTCGTGATTCTGTGCCAAACATAGCTTTGTAAGGTGTTTGCTTGATGCCAGAATGACATGCCCGATTTTTCATAACAGTATAAAGTAAAGACCGTTTGACCAGTTGGTTATGTTGTCTTGCATCCATGAAGCCAATATTTTTTCAACGTCTTGGTTGGCGCGTTCACCAAAACCTTGGCTTTGGCTGTACCTCGGTATGCTGTGAACCAGTTTGTACAATACAAAATGCTGTTTTTTATTTCAATCAACACTTACTTGCTATTAATTTTAATATTTGCCCCTAAATAAATTTAAGAAAATCTAGTTCTGTCTAGTTCAGTTAGAACGCGATATTACTAGTTGAAACTAGTTGATACTGATAGCCTTACAACTAGAATTTACTGGTGGTCAAATGTGAAAGTCAGTTAAAACTGTTTTAAATAGGCAAAACGCGTTTTGACGAAGGGCTCAGTGTAAACTAGTTTTAACTAGTAAGAACGCGTTCTAACTAAACACGAGTTTTGATTTTAACAGAAATAACAACATTACGACAACCGAGATAGTGGTAATTACAGTGACTGTAGAGGGTGTGGACTCTACCAAACGAGTTACCCGAGCAGTTGGGTTCAGATAGCGCAGTGAGCAGGTAGAGGAATGCAACAGCAATCTGATTTACCCGAACATGGAGACCCATTGGAAGGTTGGATGTGGGACAGACACAGAGAGAGGTGTCTGCAGCTATTGGAGTGTCCCAAAGTGTAATTTACAGGACCTGTATGCGTATTTCCATATCCGTGTTGAATAGGAGGCAATAATGCCTGGAAACCCGCACGGTTTTGTAACGCTAACTTCCTATCCAAAGACATGCTCAGTTCGAGGCGCGCATTTTCTGATCGTACACAGGTTTATAAAATGAATGGGCATTCAGTGAACGTAACAAATCCGCATTTGTTTTGTGCGGCATGGATAGGCAATAAAAGCCCACAGTATTTAAGTATTTTGTTATTATGTGGGATAGAAACAAAATAGATGTAACTTATATGTGTTGAAATCAAATTAACGAGCTACATATAATTTATTTATTTATTGTGCTTTACTTTGCTGTGTCACTGCCAGGGTGATATAGCGACTTTCTACGTCTCACCTAAACTAACTTAACCATTACAATCACAGTTTCTAATCTTAACTTTTTTTTAATTTTTTGGTATATTTCCTTACTGAGTATGACAATTACATTTTCTTAAATCATATTGATTGTGCCTGCTGGAAATAACGCATATTCATAAAAAATTCGGTTATGTAACGGGAACTGGTGTATCCACTGCTGTAGGCCAATGGCACTGAGGCCACTAAGAGTTACTTTATTTTTTATTTTACTTTATTTTATTTCAGTGTCGTTTAAAGGTTCTCAAGACACTTTCGGTGATGTACCATCATTGTTGTGGATGGAGCAGAAATGTTTGCGATAATATACTGCTTTAGAATTCAAATGTTTCAAGGTCATTAATCCTAAGGGACCAAATTGCTAATGTCACCGGTCGCTAGACTTACAAACTACTTAAACTTACACGAAGGACAACACACGTCCATACCCGAGGGAGGCAATGGCGGTGCATTTCGTAACATGGCTCTTTGAAAACCAGCAATAGTCTATTCTGTCTGTCCAATGGAATAAACGTGCAAAATCCTGAGAATATATGGAATTTTTTAGCACATCATTATCTTGAAGTGATATGTCACAGATATTCCATTCTTGTGTTTAACAAGCTACGTACTGTACAGGTTAGAGATTCAAAAACTTTTCTTCACAGTTTTGGCAGCCTGAACGTATTAGCTATAAATGTATCACTTCAAATTTTGCTGGTACCAATTCATTTCTCACCAATTGACAGAAAATGCTATTGAACCAATCGTATAATTTTAACTTCAGTCTTTTTACTGAAGAGCAACTTCATTCCAAGTACATCACAAAATGTAAACGAATGGAATTGTTTTAAAATTTGATTTCTCTCATGCCGCTGATACATCAATTCCGTCGCAGTGTGCTTTACAATCTCTTGCCCTGAAGACCTTTCATTCAGCCTTGCTTACAAATTCATTCTCATTACCACAGAAGTTGAAATTTTTAATTGCACAGCAGAAATAAGATAAATCAATTTTCACAATTTTCCTCAGGAATCATGTCACATAAACATGCAAATCAACAGTGACCTAACTGTGAGAATCTCTTATTATGTAAATAATAAATAAATAACAATAAATAAATAATTTTGGATATCTTCAGCACCTTTGTAATAAGCTACAGTACAAACTGGCTTGCCGCGGTGAAGTAGCCGAGCGGTCTAAGGCTGTTTTCAGCGGAGCACGCGGTTGCTCGCCGTCGGAGGTTCGAGTCCTCCCTCGGGCATATGTGTGTGTGTGTGTGTGTGTGTGTGTGTTGTTCTTAGGTTAGTTTACCTTAGTTTAAGTAGCTTGTAAGCTACGGAATGATGACCACGCTGTTTGGTCCGATAGATTCACAAACATTTGATTTGAACAAACTGGCTTCGCTACTTTTCCAGTGGAAAGACTGCACGGGTTCTTGTAACACTAATGAATCGTTTTCTGTGAAATCCACCTAAACATCCGTTTTCACGTATTCAAATTGTCTTTGATAATCTTCATACAATGACTTTTATGAATCACAATTAAGTGCTGGCATCGTAGGACCCATTTTTTCATCAACTTCTGAAAAAAATATCTTCTTCGTTATCTGTTATTTACTTAATATTCCTCTTTTAGTTTGGATCCACTACTTCAATTCAGTAATAAGTTCAAGACTACTATTTTCGGAAGCATCTGTCAAAAAATAATTTTGATGGTTCTCCATCACGACATGCTTCGCAAAGAGGAAGTATGCAAAATTTTGGTACTAAGCTACAAACATTTATTCTAAGTAGGCATTTGTGATCATTTGAAACGCACACCCAAACATAAATCAACGTTTTTATATATTTTACATAATACAAACCGAATATGATCTTGAAGAAACGACAGGATCACTCCTCGCACAGGCTTCAGAGATACCATTGTTATGCAGGAAGATAAAAATGAATAGTAATATAATGTTCATCTTGGTGGTTACGATATAATATTTAATATAATATATATTTAAAAATATTTATTTCAAAATCTTGCGTAACGATTTCATTCATTGGCATTTCATTTCATTCTGCAGTGCTGTAAAAAAAAAAAAAAAAAAAAAAAAAAAAAAAAAAAAAAAAAAAAAAAAAAAAAACAAGTCTGTGAGCTAGACAGAGGAAATTGTAAGACATCATTGTATATAGAGTAATGTCTTTTCTAACATATAATGTCTTAAGGTATATAATATCTCTGGTGTGCGGCACCAGTTGTTCAGTGGTTGAGCGTCCGCAGTCGAGTATAAGGTTCTTGAGTTGGACAGTCGTGATGTTACATGAGCTGACGCAATTAGGCTGTACATTTTAATAATTAGTAGCACACAGTTTGATGTTTAATATTTTTGTGCAATTTGTCTTTTATGCATGTGATTTTTTTAAATAAATTTATTTATTTTAAATAAACGTGTGATCAGACTGCATTTCACTACTGAAAACTATTAGTCATTGTTGGACGTAAGACATTAGATAATGCAGGATTTGACAGGGAATAATAATAATGACTTTAGTTTCTAATAACTGCTCTGCGAGTAGGGTAGGGGAAACTTGCAAAATGCATGTTATAAGAAGGAGATTACTAATGTGTAAAGACATTAAATACGAGTCTGAAGTCCAGGGGAATCATGTAACCCGCCTAAAATTGTTTTACAATTGAAATACATAAAATAACTTGACAATGGATTACCACCGTTAGAAGTAAAAGAAGTGAAGAAAAATTTTACATGTGTTAATTGCAATGGAGCCGGCCGCAGTGGCCGAGCCGTCTGAGGCGCGCCAGTTATGTTCTGCACGGCCACTGCGGTCGGGGGTTCTAATCCCCCCTCGGGCATGGATGCTTGTGCCGTCTTTAGAATTAGCTAGTTCATAAGTAGTTTGTAAGTGTAGGCACTAATGATCCCGTAGGTAAGTCCCATAAGCTCTACAAACATCTGAACATTTTTGAATTGAAATGGACACGATTTATGACTGTAATGTGTATTTGTGTTGTATTGTAATCGGTAGTGACAGTGAATGAATAAGTATGTGGGCCTACACTATGTTTGTGATTTAATTTACCAGGTGTAATACAGTGTTAACTGTGATAGAACGGAAGAATGCGTAGCGCCTGTTTATTGCAAAGACCTTGTGAAAATAACTAGACCCCCTAACGGCGCTGCTCTCGCGGGATAATTTGAACCTTCGGTCGGCCGCCATGGTAGTGGCAAGCGACACATAAATACCAGTGTTGTTAGCAGGAAAATCGTGTATTAAATACATACTGCGGGGGGATATATGCGCAATTGATAGTCACGTCAGTTCTGTTTGACTATTGCAGTATAAATGAAACACGATATTGAAGAGCTGCTCAGAGTTTAAATGCATAAATCAATTTAAGAAAGGAATAAAAAGATCGAATGCTGTCTTCCCATTTATATTTCTCAGGAATACAAGTAGCCCTACAACTTTTGTTCAGAGATAGTTACTCTTACTTAACAGACTGTTAGTCAAGACAGTATAAGATTGAATGAAATAAATAACAGGCTTTTACAATAATGGTAGCTCTTAAAAAGGAGCTACTTTAGGCAGTACTGAGGGACAGGAAGTTCCAAGAGTTTCATTTTATGATTGTGTAAAATAACTGTTGGGTCACGAAATTAGTTGCCTCATTGCCGTTCGAAATCTTGTTTATGAAATTAATATTAGCAACTTGTAACGCAGAATTTAAAGGTAATCTGCTTTACAAATAGGTATAACGACTGAAAGGGGTTTGCAGGACTGTGTATACTTCCATATATGAATGACACATAGCAACACTGGATGCACTTTATGAAGTTGAACCCTATGACAATAGTTGACTTCTGAGCAGTTCACGCTATTGTAAGGTATTTGGCTTCCAGCATTAAAATGCTAATATTCTTGCTAGATATCCTAATGATAATGTTAGATACATTCGTTAAGAAAATGTTATGACATACTTAGCGGTCTTGAAAGAATTTGGTAGTGGCTGGTTGCTGTATTCACAAGGTAAGAAACTATTTTTCAGTTATATATCTGATGGCATATTTCACTTTTACAATCGATCTTTAACATTAGCATCAGGATGGCAGTATGCCTTTCCTGTCACCACCCCATGCCCCCCCCCCCCCCTGGAGGAAATGTGTATCCTAAATGTCTGCATATAGTGTGGAAAACCGCCTAAAAACTAGATCTACGCTGGCTGACACTTCAAGCTCCCTCCATTAATGTGCCGAGCGGATTCTAACTGGGGCCGCTACGCCTCCCCGTCTCAGAAAGCGGTGCGTTAGACCACACAGCTAACTGAGCGGGTGGTGAGCGATATGAAGTATTTATTTTAAAAAAATTACATATCGTTTTCGTTCCCATGATGGAACATCATCAGTGCAGAATGCAAATCATGATGTCTCATGTACTCCACAAAAAACATTTAAGTCAGGTCCATAAAATAACTAAAAAGGTCTTCCTAGTACATTTTACAAGTTTAAAATAAAATATTTATATATCTCGGAAAGGTCGGGAAAGAATGTCAATGTGCACTGTGTTTGTTTTCCGGGGGTACTCATAGGAGATAGGAGGAAGTTCTGCCGGCGGCATTAAGGAGCTCTGGATGCAGCGGGCTGCAGAACGTTGCTCATGTCAGGTCCTTTGGGCGGCTGTTGTATTTGGTAAAGACAGCTGGCCTCACTCGTGATGTAGAAGCTAATTGGCAGCACCGGTTCCAGAACCGTTGTTTGGAGCCGAGTGGAGCGCTTAAACCGGAGGCTCAGACGATTCTGTTGTTGTGGGTGCAAATTTCTTGACCGCTATAGCGAGAAGAAATGTAGGATCCCTCTGATTGTTCAGGCATGCACGTCACGCAGGAAGCGACTACAATGGTGCCGGAGTACATGTGGACTGCACATGTGAGTTTTTTAGGCTAAAGCAATCTCACCATAGGCTCGTCAAAACACCTAGTGATTTCCGTCAAGGTATAATAGAAGAGAGAAAGAAAATATTAGTATAGTCACAGTTAACTAAAGGGGCATCTACTTTTTGATAATCAGAATGCCCACATAGTACTAAAGACGAAAATATGGGTCAAGCCGAGTTTGAATAGTAATCATATATTTTAAATTATGACCAATTTCAAATTTGCCGCGTAATGCTGTAGGATGTCGGTTGCTCACAGACGACAATAGCGGCGAGATTTTCGGTGCTAAAAGAGCTTAAATGGCTTAAAATTGCAGAGAAAATCTATTGTATTTAATGAAGAAACTTGTATCTTAAATTCTGCCGCGTCGGAACGACCGAGCGCATTGAGGCGCTATGCTACGATGCGCGAGGCCGTTCCCTGTCGGGGTTCGAATCCCCCCTCGGGCATGGATATTTTTGTCGTCTTTAGTATTAGCTAGTTCATATGTAGTTTGTAAGTTAAGGGACTGATGATCCCGTAGCTAAGTCCCACAAGCTCTACAAACATTTCAACATTTTGATTATTCGGCCGCCTAGAGTAAGTCTTTTTACTTGACGGCATTTCGGCGCCTTGCGTGTCGATGATGATGAAGACAACACAACTCCCAGTCCCCTGCCGAGAATTGAACCCAGACCCCTGCGTGATAGTCAGCGATGCTGTCGACTGAGATACGGAGGCGGACTTTATCAATTGCTAATAACCAGAGATGACCACTATTTCAATGTTTCTACACGCGGAAATCTTTCAGAGTTTCAAAACCGCCATGTTTAACGGTTTCGAATCCGTCGAGTTTCATTCTGCTCGGTTTCGGATCACATTCGCGGTCGATACTGAAAGTGTTTCGTCCTGTCGGTTTCACTGTTTCAAAACAGCGGTGTTTCAGACCAGTAATGCAGGAAGGCGGAATCGACGAATTGTATCGAAACCGTGGTCTTTCATTTTGCTGAAGCTCTGCACAGATACATATTTAACTCACTAGTATATGAACCGATTTAAGTGTGTCAAAAACTAATGAACAGACATGAGTATACAGCTTAAGAGTACTGAAATCAAGATTCGTTTCTAAAGTTTACTGCTGTATTCCGAAATGACATAATGTTTGATTTATAAACACAAATTACAATAAAACAGCGCTCACTAGTTGTATTGGAATATCCAGTAACATTCTAGATTTATCTGCCCATTTACGGTAGTCATATTAAAAACATACGACTAAACGTACAACTTCCTTTTTTAAAATAAGGAACAACATAAAGCCCTAAATGATATATGATAAATGTAACATAATGTGCCGCATTGGACGTACTTCGTTTTTAGATTTGCATATTACGAAAGTTTGGACGGTAAATGAAACCGCGAATTACAGATATTTCCAAAACTCTAGTTTAAAAATAAGTGAGATAACGATGGATGAAAAAGTAACCCTTTTCAAAAAGTTTGATCAAAAAATTTAATGTTATAATATGCCTTTTCAGTGTCATATGTAGGTTACCACACACAACACCTATAGAAATTAGGCATTAGAATAGAGAAATGCTAAATGCATTAATTACAGCTACGTAGAGAAGTACCAGTATAGTAGATATAAAAACGCCAGTTATCAGCTAATGAAATAGCACGACCATCACTTATTGCGAAAGCAGTGCATTCGATAAAATTTTACCTACCATCCCGGCGGTCTCACGTGATTATGTTGGCAACATCAACAAAACTGCAGAAAATTTTGCCAAGGTGTTAATCCACAGGAATGATATGATTAGTGTTTCTTACAGACAATGAAATAAATAAATAATGCTGTTCGTGCTCTACAGTTGACAGGTTCTTGTATGTATCCTTATCCAGAAAGTAAAAGTAATTGTCATCGTAAAATGAAGTTTCCATGATAAAACATTTGCGTTGTCCCGCTATTGGCTAACGCCAACATCATACGATTCCCAACATTATCACGCGAGGCCGCCAGGACGGTAAGTAAAATTTAACCTCTTGCAGAAGATTCAAAACTACCGCGATATCTACATAAAATTTTAATTTTTTCTCCTATAGTTGCTGTCCTCGCACTATATTTGCGGTTCTATAGCAATACTTACACAGTACACAATGATGATGGTACAATTTACAGTCTCGTAATACTTTCAAGGTTTCAAAACAGTTTCGGAAACTCACACAGTATGGTTTCAATTATTCCGAAACCGTCAGATGTTTCAGTTTTCGCATCTCTAGGAACAACTTTTACAGCAGTGAGTGTCGTGACCAAAATTACTCGACTGGAAATGCCGTATACTCACGCACCCCGTTAACATGGGCTCCCAAAACCGGATTTCGTAAACCGATTTCCGCTGTTGGTTGGTCATGTAAACACTCCAAAATCGATTCTGGAAATCCGCTTCTCTAAAGCGGTTTTCCAGTTCCACGATCGATTTTCCTGCCCATGTAAACGCAACCGTTTTTGAAGCGTTCTTGGCTGGTTAGATTGTGTTTTCTTGTTAAGAATGTTCGACACATATTGAAAGAGTGATATTTTCTAATGTGAAATAAAAGTATAAATATTAGAATGAATATGAATCTGTGTATTTAAATAAAGAAAAATAGCGATTGTGCTGACTAAATCAGGAACTGAATCAGGTGTTTTTCAGCCGCCATATTAAGTGGGCTAGTAAATCCAATTCAGGCTATGCCATGTAAACACGACAGCGAAAATCGGCTTACGAAAATCGGTTTTCGTCTTCCGGAAGATGTCTTCCATGAAAACGTAGTGAGGGTCTAAAATATACAGTCACGACACTTGCAATGATTTCTGTTATACGCCTCGACGGCAGCGCTCCAAGCGGCTGGCGAGGTACATTTCTGAATTCTATATCGGGTGAATGTGAATAGTGTAATTTAAATTCATTTTAACTTACTTTTTACAACGGAGAAGGTATGTAGTGTCATAAAAGTAGGCAATAACTAGAAAATAACTCTACGTTTGTCTTTAAGAATTTTAATCAAGACTTTCAGTTTTTATTAAGGACAAAAATTGCTAAGAAACAACAGAAGACCCAACCATCTACACAAAGACGTAGGTTTTCTACTCAAAAACGTTAATATTTCTTCACTACAATTCTACCCAAATCAGTAAGTGTTGAACATAAGAATCTTATATGGAATGCATTACCTACATTATTAAATGTACCAAATCAGTCATTACCACTGTAGCTGAAAGGAAATCCTCACAAACGTGACAATAAAACATCGAAAGCAAGCACACAATTTCCCAACGAAGCAGAAACAAATTACACAACTGTTACTACATCTGAACCACAAACGGCAAGGATCTACAAGACATTCGTTTTATAATCAAAAGTAATTATACTCAAAAGTAAATGGGTTTTTAACAAAGGCGAGTGAAGTGTAAAAATGTTCGAATCATTAGTGTCTATATAGAATATATACACGTCAAAGAGAATTCAAGTCGTATAGAAACAGACCACAACAGTAATTGATGTTTCTCATTTATTTATATTCTCTATCAGCGGAGTAGGCTACAAAATATACACATATTCGTAAGTATTTCTTCATAAATAAGTTGTTTATATCACAGAATCAGAGAAATTCTGTTGTTTTCACATTTATATCACGATTATTTATGTCTCTCGAAATTTTACTAATGTTTGGAACGTAAAAATTTCAGAAATTATTTGGTTAATTAGATAGAAAAGTAATTACAAAGAAACATTTCTCTTACGGCACCTCGCCCATCGATAGGAGCGCTAGTGTCGTTGCAACCGTCAGTTGGTAAAAACTTTCACAGCAGTGAGTGTCACGAATCTTTATTTATAGAACCGTTTTCGAGTGGTACTGCGGTTCTCGCCTCAGCTGTATCGTGTAATGCGGCCTAATATCACAAATTCATAGAAAACCGCAAAGTACTTTTGACAAACTTCACTTTAGATGTCTATTCTGACTGACAAAAGTACTTTATTATGTTTTACGAATATGTCTTGATGTTGAAGGATGTGTTTAGGCAGGAACCTGAGAGCACAGCTGAAATTGTTGCGAGCGAACAAACAGCGATGACATCTAGCTTGTCACAAGTAATTCCCCCTTTTCTACAAATAACTGATATTAGGCCTTATTACGTGATACACCTGAGACGAGTAGAAAACGGTTCTAAAAATAATGGCACGTGTGAATGTCGCGATTGTGTTATACAGAATCATTTGTGTCAATGAAGTTTCGCCGCCATATTTCTACAGTATAGATGTGTGGGCAGTCGTGTGTTATATTACAGAAAAAAAGTCTTAAAAATACGGATGAACTGACGTAAGTACGCTGTCTTTAGGGTTTTGACATTTGGAAAATTCGTGGGTTGTATATGGCTGTAATTTTTTCAGCCAGAGTGAGCTTTTGGCACATACAGTAATGAGTTGCATTGATTTGTTGTCATTATTATTCTGTCGACAATTTCATTCGGACATTCCTTCCTTAGTATAGTCATTATAAATTCTTGTTTATTGTGGATAACACGTATCCTTATTCTTTTGAGAGTTCTTACGAAATATACAGTCTGCTTTGACACACACACACACTAATGAGTCGAGTTTCCTGTTTTTATTAATCTGTTTACAGTTTCGATTGACTTTGGCTTCTCTATTAATAGTATGACCTTTGTAAATGTGCTGTTTGTCGTGGATAACACATCTCTATATTCTTCTTAGGGTTTTTCATATAACAACTTGTGTTTTAACTGTACGAAACAGTAAAATTTTACCTGCCATCCCTGCGGTCTTTCATGATTATGTTAGCAACATTAGCAAAACTGTATCAAGTCTTTGCCAAGGTGTTAATATTCTTAGAAATCCACACATACTGACTTAATTAGTGTTTTGTACAGACGATGAAATAAATAAATAGTGATGTTTCTGCTTCTCTAGTTGACAGGTTCTTGTGTGTACTCCCCGTTCACTAAGTAATTGCTCTCGTAAAACGAAGATTTCACGACAAAACCACTTTCGTTGTCACGCGATTGGCTAATGCCAACGACACATGATTACCAACTTTATAAAGCAAGGCCTCCAGGACGGAAAGTAAAATTTAACCGTACGTAACAAGTTCTTCTCATAACACAATTCGACAATGTATGTGTTAAATGCAACTATTGCGGAAGTATAGCTCAAATGCAAATCATGTTCAAACCGAGTAGTATAGCTTACGTCATATCGTATCAGAAGATCACGGTAGAATCATACGGAAATGTTTTGTCGTGACGTGAAGCAAGATTGCGGTGTCAGGCTTGAGTGACAGTCTGACATATACAGTCGCGACACGCAACTGCTGTGAAAGTTGTTACCAACTGACAGCTGCAACGACACTAGCGCTCCAAGCGGTGGGCTAGCCGCCGTAAGAGTAATGTTTGTTTGTAATAACATTTCTGTGTAATTAACCAAATATTTTCTGTAATATTTGCATTCCAAGCATTAGTAAGATATCTAGAGACGTAAATAATCGTGAAATAAATATAAAAACAACCGCATTTCACTGATTCATTTCACTGATTCACATATCCATGAAGAAATACTTATGATTACGGGTACGTTTGCCGCTTATTCCGCTGAAATTAATTAGAATCTAAACACAAGAGAAACATAAATTGCTGTTACGGTCTGTTGGTTAATAGCCAGTTTCTTTAAAGTGTACAAATTCGGTATGGAGCGTAATGATTCGTACATTTTTACACTTAGCTCGTCTTTCGGTTAGACGCATATCCTTTTCAATGTAATTACTTTTGCTTACAAAACAAATGGCTTGAAGTTTCATGTCATTTGTGGTTCAAATGTAGCAATAATTGTGGATTGGTTCCTGCTTTGTTGGGGAAAGGTGTCTTTTATTTCGATGTTTTATTGTGAGGATTGTCCTTAAGGTATAGCTGTGGTGGCTGATATCGTACATTAAATAATTTTGGTATTGTATTTCATTTAAGTTTCTTACTTTCAACACTTACTGATTTGACTGGCATTGTACTGACGAAACCTCGACGTTTCAGAGTAGAAAATCGACGTCTTTCCTCAAATGGTCGTGTCTTCTGTAGTTTATTAGCCATTTCTTGTTCTTAATTGGAAGGAAAAATCGTCATTAAAAATTCGCAAATTTCAAGAGAATCTTAAATAAACTGTCCTGCAATGTGCCTTGGCACACCTTCCATTGCTTCTTAGGAAACCTAATAAAGACAATTATGAAGTTATATTGTAGTTATTGACGATTTTAATGCCACTATATACCTCTTCTGTTGAAAAGTTTGTTAAAAAAATGTTCAAAAGTTTGTAAAGTTTATGGGGCCTAGCTGCGGCGTCATCAGTCCCTAAATTTACAAACTAACTTGTACTAAAGTCAACACCAGCATCCATGCCCGAGGGAGGATTCGAAACTCAGACGCGGGAGGCCGCGTGATTCGCAATGTGGCGCTCCAGACCGCTCGGCTACCCTTCCCCCCTTCCGCGGCGTTAAAAGTAATTTCAACAACACTATTCACTATTATCAGATTCCGTATTCAGAAATGTAAGTTTCCAGCCGCTAGAAGCGCTGCTCTCGTGGTGTATAACAAAAATTAGTCGGAGTGTCGTGACTGTATATGTTACATTGTGCTTCGGTGACAGAGGCAAGTTTCCCAGTCTAGTAATATATGTCTGTGGTCGCGACTGTGTATGTTAGACTGAGGTTTAACATTCCTTTGACTTTCAGACATACACATCTTTGCTAATAAATGTCAAAATGATAAAGATTGCCATTCATATGGCGGCGTAGAAAAATATGAATACTGATTTTCAGAGGAACGTTACAAAATCCGCACAGCCGTACTTGCCACCAATCGGCACAAACGCTAAGAAAAAAGTATATACACTACACACCATTAAAATTGCTACACCAAGAAGAAATACAGATGATAAACGGGTATTCATTGGACAAATATATTATACTACAACTGACATTTGATTAGATTTTCACGTAATTGGGGTGCATAGATCCTGAGAAATCAGTACCCAAAACAACCACCTCTGGCCGTAATGACGGACTTGATACGCCTGGTCATTGAGTCAGACAGAGCTTGGATGACGTGTACGGGTAAAGATGCCCCTGCAGCTTCAACACAATACCACAGTTCATCAAGAGTAGCGACTGGAATATTGTGACGAGTCAGTTGCTTGACCACCATTGACCAGATGTTTTCAGTTGTTGAGAGATATGGAGAATGTCCTGGCCATTTCGCAGGGATCGAATGAGAGGTAGAGCCACGGGTCGTAACACATCTGAAATGTAACGGCCACTGCTCAATGTGTCGTCGATGCGAACAAGAGGTGACCGAGACTTGTAACCAATGACACCACATACCATTATGCCGGTGATACGCCAGTATGGCAATGACGAATACACGCATACAATGTGCGTTCACCGCGATGTCGCCAAACACGGATGTGGCCATCATGACGCTGTAAACAGAACCTGGATGCATCCGAAAAATGTTTTGCCATTCGTGCACCGAGAATCGTCGTTGCGTACACCATCGCAGGCGCTCCTGTCTGTGATGCAGTGTCAAGGGTAACCGCAGCCATGGTCTCCGATCTGATAGTCCATGCTGCTGCAAACGTCGTCGAACTGTTCGTGCAGATGGTTGTTGCCTTGCAAACGTTCCCACCTGTTGACTCAGGGACGAGACGTGGCTGCGTGATCCGTCACCGTTATGCGGATAAGATGCCTGTCATCTCAACTGCTAGTGATACCAGGCCGTTGGGATCCAGTACGGTGTTCCGTATTGCCCTCCTGAACCCACCAATCGCATATTTTGCTAACAGTCATTGTATCGCGACCAACGCGAGCAGCAATGTCGCAATACGATAAACCACAATCGCAATAGGTTACAATCCGACCTTTATCAAAGTCGGAAACGTCCTCCTAACACGAGGCATTACAAGAATGTTTCACCAGACAACGCCGGTCACCTGCTGTGTGTGCATGAGAAATCGGTTGGAAACTTTCCTCGTGTCAGCACGTTGCCACCGGCGCCAACCTTATGTGAATGCTCTGAAAAGCTGGTCATTTGCATATCACATCATCTTCCTCCTGTCGGTTAAATTTCGCGTCTGTAGCACGTCACCTTCGTGGTGTAGCAATTTTAATGGCCAGGAGTACGTTGGTTGTCGATAAGACGCCAGCGTGGAGCCGTGTGGACGCTGGGCCTACCTAGGCTGGCTGCGGCGCGGCAGGTGCGGTTCCCATGCCTAGGCAGGGCCTAGGCAGGGGAGGCGCGCCCCGGCCGTGGTTGCGGGATCCATTGGCCGCTTCTTGCCCCTCGGCCGCATTGTCCGCCAGCCTCCAGCCGCGCGCCGCTATAATGGAGCGCGGCAAAAGCCCCCGCAAGAAGCCCACAACTGGCCTCTGATTAGCGCCACCAAACATGCGCTCTGCCTTTGTCGCTGCCTACGTGAGGTAATTAAGACGGCGTTTTCCTGCCCTCCCGCCGGGCCGCGCCGTCATATTGTGTCCCGGTCCGCTGTTATTTTACAGTCTGAGGAACTGGCCACGGACCCACAAACGTTTTCTACTGATGTCCGTTTATCGTCGAACACCGCATTGTGTGATCACGCACCGAGACATTACGAAAAATAGAATTAATACTCTGTAAAGACCCACAAATTGCCATAAAAAAGCTACTTGCAGCACACAGCTCACTCCTCCCTTTACAAAATGGAAGAATTTTCTCTATTTTTGTGTTATTTTCAAAACCGAAAATAGTTCCCTCATAGAACCGACAAAATATCCTCGTCCGCTCCGCATTAGTAACTACTGAAACGCCACACGCTAAGCTAGGCGTATAGAAATATACGATACCATTCCCATCAGATCGAAAACAGAAGACATTATTGATAAATATGAAGCATTGAATTAAAATTTGTGGTGCGGCCGGGAATCGAACTCGGACGTCCATGCTTACTAGGCAGACGTCTTAACCGGTTTTTTTTTTTTTTTTTTTTTCCTTCGTCTGGTAGATCTCAGCTTTTTTTTATTACAGAGGGCGTTTAGCCCCCTGACCGGGCGCCCTGAGCCGTTAGACTACCACACCACTAACGATTAAAGCGTCTTGGAATAGTTTAAATGTTCAAATGTTTGTAAATCTGTCGGACCAAACTGCGTTGTCATCAGTCCGTAGCTTACCAACTACTTAAACCTAGGTAAACTAACCTACGGACAAACACACACATCCATGCCCCAGGGAGGACTCGAATCTCCACGGCGAGCAACCGCGCGCTCCGCAGCGAGACGCTTTAGACCGTTCGGCTACTCCACCGCGGCCTTTGGAATAGTCTAAGTACGATTTCCCTCGACATCACAAACTTTAATTCAGCTTCTGTGTTCCAAAGATAATTGCCACTACTGCCAAGGCTTTCCATGCAGCGGAATAGCACCTCGGCAATAGACATGATGGAACAATCCTGTTTATGTGATATAAATATCAATTTAATACAAATAAACAATCCCTGAGACGGATTTACGTCTCAAATATGTCAAAGACATTATTGATGAATAATTTTAATTCAATGCTTCATATTTATCAATAATGTCTTTGACACATTTGAGACAAAAATCCGTCTCAGGGATTGTTTATTTGTATTAAATGTTCAAAAAAAATGTTCAAATGTTTGTTAAGCGTATGGGACTTAACTACGGGGTCATCAGTCCCTAAACTTACAAACTACTTATGAACTACTTACGAACTAGGACGGCACAAATATCCATGCCCGAGGGGGGATTCGAACCCCCGACCGTAGTGGCCGTGCTGACCGTGACTGAAACGCCTCAGTCTCCTCGGCCACCGCGGCCGGCTATTTGTATTAAATTGATATTTATATCACCTAAACAGGATTGTTCCATCATGTCTTTTGCCGAGGTGCTATTCCGCTGCATGGAAAGCCTTGTCAGTAGTGGCAATTATCTTTGGAACACAGAAGCTGAATTAAAGTTTGTGATGCAGCTGGAAATCGTACTTAGATTATTCCAAGGCGCTTTAATCGTTAGTGGTGTGGTAGTCTAACGGTTAAGACGTCTGTCTGGTAAGAAGATGGGTTCGATTCCCGGCCGCACCACAAATTTTAATTCAATGCTTCATATTTATCAATAATGTCTTTGACATATTTGAAACGAAAATCCGTCTCAGGGATTGTTTATTTGTATGAGAACAGAAGATTTAGGTTGAAAGACCACCGTTAATTGTAAAATTAACTCCAGCTGAAAGGAGCCAGTTAAGAGCTTACTTTAAACTTTGGCAGCAGGAAGACAAAGAGACGGTGGCCAACACACATCGTAGATCACGAGAATTACACACAATCATTAATATACAAGCCACCCCGAACTAAACCATTTCATGAAGGTGTTTGTGAGAACATTTATGGCACAACGGAATTAAAGATATGATAATATGCATCTGAGTTTGTTCTCAGCACTGGTGAAAAACAATATTAAATAAAAAAAGGAGGGTGTTCATAAACTAATATCTATAAGGATAACATTTCACTGACAATAAGTTGTTTATTCAGTTCAAAAATCAAATGTTTGTATAGCTTATGGAACTTAACTACGGGGTCATGAGTCCCTAAACTTACAAACTACTTACGAACTAGCTAATACTAAGGACGCCACAGATATTCATGCCCGAGGGGGGATTCGAACCCCCGCCCGTAGTGGCCGTGCAGACCGTGACTGGAGCGCCTTAGTCCCCTCGGCCACCGCGGCCGGCTATTCAGTTCACACATGAGCAAATGGGGGAACCAGTTTTGTTAAACAACAAAAATGCAACTTAAAGTAATCTGAACTGAACATCGTCGGAGGAAGGATTCACAATCAACAAGCACTCAGCCACTCACACGCGCGAAGCAAAGTTGTACTCACCGAACTCAGTGTGCTGATACGAAGCAGAAGCAGTCGTCGCTCTCGTAGGCGAAATTCAACGAACCAGGATATACCACACAACAAAATAAATAAATAAATAAAATTAACATAAAATTCCAGCAATATCACAGAAACTAACATTTAAAAACATGAAATTAAATGTTATTTCTCATGCCTCCGAACGAGAGGGGTTCTCGTTTAGCAAAAACGCCCGTCTAGTAAACTTAGATAATTTACAAAGTTAAAAACCTAGGGAAGACGACAGACAGCCGTCTTTCAAGGTGTTCTTTTATACCGCGAGCTATTAGAGAATGGAACTGTAGAGAAATATCATAAAAGCGGTTCAATGAACCTACTGCCATGTACTTCAATGTAACTCGCAGATTGTTCATGTAAGTGTACATGTAGATTCAGTAGTACGAGTAGCAATTTTCGGTAATGCAATAAGTATATTATAATTCTGTTCATAATTAAAGCAACAGCTGCGAGACATAGCCATTTCCTACAGATATTTACATTCGTAATCCTAAAAAGGCGAATATGTATAAAATATTATAATATTTAATTTGCTGCGGAAGAAATCTGAAAATGAAGTGCATCGATCCCGTAACGTATGAGGAGGTACTGAACACAATTGGGGAGAAAACGAATTTTTGGCATGCCCTGACTAAAAGAAGGGATCGATTGGTGCCGCGGTGGAGTAGCCGAGCGTTCTAAGGCGCCTTGCTGCGGAGCGCGCGATTGCTCGCCGTCGACGGTTCGAGTCCTCCCTCGGGCATCGGTGTTTGTGTTGTTCTTAGCATAAGTCAGTTGAAATAGTTTGTAAGCCTAGGGACTGATGACCAACTTAGTTAAGTTCAAATGTTCAAATGTCTGTAAATCTATCGGACCAAACTGCGTGGTCATCAGTCCGTAACTTACAAACTACTTATACCCAGGCAAACTAACCTACGGACAAACACACACACCCATGCCCCAGGAAGGACTAGAACCTCCACGGCGAGCAACCGCGCGCTCCGCAGTAAGGTGCTTTAGACCGCTCGGCTACTCCACTGCGGCCGTAGTTAAGTCCCTTAGATTTACAAACATTTGATGTACATCTACATACATACTCCGCAATTCACCGTAAGGTGCGTGGCGGAGGGTACACTGTACCACTACTAGGCATTTCCTTTCCTATTCCACTCCCAAATTGAACGAGGAAAAAAAGAATGCCTATATGCCTCCGTACGAGCCCTAATTTATCTTATCTTGTCTTTGTGATCTTTACGCGAAATGTAAGTAGGCGCCAGCAAGATCGTACTACACTCAGCTTCAAATTCCGGCCCTCTAAATTTACTCAACAGAAATTCACGAAAAGAACGTCGTCTTTCTTCCAGCGATCCCCAATTGAGTTGCCGGAGCATTTCCGTAACACTCGCGCATTGGTCGAACCTACCGGTAACAAATCTAGCTGGTCGTCTTTGAACCGCCTCTATGTCTTCCTGTAAACTGATCTGCTGCGGGTCCCAAACACTTGATCAATACTCTAGACGTGGTCGTACAAACGTTTTATACGCGGTCTCCTTTACAGGTGAAGTACATCTTCCCAAAATTCTCCCAATAAACCGAAGTCGGCTGTCCGCCCTACTCACAACTGTCCTTACATGCTCGTACCATTTCATATCGCTCTGCAATGTTACGCCTAGATATTTGAACGACGCGACAGCATCAATAAGCTCACTACTAATGCTGTATTCGAACATTATGGGATTGTTTTCTCTACTCATGCGCATCACCTTACATTTTTCCACATTGAGAGCTAGCTGCCAATCTTCGCACCAACTAGAAATTTTGTCTAAGTCATCCTGTATGCTATTACAGTCAGCTACAGACGACACCCTCCCATACACCTCAGCATCATCAGCAAATAGCCGCATATTACAACTTACTCTGTCCATCAGATCATTTATATAGATAGAAAATAATAGTGGTCCTATCACACTCCCCTGGGGCACGCCTGACGATACACTCGTCTCTGATGAACACTCGCCGTCGAGAACAACGTACTGCGTTCTATTACTTAGGAAGTCTTCCAGCCAGTTACAAATCTGTGAACCTATTCCTTAGGCTCGTATCTTCGTTAGCAGTCTGCACTATGGCACCGCGTCGAACGCCTTTTTGAAGTCGAGAAAAACACAATCCGCCTGTTGCCCTTCATCCATGGCTCGCAAGATGTCATGTGAGGAAAGGGCAAGCAAGTTGAGTTTCACATGAACGATGTTTCCTAAACCCGTGCTGATTCATGGAAAGAAGCTTTTCCGTTTCAAGGAAATTTACTATATTCGAACTGAGAATATGCTCCAAAATTCTACATGAAACTGATGTCAACGATATTGGCGTATAATTGTGTGGGTCAGTTCTCTTTCCTTTCCAATCACTAGGAACTTTGCGCTGAGTTAAAGATTCGCTATAAATACAAGCTAAGTAGGGGGCCAACGCCGCAGAATAGTCTTTGTAAAACCGAACTGGTATTCCATCCGGACCAGCAGACTTTTTCGTATTTAGCTCTCTCATCTGCTTCTCTACACCGGAAATACCTATTGCTATGTCCCCCATTTCGGAATTAGTACGTTGATCAAATGATGGTACATTTGAGCGGCCCTCCTACATGAAAGATTACTTAAAGGTTGAATTTAGAACTTCAGCTGTCCGTTTGCTTTCTTCTATTACTGCCCCGGAATGATCAACGAGTGGCTGGACAGTGGGCTTTGACCCGCTTATCGATTTTACATAGGACCAGAATATTTTCGGGTTCTCGGAAAGATCTTTTGGTAAGATATGGCTGTGATAATTATTGTATGCTTCGCGCATCGATCTTTTTATAGACGCACGAATCTCTACTAGCTTTTGCCTGTCATCATTTGCGTGTTCTTTTTTGAATCGAGAGTGCAACAGCCTTTGCTTTCTCAGCAGCTTTCTAATATGGATCTTTTCCATCTTTTCGATCCTTAATCGTCTTTACTGGCACATATTTCTCTAACCCTATATTAACAATGCACTTAAATGTAGTCCACAATTCCTCTACATCCATAGTCCCGGAATTAAACGATGTCCATTCATTTTCTAAGTGCGATCGTAACATTTGCTTATCGGCTCTTCCCAACAAAAACACGCTCCTAGGCTTCTTGATTGGTTTATGAACTTTGGTCATCATCGACGCTATGACGATATCATGATCACTAATTCCTGTGTCTACACAGACATCGTTAATAAGGTCAGGCCTGTTTGTGGCTAAAAGGTCTAGAATATTTCCATTGCGCGTGGGTTGCCGGTTTAACTGCTCAAGACAGTTTTCGGAGAATGTGTCCAAACGTAGCTCGCAAGACTGCTTGTCTGTACCGCCTGAAATGTAACTAGCGAGGTCCCAATCTATACTCTTAAGGTTGAAGTCTCCTCCGACTAATATTACATGGCCCGGATACCTACGCACTACCTGGTGTAGACTTTCTTTGAATGATTCTAAAACTGCTACAGCAGCACTGGGGGGCCGGTAAAAACAGCCAACTATTAACTTTACTTCTTGTAGACCTGTTATACGTGCCCAGATAACTTCACAGTTACTTTCAACATCGATCTCAGTAGAAACAATATTTTTATCCACAGCGATGAACACTCCTCCTCCAGTTGTATCCGATCTATCTTTCCGATATACATTCCACGCTTCGCTAAATATTTCTGAACTTGCCACATCATGATTTAGCCAGCTTTCGGTGCCTAAAACTATCTGAGCGCAATAACTTCCATGCAGTGCGCCAAATTCGGGAACTTTGTTTCTGATACTCTGAAAGTTCGCGGCTAATATTTTGATGTTCGAATTTTTGTTCCGAACGTGGCCTGAATTCTCGGTTTGAATGCTGACAGGTGAGTGCTCATCATAGTTAGCGCCTAGCCTAAAAAAACCCATGGGCACTCCACAAGTACTCTGCTACCTGAGTAGCCGCTTCCTTAGTGTAGAGCACTCCTGATCTATCTAGGGGCACCCTGCAATTCCCCACCCGATAACGCAGATCCAGAAATCTGCAGCCATGACTGTCACAGAGTCGGCGAAGCCTCTGGTTCAGACCCTCCACTCGGCTCCAAACCAAAGGAGTACACATCCTTAGTCATAAAGAAAACTAAATTTAGTATTTTAGCGAATTGTGTGGGGTAAAAATCTCAGAGGAAGACCAATAGATGAGGGTTGCGTTCTTATGAGGAAATGCAGGAGCTTGCTCATGATAGTGTAGGGTGTAGAGCTTCATCAAACCAGTCTCCAAACTTAATACAACAACAACATTTAAATATGTAAGTTCCTTTTCTAGAAATTTCTACATAGGAGAGATATTTCCAATTCTTTTTCTTTCTTTTTTCACTTAATTTGTGTGTACATCAAAATTATTATCATCATATTATATCAACATACAATTTGCTAAATTTTGTATATAATTCTCTTTAAATATTGATTATTTTATCAGCTTTAACGCCACATTTTACTGTATTATAGTATTTTGTAGTTTTCGAAACTCCTTAACTGTAGTTGTAATTTTAATTCGTAACAGTTTTAAGCAACGCGTGCACTGAGGAGCCAAAGGAACACGTGCCCATTATCTTGTAGGAGCCCTGCGAGACGCAGAAGTGTCGGAACACGGTGTGGCAAGGACTCCACTACTGTCTGAAGTATTGCTGGAGAGTACGAGGGACTGGAAATCTCGTCTGAGTAGCACGTTGCAAGGTTTCCCACGTATGCTCACGTCTGGGGAGTTTGGTGGCCATCGGAGGAGCTTAAATTAAGAGGAGAGTTCCTGTACGCACTTTGTGTGGGGTGTTGCAGTATCCTGCTCGTACTGCCCAAGTCCGTCGGAATGCACACTGGACATGAAGTGATGCAGCTGCAGCCAGCATGCGCTCGTACTAGTCACTTGTCAGAGTCGTATGTACACATATCAGTGGTCCCATATCACTACCCTAACAGTCCCCTTCTGAGCTGTAGGATCCATGGATTCAATGAGGCTGTTTCTGTAACCGTACACGTCCATCCGTTCGATATAAATTTACCCTCTCCAGTCCCAGAGCCAAGATTAATGTCAAATTTTCAAAATGTCTGTATGTTATTTATTAGGTTGCATAGGCACCGGATTCTTGTGTTTTGCAGTTTAGAAAATGTCCATGTTTAAGAATTAGGTAGTACACATTTGTGCACCTCGGGTTACAATCATAAAGATATTTCTTAAATTTTTTCTGGGAACGTATTGTATATGGAGGTAAAATTAATTACAGTGTGTTGTATTTGTACAATCTGCATATGTTATTTAGAATAATAAATTTTACAATACATATTTTACAAGTATTTATTACTTCCAGGTGATTTTGTGAGTCCCCATGATAAATTCAATCCCGAAATAATGGAAAATTTCTGACGTTGTTCTTTTCAAGCTAAGTGAACTAGCCTGAACAGATTTCAGGTTTTTCTGATATGCCACAATCTCCCAAAAGTTAACTGGAAAATACTCCAAGAAAGATTCCAATACTCCTTAGGGTCCACTAGAATTGCTTTCCTGTTTGTTCTGCGAAGACGAGCCCGTCTCAGCATGACGGAAACGAACAAATTATTGGTTGGCAACAAACCAACAATTTTCTTAAAATTTGATATGACCGTTTACATATTTTCTTACAAATAAAGATACAAAAATTACTGTTCTTCAAAATAAATAAACAAATAAATAAATAAAAATGACAAAAAGTGCAGTACTAACCAAGTAGCTCTCTACCTCAAATATCTTATGGATTTTATAACACTATCATTCATCAAATCATCATTGTTTTGAAGCTGAATTTCGTCATTAGTTCGATATCCAGAGTCAGAACACGTATCCTGTTGCTTCATTTCAGCAAATAAGTAAATTTGAACATTCTGCATGACTTCGATTCAGTATGCGTGATATCTATTCATCAATTAGCAGCCGCGGCGGATTAGCCGAGCGTGCTGGAGCGCCGTGTTGCGGTGCACGCGGCAGTCCGCCGTCGGGGATTCGAATCTCCTCCCTCGGGCATGGATGTTTGTGTCGTCTTTAGTATAAGGTAGTTTGTAAGATTAGGGACTGATGATCCTGCAGTTAAGTCCCCCAAGCCTTACAAACATTTGAATTTGAATTAATTAGCATATGAGGAGCGAAAATACAGTTGGTTATAAAGTACTGAGCTATCCTGAAACTTCACGTCAAGTACGAAGGTACACACACGTACACTATGAAAACATCGATATTTATGACAGAGGAAAATTGAGATAATATATATTTGCTGAATTTCTGATAATTTTTCAGTATTTCAACTTCACTTATCACTCACTGCAACGAAGATAAATACGTAAAGTTTTATGTATTATTTACTAACTGTCATAACGACGCTGCCGGGGACCGTCTTCATTAACAATAAACAACTGATTCGTGTAGCTCACGAAGTACTGCTGCAAGATTGCTCCAAGCTGCGCCGTTTGAAAACACAAAAGTACACGATCGTACACTCGTGGTCTCAGCACGCAAAATACAACATAGGCAAAGATAAAATCTTACGAACGAAGGTGCACATATGTGCATGTGGTGTCGCACAAGTCTGAATTGCGCGCCACGTACTTTCGCCGCGCGCCGCCTTGCAAGCACGGCGCGGCGTTCTTACGACGTCAGCCACGAGCGCCCTCTGCTGCAACCCTGCTCGTGGCCACCACTGAACTGCATCGGTCACTTGGCAATAAGACAGGTAGTACAACAGTCTCTCATCAGTAGGCAGGCCTCTATCTAGTTAAACTATGTATCTGCATTCCACTAGTCTTCAGTTAACCAAGTTAAGTATTATACTATCTCTACGAAATATATATCTTGTTCTAATCTAGCTTGGTGTTTCTAGGTTCTGCTGTCCCACTGGCTGGTCACCTCAGACTTTGTACCCGCACACGCGTGCATCCTATTTCCTTGTGTCGGTCTCTCTACTCGGTCACCGACACGTAGGACAACCGGCGGCAACGAGACACAAAAGTGGCGACGACGTTGGGATCGAGACGCCGTCCACGCCCCGGTATCCACCTTGCGATCCCCCGGAAAACCCACCAAAACCCACCAATTGCAACATTCATATATTCCCCACCGCCACTGTCGTCTTTCTTATCTACATAATAAAGGACGCATGCAAACTTTTGTGCAATACATAGGATCCGCGTTTTCTTCCGTCGTCAGGGTCATATGCCGGTCTAATCCTCATATATTCTATGCCTGTTTTAAATCCTCTTATTCCAACTGTTTACACAACTGTACGAATTTATGGTGTTTCTGCTGTTTCAGTGATATCTGTTATATTTATTTACGGCCGTCTGAAGAATGTCACACGGGTGCACAAGCCAAAAGAATGAAGTGCATGTTTTTGGAATGGCTGGACTATGAAATGCGCGAGGCCAAGCCACCAATGAGGTGGATCTTTATTTAGCACGAATTGATGGTGATGACGACGATCCGCTTGAATGGTAGAAACGCAACAGTACTCTCTTTCCTACGCTAGCTGTATTGGCAAACAGTATTTTGTGTGCCCGCCTCAAATGCACCTGGTGAATGCACTTTCAGTGCGGCAGGGAACCTGTTTTCTGATATAAGAACTTGACTCGATCTACAACGTGTCAATGATATTTTGACAATACATTGCAGTTACAATTCCACTAACGAATAGTTTGGGGATAATGTTACTTTTCGATGTATACTTTGTTGTATGGTAACTTTCACTTTTGTACATTGCAATAAAAACGTTGTTCGTTCCGTAGTTTCTCTTTAGATCCTTTACATTACTTTCAAATGTTGTAGTTAGTGGAAACAACCTTTTTGTCTCGTTTGCGGTCTAATGATATTGCGGTTACATGCTACTATGCAGGAATACACGTCTACAGCAAAACTAATTTAGTTACTTTAGTTAGTAGGTGTTCGTCAGACGCAACAGCAGCCCACACCTCAGAGCCACAGAGCCGCTGCCGTAGCGACTGACAAGGAAAGCAACCCAAGTGTCACTCTCCGATTTTTATTAAATTTGGATTTGTTGTAATACACGAAAAACTGTGGGACCCGTCTTTTTATTTTTATGTAATTATATATTTTTAAGCGGTGGAAAAACATCTTTAAGGGGTGAAACGGTCCCTCCAAAATTGGGGCTAAAATAGAAAAATCGTAATAACTTATAGATTAATGAAGCGATTTTAATGATTTTTTGGTATGAAAGTATCTTTTGATAAGAGATCGTCCTAGGTACATTGCAGGGGGAGTGACAATTAGGGGGGCAACTTCCCTAAAGTGACCAATTTTTTGTGCTCAAAAAAATTGTTTTGATTTAATCGAAGTTGAATCTATGAAATTTGACTATTATCAAAAGATACTTTTATACCAAAAATCATTAAAATCGTTTCACTAATCTCGAAGTTATCGCCATTTTTCTATTTTATCCCCAATTTTGGAGGGACCGATTCATCCCTTAATATGTTTCTCCGCCGCTAAAAAAATAACATGTCCCATAAATTTTCATGTATTATAAAATATGCAATTTGAAAAAAATCGGAGAGTGACTTGGGTAGGTTTCCTTGTGAGTACAGCGGCAGCACTACGCTGTGCGGCCTGTGCCCGCCCCGCCCCACGCAGCCTCGTTCGAGTGTCAACACACTCGCTGCGAGCGTAACACACTCGGCGCGCCACCGCCGAGCGTTGCGCACTCGACCGAGTACGAGCGAGCGAAACGGGCGATTTGCAGACCCCTAGTGGCCACCTCCGCCCAGAGGGAGCAAGTCATCTGCTGAGGTGCGTGGCCCAAGCTGGGAGGGGGGGGGGGGGGGCACGCACGGTCCAGGAGTCCCTCTCGGTGACGCTGGCAGCTGCGGCGGCGACAGCGGCGGTGGCGGCGGCGGCGGGAACCGGCAGCAACGAGACACAAAAGTGCACTTACAGACTAAAATGTTCAAATGTTTGTAGAGCTTATGGTACTTAACTACGGGGTCATCAGTCCCTAAACTTACAAACTACTTATGAACTACCTTATACTAAAGACGACACAAACATCCATGCCCCAGGGGGATTCGAACCCCCGACCGTGCGGACCGTGACTGGCGCGCCACAGGCTGCTCGGCCTCTTACAGACTGAAGAGGTTAAGCGACACTCGGGTCAGACAACATGTTTCCCGTCATCAAGAGTAGAATGTCGGTGTTGATGGGTCCAGGCGTAGCGTAAGACTGCCGTGCAGTCAGAAACAGTACACGAGTGGGTCTTCGGCTCGGAAAACCCACATCGACAATGTTTCAAATGTTCGATTTCTTGTAAATCTATCGGACAAAACTACGTGGTCATCAGTCCGTATCTTACAAACTACTTAAACTAAGGTGAACTAACCTAACGACAACACACACACACACACACACACACACACACACACACACATATGCTCCAGGGAGGACTCGAACCTCCGACAGCGAGCAACCGCGCGCTCCGCAGCGAGGCGCCTTAGACCGCTCGGCTGCTCCACCGCGGCGACAATGTTTCGTTGAATGGTTCGCGCCCTGCCACTTGTTGATTGCCCAGCATTGAAGTCCGCGGAAGGGCTGCACGCTGAACGATTCTCTTCAGTCATCGTTGGTCTCGTTGTTGCGGGATCAGATGCCAGACACTCAGATCGGTACCAGACGTTGTATATCGATAATCAACCGAAACTGCTATATAATTCGTGCTGTGTGCTGCCGTCCAGGAGAACGTGCGTAAACGGTACATAATATATAACACCTGTCCTACAGAGCACAGGAAAAGCGTATCTGCAGGAGGATGCTGCCCTGAACTACCGTGGGCTAGTTCATAGAGAGAATGTTTGTTGCTACGAGGGTCCTCCGTTCAAACCCTGGTAACGCAATTTTTTCTGTATGACGTAACAAATTGTTCTACGTCGACAAACGTACACCGAGTGTTACATGGGACAACATGTTCCTGAAATGCAAGAGGACTGTTCGGATTTTATAGCACTGTGTAATCGGCAGTTTGCTTCTGCTTCGTTGTATTTGAAAGTAGCAAACCTGTAAAGTATATTCGTAGAAGAAAGAAACAATTGCACCAGACGTGCGGAATTATGGAATTATTAAAGTAATAATATTAATAATAAATGACTGCTAGATAGACAGCACCGCCGTGTTGTGGTTAGAGCGCCATTTGCACACCATCAAGTGGGGAAGTGGGGCTGACGTTGCTGTCCAGTCCTCACGCACTGCTACCGCTGCTGCTGACAGCGCTGTTTTGCGAAGTGCGCCCGTGGTTCGTTACAGACCGTCTCGTCGAATTGTTGCGTAGCGACGGTTGTCTGCCTACAAAAACTCAAATAAGTGAAGATGAGAGAATTTGTGAAGTTTTCCAGGGAAAAAAAACCCCTTCGATGCGGGGTTTGAACCCAGGACCCGCTGTTGACTGAACAAACTCTCTACCAACTAGTCCACGGCAGTGCAACGCGAGAAGCTCTCACAGTTATGCTTTCGCTCTACTCCGTAGGTTAGATGTTACATATTATTTCCCGTTCTCGGACGTTCTCCTAGAAGGCAGCACATAGCACGAATTATAAAGAAGTTTCGCTTGATACTCTATCTATATACACCGTTTGGTACCGATCTGAGTGCCTGACATCTGAAGGTTTGGGTACGAGACATCACGTCCGGCACTGCTCGACTGGTAACGACGCTCGGAAAGTCGCTCATGTTTACGAATACCCAAGATACAGCACGGAAGCACAAAAACGTTAAATCTCGAACTTCAATAACTTTTGAGCCCTCATATATTAGTAAAAAACCCTCATCTTTCGACGAATAGTATTTAAGACGCAATTTCCCATCATCGACTTTTAACCTAGATTTTTTGTAACTACTTTTAGCAAAAAAGCCGAAACACATGTCTCTCTCTATATATTGCATATAGAACGTCCATGCAAAATGTGATCGTAATCGGTGACTCATATGTCGGACCGACCACGTCTTGAGTATTGCTCAAGTATTTGGGACCCGCAGTTTAAAGGAAGATATAGAAGCAGTTCAGAGGCGAGCAGCTAGGTTTGTTACTGGTAGTTTCCACCAATGCGCGAGTGTCATAGAAATGCTTCGGAAACTCAATTGGGGATTGCTGGAGGAAAGACAACGTTTCTTTCGTGAATTTATGTTGAGGAAATTTAGAGAGCCGGAATTTGAAGCTGAGTGTAGTAGGATCTTGCTGTCAACTACTTACATTTCGCGTAGTGATCACAATGACAAGATAAGAGAAATTAGGGCTCGTGTGGAGCATATAGACATTCTTTTTTTCCTCATTCAATTTGGAAATGGAATAGGACAGAGAATGCCTAGTAGTGGTACAGTGCACTCTCCACCACGTACCTTACGGTGGATTGCAGAGTATGTAGATATAGACTCTTTGTAAGTTCCTGATGCTTTAGAGACGGGTAGAAACTACAGTGGGTGGCCAAACAGTGGCAGAGAGGGGTGAGTTCCTGGCAGGTGGCACCCAGGTCGCCGGCCAGACTGTTAGCTCTTGCGGCGCGCTCCCCGCGGAGGCGCCGCCTTTGCGATATAAATGAGAAAAACAGCCCGCCCCCCGACAATGGCGGGAGGAACGTAACGATGGAACGTAACGGCGGGGCCCCGACGGGAAGAATCGCCGCGGGCGCCCCGCCGGTGGACGGAGGCACGCAGGGCTGCCCGTAATTAGATCGGTTCACACGAGGCCGCGGCTGCCCGCAAATTGCAGGATCGGCCGCGGGGGGCGTGGCGGGCGCCGCACTGCGCATGCGCGCGCCGGGAGGCCAAGCCGCATTCTGATGCTCGCCGGGGCGCGTCGTGAGAAAGTAGCGACTGCCTAACAAACCACCAAACAATGCCACAAGATGCTGCAGCGGACGCAGAACGTCCACCTCTGCAAGGCAGGGGTCACATGAGACCTCCCAACCTCGTGTCGGGCCGCCTCCTGCCCGGCGAAGTGACTCAAATGCTCAAGTGTTTGTAAATCTGTGGACCAAACTACTATCGTCATCAGTTCCTAAGCCTACAAACTACTTAAACTAGCCTAAGTTCAACACACATACACCCATGCCCGAGGAAGGAGTCGAACCTCCGACAGCAAGCAACCACGCGTACCGCAGCAAGGCCTTAGAGCGCTCGGCTACTCCACCACGACGCGACAGGGTTCATATCGGTCGACACGATTAGACAGATCATTCGCTGCAAACCAGTTGCGGACCAACGATATGGTCTACTGAAATTCATAACAATTTCATCGTGTCATCATGAAGTCCATGAATTGCAGAAAATTCTCTGATGTTTCCTGGTGTTGTAAGCAGTGTCTGACTAAGACTATCGGAGGCCCGGGGCTGCGGCAAAACAAAATGAGCTCCCCCCCATCCACTTGGAAGTGTATGTATTACTATAAAAAAGTAACTTTTGAGATTTGGGGGCCTCGCAGGACGACAGGCACTGCGCAGTCTAAAAACAATTGCTTTCGAGATTTTGAGGCCCCTCAAGTTTTAGGGTATTTGGAGGCCCCCAACACGGAAGGCCCGGGGCGGTCCGCCCCCCTCCCCCTTAGTCCACCACTGGGTGGAAGCATTTGTGGAGGTCCTTCAGTGTAACACGAAATATCAAACATACAACAGCCAGTGAAGTAGAGAAAAAAACTGCGAAATGACCCATGACATTTAACGTACAACCACCAGATAGTTTCAGCCCGTCTTATGTCTAAGAAGAACATTTTCCAATGCACCCTGTGACTAGAAGGGCCACATGAAATTATTATAATTATACTAGAAGGGCCACACGAAATTATTATAATTATACTAGAACGTCGACTTGAGATCCGCATCGAATCTTAACGGATGGACTCTGCAAAATACAAATCTACAACCCAAAGTGGAAATCTTTTCGGCAGGAGGTCAGTGGGTATCGCAAACAGCTGAATGAAGAAGTCACTGCCGGTCGTTTGGTCACTCTCAATGACCGTGATCCGCTACATTTGAGATGATCGCCATACTGAAAACGGGCAAGACTGTGACAAACCACAACATGGGACACGTCTCCCAAGGGCTTGTAGACTCCACTCCACGGCGTCTCTTCTGTAGACAGGAGCAGATGACGTCTCACGTGAAATTAGGTGCCATCTGACGGTGGATTTCTGAGTATATGTGTACACTGGTCAAATTTCGGAGTATATATGTACACTGGTCCAATTTCAGTTGTAAAATGTAGTCATCGGCAAAATGAAACTAAAATGGTTACTGGTTGGACAACTTTCTGTTGATTCTACGGAGTAGAGACAACAAATCACGGCAATCGATACAGTGATACTAACAGAAAGTTGGTGCAGAGGCGGTTGCTTTTGACTTGTGTTTACTCTACCAAACGAATTTCACAAGCAGTTGGGTTCAGATAGTGTAGTGAGCAGGTAGTGAAAAGCTACAACGTCACGTATCCAAGTTCTGGCATGGAGAGCCATAGGAAGGTTGAAAGCGGGACAGACGCAGAGGGAGGTGGCTGTTGTTATTCGAGTTTCCTGAATTGTAATTTCTAGGACCTGGACGCGATTTCAACAAACAGGAACCGTTAGTAGAAGGGAACCCGAAGATCCTCCACGGGTAACCTTTATCTCTGGTTAACAGCCCGTCTACACAGGAGGTTGAATGCAAATCAGCTGCAAAACACCCTGCAGGCAGCAACACGACGCGCAATATCAACACAAACACTTCGAAATCGCCTTCGGGCCTATAGTGTATGTCCCATTAAAACCACGACACCGTTAGACGGCAGAAACCGGGCGGCGGAACATCAGGACTGCAGTCGTAACGAATGGCGTCGGGTTCTGTTCACAAATGAGTCAAGATTTTGTGTTCAGTCGGACAATCGCCGTTCCCTCATCTGGAAAGAACATTGAACTCGGAACAATCATCCTTATGTGCAGGAAACACCACGATATCATGGTGGTGAAGGAATGGTGTGGACAGTAGCGTACGGACCTCTACGTCAATCAGAATAACGCTTTCACTGCTCAGAGTTGTAGAGACGATATCTTTGATGATTTGTTGTGCCCTATGCAGTTGCCATAGGTGATGGGTTCCTTCTGGAGGACGATAACGATCGCTCTTCTCCACAGAGCTGCACTGGTGGACAACATGCTTAAAATTGAGGGAATTGTACGAATGGAATGATCACCTTGTTCACCGGATTAAACCCGATGAGCACGTCTGGAATGCACACGGCAGACGCATTGCAGCCAGACCAGCACCTCTCACAACGGTTGCAGAGCAGGATAATGCACTCATGGAAGAATGGACAAATGCCCCTCAAGAGCTGATCGAAAACTTCACACTGTCCATATTACACACTATATTACAGGGCAACGAGAATGACTTTTTCTCTAGTGTGGTAACTTCATGGTACCTCGCGCTAAGTAATCGCCATGGAAACCTCAAGTAAAGAGTTGAGACCACAAAATATCGTTCTGTATCACATACGAGGTACAATTGTAATCAATATCTCAATAAAAATACGTTAGGATATGTATCGGTGTACGATATATCCCCTGATCGGCTTATTGATTTGAGTTGTGTAGCTATCGTATTACATTTGCTAACACAGTGTGTAATGAAGGAGGTGAAAGCAAATGAGAAAAACTCTTGAGAATTCAGTTCTGAAAAAGAGGGGGACCCTGGCCTGCAACGTGTCTGGAGCCCAAATAGAGGTAAACGTGTACCAAAGACACTGAATCGGAAAATAAAGTGAGACGTTCCAGTGAGCCGCGGCGGAGTGGCCGAGCGTATTGAGGCGCTATGCTACGAAGTGCGAGGCCGTATCCCGTAGGGGGTTCGAATCCCCCCTCGGGCATGGATGTTTGTGCCGTCTTTAGTATAAGGTAGTTCATAAGTAGTTTGTAAGTTTAGGGACTGATCACCCCGTAGTTAAGTCCCATAATCTCTAGAAACATTTGAATATTTAAGAAGGCATGTACTTAAAATAGGTGTTTTTGTAGAGAAAAAGGAAAATTATGTAACTCAAAATGTCACGACAGTTTGCCTTGCAATAATATATAATCAAAATTTAATAGTAATTTTTTTTTTGGTATATGTCTGTTTTATTAAGACGGTAGCAAATTTTGCCAAATTTATGAGTAATTAATATTCTTTTACTGCATGATTATTTTGTTTCCACTTTCGTAACTAATACTGCTAATATGGATGTGTAATGTTGCTTAAAATTTTTCTTCACTGTATGGTTATTTTTGTATTGCTTAAGTTAAGATTTTCGTTCCATTCGTGTCGCTGGACTCATATTTGGAAGGACAGCTCTTCAAATTCCTGTTAGACCATAAGATTCAGTATTTTATTAAACCACTTGCGGCAAATACCTCGAACCTTCCACTGAATGGACATTGCCGGTTTTCTTCTTTTCTCCCACTGCCTCCAATGACCTTGTTGTCAACGGAGCGTTAAATACCGATCTCGGATCAGACGATAATCCTTGACTGACGGCGACGGCCGAATCATATTTAGATGACGACAAAAGCTGGCTGGTATTGCTGGAGGAAGAAAATGGCTGCAGTGGGCACAGAGCTAAACTTTGTTCAGTGCGGAGAACTGCGAGCAGGGACCACCTGCAGGGCCCTCTCGTAATCCGATTGGCACGTGTTTGTCGAGAGGCGGCAGAGTGTCGCAAATGCTCACCGCAGCACCAGTGGGTGTAATCCTCGCGCCCGCCGCCCTCTTTTAGCAGAGTGGCGCGGAATGCGGAGGGCCCTCAAGGCGGAACCGCTCCTTCACGATCAGAGGAAGTCTGCCACCTGCGATAATCCATAAGTGGATGAACGCCCTCCGGCCGCCGCGCCGTACAAAGGCGGCGCGCACAATGCCCTTTCACGGTGGGAGGACTCTCCACAACCGCCGCGCAAGCAAACAGTCGACACCGCGGAATTCAGGCCCTATAGACACCCGCAAACCGGACGGAGCTGACGATTTTATAAACACTCACAGCCGACTGCAACATCAAACATCGTAAGAGTTTTCTCAAGCCGGCCGCGGTGGCCGATGAGACTGAGGCGCTCCAGTCACGGTCTGCACGGCCACTACGGTCGGGGGTTCGAATCCCCCCTCGGGCATGGATATTTGTGCCGTCCTAGTTCGTAAGTAGTTTGTAAGTTCAGGGACTGATGACCACGTAGTTGAGTCCCATAGACTATACAAACATTTGAACATTTTTAGTTTTCTCAAAGATATGTGGTTGGCACGAGGAGTATTTGAGTGGTAGAATCATAGACTTAGTAAATAAAAACTAGACCGCCCGCTGGCGCTAGTGTCGCGTCCCCACATTGAACGTGACAGAAGCCGCCATTTGCGGGGTAATCGTGCATAAACATGGTTGAATGTAAACGAAGGCTTCCGCGGCCGTTGTCATTGTTTATAAAACTATTCTGGGTGTTGGACCGCATCGTCAATATATCAAATACTTTACCGACGTTTCGGCCACTATTGCAAGCGGCCATCTTCTGGGTGTTACGTTTACTGCTGGGTGACGGAAAGCTTTCCGTCACCCAGCAGTAAACGTAACACCCAGAAGATGGCCGCTTGCAATAGTGGCCGAAACGTCGGTAAAGTATTTGATATATTGACGATGCGGTCCAACACCCAGAAGAGTTTTATAAACAATAAACATGGTTGGTTCGTGTGCTGCTTTTAATTGTAACAGTGAGAACGGAAGCAAAGACGAAGACGGAAACAATGTTACATTTCGCAGATCAGCCATTACTTGTATGCCGTATAGTATTTTCATGGAGAAATAAAAAAATCATGAGCGTTTGTTTTTGTTTAGGTTTGCTCTTACAAATGATTCTCTAAAACTGAGAAACGTAGTTTGGTGCATGTCAAGTACTTATATTTTATTTGCATATAAATTACTAAAAACACTAATCTGAACAGAATGAATAACTAGGCGTATAAGAGGTATTCATCACATATAAGTATTCCGCCTCGGTTGCACAGTGGTAGAGTGCCAGGCTACAAATCCACAGGTCGCGGGTTCGATCCCCGCTAGGTCCTACGATTTTTATCTGTCACTTTCCACTTCTTTCACCTCTGGCAGTATTGCTCATGTGAAAAATGCCGAGTAGCACCGTGGTTCGGAACCCACGATAAACTGTAGGTCCCCCTATAACTGGCTGGGTAAGTCAGTTCGAAGGTCGGAGGAAGGCAACGGCATACCACCTCCAAACAGAACCATGCCTAGTAAAGCACTGTGGTGTTCAAACCAATCTTCGGATTGTTGACTGCTTTACCTTTTTTACGCTGGAGGGCGAATGTTCCACGGAATAACTACGAATGATCCGCCGCAGTGGAGTAACCGAGCGGTCTAAGGCGCCTCGCTGCGGAGCGCGCGGTTGCTCGCCGTCGGGGGTTCGAGTCCTCCCTGGGGCATGGGTGTGTGTGTGTGTTTGTTTTTAGGTTAGTTTACTTTAGTTTAAGTAGTTTGTAAGCTACGGACTGATGACCACGCAGTTTCGTCCGATAGATTTACAAACATACGAATGAGCCCCCCTAGGAAGTGTCCTCCGTCATTCAAAATGTTCAAATGTTTGTAAACCTATTGGATCAAACTGCTATGGTCACCTAGACTTACAAAATACTTGAGCTAACTTACACTAAAGCCGTCCTCACACGTGGCGCACGCCGGACGTGCTGTCTAGCTACTGCACGTTCTGAAATGACAGCTGCACCCCACGGAACGTGCTGCTCATAGTGATTTGCGACCGTTGCGGGCTGGCGCGTAGATCACTGTGTACACAAAGATGGATGTGCGTAAAATTGTACGGTAGACCTGTTAGCCGTCGTCGATTAAGAAACCTAAATACTGTAGCGTTCGTATGTCACAGGTAGAGCTGTACGTTTGCTTGCAATACTCTTCCAGTAATTTTTTTTTTTTTTTTTTTTTTTTTTTTTTTTTTTTTTTTTTTTTTTTTTTTTATACGGTCAAATCACTTTCTGACAATGAAATGCACCAGCTCCACTTATCTTGCTCTCCCTTTGGAGTCAGCAAATCTAAAGCCACTTGAAACTTCCTGACAGATTGAAATTGTGTGCGGTAACCGGGACTCGAAACTGGGACCTTTGCCTTTTGCGGGCAAGCGCTCTACCACTGAGTTACCCCGACACGACTCACGGTGCCGCCCCACAACTTCAATTCTTCCAGGACCTCGCCTCCTACTTTCCAAACTTCACATAAGTTCTCCTGCGAAACTTGCAAGACTAGCACTCCTGGAAGAAAGGATATGGTGGAGACATGGCTTAGCCACAGCCTAAGGGATGTTTCCAGAATGAAACTCTCACTCTGCAGCGGAGTGTGCGCTGATATGAAAGCCCACTTGTTTCTTCAGATTCGTGGACGATACCTTTGTTATATGGCCACAAAGAAGAGATAAACTGACGGAGTTTCTTACACATCTCAACTCCAGGCACGAGAATATTAAGTTTACCATGGAGGTCGAAGCGGATGGGATGCCCCCCTTCTTGGATGTTCTGGTTATATGACGAGATGACGACATGCTGGGGCGCAGCGAGTATAGGAAGAAGACTCATACCGATTTGTACCTACATGCAGATAGCTGCATATTCAAAAATTTACTTTGGCTTTCCCTCGGGGGTAATACGTTTTCCTGAAACATTTAACTTCTTCATACAGGCGGGACAACGCCTCAGCTCGATAATGTTCGTTGTGATAGTTTTTGCTTTTAGTATTGTACCTAAACGCTGTTTCTCCTTTACTGGTATCTGCTTGTGTGACCACACGCTAGCCATGTATCCTTTGCTCGTGAAACTGAACTATTCCTACACTGTACTGAACGACAGCAGAATTAAAACACCTTGGGGAAAACCGAGTGACGTAGGGTACTGTCTTGAAATTTATTGGATCCTGTGCCCTAGCACGAAAAACTCAAGAAATTCTCTCGTTTACAGAGCTCGTTTCTGTTTGTAAAAAATAACGCCAAATACTCGATATTACAATTGTATTAAATTAACAAAAAAGTTCCATAAACCGTAATTAAACCAAATCGTTAAAAATATCTGGGAGAGTGTAGATTCAAACCTGTTACTTACATCTCTTTTCATCCACAGCTCGTGACGCTAACCACCACGCTGATCCGCCGTCTTGAAAAGAAATAACTACGAATATCGGATGTTATGCTTAAATTATCAGGAAAGAACCAGACCCCCAGTTGGCTTATGGTTCTTTCGAGAGAACGTGCGTGGCGAGCATGGGGCCCCGAGCTAATGCAGTCTTCCATCCTTCTGAACTGCATTTCCTTTCCCTTCCCCTCTTTTCCTATACTCACTCCTCCCCCTCCTCACGAGAAAAATGATGACCTGATCAGTTTGGTCCCTCTGTCCCATCCAACCAAAGAACCAGGAACATTAAGAAAAAATATACAGAAAAAATATTTATTGTATAAAAATCTGCAACTGTTCAACTACGTTTCTACATAACTTCCGAACTTTTGTAGGCACTTGTCATAGCATGGGACAAGTTTTTGTGTGCCTGCTTCTTAGAAGGTTGCCGCCTGTGTACTCAACCATGTGGTAACATGTTCTTTCAGCTCGTCATCATCGCTGAAGTGTTGACCACCATGGACAGGTTTTAGGTGTAAGAAGAAAGTCGCTAGGAGCCAGACTGTACGGAGGATGATCAAACACGTCCCAGTGAAATTCCCGTAAGAGTTGTTTGGTCACATTCGCCTTGTGAGGTCGGGCGGCAACGTGAAGGGAAGAAGAAGACTCCTTTCATCTCTTCTTACACCTAAAATCTATCCTTGGTGGTCAACACTTCAACGATGATGAGCTGAAAGAACATGTTTGCCACATGGTTGAATACACAGACGGCAACCTTCTAAGAAGCAGGCACACAAAAACTTGTCCCACGCTATGACAAGTGCCTACAAAAGTTCGGAAGTTATGTAACAACGTAGTTGAACAGTTGCAGATTTTTATACAAGAAATATTTTTTCTGTATCTGTTCACGTTTGGTTTATATAAGCAAACGGAACTTACTTTGTGGGCCCACCTCGTATATGGACGCGAACCCGGGACAGTTGTGATATCTGCACGACAACTTAGGACGCTACTACCTACGGTATCTTTTTCCGTTTTAATCGTTCCTTTGTGAGCGTTGGTTTATCTTTTTCTGGATGTTCCTTGTTCGTTGTTGACTCAGGTTTTTTTTATGTTACAAAGGCATCCAACCCTCTGACCTAGCGAACTGAGCTAGCATGCCGGCTGGTATCAGCACGCCCTTTCGACGTTTCCTACTTTGTGGGATACTAAGTACCTAAACCATATTCTAATATTTAGCTATGACATAGCATCACAACCACTTCTTTGATGGAATTGCTTGTACCGTAGCATGGGAACGATATTCTGTAATAGTATATTAATTATAACAATAACTAACGTTAAATACGATAATCCTTAAAGCTGTCAATATGTAGTTTCCGTTAATTTTGTTGTTACAAATTATATCTAAAATGACGCGTTTTCACGAGTTCCTCAATTTTCTAACGCTTTAAGAAGATAATATTCCTACAACGTATGCTACAACGAAAGAGGGAACGAAATACGGAGTTCAGTTTGCAATATGACGGCTGAAAAGTTCTGGTTGTCGCTTCTCATTGCCCCCCCCCCCCCCCCCTAGCTTACCAGATCCTTCGTTCCACGCTTCTAAGCGTGATGGAACATGGGATTCCTTGCTGACGTCACCAGTTCCTTCTCCACGTGCGTTTGCACGTCCCTTGCGAGGACAGCAAAAGGACAACACATACACACACACACACACACACACACACACACACACACATATATATATATATATATATATATATATATATATATATAGGGAGGACTCGAACCTCCGGCGGAAACGGTCGACCAGGCAATAGTGTGATGCCTTAGACCACCAGTTATTCTCAGCGTTTTCTAAAAGGCCTATAGTTATCATGTCTGTAATCAATGTCTGCATCAAACAGGCAAATTACATTTCTGGGGATGCACAGACACACCCAGTTCCTTGGGGGGGGGGGGGGGGGGGTTATAGCTCCAACCGAGCGAGGTGGTTCAGTGGTAACACACTGGACACGCATTCGGGTGGACAGTCATTCCAATCCACCTCCAGCCTTCCAGATTTAGGAATTCCGAGATGGCTTCCACAGGGCACGGTCGATTTCCTTCCCGAACCGCAATTGCAAATCCGAGCTTGCACTCCGCTTCTGATGAGCACAGTGATGATGGAACTTTAAACTTAATCTTCCTTCCTTTATTTGCGGTTAAAGCCGCGAGTCGTAGTGTGCCGTGAGTCGAGAAATTGAGTATCACGGGAAGCGCGTCTGGACAGCCGAAGTGCTCAAATGTTCAAATGTTTGTATAGCTTATGGAACTTAACTACGGGGTCATCAGTCCCTAAACTTACAAACTACTTATGAACTAGCTAATACTAAGGACGGCACAAATATCCATGCCCGAGGGGGGATTCGAAACCCCGACCGTAGTGGCCGTGCAGACCGTGACTGGAGCGCCTCAGTCCCCTCGGCCACCGCGGCCTGCAGCCGAAGTGCAGGCGCGGTGAAAGGGCTGAGTACTCTCTGTGACGAGAACTCAGGGGTCAACATAGAACAAGCACGTTACCACATCCTAAAGGATACGACCCACATAGAGAAATGGAATAATAAAAATGGTCAGTACGCCGGAGGCCCTAGACGCCGAATTCCAACAACTGATTCAGGCTTTCAAGAAGAATGGATATTCTCGCAAAGAAGTAAACGAGTTCTGCGACAAAGCTGCGGAAGACCAAAGCGTAACAAACACAACGATGGAAGAAGACGGTTCTCTCGCCTTTACCAAGGTTACTGACAGATCAGAAAATTTTTACGAAACATGATATCAAACCGATTGTTAGGCTAACCAGGAAGATAAGTCAAGCACTTCAGTCCGTAAAGGATAAAAATCCTCTGTCAGCATGTAGGATGTATAAGATTCCGTGTTCTTGTAGAAAGGTATCGGAACTACGACGAGAAGCGTCAATACCAGACTAAAAGAACATAAAATTCTTCCGATTAGGGAAAAGGTGAAAAATCAGCTGTGGCTGAGCACGCACTTCAATCAGGTAATCATGAAGTGAAGTTTCCAGAAACTGAAATTTTACCTGAACGACGACCTATTAACAACGCATGTATAGAGAAGCAGTTGAATTTCGTAAGCATTTTAACAGGAAGGAAGAAGCCATGAAGCTTAATGATACATAGACGGCTCTTCAGAATAGGTAGTTGTGTTTTTATCTTTAACTAGTGGCAATCCATTTTTAAGTTTTATCTTTGACAAAGATTATCTCTGCTGATAACGTGAAAACCTGACGACTCGCATTTTAGACGGTATTTATGCCGCTCTGACTCGTCATTCGGCAACACTCGGCCCAGCCAGAAGCACCTCTGAGGATGTCCAGCGCAGCTCTGGACGAAACGCTAGCAACAGAAACGTTTCATGGACCAATTTCATACATCCCGGAAGAACCATCAAAAAATGGTCAGTATTACCGGCAGCCCGAAGCAAGAAATCCGGCTTCGAATCCCAGGCCAGCAAAAATTTTCATATCGGATATGGTGTACCATACCTCGAGTAGGAGCAATGTACCACAATCTGATTCTAATGTCTGGGAATATACTGTATACCCGTCTTTCAGTGATTATAGAGTCCCAATCAGACTGCCACTCATGTAGTTTCCAGACTCGTAAGTGTTTTTTTTTTTTTTTTTTTTTTTTTTTTTTTTTTTTTTTTTTTTTTTTTTTTTTATCTATAACATGAACGCCTGTGATCTCATACACACGATCATATTGATCACGTACATCGCTGCTCTGTAACATACCACGATATCCAATGGACATATCTATAGAATCACCAGCAAACCCTCAACAGGTGTAGTGCGAAAGGCTCCGGTAAGCCTTAGAAGTACACTCCGCTGAATTCGTCGTAGTATCTTCTTGTAGCTCTGAAGCCTAAGGCGATGCGCCCAGACGCTAGCAGCGCAACCCACGATAGCGTTGAAAATATCCTCATGATAAGACCGTACAGAATGAAGTGGTAATTTATAACAGTACTAGAACGAGCAGTTTTATGCATGATTTTTGCCTCCTTTTGAGTAACATATTCTAAATGTTTTAGAAAGTTTCTTTTTTCATCCAGAAAAATACCTAGATACCGACAAACAGTACTTTGTTTTATACGGTCCGGTCGAGCCTTATAGTCGGATTTCTAGTGAGAGATATGTTCCCTTCAGGAGTATGTAAGTGTGAACCGTAACCGTTACCTTTCCCGCTAACGTAGACTGGCACTCAATCATTACATCCGACTGCTGTGGCGTTGCCATTCGCTACAAAGCCGGTGGTCTGCACAAGTCGGCGCGCCACTTCGTGAAGAGGCGATTAGTCGCTCGATGATCCTGCAACTGCCGGTGGCTTCTTTGCTTTGCTTCGCAATCAGAAGAAAAGGGCTCGCCAAATATGCTGGCGCACCAAAGCCACGACAGTCAGCATAGCACAGTCGGTAGTGCGCTTGCCCGCGAAAGGCAAAGGTCCCAGATTCGAGTCCCGGTTCCGACACACAATTTTAATCTGCCAGGAAGTTTCAGTATTTATACCGCTCTCCGACGCCCGACTCGTCAGTCGGCAAGACTCACCGCTACCAGTAGCACCTCTGAAGATGTCCGTCGCAGCTGTGGACGAAACGTCAGCAGATATGTTTCTTCGACCACGACCATACAGCCCGGATGATTCAACAGCAATTATTTCAGCCGGTCGTGAAAGCCTTCACTGCATGAATGAATAGATCGTTTAAATGGAGGAGGTTTGCGGAGGATACCGCAGCATGAAGAGCTGTTTAAAACAAGACAACAGCAGAAGGATGTTACGCTTGGAACTAATGCTGTGTTGCAGTGACGCATCGCTTCGACTATCGGAGGCGCCAGCCGGCTCAAGTGCTGCCTCGGCGCGCTCAGCACTTGTTGCGGCGGCGTTCTTGGCGCGGCTGCCTGGAACGGAACTGCCTCCAGCACTCCCCCCCCCCTCTGCCCGCAAACGGCCTTAATGACTCTATTAAAGGATTTCCGCGCCATAAAGCAGCCACCTCCGAAGATGCCTGCGGATTTTTTCCCGTGACTTGCGATTTAATTGCAGCGCTGAGAGCTTTTTTTCCGACAAATTGCGCGTTCGTCGGATACAGGCATTTATCCCAGGTCGCGGCTCGAGGGTCTTCCTTTTTGTTTCCAGTGTAATCTCGCGTAAGGCTGAACCGGTTGATGCAGCAGTGAAACTACAGTACAGTGCTACACATTATTTCGTTACGATTTTGTTTAAACTGCGAACGTAATTAAAATTCCTTGCTACCCTTAAATGTACAATCCCTAGCATCAGTTCAACGGAAAATGCTGGCACAGAACAGAAGAGTAGGCCCACTCAACTGCTTCAGGTATAAAAGACAAACTATTCACAAATATCCCGAGAGATTAATTTCTGGGAATAGTCGGCATGCATGTACACTGCTCAAAACAATTAAGATATCAGGTGAGACATCATACTCCGACATCAGTTACAGTTGTAATTTGTGTGTAATACACTCTGATATTTTGCTTTCTCAACTCTGTACTTGAGCTTTATGTGGCATTTACTTTCAGCAAGGACTACCAGAATAGTGAAAAAATTATCATCATTCCCTCTAATAAGGTGTGTGATCACCTCGGACGGCCAGTACAGTTACACACCTGCGAGACATGGGCAGTATGAGGTTATCAGTCAGATTGAATGGGATATTTGGCAACTTATCCACGACTGCAATATCCAGCTCTGCAACCGTAGTGGGAGGTGCTAATTTGACTGCAGTGCGATTGCCAAGTGCATCGCAGACATTATCAGTCGGGTTTAAATGCGGTGAACAAGCTGGCTACTTCATTCGTTCAATTCAAAAAAAAAAAAAAAATGTTCAATTGTTTGTAGAACTTATGGGACCAAACTGCGGGGGTCATCAGTCCTTAAACTTACACTTATGAACTAGCTATTACTAAGGACGGCACAAATATCCATGTCCGAGGGGGCATTCGAATCCCCGACCGTGGTGGCCGTGCAGAACGTGACTGGCGCGCTGCAGAACGCTCGGCCACCGCGGCCGGCTCGTTCAATTCCCTCAACTTCAAGCATGTTGTTCACCAGTACTGCTCTGTGGAGAAGAGCGTTATCATCCTCCAAAAATAACCTATTGCACCAGAGTAGGGCAAAACGAAACTTCTGAGCAGTCAAACCGCCATTCTGAACGACATAGACGTCCAAACGTCCGCTAATACTGACATGTGCCCACACCATTCGTCCACTACCATCATATTGTGATGTTTCCTGCACATAAGCAGGATTGTTCCGACTTCCACGTTCTCTCCAGATGAGACAACGACAATGCCCACCTGAACACAAAATCTTATCTGTGAACAGAGCCTGGCGTCATTCCTAACGACTCCATCCCTGAAGCTCCAATGCCCAGTTTCTGCGGGCTAAACGGAGTAGTGATCTTAATGGGACACACACCATTAGCCTCCATGCGCAGAAGCCACAGTCCCGAAAGTGATTTTTAGCTATTTATGTTGCTATTTCGGGTCCTGTTGCTGTCTGGAGGCTGCGTTGCTGCAGAGTTGCATTGTTGCGTTCAGCCTCCTGTCTCGACCGGAGATAACGGACATCTCTCCCTGATGTCACCCGTGGACGACCTTTGCCCTACCTTCTTTTAACGTTTCCTGTTGTCTGAAATCACGTCCAGATCCTGATAGTTACTTTTTGGGACACTCGAATATCTGCAGCCAGCTCCGCGTCTGTCTCAGTTCGAACCTTCCTATGGCTCTCCATGCCACAGCTTTGGGTCTGACACGTCGTTGTTGCATTGCACTGCCTGCTCGGTACCCTACTTGATCCCATCTGCTTGTGTAATTCGTTTGGTAGTGTAAAGTTCAAATGTTTGTAAATCTGTGGAACTCAAACTATTCTGGTCATCAGTCGATAGTCTGCTAATGCTAATATTTAGACCAAATTTCTACATCGTGCGAAAATTGGCAATTGACGCTAAATAATGAAAAGTGTGAAGTAATATACATGACCACTAAAGGAAATCCGCTGGACTTAAATTACGCGATAAATTAGTCAAATCTGAAGGTCGTGAATTCTACCAAATACGTAGGAATTACAATTACGAACAACTTAGACTGCAGAAAAAACATATAAAATATTGTGTTGAAGGCGAACCAAAGGCAGAACGCTCCACCAAAGAGTCTGCCTACATCACACTTGTGCAATCTGTCCTGGAGTACTGTTGTCCAGTGTGGGACCTTCACCAGGTGGGACTGACGGAAGACATTAAGAAGGTTCAGAGAAGAGCAGCTCATTTGGTTCATCACGTTACAGGGGGGAAAGCGTCACGAAAATGTTGCGCGATTTCAGGTGGAAATCATTAAAAGAAAGACGTTATTTGTTGCGGCGGGATCTATTTTCGCAATTTCAATCATCGAGTTTTACTTCTGAATGTGAAAATATTTTGCTACTACCCACCTACATAGGGAGACATGACCATCCCAATAAAATGAGAGAAATCAGGTCAAAAACGGAACGATTTAGGTGCTCTTTCTACCCGCGCGCTATTAGAGAGTGGAACGGTAGAAAAAAGGTTATGAAAGTAGTTAATGAATCCTCTGCCAGACACTTAAATGTGATTTGCGGAGTATCTATGTAGGTGTAGATGGAAATGAGAATAACAGTGAGGTTCGCAAAACGTTTAATCATTTTATTAGATAAGGTCATAGGTTTCGATCTTTTCTGAGACAATCATCAGATCTAGTCGTCTCGCTGTTGATGCCGAGGCATAAACAGTGAGGAGACTAGGTCTGATGACGGTTTCACAATGGAACATCATCAACTCGACCTCATATTTTCTTGAAAAAAAATACGTGAGCTAGAAATTAACTCCTGAAATCTATATCACGTGAAAATTTGGGCCATCATTCAGATACTACGCAGTTACGGCCTCCTCAAAGTACAGCTTTTAAACATTCGCGCGCTCGGGTTGGTCCTCACTCGGCCCTCTTCACTGCGGCCGCTTAATGCCCGAAAGCGAAGTAATGTGCAATGAAGGGACTGTAATATTGCGCTTTATTTCTTCCGATCAGGTGTTGGTTCAAATGTTTGTTAAGCTTATGGGACTTAACTACGGGGTCATCAGTCCCTAAACTTACAAACTACTTATGAACTACTTACGAACTATGACGGCACAAATATCCATGCCCGAGGAGGGATTCGAACCCCCGACCGTAGTGGCAGTGCTGACCGTGACTGGAGCGCCTCAGTCCCCTCGGCCACCGCGGCCGGCGATCAGGTGTCGGAGTAGTGGTTACTGTTCTTAGCCGCTATTAAAGTTCACTGATGGTACAATATTACAGGAAAACAATTTGGTGGATCTGACACATTTAGGTAACTTTATAAATAGAAGACTCAAAAAAGGAGGCGGAACCTGACTTAAAAGTTTAGCGACAGTAGCAATTTGGAATGAAAGCAACACATGAGCACAATATTACACAAAGAAACTAGCAGATTCCACGATGACCTTTCTTACCATGATGATTATGCTAAGTTGACTGGATGTAGCTGATGAAGCTGAAAAAACTCTTGCTGCATTGTGTAAAATGATGCTTGGTTGGCTTGGAGCAGATTGTACTAACGGAATGACCGTGAAGAAAAATATTAATTTATCTTTTGTGACGAAAGAATGTTTGGATCGATCGGATTTCGATTAATTCCGAAGATTTCCTTGCAGGTATTACTATCAAGTCACTTGCATAAAAGTTACGTATAATGGCATCTAAAAGTTTCTAGTAAATTATAGATACAAGTCCAACAATGGCTCCAAGAATTATATTACATTATTAAGATTACTGCTGGAAAAAATAGAATCACTTCATGAATTATTAAAGGTGGGTCATTTGAAATAATTAAAAAATTTATACGTAACTAAATATATTTCACCATACTTCTCCACACACAATTAATAGTGGAGAGGTCCCTGTAGATGTAGATGTACATGTAGATGCTAAGAACAACAAATACACTTATGCCCGAGGCGAGCAGTGGAGCGATCCGCTTTGCCTTTGAAATAAATATCAATTAATAGAGATAAATAATCCCAGAGACGGATTTACGTCACAAATATGTCAAAGACATTATTGATAGATCTGAAGCATTGAATTAAAATTTGTGGTGGGGCCAGGAATCGAACCCGGACCTCCATGCTTACTACGCAGACGTCTTAACCGTTAGACTACCACACCACTAACGATTAAGGCGCCTTGGTTAAGACGTCTGCCTAGTAAGCATTGAGGTCCGGGTTCGATTCCCGGCCGCACCACAAATTTTAATTCAATGCTTCAGATCTATCAATATTGCCTTTGAAAGCTCGGCGACTCCACCACCGTTATTACCACTATCTTGGTGGCCGTAATGTTGTCCCCACTCTGTAGAACCAACAGAAAGACATCCAACCATTTTAGTTCATTCTGCCGATGGAAATACTTCACAATTGGGTAGCTCAACTGATTCTTTAATTGATTTGATCAATATACTTCTAGGTTGGATACATTATTTACATTGACGTGGCACTGTTTCCTGGTGGTAAATTCACTGAATTTAGGAAACCAACAGGCGTCAGTAGCGGGTGTATGACATTCCACAACTGGGGTACAAATTTGAACAGCTGTTGGCGCGTTACACGTCATATTGCAAATCATTTAGCTGACAGGCGTAGAGCTCTGAATTTACTTAGCGACCTGTTTCGGCACTAAAATATTTCAATTTTCGGCCCTCCATCCATAACCAATTGGATGTGTTTATCAATTCACACAATATAGCATGTACTAAGTACATAATATTGGTAGCGCAGGCTTTGTTCTACACAAATGTAATCGATGTGACACTTTCACCAACAGATCACAAGGTAGCTCACGTCCCTGCACTCTGCACTCAGCACCCTCACCTGCTGGATGTCCGCCTAGTGGACAGCGTGGTGGGTTGCCACGCAGGGGGCCTGGGTTCTATTCTCGGTCGGGTTGGAAATGACTGGGTGCTGTGTCGTCCTCTTCCTCCTCCTCGTCCTCATCATCATCACCATCATCACTGACAAGAAGTGGCGTCAGATAAAAAACACCAGGCAGGCTGTACACGACCGCAATTGGTATCTAAAAGCCAGAAATGCCACACGATCATCAATTGGATCACAAGTCTCCTCAACATCCTTAGCAATCAGATCACAAGCCTACTCACTGAATCACCACTCTCAGCAATTGGACCTCAAGCCTTCTCACTGGATCACCACTTTCAGCGATCGGATCACTAGCCTGCCATTCTCATGGATCAAAACGCAACACACACAGTTCACATGGAGCAGCTCGCAAAGCTACATGGCAAGTTACCCAATCCTCCATGTGTTTTATTGCACAAATCGCAATGTACTACCTGCAGCGAAAATGTGTAGCATAACACAATTTAACTATATTAAACTCCCCGCAAATAGGTCACGTTCATTTTTCTCTTGGACTTATAATTTGCACGAAGAAAGTGAGAAAATATTGGAGATCTCTTGCAGTGCACATGCCTTGTGTATTAGGTAGATTTTGTAGATGAATGTGAGGCATCTTTTCGAATTATCCTGTATCAAATTACTCGTCTCGTCTTATTCGCTCTACTTTGATATGATGTAAATAATGACAATGCATCGAATAATAATAATAAATAACAATGTATATTAAATATGAAAAATCTCAGAAACCGCTCGGAATATGGCGCATGTCCAGATATTTGCTTCCAATAATCGTTCCTGTCATATCCCTGAAGATCGATCATTCAGCCTGGTAAACCCTATATGTTACGTTAAATTGTCTATTTAAACTGATCGCATTGATCCCATAAGTACCTTTTTTACATCGGACCAGACTTTTACTTGTGATTAAAAGTTTATTACATTACAGTTTACTCTAAAAAAGTCAAAGGAATTTTAGTATGACATGTCTTCTTACCCTTATTTTTTCCTCTCTGTGTATAATAGGGAGTTGCCTCTTACACAATTTTTGGCTGCAATTCTTGATTTTTCTCAGTCCTCCTTGACATATTTTGCCCACTAGTTATCAACAATCATTTATTTTGGTATTCTGACATTATTCATTTCTTTGATATAGTTCTTCCAATTTTTTGACTGTATTCCTCAATGTTATCATTTGATCTTTCCACTCCAGTTTCTTTACAGTGGCCGAGTTCTAGGAAGGAAACTCTTGCGGCATTTGAGGCGAGGTCTTGCTGCTTGCTGACCATGTCACGAGTGTCGGTGGTCATTTCTCCTAATTGTTCTCTCGCTGTCTGCAGCAGTAGCCTTTCGGACGTTGGGTGGGGCTATTCCAACAATCCGATACAGTTTTTTTTTTTTTTTTTTTCTTTTTTTTTTTTTTTTTTTTTTTTTTTTTTTTTTTTTTTTTACTGGCGTTGGCTTCAGGCAGCAGGAGATTCTCCTGGAAATATCGTTGACCGCAATGTCAACCTGTTTAGCTTGTGCTGAAGCGATCCAAAACATGGGCGCGTACTTGGTGGGTAATACGCAGAAAGCAAGTGAGGAAGTCCTCAGGACTCACAGGCTCCCTCGCTCCCCAGGTGCTGCAGTCAGCGTCTTCTGTTTTACGTTCAGGCGTTGTTGTCTGTACGTTATAGTGTGGTCTAGTGTGACACCAAGGTAAACATATGTCGGGATATATTTCAGATGCTTCCCTAGCCATGTGATGTGCAGCTTTCTTTGCGCTTCCTTGTTTCATAGGTGTAATGTACACACAAATCAGTTGCATTCATCGAGGGATTTTCCCGCGAGAAAGAAGTATCACTGGCTAATCTGTGCCAAAAACCGTACAGAATACTGATTAGGCACTTTCACGGCTGTCTGTAAATATAATGCTGATGGAAAGGGAATACTTGCCCTTGTATTCTCCTGTTTCTCACAAAGTCCGCCCGTACCAGAATGTTTCCCCTCAGCCACAATTTTTCAGGACGAAATTTGTAAAGGGGAAACAGACATAAAGCTGAAAAAATCCTCTCGGGCTTCTGGTGAGTTATCAGCATAACTCTCCGCGAAACTATGCATTCATACAGACATAAAGTTACTCATTAAAATCAACGTACGGTTCACATGAAACCTCTCAACGTTGTCTATTAGCTATAAATGTGTCTCTCTATTGAACTCTCTGTTTGTTAATGATTTAATAGCGAAGATGTTTCCAGTGTCTAATCTATGTTTTCTAAAGCTCGTTTTCTCTGATGACAGAACATTATCATTATTGCTGCTCTAATTCCCAAAATGACAAAATTAAGTAAATGTTTTGGCTACCGCAAAGGCAGCTAACCCTGCCTGTGACCAGTTGACGAGTATTGACTAATTGATTAAATAATTGGATTTCGTCACGTATCTGCCACCATTCCTATATTCATATATTTTTGGGATAGTCCTGAACGCTCCTTCAGTATGACTGTGGACTGAATGGGACACAGATCGCTTCAGTGGCCAAGTTGCGTGTTATCCTGCAAATTTATGATAATTTAGGGCACTCTCATTGGTTAAAGATACGTTTATCATAACGTTTCATGATTAACTCTAATTAATTTTTATTATACATTGAAAACTAAACATCGTTTTTCGTTAGTTCCTTGAACAGGGCAGATACGCGGTTAGAGATAAATTAAACACCACACTAGTGTTGACAGATGGCAACACCACATTTTGTTGTTGTCGCTGACTTTTCAGAGATGTTGGTCTAGGAGACGGTGATAGCCGGCGTTTGTTGCAGCAGTTGGCGGTTACTGTCTCAACCGAGTAGGGCACGGAGCTGTTCGGTCTGGTTCTGTTTGCCGAAGAAACATTTTGTACAGAGGTGGAGTTATGGAATTGCTGCTAAATGTATTTATTCTAGATAACACTTAATTGAGGAAATTTTTGTAAGCCAACTTCATTCTTTTATTTTCATTGTAATAGTAATTGTCACGCGATTAAGTGTTATTATAATATTATAATATTATATTAAGTTTTATTATAATATGGAATTTTTGTCTTTTTATTTCTATCAGTCATGATCATTTTAATCAGTATTTCATGCAATAGCTTCATTTCCTTTTCTTGAATAGAAAGTAAGTAATTTTTGCAATTGTTGCACTCAATAAAAGTAAATGATTCTTTACATATTCAGCATTTTCATAAGTTTTATAGAACTGCATAATTAATTTTCCCAACTTTATTTGCGAGTAATGTCAGGCTGTGAGCTTTAACAGTAGCGGTAGGGTAGAAACGAGTTTTGACTTTACTTAGTATAATTCATAATAACATACGATACCTGAAGAGTGGGTGAAAGGTGAGTGAAATGAAATTTTATTTATGATTGGCATTACGAGTAGGGAGGCAGATTGTTGAGTGTCTGTTATACATTTTGCACAAACTTAGTATCCTCGTTTATTATGCTCTTATATTATGTTACAGAAATCTTAATCAACTAGTTAGTCAGGTAGCTACCAGTACCTCTTGCCAATAGTGGAAAGTGCTTCATATACAGATTTTATATACACCACTTGATGACAATACGATAATTTTTAATTAAATTAAGTCTTGTTTTCTGTACGTGTCGTCAAACACAATAATCATTGCTAAAGTCATATCAGCAACCATACACTGTCCGTTTTTCATTTGCAATGTTACCCATAATCTTTACTTTAAATGAGTAACCAATTTCATAATTGTCAGCTTTACCGTTTCCTCTGTGCTATACCCGTACATGCTATTCTTTTGCTATCAGTCACTGTTAGAAATCGTCTACCATTCCACCCATGATCACATTTATACTCGGCATTACATTCGTCTTAAACATTGGTTTTCACTCTACTTAATTAATGAGCTATTTGTTTGTCTAATTAACAAATCATACTTTGAGCTACAAAACATTGGTTTTCACTCTACTTAATTAATGAGCTATTTGTTTGTCTAATTAACGAATCATACTTTGAGCTACAACCGGACTTGTCATTCAGTGAGATCGTTATTTAGTCGGACTGACACTCTGGATAGTTCAGCGCACTAACAGGGCCATACATATTGCAGTCGATGCCAGGCTGATTAATCATAATACCTAAACTTACTTGTAAGACAGACACATAAATTTCATATTCACAGTGCTTTACTAGTCTAAATAGGCACTACTGCATCCACACACAAACAGTAGCACGCAATCTCTCACACACTTCCTGTAGTTTCGATATAATTTAATTTTTTTAAACATATATATTTCAGTGTTCCATCTACTAGATCTACATAGCTTCTCTGGAATTCACACTTAAGTGACTGGCAGACGGTTCATTTAACCACTTTCAGACAATTTTTGTACCATTCTTCAATAGTACGAAATCCAGACGGAGCTTTCTTAGAGCAACCGACAACCTCAGATACCAACCAGGATCTAGAGTGGATAGATGGAAGAGATCGAGAGAAAGGCACTGGAGGGAACCAAAGGAAGAATTGGCACCAGGCCACAATGAGGACTGGACGGTTTGGAAGTCACTAAACAGGCTACGCACCAACACTGCGCGGTCAAGAGATAATCTTATGAAGTGGGGATATTCTACTGTATCTAACCTCTGTGGAGATGTGCAGACGACCCAGCACATGTATAATTGCCCTGAATGTCCTTCACACTGCACCTTAGAGGACCTGATGTCGCCAACCCCATATGCTGTCGACGTTGCCCGCTTTTGGGCCAAATGTATATAACATTTCTGTCTGTTTGTTTATAGTTCGTAGTTTACATGTCTGTAAGTTATCTCTGTATGTTATACCTTTATAAACTTTGTACACATGATGCTTCTGACACGAATAAAAAAAAAAGTACGAGGGAAAGAAAGAATACCTCAATCTTTCCATTTTAAACCTGACTTCTCTTATTTTGTTATGATGATTCTGTCTGCCTAAGTGGGAGGTACCAGCAAAATATGTTCGTATTCGGGGGGAAAAAGTTAGTGAAAGGTATTTCGTAAATCGATTAGATTTATTACACATAAAATGTTTACTTTTTTCAAAAACTGAGACGTTAGGGAGGATTTAGAAATCTATTGAAATGATTAAAAGTGATTAAACAATTTTTAAGTACAATAGCAACCACGAAAAATATGTTTCAACATTTTTTTCTCGTGTTTACTACTGTTTCGACGATATGTGTCCAGAAAGATAACAACCGTGTTTCTTGCGAGGATTTTCAGCACTTAAACGGCCGTATGGGCACGTTTAAAAAATACGCGTCTCATGTTTTGACCTCGACTACAACATATCAGCTAATTGTACTGGGGTAGTGTTACTTCAGTTTAGTCTGCAAAATCAGACGTCCAGCTTCGAGACGCGACGTTCATTAAACAGTGCGCCGTGAAACTGGAGCGTTCAGGAGCTTAAGTGTCGATTATCGGCCCGACGAGCCACGGAGTTAGCGGGTAACGAGAGGTGGCTGGGAGTTGGGACAAAGTGGAAGCGCTAACTGGAGGCTAACTGGAGAGGCCGGTCTGGAGCTGGAGGGCCCTCCAGGAACAGAGGCCGCGTGCCGCAACTTTCCAGAGCGCGCCCACTCCTGCTGGAGGGTCGAATCCTCCCGAGGGCGCTTAACTGTGTGCTCTCCTTAGATAAGTAGTTTGCAAATCTGAGTACCGATTACCTTCGCAGTTTGGTGCCTTAGCATTACAAACATTTGCTTTGCTACACAGTCGGTGATGCAGAAAACTACACGAAACTAGAGTGGCTGTACAACTATAAGGGAGCGTGGAAAGCTGTGGCCAAATTTTCACTTGAGGTAATGAATGGCGGACCTCTACAAGTGCGTTTAATACATTCCAGGCTGCCCTAAGCGAGTTTGGCAGTGTTAGCAGAGGGGACACCATGCCTGTGTGTGTGTGGCGTCATAGCGGATTTCGTCGTGTTATTTGATGTCTACTTGTATATGCAGTTAGGTGCAAATTGTGTATTGCATCTTTCCCCTTACGAGATGGGTTTCTGAAGAACTCATGCACCATGGCGCTCTGGGCGTACTATGTTGAGTGAACAGCCATTCATGCAACCAACGACGTTGCTACTTTCGTCACTTTGGAACCAATAAGTTATGTAGGCCTATTCACCTTCTGGTGCCTCATGTATCAAGGACGTAGCCAAAGGGGGGGGGGAGGGTCTTGGGGGTCCGTACCCCCTCCCCGCCCATCACCTAAACGATAAAATACTAATCAAAATTATGCTAAGGACAACACATACACACACCCATGCTTGATGGTGGTCTCAACCTTCAAAGGGATTAAATGAAATACGACACGACCTAGCTGCCGTATAGTGAAACTGAATCATATTGTTCTCAGACATACGCCGAAAAAGGGATACGCACTATCGACAGTCAACAAAGCAATCTATAGATTGTAATTATCGATACATCGATAACAGCAGTCGCCGCGGCGGAGCGGCCGAGCGCATTGAGGCGCTATGCTACGATGCGTGAGGCCGTTCCCCGACGGGGGTTCGAATCCCCCCCCCTCCTCGGGCATGGATGTTTGTGCTGTCTTTAGTATAAGCTAGTTCATAAGTAGTTTGTAAGTTTAGGGACTGATGACCCCGCAGTTAAGCCCCTTAAGCTTAACAAACATTTGAACATTTTACTGCCCAGTCCTCTTTCAGCCGTTGTCCATTGTAAGCCTTTCCCCATTACTGCTATGTTAAGTACTACAGTGGAATGCTGTCACTGCCGTTTATTTCTTTTGTGCTCTTAAGATAAGTTTTCAATTATAAGTTCATAACAAGAGAAAAATCGACTTTCTTTTTTCCACTAGCGTTATTGTAAGTTAAAATATATACTACTATAATAGCTTATTTATCTGTTTACAGCTGGGGGGTCATTATTTGGAGTGGCAATATTTCAGTATATCATAAGGCACCTCACTCAGTATGTGTAATACTTTTTTAAAGTTAAGGTTTAAGAGTAATATTTTACTAGAGGATGGATATGTTGCAATGCCAATAAGAGTAAAAGGACCAATAATCTTGGAAATAGACTTACGTTTCCTAAATCAGTATGCAAGGTATTTATACTGAATCAAAAATTAATGCAGATTTTTCGAAACAGGCAGCGAGCTTGGTGACATGCAACCGTGTCGTTACCAGTGTTCAGATACAAAGAAACACTTCTCATTCTGATAATCTGACTTCGTCTGGAATAACAACTAATGGTTATTCTGGCGTATATTGAAACAATTTTTAATAAACGTTCTCATCAATTTTGTATATAAAAGATTGCAGTATTTATAAGAACGTCTTACAAACGCAAACTATATGCATAAAATATAAAAAATATGTTAGTCTAAGTTTGTCCTTAAAATAAATGGAAAACAAGAGCCTTTATAAATATCTCTTTAACCATTCGGACACCCCCCCCCCCCCCCCCCATTGACAATATCTTGGCTACGTCACTGCATGTATCGATTACCACCGGTCTCTGAGTTCCGTCTCATCGTTATTTTTGTGAAATTTGCTGGTGTGTTGTGAAGTATGCAAGCTTCTGTTATTTTCATTGCAATTTCTAAAGTGCATAAAGGGTATTTGTCTGCTTACGTAGCCGTTTTCGGTCTGATACCAGCCCTGCCCATCAAAGTATTTGTCGGCAGCATTCTTCCCGCCCCTCTTCGATTACTTCCTTTGAGAGTGGCTGTATTTGCACAGTTATAAGGAATTTGGGCAGCCGCCTCTGCACTACCTTGTGTCGAATTTCTGCCCTTTAATTGGTTACGTGTTCCTGTTGGAGTGTTAATACTATTCTGCTGTCTCCACTCGCTGGCTACTATTTTGTGAATTTCGTTCATTGTGATTCTTAACGGTTGCCGTCACTGACCTGTCTTAAGATATAATAAGTATCAGCAAGATCGGATTTACATGCTAGTTTACTGTATTATGTTGTGTCATGTACGAGTGTATATGCTGTGGCTTTTAAATTTTGATTATTTAATGACATCCTTTTTGTCGAAATCTTTACTTTCATTGAGCGTGATTAACAGTTTCAGGTACGGACTTCACCCGTTGAGTGTCAAATTTTAAATTGGGTATTTAATATTATGATTATTGTTTAAATATTCATTTAGCGTTGGGGACTCTACCCTTTAAAACTTTAGTTGATTAACAATTTAAGTTATGGGCTTCACCCAGTGAGTGTCAAATTTTAAATTGGGGTGCATCCAACGATTGTTTCTTATTTCTAATAAATAAATAGGTAAAGTAGCACTTGATTTGTTAGGTTTACACACCCAGACGTTCTATCTGTCGAAGCAAAATTCGAAATTTCAGTGTACGTTAAGTCTTTCCTACTGTTAGTACAAGTGCCACGCTACACAACTTCATAGTCAGAAGAGAGCTCAGTATGAAATCCCGTCAAACTGTCCCTCTCTGATACCTTCTACACTCTACAATATATCTTGACTAATTTTTACTGCCGATATTCCTGCGTCTGAAGTTTATTGATAGGAGACCTTACTTTTATTGGTGTTTCCTGTCGACCTCTTCGCTTTTATAGCGGAAAGAACAGGTTCTATTAACAACACATACATACAACATTGCCATAAAACACTGAAGAGCCAAAGATACTGTTACACTTGCCTTACATCCATTGATCTCTATACTATCTGGATGTTGAACTTCAGCTGTCTTAGCGTGCCAGCCATAGATATTCATATTTAGTTTCTTGCCAAATTCAAACATGGCTGCTATGAAGCATTACAAGTAAAATAGAAGAAAAAAAATATGTTTCGAGTCCACTCCCATATCAGACTACTACATCGAATATTGAATTAAATTTCAAATGAATAGGTAAGCAAGCAATTTTTTGTCACTTAATAACTGATAGAAACTCGTTTGCCAAATTTAAACATGGCGGACGTTGCGAAATCGTGTGCAAAACATATGAAATTATGAATGCGCCGGCACGCTGCAATTCTATGCTCAGACACCAGAGTTATACATCCAGTTTGTATAGAGATCACTGCTTATATCGTGCAGAGCCCCCGCGAGCCCGCAGAAGTACCGCAAAACGACATGGCAAGGACTCCACTGATATCTCAAATAGTGCCGGAGGGAATAGACACCATGCATCCAGCGAGCTGTTCATAAATCCTTGAGAGTACGAGGGAACTGAATCTCTTTCAGAGCAGCACGTCGCAAGCTTTCCCAGATATGTTGAATAATGTTCGTTTCTGGGAGTCTGGCGGCCAGCGGAGGAGTTTAAACTCTGAAGTTCTTGGAGCCACTCAGCAGCAATTCTGGAAGTGTGGGATGTAGCATTGTCCTGCTGGAATTGCCCAAATCTGTTGTAATGAATGAATTGAGGTGATCAGCTAGGCTGTATCACCTGCCGCATCTAGACCTATCAGAGAACCCAAATCACTCCACTGCACACGCCCCACATCATTACTGAACCCCCACCAGCTTGAATGGTCCCCTGCTGACATGCAGAGTCCACAGATTCATGAGGTTGTCTCCATACAAGTACATGTCCATCCGCTCGATATTATAAGAGACTCTGAAGATCGGGCAATATGTTTCCTGTCATCAACAGTGTCCAATGTATGTGTTAACTGGTGTCGTGGGGTTTCCTATTGTGGAGTTTCCTATCGTGGGGTTCCCTACCGGCCTGGGTCGGCATAAAACATTGAGGCTTTTCTTGCTGCTCCCTCCCCTACCTTAATTAAGTCGCCATAGAGCGAGAGGGATGCACCTGTTTAAGGCGCTACCATAATGAACTAATAATTTACGCAATAATTGGGTGCGTCCATTTGAAAGAACTTACAGAATGTTTTGCTACAGTTAGATCTAGCTTATAAAGTTTAGAGAACTAGTGTGTTCTTCTTGATATCTACAGACAATAAAATTCGTTGCTTATTATAGAAGAAACCACTCAAGTTCATACAGTTGGAATTTAATCTTTATAATCTTAATAATCTTCATAATAATTATGAATCGCTTTCGAAAAAGTAGTTTTTGGAATATAATATGATGAAATCAAATCACTGGCAACCACTTCATTGCTCATATGTCATTTTCATACTGTATGTACAGCACATCTGTGTAGGTAGTACAGGAATCAAAAATGTTTCACGTAGAATACTAGAGTCTATCAGAAAACTGGTAATTATTCTACGCTACTTAAGTTTCACTTAAAGTTATACAAACATTCTAAAAATTCTTAACGCATCTACAGATGCCATGACGTGATAATATGGACTTAGGTAGATTATCTTTTCCATAGGCATGGGGCCACGAACTTTATACTGCATCCTGCATTCATGTTTCTTGTAAATATGGTAGCGATAACCATCCTTGACTCCCTTTCGTTGTTGTTAGCATTTCCATCGTGTACAATGCACAGAACAGAAATCGCGTACGAAAATGCACGGAGCGAAAGCTATTGGCGACGACACTGTATGAGAAACGTTGATAACCCCTTCTTGGATGGTGAGCGACTTGGGGAGACAGGCAGTGGGGGAGGCTCTGTCAGCAGACACCTTGTTCAGGAACCGGTTGGTCGGGACAGCTAAGCTACCCGCGACACCCTTATAGGAAACCCCACAGTAGGAAACCCCATGTAGCCTCTTAATTGGCCCAGGCGAGGCGTAAAACTTTTGTGTTGTGCCGTCAGCAAGTGAACGAGTGGGCCGTCGGCTCGATAAGTCCATATCAATGAATGATTCGCACGCTGACTCTTGTTGGTGGGCCAGCTTTGAAATCCGCAGCAAATAGCGGAAGGGTTGCATTTCTGTTACGTTAAAGCACTTTCTTCAGTCGTCGTTGGTTCCTTTCTTGCAGGATCTTCTTCCGGCCTCAGAAATTTCATAGATTTTGATGTTTTCCGGGGTTCCCGATATTCACGGCGCACTCGTTAGATGGTCTAATGGGAAAATCCACACCTCATCGCTACTTCGCTGACTATAAAATCATCTTGAAGCTCACTTAAATCGCTATACCCAGACATCGTAGCAGCAGTAACTGATCAAACGCTTGCGCAAAACACCTGTTGCCTTATCAAGACTTCACCGACCGCTGCGCTCTCATCTTGAGTCTTTATATGTGTATTTGCATACGAATACCTACACTAGTTCACTAGTTGCTTTGGCTCTTCACTGTACGACGCCCGGTGATGTCTAAACACAACCGTACCGCTGTTAAAGGAAAAATATAGAAAAAGCCAGGCTATAGATTTTTTTTTTTAATGAAACAGAACTTTGTAACAGATAGACTGTCCAGAAAAAACCACTTGATTAGTATCTTCCGAAGAAATGATTAGAATTTCAGTGACCTCAGTTGAAAATGTGTCCTGTTGCCTAGAAGGTACAGGGTCCGCCCCCAGATGGCTCACGATTCTTTCATGAGTACGTGCGTAGCGAGCACAGGCCCTCGAGCTAATGCAGTCTTCCTTCCTTCTTCCCTCCCTGGACTGCACTTCCTTCCTCTCCATTCCTATCCTCACTCCTTCCCGTTCCCACCGGGGTACTGATGTGCTTACCAATTTGGTCCTCCTGTCACAAAGAACCAACCAACCAAGAGGGCCCGCTAGGGGCCCTTATTACTACTTCCGTTTCTGAGGCCATCAACCCGTATATAGCCATCCGTGCTGCATTCGCCTGGTTCCAAAGTTAATCTGTGGTGGTTGACGCTGGGTTACATCGCTACAAGCATCGTTTCACCGAATCCCACACATTTTAAGTTTGCGACAAGTCTGTTGAACCGCCAGGTAAAACGCTGACATCCCGCGGCATCGAGCGGCTTGTGTTCGTGCAAGAAAATCTCCTCCTGCGTTTTCTCCCCAAAAAATGGTGTCTGTGGGTGTGCGTCAAACTGGTCACAGTGCCATAGAAACGCACTAACTGTGCTCTGTTTACCCAATAGCACTCCGCGCCATGTGGCTGCCAGTGGTGGACCAATATAAGGCCACCAGAGCCGCGGCGGAGTGGCCGAGCGCATTGAGGCGCTATGCTACGATACGCGAGGCCATTTCCCGTCAGGGGTTCGAATTCTCCCTCGGGCATGGATGTTTGTGCCGTCTTTAGTATAAGCTAGTTCATAAGTAGTTTGTAATTTTAGGGACTGATGACCCCGCCGTTAGGTCCCACAAGCGTTACAATCATTTGAACTTTTTTTAAGGCCACAAGACAGAAACTGTATTCGCCCGAATGCACTATATTGTGCCATTCGTGTACCCAATGACGTCGATTCATACACCACTGCCGTCTATCATGTTTCTGCATGTCAGTCAAAGGCAGGTGGAGATGTGATTGGCGCGCAGGTAATGTTTGCCGTAATAAACGTCGGCGGACTGCCAGCCCTGACACTTTACCAGCTACTGTCCTGAATTCTATTCGGATGACTATCGATCTTCTTGTGGGGAGGGAGAGTGGTTTGGGGGAGGGGGCTGTTTGGGTTGTGCTCAGGGCCGTCTTAAGCCATGCAGGGGCCCCTGGGCACTCAGTGTTTTGGGACCCTTAAAAAAAACTATATGAAATCATTAGTACTGTGAACATTTATTTAGTGACTTCATTGGTTAAAATATCACAAACCGAATACTAATGATTAGTTCCACGATTTAGTCTTCCTTTAAAAATAATGATTTCTTTAAATATTTCCAGAGTACAAAATATACAATTTTTGGAGTATGTATCTTTCTATGCGGATGACTGGCACATAGTTCAGGGGTCCCTACAACAAAAAAAAAAAGTAATTTCCTTTGAATGAACTCGTCAGAACGATGTACATTTGTTTAGTGAATTTATTGGTTCTTATGGTTAGAAATTCACAAATAAAATACTAGTCGTAATTATTTTGCAAATTGGACTTACGTTGCTATTAAAGGTTTCTTTCCGTATTTCTGAAATGCAAAATCTTCTATTCTGTCTTTAAATTCCAACTGTTGAAGGACGTCACTTTCTATGCACGTGATTGACAAATTAGTAAGTCGTTCCTGTAGCATAGTCGTTCGTAATTAATTTTTGATTCTCTTTAACTGGGAAACTGAATGTACTCCACTGCACTTGGTTACCATTAGACAAAGAAATATCCGTGTAGCAACTTCTACATTCAGAAACGTTTCTTCTATTTGAAAGACGGTTGTCTGCCGTCTTCCCTAGGTTTTTAACTTTGTAATTTATCTAAGTTCACTAGACGCACCTTTTTGCTAAGCGAGAACCCCTTTCGTTCGGAGGCATAAGGAATAGCATTTCATTTCATGTTTTTCAATGTTACTTGCTGTAATATTGCTGGGATTTTATTATGCTAATCATTTACCATTTTGTCTGTGAATGTGGCTATATGAACGGTTTCTCCGTGAGAATGTGTACTTGCTTTATGCTGTATGTGCATATATGAGCATCTTCTATCATGGGAGTCTTAGTGTATGTATGACAATTTTCGTCGTCGGCTGCTGGCTGCTCGCTACTAGTGTTTCTCTGGCTTCATGTCGATAGGCAGTCGTTACCAATCTCTGCTTTTTATGCTATCTAAGAGGTTCCTCCACCCTTTGGTTACAACTTGGGTTGGCAATGCCCAGTAGAGAGCCTCGATAGGACGCGTGACTTTAGGCTCTAGGCTCTCCCCACCTCCTCGTTTCTCTTGGGTTTTCACCGATTTCCGGCCCTGGCGAGGGCTCGCTGGCCGTATGGTCACTCTGTGGCAGCGCTTCGACCTGGTAAGACGTTCTGATTGTGTTTTCTCCCTTGAGATGGTAGCGATTCTTTGTCTGGTGTTCAAGTTAGACTTCAGAACTTAGATTCATTTTTTTTTTAATATGTTTCTCCGATCATGTACGGAATTGTATTCAGTTTCATTTCGGTGATTTTGCATAGGTAAACGTGGTGAATATGTAAATAATTAGGTTTGTTAACGGCTGAAAATCGGTAACCTTTGTGAGACTAGCTGGCGGTGTAAGAACTCTGTTTAGTTTCCTCTAGTTTTGTGGGATGCGACTAATGTGCAGAATATTTTTATTCTGTGTAGTGCATGTGAAATATTCCTTTCTGTTTCCTCCTTCCACGAGTGATATATACTCCACATGTTGTGTTCTTAGAACAAGGCCTTCAGCTACCCCTGTGTCTGTTTCTAGGCCCATCAGGCAATAAATCATGTATGTATCTTTCTGATTTCCCTTATTACATCACGATCACCTCTCAATCTATTTCAAATTGCTGTTTCGTTTCCAACTTGTACTTTGCATTCAGACTCCATCAGTAAAGTCTCTTCTAGCCTTGTACGACCCCCTTTATTAGCTGACTTATGAAATACTGCGCATGTCTAGGGGCTGCATGCTGTATTTCTTAGTTGATTTACTCCGACTTTGATTTTATTCCATTTTTCTGATTTTTTGAAGACTGGACTTCGTCCATCCGTGTAAACCCTTCCAATCGCGTCTAACTGTATTTCTTTAGCTTTCTTATCCTACGCATTTCTATTAGATGAATACCGTCGCTGTTTTTCTATAAATTTTCAGAAATTGAATTTTTATATTTTTACTGGTTTTCGGAACCACGTGACTCCGAACTCCGACTTCAAAGGTTTATAGCTAGTCACTTGAGTTATCGCCACTGCTCACATACCGAAGCCTTACTATTGTGTATTCGTGCTTCGTAACCCATGATTGCGTTGATTTTGTTGAAATGAATATGACCTATAAGCACTTCACCTTCAGTGGGGAGCCAATATGTAATGTAGTTGACACGTGCCGTGTGTCTCAGTAAGTCTACATGCTCACGGTTTGAATTAATCTCGCCATTATCGCGTACCATCTCAAGTAAAGAAAGACAGACCAGAGCCACCTAGGAAGTTTATTTTCCTGGTTCGCTGAATTTCGCCTGCGATAGCGGCGCCTGCTTCTGTTTCGTATCAGCACGCTGAGTTGGGTGACTTTCGCTTTGCTTTCGCGCGTGTGAGTGGATGAATGGTTGTTGATTGAAAATCCTCCCCCCGACGATGTTCAGTTCAGATTGCTTTAATATTCAATGGGATGCATTTTTATTGTTTAACAAAATTGGTTCCCCCATTTTCTCATGTTTGCACGGAATAAATAAGTTATTATCAGTGAATCTTTATCCTACTTTTGAATATTTGTTAATGAATACCTTCCCCTTTTATTTAATGTTGTTTTTCACCAGTGCTGAGAACTAATTCAGATACATATTATCATATTTTTATTTCCGTTGTTCTCACAGCCATCTTCATGAAATGGTTTAGTTCGGGGTGGCTTGTATATTAATGATTGTGTGTAATTCTCGTGGTCAACATTGTATGTTGGCCACCGTCTCTTTGTCTTCCTGCTGCTAAAGTAAATTTTGAGTCATTTCTAAATTATGGGCCAGAGAACAAGATTCTGTTGCAGGAAGTAGTTAGTAGTTCACGCGAATCCTTTAGCTGTTTTTTTACGACTAGAATTACATGTTTAAAGTAAACTCTTCTATAAAAGCTCCTTTCAGCTAGAATAAATTTTACAATTAACAAAAAATTTTCAAATGTTTGTAGAACTTATGGGACTTAACTACGGGGTCAACAGTCCCTAAGCTTACAAACTACTTACGAACTAGCTAAGACTAAGGACGGCACAAATATCCATGCCCGAGGGGGGGATTCGAACCCCCGACCGTAGTGGCCGTGCAGACCGTGACTGGAGCGCCTCAGTCCCCTCGGCCACCGCGGCCGGCTACAATTAACAGTGGTCTTACTTATTTTATCTGCTTTTATAGAATAATGTAAGGAGATTCATTTGGAAAGTTTTTCAAATATTGTTTTAAATGAAAACATTCTGATATGAGCTCATCACCATAAACGCCTGCACGATAGAATTCTGCAAATTCTTTGCACTTGTTTTTCAACTGTTCAGAATCGATTTGTTTTAACTGAGAAAGGAAACTAAAATGTTTGCTAACTTTCTTTATGCTTCTGAACGTCGCTACAAACTAGAATCCAAATTGTCGATTTTAGGCAGAAAAACTTCTACATCAAATTTTTCTTTGGCACTCAGCTGGACAGTCTCTGACGAATATTCGGAAAAAGTGCTATGCTTGCTGCAAATTCTCGTCCTTACCCTTACCCTTATAGTCAGCACCTGGATTTTTCTCTTTGGCTAAAGATTCATATCGATCGAATCTACTGCGAACAGAACTGATGAAATCGAAAATAGATGCATGAAGTTTTGTTACAACGTCTATTGTGACGACTATTTTGCAAAGCTACATTTGTGTTGTTGATAGTTCTCGAAAAGTCATCCCGTATCTCCGTTAGGAGAATGGTCTCGAGACTTTTCATTTTCTTGCAAAGGCTTTAAGCTTCATTTCTTGTTTCCGCTGGCTGATCAGTATTGCTACTAATTGGCTTTAAAGTTTCAAAAATATCACTGTAGCCATTATGCAAAGCAGACCATCTGGTTTCAGAGAGGCACTTCAGAACTTTATTTGCACGTAAACATTCTTTCAAAACTTTCCATCGATTGTTCGAAGCAGAAAAAAGGTGAATAATTTTTGAATAAACTGAGAGTATGCTACTGCTTCAGAAACACATGCAGCCGCCTGAACACCTGCTAAATTTAGTGAATGTGTACAAAAATAGCAAATTCACATTTTTCTTTTATTCTTGTCTGTAGACTTGAATATTTTCTAGCCATATTTGCTGCATTAACATAGCTCTGTCCGCGGCAATGTTTTATTGAAACGTCAAAGCTATCCATATACTTCACAACTTCACACTTTGAGCCTTATGCTCCTCCATAGGCAAAAATTGCAAAAATCTCTCAACAGGCTGCTCATCCTTTAAGTACCGAACGATGAACGTTAGCTGGTCAAAATGGGAGAGATCTGGCGAGGAATCTACGCTTATTGAATAGTACTTGGCTGTTTTTAATTTGTTGACAATCGTTGTTAAAACTTTCTTTCCCATTACAATAATAAATTCATTGCAAATATTTGCAGACAAATATGATGAATTTCCTTTGCTATGATTGTCATACTTTCGTATATGATCAGCAAGAAAAGGGTCAAATTCGCTTATTAATTCTAAGCATCCCAAATAATTTTCATTGTTTTCAGACCCCAAAATATCATTTTCTTCTTGAAACCTAGTCCTCTTGACGCCAAAAATTTCACACCTGCAACAATTCTTTTCATTATCATCTTCGAATAGTTGACCTCAGCATTAAACTTGGAAAGCAATGCAGTATCAACTCTACCAACAATTTTGCTTCTTGCAACATAATTCATTATTGATTCCCTGTGCTGTAAACTGTTCTCATGCTCCTTTAATAAGTTTTTTATATGCTTCCAATATTTGTATCCCCTGGAAGAAATCAAATTATTGCCGACGTTATGTGTGTCTGCAGCTGTCTTCACAAATGGAACTGATGAACTCGAAACACAAATGTTATTCTCTATGATAAACAAGGGTACCGTTTCTAAGCTTTGAGATTTAGAGATATCTTGAGATGATGAGGTTACTTTCTTTATCAGTGAAAAATGAAGTAAGTTAAGGTAGTCTGCTGATGGTTTCTTTTTGAATTGCAAGTTTTTCTTTTTTCTGAACCACTTAAGTATGTTCTTTATGACTTTGTTGAAAGACACTACAAAAAATATGAAGTAGACACTGCCAAAAATACAGAGTGAATTGCGTCAATCGCGTACAATCAAATGGCGTTTCGAAGGTAGAAACTCCAACAATGTCGAATTCACCACGACTGGATGCATTGGCCGATGCGCAGTGCCTTCCTAAGCACCGGGCCACTCCATTGGTTTCTTCGTAGGGAAGGCCGTTGCGCATTGTCGTCCAAAGCGCCGGGCGAGTCCATTACTTTGTTCTAAGGGGAGGCCACATCTTCCTGCTTCAGACCCTTCTATTTATCGAAGTTCATGTGTTGCTGCTTCCATATGTTAAGATTTGTATCTGATTAAATGGGCTCTGCCTGAAGCAAAAAAAAAAAAAAAAAAAAAAAAAAAAAAAAAAAAAAAAAAAAAAAAAAAAAAAAAAACCACACACGAACAGAAACTGTCATACATAGCGCGGCATTGCAGTCTCCACCAATTGGTGCAGGAAGAGTTCTGCATAACCAGACACGAGATATTGTGTATAACGTAATTAAGTTTATGTCTGAAGACGTAAAAGACAGGATAAAATCGCATAAAAGAGTTCCCTTGAAAAAGCTGAAGCTGCTACTGGGGTTTCACTTTGGACAATGAGAAGAGTAAAGAAATTTGGAGAAAAAGTTGGTGCCGGTAGCTGATTTTCTCCTTACTCCAGGAAAAAGCGGTATAAGAAGAAGAGTTCTTACATTTGTGGAGAGACTGAGACGCAACTTACACATGACAAGCAGCGTCCGACAATAGTCACTTCTTCCGGAATAAGAGGAAATACGCCTTTTAAGTGAAGTACCTTCTCCACAAGATAGGCTTCAGGTATGTCAGATCATTTTTTTTAATGCCCATCTATTGTTTACACGTTGAAATCTTAGTATAAGTAACACTTCAGTTATTTACCAGATGTGCTCAAAGCTACAAAAAAAGGTACTGTGCTTGTGAAACGTAGGCATTATTCCACATCTGAAATACTTCCTTTCTCACCGTTTGGCTCGGTTTTCAAAGCATTGGATCTTTCGTTTTTTATGAACTGTTCAGTTTCGTGTGCTTGAATATTGAAAACTACTGTAAAATATTGAGTGCACCTTTTACAAAAAGGCTCCTAGTTCCAATAACTGGCTCTACCATCAAATGCCACTCCTCTGTACACTGTAGAGAAGGGTCGGTCGCAAACGGGTCCAGAGGAATGGTTCACAAGAGTTAACGGAAGGACCGAGGAACTGGTTACAAGGAAGTCTCATTTCGGCGGTCCCGGTCGCGTGGCCGTTTCCGTTCCAGCTCCAGAGCTGATAGGCCGTTCCCTTTTCGGTCGAACGTTGCAGTTCCAACTCAGTATCGAGATGTCGATATTTTTTTTTCCTTGACCACGGAGAAGCAGCGTACTCACTGTTATGGAAGGAGCAGCGATTTATACCGGTGCTCCATCGACTGCAGGGAATTAACTTTTTTAAAATCGCTGACGTCTCGTAACGACGCCTACCCGCAGCTTGGCCGGTCAACAGCAGCCTCGTGTGGCGTCGTGTGGAGGCCGCTATTGGATACAATGTTCCGCCAAGTTATATCTGAAACAGACTGCCACAAGGTCCACTACCACACTGTCGCCGTGTGTTCTGTAGCTAAGGCCCGAATAATAATTATGATTTTGCGTGCAGGCAGCAAACCAAGTCACTTGCCACACCAGATATGACACATTTCGAGATAATAATGACGAGGTGCGACAAAAATTCACTTAAAAAAAGTTTCTCGGGGCCCCCATCAGGTTGGGGGCCCTGGGCCTGTGCCCCTTGTGCCCCTATGGTAGAGACGGTACTGGTTGTGCTGACAAAAATTCACTTAAAAAAAGTTTCTCGGGGCCCCCATCAGGTTGGGGGCCCTGGGCCTGTGCCCCTTGTGCCCCTATGGTAGAGACGGTACTGGTTGTGCTGCCTGACCCGTCTCGTCGTTTATAAGGCATTCCGTTGCAGTGCCTTAACGCTTCGTCCCACACGAACAGCTATCCGGTTGTTTGCAGCACATCTGTCGGGCTCACTTACTGGAGGCACGGCTCGCGCAGATGTTGCGAGGCATGCTGCACGTCTCCTCGGGTCACGCTGGTCCATTACCGTGGGTTTACGGGCACAACGAAAGAGACAGACGCACAATTTGCCAGTAGCTGGTGTTGTGCCGTTCTCAGCCCGCGGACAGACGTCATTCAAATGGTACTGACCTCTGCAGAACATACTAGTGAACATGTCAATATCAAATTTCTATCCCATGTCTTTCAAGGTGTTTATTTTTTAAATTTTTCTCTTTTTATTATTATTATTATTATTATTATTATCCGATTAGAAATAATCCAAGCAGACCAAAATTATCTGAATTCTCAACTTTCTTCAGTTGTACCGTCCCCCATCCAGTGTCTCTATTACTGGAAACTGTAGTCCCACAACCACTTCTGGCCACTAAAATTACCCTCTACCCGTGGAGGCTGTCTACATCCAGACTGAAAATGCTCCCATGACAACATAAAAAAGAACATTTCCAGCCCAGAGTCATCTTACGAAGGCCAGAATATGGAGGCTGGAGACTTGGCCTGAGCCCTCAACAAGAGATTGACAGAGACGAACACAAAACAAGTGTGGCCAGAAATATTAACATAATAATATCCACATAAAGTCGCTACTTACAGTACGTAACGTCATCTGATATATTTTAGTGTCATTTGTGTTGTGGCGTAAAATCAGCACCACACGCCAGACGCAAGAGAACGATCGTGGAAAAGGCAGCGGATGACGCCCGACAGCCTATCGCACGCCGGCGCCGCGCCTCTACAAGCGGCTATATCTAGGCCGACATGCGTCTGCAAGACCCGTCAGAACTCGGCTGCGAACTAGGCAGTCACGAGAACTCAGCGCAGCTAGCATCGTACAGAAGACGGCGCCGTGAGAAGAGAGAAGAAACAACTTTATCTAAGTTGAGTATTGTATTCTTAAGTCAATAAAACTTGTATTAATAATATATATCGTTGTTCTAGATATCTACGCATCCTGCACCGAACTTTTCCTGGAAACTAGACCGGGACGAGAACTCAACAAATGGCGACAAGTACTCAGCAGTATTTATTCCTTATTGGTATAGCCAGTAACCTCCACATATCCATTCTGATTATTCTATCGCTTTTGGTTTGAATCAGCACGATACACACTTCAACACAGTTCACACACGCAATACAGAAGTAAACAAACTGTCCAGAAAGTCCTTTAAGACTACTATAGACGCTGTAGGGTCGCCAGGATGCGTCCTTCGGCAGAAGGTGGAGAATTGAAGACAAGGTGCACTCCAAAAAATGAATAGTGTCATTGAAAAGCGTATCCTTAAATTTGGCTTTAGCAGCAAGCAGTCGCTCTGGGGCGAGGCGTCACGGTCTGCTGAACACTGGAGGGCGTGCTGTGGTATCAGACCGTGCTGTGCCACACCTCACGCGACAGAATTACTGAACAGACTGCATACACTTCGCTTGTTCGGCCTCTTTCGGATAAATGCAGCGAAGATGGAATCCTCATCAGGTGGGATTGGCGGAGGATATCCAAAGAGCACAACACTAGCTCGTATTAGCACGATAAAGAGGAGAGAGTGTCACAGAAATGATACAGGATGCAGAGTGGAAATCATTGCAACAGTGGCATATTTCGTTTCGGTGAGATCTACTTAAGAAATTTCGATCGCCGACTTCCTCCTCCAAATACGCAAACGTAATTTGGACTCCCACGCAAATAGGAAGAAACGATCATCAAAACAAAGTAATATAAATCTGAGCTATAATGGAGAGATTTAGGTGTTCTTTCTTCCCGCGTGCTATTCGTAGATAAGTTCGATGAAGCCTCTGTGAAGCACCTCAGTGGGATTTGCAGAATAACGATGTAAATGCAGATACGAGTAGATGTAGAAACTCCAATACGCTAAATATTATCCAGCGGTCCTTCATATATCTGCGACACTTGATTGCGCACATTGAGACGAAAGCATGTGGAGTGACATCATGCGTCAAACGTACATGTAATCAATGCTACACATCCTCGAGCAAGGTAGGCAATATATTAAGGTCCATATAATGCGGCCCATTTCTCTTTTATAGTTGCACGTGTGTCGCTATTTATGTATCGTCAAGTTTACTGATATCTGCAAACGAGCGTGGCGCAGTCATTCCTATAGACACGCTTTTATTTCAAAGAGTATGCGCTTCCGGACCTATGTTTATTGGACTTGATTGTTTTGAATGATATTTTCATTCTGAAGCGGAGTGTGCGCTGATATCATAGTTCGTAGAAGGTTGAAACTGTGTGCCGGAACTCGAATTCGAACCCGCAGTCTTTGCATTTCGCGGACAAGCGCTCTACCAACTGAGCTATCAAGACATTCTTGACGGCCTCTCCTCCAGTACCTAGCATTCCTTATAAGGGATACTGCGGACACGTGGTTTACAAGTAGAGGGTCTTAAATTTGGCAATTATATGTGTTTTTGTTCTTTTTATGGTAAGTTTCACCCTACTGGCGGTGAAAACGCTGATGAATAGTCGGCCAGTAACTGGAACTACGTAACAATATACTTTAAAAGGTTTTTATTTTTATTGTTTTTGCACACTGCATCACAGATAAATCAGCTGTAAACAGATAATACACCTAATTGAATATTTACGACATTTCCCAATGCTCTAATTCAAACTAAGTCAATAAAAAATATTAAAAATATGAGAATATGATCAAATACATCGAAAAAAAGTAACAGAGCACTCCCACGATGAAGGTTCGAGCATGGATCGGTGGAATGCCTTATGACTGCGCTGAGCTACCGCGCCGGCAGAAATAAATTTTCTCTGCCAATGGCGGGATTTGAACCAGGGTAGACCGTTCGACAGGCGACGGAGCTCGGAAAATCGCTCATGTTTACGAGTACCCAAGCTACAGCATGAAAACAAATTAATTACTCCTATGTCACTAACTAACTTTTGACTAGATGTATATTAGTAAACAATGCTCCTCTTTAGTCGATCTTTCGATGTATAGCATTGAAAATGCGATTTTCCATCAACCAATTTTACCTTAATTTGCTTGAATATCAAGCAAAAGCCGAAACATACGTCTCTTTATATTGAGTGTAGAAGGTCCATGGAAAATCTTATAGAAATCGGTGACCCACATGCCAGACTCCCTCCTTGTTAGCCAGAGTCATAGAGGTTGTCTCAAATTTCCAGAAACTCTGTGAACTTTGGTAAGTGGGAGGCGAGGTACTGGTGGATCTGTAAGATCGGACTGTGAGACTTGCCAAAGTAGCTCAGCGAATGGAGCACTTGCCTGCGAAATACGAAGGCTATAGGTTCGAAAACCGAGCCAGCACACAGTTTAATGTCAAGCAATAGCAAGTCAATTTGTTAAAGGTGAGATAAACAGTCAAGTTCGCAAAAAGTTTTAACAATTTATTAGATAAGGTGACCGTTTACGATCTCTTCTGAGACCATCATCAGACCTAGTCGTCTCGCTGTTGCTGACGAGGCGACGCACATTTACCAGTTGACAGTTTTCCAAAGGGGGACTTACACTCCTGGCCATTAAAATTGTTACACCACGAAGATGACGTGCTACAGACGCGAAATTTAACCGACAGGAAGAGGATATGTAAATACAAATGTTCAGATGTTTGTAGACTTGTGGGACTTAACTACGGGGTCATCAGTCCCTAAGCTTACAAACTACTTATGAAATACTTAAGACTAAGGACGGCACAAATATCCATGCCCGAGGGGGGATTCGAACCCCCGACCGTAGTGGCCGTGCAGACCGTGACTGGAGCACCTCAGTCTCCTCGGCCACCGCGGCCGGCCCTGTACACGCCATCCGATATCTGTTTGACTCAATGCCCAGGCGTATCAAGGCCGTTATTATGGTCGGTGGTGGTTGTTCTGGGTACTGATTTCCCAGGATCTATACATCCAAATTGCGTGAAAATGTAATCACATGTCAGTTCTAGTATATTTGTCCAATGAATACCAGTTTCTCATCTGCATTTCTCATTGGTGTAGCAATTTTAATGGTCAGTAGTGTATGTTTTCCAAACTTATCGAGTCGATTCTATTGTTTAAAACGACTTGTCGTCTGTTTCCCTATTCCCGGCGAATCCACCGCCAGATCGTTCGCAGGTGGCGCAGAGTGCGCCTGAATGGACGGGGCCGGTCCCACGTTGGGCTTTGCATTCCGCGGCCCCCCTGGGCCTCACCTGTTGTTGCGGAGCCCGCGCCAGTGTCGATAATGAGTGGCCCACCTGTGGCCGTGGCGGTTGCAGGGCGGCCACGCCCGGCGTTCCCGTGGGACGCACAATGGCCGGCAACCGCTGCCCGCCCTATCGACAGCTCTCTGTCGCGCCGCGCCACGCAATTAACTGGCCTCCCGTCCGTCCGCGACCCTCCGTCACTCATTATGCTGTCGAAGGCGGTCGTTCACGGTCCACTTGAGGCGCTCCGTTTGTTTAAGGCCCGGCGCGCTTTCCCAGAACAGAACGCCTCCGTACACAGCGCCTTCGAGGCTCTACCGCCCCGCCTTTCTCGCTTTCCGTTCTTCACGGGGTGCCTGACGCACTGGTAAACCACAAACGCACCAGCGTGAGAGCCTTCAATTAGCTCTAAAATTACTCCGTTGAAGTACCAAGTGTTTGTATAAACGTCCGACACTCTTTATCTACAGGTAATCAGGGGATCAGGTGAGATGGTGTATCGCTATGGTCTAAAAATTGGCAATTGAGTCTAAATAAAGAGAAGAATGAAGTCGTCAACATGACTACCAAAAGAAATCCGTTAAACTTTGTTAACAAGATAAATCAGTCAAAAGTGAAGGCCGTATACTCTACAAAATAACTAGAAATTACTATTACTTCAGTCTGAAACTGGAAATAATAGGTAGATAATGTCGTGGGAAAGGCGAACCAGAGATGTCGTTTTAATAGTTGTTGTTTTTGTCTTCAGTCCGCAGACTGGTTTGATGCAGCTCTCCAAGCTACCCTGTTCTGTGCAAGTCTCTTCATCTGAGAATACGTTCGGCAACCTACATCCTTTTTAATTTGTATACTATATTCGTCCCTCGGTCTCCGATTTTTACCCCACAATCTTCCTTCTAATGGTAAGTTCACAATTTCTTGATGTCTCAGAATGTGTCCCACCAATCTATCCCTTTTCTTAGTACGGATATACCAAAAACTCCTTTTCTCCCCGATTCGGTTAAGTACCTCCTCATTAGTTATGTGATCTACCCATCTAATTTTCATCATTCGTCTGCAGCACCACATTTCAAAAGCTTCTTTCTTTTTTTTTTTTTTTTTTTTTTTTTTTTTTTTTTTTTTTTTTTTTATCTGAACTCCATATCGTCCACGTTTCACTTCCATACAACGCTACACTCCAGACAAATGCTTTCAGAAAGGACTTCCTAACATTTAAATTAATATTGGATGTTAACAAGTTTCGCTTCTTTGTAAACCGCTTTCCTTCCCATAGACATTCTGCATTTTATATCTTCTTTAATCCGGCCATCAGAAGTTATTTTGCTACCCAACTAACAAAACTCATCTACTACTTTTATTGTCTCATTACCTAATCTAATTCCTTCAGCATCGCCTGATTTTCTGACATTGCATTCCATTACCTTCGTTTTACTCTTGTTAATGTTAATCTTATATTTTCCTTTCAAGACACTGTCCATCCCATTCAATTGCTCTTCCAGATCTTTTGCAGTCTCTGACAGTATTACTATGTCATCAGCAAACTAGAATGTTTTTATTTCTTCTCCCTGCACTTTAATGCCCTCTGCATATTTCTCCTTCCATTCCTTCACTGCCTGCTTAAAGTACAGATTGAACAATATTGGGGAAAGGCTACAACCCTGTCTTACTCCCTTCCCAACCTCTGCGTCCCTTTCTTGCCCTTCGACTCTAATAACGGCTGTCTGGTTTTAGCATAGGTTGAATATATCTCTTTCTCCCTAAATTTTACCCCAGATACCTTCAGAATTTGGAAGAGTGCATTCCAGTCAACATTGTTAAAAGCTTTCTCCAAATCGACAAACGCTAAAAACGTAGGTTTCCCTTTCCTTAGCCTATGTTCTAAGATAAGTCGTAATGTGAGTATTGCCTCCCGTGTTCCTACATTTCTCACAAATCCAAACTGAGAACCTTTAAAAGATGTAATAGAACTACTGAAGAGACTGCATACACTACGCTTGTCCGTCCTTTTTTTGGAGTACTGCTGACCAGTATGGAATCCTTATCAGGTGGGTTTCACAGAGGACTTCGAAAGAGTCCAAAGAAGGGCAGCTCGTTTCGTATTGTCACCAAAGACTGGAAAGTTGCCCAAGTTACTCCAATATTCAAGAAAGGCAATAGGAGTGATCCCCGAAAATTACAGGCCAATCTCATTGACGTCGATTTGCAGTAGGATTTTGGAACATATACTTTGTTCGAATATTATGTACTACCTCGAAGAGAACGACCTATTAACCAGTAGTCAACACGGATTCAGAAAGTATCGTTCTTGCGAAACACAGCTTGCCCTTTATTCACATGAAGTGTTAAGTGCCATCGCCAAGGGATCTCAAATCGATTCCATTTTTCTGGATTTTCGGAAGGCTTTTGACACTGTACCCCACAAGCGGCTTCTAATGAAATTGCGTGCTTATGGAATATCTCTCCAATTGTGCGATTGGATTTACGATTTCCTGTCAGAAAGGACACAATTCGTTGTAAGTTATCGAGTAAAACAGAAGTGATAACTGGCGTTCCACAGGGAAGCGTTATAGGTCCTCTACTCTTCCTCGTGTTTATAAACGCTTTATGAGATAATATGAATAGCTCCCTTAGACTGTTCGCGGATGATGCTGTCGTTTATCGGTTAGTGAAGTCAACAGAGGATCAAAAGCAACTGCAAAGCGATTTAGACAAAATTTCTACTTGGTGTGAAAATTGGCAATTGACACTAAATAAAGAAAAGTGTGAAGTAATACACATGACCACTAAAAGAAATCCGCTGAACTTGAATTACGCGATAAATCAGTCAAACCTTAAGGTCGTAAATTCTACCAGATACCTAGGAGTTACAATTACGAACAACTTTGACTGGAGAGAACACACAGAAAATATTGTGGGGAAGGCGAACCAAAGGTTACGTTTCATTGGCAGAACGCTTCGAAGATGCACCAGCTCCATCAAAGAGACTGCCTACATCACACTTGTGCGTCCTCTCCTGGAGTACTGTTGCCCCTTGTGGGACCCTCACCAGGTGGGACTGATGGAAGTTATTGATAAGGGCAGCTCGTTTCATCACGTTACGGGGGGGGGGGGGGGGAGGGGAGCGTCACGGAAATGTTGCACGAAAGAGAGACGTTATTCGTTGCGGCGTGACCTGTTTGCGAAATTTCAATCACCGACTTTTAGTTCTGAATGTGAAAATATTTTGCTAGCACCAACCTACTTAGGGAGACATGACCATCCCAATAAAATAAGAGAGGTCAGATCGAAAACGAAACGATTGAGATGCTCTTTCTTCCCGCGCGCTATTCGAGAATGGAATGGTAGATAAATAGTATAACGGTGGTTCAATGAACCCTCTGCCAGGCACTTAAATGTGATTTGCAGAGTATCCCATGCAGAGATATATTAAACAACTTATTTTATTCAGATATTAGGTTAATTCGTGCTGCTTCGCATGCGTAGATTGGATGGTCTGCATTCGTTATTTCTCCTTATAAATATAAATTTTCATAGATTTAGTTTTAAAAAATTATTTCCTAATCAAGTATTTTGATACAACTTGCTACACTCTATTGCACCATTGATTGCAGAATTCAAATCATTCCGAAACACATTTTAAAAAATTCTAACCTTCGTAACAAATCCATATTTTCGCATTCCTAGCATATGGTCTTAGTAGCCCTTAAAAGATTTTCGCTCATTTCACCTGCTTAATGGTTGAATTACCAAAGATTTGGAAGTACGCTTTATTAAAATTCCAATCACAAATCTAAGTTCGAAGTTTTGTATTTCTTGCTTCAAAATTGCTTTAATACCTATCCTTAGGGATAGGAATATCGAAAAATCGCTGATGCCTACAGTGTAAGACAAACAACGTCTACAAATTTCAAATGTCTATCGTCTGTAGATTCACTTTTCAGCGCCGTTTTCTGTCTTTTAAAAACGTACCGAGAACGCGAAATTTCTTTCTTGCGCTTTGGCATCTTTTATTTATTTATTTATTTAGCCTGATCAGATTAGGGCCATCAGGCCCTCTCTTACATCGGACCAGGGTTTTACACATACAGTATTTCTTTACATGTGAGTTACCTATAACATAATAATGATTTTTACAGATGAACAGTTAATAACAATATTTATACAGGTTGATTACATGTAAAAGGATGTAAATAAAAGGTAATAACTTAACTCTACATATGTAATAACTTAACTTTAAATAGGATTAATACTAACAGTACCACTGAGACACCTTCTGCTGCTGCTGCTGCTGGTGTAATAATAGAAGTAACAACATTTATATTAGCAGATACAATATTTACTTTTGAATATATCGAGACTGGTTAACGCATGGCGAATTCTGACAGAAGCTGTACCTGGCGAGAGCAATGGCAGTTGAAGAATATCTGGGAGGAGGAATGGATGTGACGTACCTGGACCGTAGGGTAATAAAGACTGGCGTCATTATTGCTTTAGTAGATAATCCATTAACTGTCGTTTGAAGCTGGCAGTGTTATTCAGTTCTCTGATATTCTGAGGTAGATTGTTCCAGAGCCTGGTTCCTGCTGCTGAAAAGGATTTTGAGAAACCGGCTGAGTGATGGATAGGGACAGAAAGGGTTTTGCTCTGACAGGAACGAGTAGTTCTTTTATGTTGATCAGATAAGAGTGTTAAGGTCGAGGAAAGATATGAGGGACAGTGTACGTTGATAAGAGAGTAGAGGAAACAGAGTGTATGAAAATCTCTGCGCTTGTCAGCACGGAGCCAGGATAGATGGTGAAATGTGATCAAAGAGACGGATGTTACATATATATCGAACGCAGGCATTCATGATTAGTTCCAGACGTCGTGAGCTTTCCCAAGAGAGACCTTGCAAGATAACATCACCGTAATCAATAATTGGAATTACAAGTGTTTGTATAAGTTTCTTTTTAAGATCGAGAGGAAAAAACTTCTTATATCTCTGTAGGGCATGAAGAGATGCTGATGCCTTTCTACACACGGCGGCTGTGTGCTCAGCCCAATTTAGTTTGTCGTCTCACTCTCAGACTTTTTGCCGAGGGCGAAAAATAGATAGGTGTGTCATTTAATATTAATGGTGGTTGAGATTCGCGGTATTTGTGGTTAATGAGTCTAGGATGACCTACCAGAATCGCTTGTGTTTTACTTGGATTGAGCTTTAATCCTATATTCTGTGCCCACTTTGATAGTGCACATAGGTCAGAATTAAAATTCTCGATTGCTGCCTTCAGGTTTTTTGGTTTTGCACTTAAATACAACTGGAGGTCATCGGCATACATGTGGTATTTACAAAAGGACAAGACCGATGATACGTCATTTACATACAATGAAAAGAGAAGTGGACCTAGCACCGAACCCTGTGGTACGCCTGATAGAACTTTTCTCCACTGTGACTTAAGACGCGATGTCAAGTATGAGCGAAACCATTGCACCACGCCTTGAGAGAAATTTAGACTGGTAAGTTTAGCAAGTAAAATATCAAAGTCCACAGTGTCGAAAGCTTTGCTAAAGTCTAAGAAGCACATAATAGTCGCCTCTTGTCTATCCATTGCCTGCTTAAGATCGTCTGTTACTTTTATCAAAGTAGATGTTGTGCTGCGATATTTGCGAAAACCTGATTGGTGTTCGTCAAGAAGTTTATTAGTAGTCAAGTAGCTGGTTAGCTGATCATGTACTATATATTCTAGGGCTTTGGACAGTGCCGGAAGAATGCAGATAGGTCGGTAATCAGAGGGTGCTGTGGCAATGTCCTTTTTTGGCAGTGGCTTAACTAGTCCACGTTTCCATGTATCAGGAAAAACACTTGTGGCTAAGGACTGATTAAATATATCTGTTATGATGGGCAGCAGTGGATCAATAATCAGCTTTATCATTTGGATAGTGATACCATCATCCCCGGTAGATGCTGATGTAATACGCATAATGGCTTTTTTGACTGTATTTCCAGTAACATGCTTAAAACAAAACTTATCATGGTTAGCGTTGTTGATCCTCGTGATATGGTCAATAAGTGTTTGTTTCGTTTGGTGATCGATTGAAGTGCTAGGCGTTGTGAAATAATGATTTAGTTCCTCAATGGAGACAGTGGGTTCGGCTGCAGTTTTTATTTTCCCAATACCAAGACCGCGCAGGTTTTTCCAGAGGACAGCCGGTCTATTTATGTTGTCGGTTAATGAATGGGCGTATCTGAGTTTAGCATTTCTCACAGCCTGGTTGACTCTGTTACGTTTCTGCTTGCACGAGGTGTGATTTTCAGGTGTAGGGTGCAGTTTGTATGTCCGATGTGCAGTGTCTCTGAGATTCATGAGCTGTTTTAGTTCATCAGTTAGCCATGGTGCGGGTTTCCTTCTCACTTTTTTGGTTTTGATGGGCGCATGTTTATCATACAGCTGTTTCTTGGTAGTTTTACTTTTCAAACTGCAATTTGCACTTTTCTTTATTTGTGGTTTTAATGGGACGCACACCATACGCCTCCGTTCGTAGAGGACACATTCCCGAAGGCGATTTCGGACTGTTTGTGTTGATATTGCGCGTCCTGTTCCTGCCTGGAGAGTGCGTTGCAGCTGAGTTGCATTCAGCCTCCTGTCTCGACGGATTCTTAACTGGAGATAACGGTCATCTCTTGCTGTTGTTACCCGTGTACGACCTTGGCCTTGCCTTCTTTAACTGTTCCTGTTGTCTGAAATCGCGCCCACGTCCTGGATATTTCACATTGGGACATTGCAATTGCTGAAGCCACCTCCCTCTGCGTCTGTCCCGCTTTGGCATGGCTCTCCGCGCCAAAGCTTCTGGTAAGTCACGTTGTAGTTGCAATGCACTGCCAGCTCACTACACTGTCTGAACCCAATTATTTATGTAATTCTTTTGGTAGTATATACACAAGTCAACACCAATCCCCTCTGCAGTAATTTGCTGTTATTACTACTATATAAGTTGCTGTGATGTCGTTGTCTCCACTGCATAGATCAAAAATGTCGAATCATTTTAGTTCATTCTGCCTAACCCAGGTTCCTTAACTGATCCTCTAATTCTTTGGACCAGAGTAGTTTCTATATTTGAATTTTGAGATTTTCAAATTAACAGTAAGAACCTGATGATAAAACTAAGGCAGACATCCGAGATCGATTACAAAACATGTACATAAACTAAAGGTTATTCATATAGCCACCCCAAGAATGACTAAACATAACATAGCAAAATTTTTTCGAGGATAACAATTTGTACAAAGATCACACGAGTGTTGCTAGTACTGCTGACTATAACCGGTCTTTTACATACATACTGAGCAATCCATCCAGAGGTGCGTGGAGGAGGGTGCTCAGTACCATTACCGGTTATTGGCCTTGACATTGAATCAAACAGGCACTGGATGTGTTGTTCGAGTATAGCACGCTATACTGTTTCAAATATTGCCAAAATTGATTTGGTGAAGGAGATCACACTTTCCATAATCCCCGATCACATGTTTTTGATAGACGAGAGGTCAAAAATGTTCCAATGTTTGTAGAGCTTATGGGACGTAACTACGGGGTCATCAGTCCCTAAACTTAAAAACCACTTATGAACTAGCTTATACTAGAGACAGCACTTCTTTTGTAGTATGGTTGAGAATATTAGAAAAACTGCAGTTGTAGTTCAAAGCCGTACCCATATTAAAACCATGCAGTTCTTATGGTTGTATTTCGAAATGAAAAAGTTGATGTATACACTGTTTCGTGTAGTTATTTCACATACAGTGCTAAGTGTTCCCTTTTCTGTTACGGATAAACCACTTTGCTCGGAGCACGCGGTTGCTCCCCATCGGATGTTCGAGTCCTTCCTCGGGCATGTGTGTGTGTGTGTGTGTGTGTGTGTGTGTGTGTGTTGTTCTTAGGTTAGTTTAAGTAGTTTTAGGCCTAGGAACTAATCACCTTAGTCGGTAAGTTCCACAGATTTACAAACATTTGAACATTTTTTTGCTAAACCATATAAATTTTGGTAGATCCCTTCTACTCTCTTAAAACTAGATTATTTTGCATCTATCAGTGACATTAAAACCTTCCAACGAAAACAGAGTTCACACAGGTGTCGCTATACTGCAGATTTGAGATGCTGACGTTTTCTTTCACTAAGCGAAATCCAAGATTGCCGGCCGCAGTGGCCGAGCAAGATGTGAAAGAATACAAGGAGACATTTGGAGTGGGAATTAAAGTCTAGGGAGAGGGAATAGCCTGCCGCAGTGGCCGACGGTCTGCGGCGCGCCAGACACGGTCTGCACGGCCGCTACGGTCGGGGGTTCGAATCCCCCCTCGGGCATGGATGTTTGTGCCGTCTTTAGAATAAGCTAGTTCATAAGTAGTTTGTAACTTTAGGGATTGATGCCCCGTAGGTAAGTCCCATAAGCTCTACAAACTTTTGAACATTTTTTGAATTCCAATTGTAGATTATAGTAAAATTTATACAGAGAAAGTTTGGTATAAATATTTCTTCAAAAGCCGTTCCCACCCAACTAAAGCACTACATTTAGCAGTATCGCTGAGATAACTGGATAAAATAAGCACTACTCTTTACACTACTCTCTCCTTTTACTGCAGACGTTGTGATTAAGCTGCGTTTACAAACCAATTCTCGGATTGTTGACTGCTTTACCTTTTTCAAATGTTCAAATGTTTGTATAGCTTATGGGACGTAACTACGGGGTCATCAGTCCCTAAACTTACAAACTACTTATGAACTAGCTACAACTAAGGATGGCACAAATATCCATGCCCGAGGGGGGATTCGAACCCCCGACCGTAGTGGTCGTGCAGACCGTGACTGAAGCGCCTCAGTCTCCTCGACCACCGCGGCCGGCCTATACCTTTTTACTCGTAGAAAGGTGCATATCATCCTTCCACTGACAGTCCCTCTTTATGGGTCTGCTGTTATTCTTATTTTAGCCACACTCTCTATATTATTATTATTATTATTTTGCTTTGTCTGTAATTTATCCTAAGTTTTACCTCATATCCTTTTATATCTCGGCGTTGGAGCCGTAAATGACAGATATGAAGATCATATGATACAAAAGCAATTAAACATTAGAGGAGTTTCGAACCCTCCTTCGGCATGTGTGTGTGCTGTCCTTAGTGTAAATTAGTTTAAGTAGTTTCTAGGTCTAGGGACTGATGACCATAGCACTTTGGCCAATAGTTTTACAAACATTTGAATATTTGAAAAATTAACTATCGAAATAAAATTTAAAAAAATAAAAAATAAAAATAAAAAGTTAAAATTTTTGTGAACCTATTGGACAAAACTGCTATGCTCATCAGTCCCTGACTTACAAACTACTTAAACTTACATTAAGGACAGTACTGTCATAATAATTTTAATTTGCTTAATTTTCCAACTAAATTTGTTGTTCAATAGAATTATCTGACAATTTACCTTTAGTTCTTGCAATGAGCAAATCAACAGCGTTTCAGTAGGTTCAGTAAGATGTTCCTTAACTATCGAAGAAACTTACACATAAATAAACTCGGACGACATCTCCTGTAAGAAATACGTATAAATAATACAACTACTGAGGATCAGATCGAATACTAAAATGTTTTCGTTATCTACTGGAAAAAAAAACACTTGAAGAAAGTAAAACTTTGGTATTCATTCTACAAATAACGTTTTTTCATATGAAAATAAACTTTGTCATGATAAATATTTTAACTGATATTATTTTCAGTTAACATTTGGATAGTAGCTGTTAACTGAAATGATAGATATTGTCAGTATGTTAAGAAAATACAAAAGACGATTCGCAATTAATTAAATAGTTTGAATGTCACCTAATGAAATGTTATGCAATCGGCAGAATGGCTGAAGTGCCACGCTTACTTGACCTTAAACCTATTAAATTATTTCAATTATGGTCAAGGCTTTCGCATCGTTTTAAGTGTTGTGAAGTGTTGTAACTGATGATGATCAGGAGAAAAGTTTGGTTTCGCCTAGGCATTTGCATACTGTACCATGAGTTGCGTAGGCTGCTGGCTTTGTCATCTTAGCAGGAACAAATAATTCAATCTTTCAACCTTGATTACCTCAGTCAATCGAACTCTCCCTACGTCTTGATCACGTCAAGAACGCTTATCAGCCCTAGCCTCACTATTGGCGTGGTATGTCGGCCAAAAGACGAACCCACGACAATGCCACTTAAGTGTAAATTAGTCTCTGTACATTTTCACACCACATATTGTCACGAACATTAGACAATCTATAGTGTTCTCCAGTGGAGTATCACTTAAGATTCGCTTAAGACAGAGTGCCGCATACAGTGAAATACTGTGATTGAGTCTCTCTATGCACTCATTCTCAACGCAGAACTGTGCATACGCTCCCACTACGTGTTCTCGCTCTGGAGAACGTCGCAGAAACCCAAAATCTTCCAGTCGCGTAAGTACTGGGTTATAAGAAGTCAGTATACATTTGAAAACTTAATAAATCGCGGAATAATGTAGATAGAGAGGTAAAAATTGACACACATGCTTGGCATGACATGGGGTTTTATTAGAACAAAAAAAATCCTAGACGCGTGAAAGATCTCTTGCGCGCGTCGATTGGTGATGATCGTGTGCTCAGCCGCCACTTTCGTCATGCTTGTCCTTCCAGGTCCCCAGACCTCAGTCCGTGCGATTATTGGCTTTGGGGTTACCTGAAGTCGCAAGTGTATCGTGATCGACCGACATCTCTAGGGATGCTGAAAGACAACATCCGACGCCAATGTCTCACCATAACTCCGGCCATGCTTTACAGTGCTGTTCACAACATTATTCTTCGACTACAGATATTGTTGAGGAATGATGTCAACATATTGAGCATTTCATGTAAAGAACACCATCGTTGTCTTAATTTGTTGTGCTAATTATTGCTTTTCTGATAAGATGAAGCGCCATCTGTCGGGCATTTTTTGAACTTTTTTTGTTCTAATAAGACCCCATGTCATTCCAAGCATGTGTGTCAATTTTTACCTCTCTATCTAAATTAGTCTGTGATTTATTAAGTTTTCAAATTTATACTGAGTTTTTGATCACCCGGTACATCTGTCGGCATTCTCACTTCCCTTGTTGTCTCGCAACGTCGGAGGAATTGCCTGCCTCTCAACCGCTAGCTTTTAAATGCGGAATGTCACACAGTCCAAACTGCCAATAGTAACGCAGTTAATATATATATATTACATTTTCATATCTGCTTAGCACCTCTCTGCTTTTGGACGTTGCTAGACACTACACTGACGACTGATTGAATCATTTACTTTAAATATGCCTAATTATCCCTTTTAGCGTGACTAGCCTCCACTGTTCACGTCTGTTAAGACAGTCCCAGTTTGTGAGTCTTCGATGCCCGCCAGCCACCGCCTCTCGAGGACTGGTTGCTTCACTAACAGAAACTGTACCTTACGGTAGGGTTACCATACGTCCTCATTTTCCCGGACACGTCCTTTGAGGCAACAAAATATGTCCGACCGGAATTTATAAAATTGTACAAAATGTCCGAGAAAGAAAATTTGTTTTTGTGTCATTGGCGAACGGGTTCGTTCGCACTGCAGTTCCAAACTGTTCACAACTGTCACCCGCTTACACAGAGCACGAGTCTGACAGTTGCAAACGATTCGGAACTTCTCTGCGAAGGAACACGGTTGTCTGTTCTTTATTCAACCAGTGTAGTCTGTTTTCTGCATTATGTTCTTTGGTGTTGCTTTTGATATATTTTGTGGCTAAGGTTAAAACTTTATTGTCTGTTCGAGGTCGTAGGTAGCCTTTTGCTTCAAAATAAATTACGGACTTAAATACAAATTCAAAATTTCGAAAATAAAATCAGTGTTAAATAATGTGCTTTTGGAGAAATAAATATTTATGTTTACAGCATTGAAGTCTTACTTTTTTTTCTCAAAGTTCTATTCCTGTAACACAAAGCATTTTTTGAGGATGAACTGAGTGAAGTTAGATTGTTGTTTGTTCACTCTTTGATGTCAGTTTTCAACAAAACTATATTGAACTTGGAGACGGAATGAAATTTTGTACCTGAATCAATTTCTATTTTAGAATCTACTTTTGAAACTCTCGTGGAAAGAAAGATACATAATTATACACCCTTAAAAGTAAAGGCAATGCTGACACAGGAAGGTTACTCACAGGAGTGTGACAGCTTTGTTGTTCAACATCTACAGAAGTGGATGGCTCAGTATCAACAGTACAGACCATTTATGTCAACGCAGCTCTCAGGAACTCCTACCTGGAGAGATTTGAAAACTCCCATGTATTTCAATGATGAAACATATGTAAGGATTAATGACACATTTTGCTTAGATCAGTTTTGTAATTTTGTAAAATTTTTGAAAGATTATCAAAGGAAACATAACATACCAGCAGCTGAAGTGTTGTGTGCATATTTAATCAGTTACACGATTCGCAAACATTTCACAACACTTTACACTTTCGCGCACTTATAACATTATACACAGAAATTTGGGGTACACATTTCCTGGGGGGCATTGGTTAGCGGCAGGAAGGGCATCTGGCCACCATGTAAATATTAACACATGACAAATCCGCGTTTAACACAGTGCCGACCCTGCATGTGAGGCAGGATGGCCAAAGAGATAGGTAATGCCAAAACAGAACCTGTGTTTTCTCTTGTGACACACACAGCGCACAAAAGACAGGAGTAGATGTAAAATATAAAAGCTATTTTATGTGTACAGTGTAATTTCAAAAATTTGAAATGCCTGAGCTTTTTATCAGTACTTGTTGAAAAAAAATCTCTGGAGAGGGATTTCGTCGTCGTCCAAATATAGTTGGTTAAAAAGTGAAAAGACAAGAATGAGACAAATGAGTGTAGTGATGATGAATAAACTGTCAAGGTTCATATTATTTTGTTTTACAATAACCACACAAGGTTACTGTTGTAGTTCGTAGTAGTTTTACGTAGTTCATTAATATAGTTGTAAATTACACTATGTTAACAAAAAAAGTCCTTCTTTTTTTGGGTGATGAACATATGGTAACGCTAGTTACGGTGTATGTAAACTTGTAATTGTTCCAGTCGCGAATTTAAATCTATTGCCACACTTGCGATGTGATTTCGTAATTTGCAGATTTGCATATCAGATGTACTTAAAAAGGTAAAGCAGTCAACAATCCGAAGATTGGTTTGAACACCAGGCATGGTCCTGTTTGGAGGTGGTATGTCGTTGCCTTCCTCCGACCTTCGAACTGACTTACCCAGCCAGTTATAAGGGGGCCTACAGTTTAACGTGGGTTCCGAAGCACGGTGCTACTCGGTATTTCTCACATCAGCAACACTGCCAGAGGTGAAAGAAGTGGAAAGTGACGGATAAAAATCCTAGGAACTGGCGGGGATCGAACCCGCGACCTTACTCATGTCAAAAACGGTCATACCTCATCGAATTTCTACTCAAACGAATCGTCTCGACGAGTAGAGTAAGATGGTGAGGTCAGATTATGTAAGAAATGAAAGTCAGGAGAACACGACTCCTTACAACCCATGTCCGACGGAGGACCGAACTTACGGCGCAAACGGCCACCCAGTCTTTAGCTTGATGCCTTAGACCACGCGGCCACTTCCGTGTAGCTCAAACTACAGAAAGGGAAGACGATCCCCCTCTCTGACGCACTCGAAATTTTATTTGAGGAAGAAGAAGTCCCTGGAGAAAATGGAGGTTTAAGGTTTAACGTCTCAGCGACATCGTGGTCATTAGAGTCAAACCACAAACTCGGATAGTTTTTGCCAGCGGTGGGGAGGGAAACATGCCTTTGCTGGAGTGATTTAGGAAAATCGCGGAAAACCTAAATCGGGATAGTCAGAGCTTGAGGCTCCTTCCTCCCGAATGCGGACCCAGTATGTTACCACCACGCCACGTTACTCTGTGCAGTCCCTGGACTCTGAGATGACAGAAGAATCATAAAATACATTCATGGCCTCGATATTACTGTGTTATTTGAGATAATTGTAAAACTGTTTTTGTCGTACATTCTTCTGCCAAATATATAAGTGAGGAAATGAAATGCACAAATTGCGAAGAGAAAATGAGTAATTTTTACACGCACAAAGGCATTTAAAAGCTGACTATGGTATTGGGCTCACCAGAAAACATAGTGCGATGCCCAATGACAGACTGAGATTAGAGAACCAACACGGCATGACGGAAACTCTACGAACAACATCTCAGACGAAGTATCACGAGTATTATATGCAACATATAGTACTATATGCAATATATATCTATATGGGAGACCATGTGCTATAAAATGACAGGCTCAAAAATGTTCAAATGTTTGTAAATCTATCGGTCTCACCTGCTGGGTTATTAGTCCGTAGCTTATAAACTGCTTAAACTGAGGTAAAATAACCTAAGGACAACATAAACACCCGTGTCCGAGGTGGGACTCGAACCCCCGACGGCGAACGGCCGCGCGCACTGCAGCACGGCGCCCCAAAGCGCACGGCTAATCCGCCGCGGCTAAGACAGGATCAACAACAATCTTCTCAACATTGCATAGCAAACGTCACAGATACAAAGACCCTGACTTTGACGTTATATCAAATACTAACAGTGAAGATGAGTTAATCATGCAAATATAGTGAGAGCGAGCACAAGTCTTCCAAAATTAAATCGAATGATATTGAAAATGTAGTTATGCAGCTGATTGTTATACAAAACACTGCAAAAGAAAGACAGTTTCTCACTGAAGTTGGTGTTCTGCTTCAAAGTAGCGTTATTATTCTCATAAGTATTAATCTATAATATACACCACCTGACCATTGACATTTATTCTTCCGTCGTAATTTTATCTGTTGCAGCTGACTGTGTCATTAATTCAACTAACTTAACTACCACCTAAAGTGGCAAGTGGATTGTGACCAAATACTTTACATACTTTATTAATTAAAGTTACGACTACAAACATATGTTACATGTGTTCTTCCAAACTACACAATGCAAAAGGAGAAAAACCGTCACTTTGGACCTATTCTAAATGTATTGTTGTTCTTCTTCTTCTACGAAATACTTTTTTATTTAAACTTAAAACACAAGAAAGACATATATATATATATATATATATATATATATAGACTTTTGGTACCATATATTTAAACACGTTTTGTTTTTTCCCTTTTTGTATCTTTTCTATTTTTATCGTTTGGTAACATTGTCCAAAGGTGTATGATTGATAAACTGAATGTTTTATATAAAATGTAAAATCGCAAACTGTACTTCGGAACTGTACATAAGACTATTAATTAATAGACAGGAGGTCTTTAACCCGATATTCAGCACACAGAAATCGCTTGACGTTACATAAATTTGACGTATATGGCTATGTGAACAGTTTTACATTAGTTTCTTCTAAAAATATTTGTAGAACTTATGGGACTTAACTACGAGGTCATCAGTCCCTAAGCTTACAAACTACTTATGAACTACTTACAACCAAGGACGGCACAAATATCCATGCCCGAGGGGAGATTCGAACCCCCGACCGCAGTGGCCGTGCAGACCGTGACTGGAGCGCCTCAATCCCCTCGGCCACCGCGGCCGGCAGTTTCGTCTAAATACAGTATCTTTCCTGTAAGTAAGCCGGCCGCGGTGGCCGAGGGGATTGAGGCGCTCCAGTCACGGTCCGCACGGCCACTACGGTCGGGGGTTCGAATCCCCCCTCGGGCATGGATATTTGTGCCGTCCTTAGTTGTAAGTAGTTCATAAGTAGTTTGTAAGTTTAGGGACTGATGACCCCGTAGTTAAGTCCCATAGACTCTACAAACATTTGAACATTTTTTCCTGTAAGTAACATCGAGCAAAAATGGTGCATGGATACCACAATAAAAATACTATATTATTGTTCCTGTGGCTGTAACAATTGTATTTAACACTATTTCATGTGAAATGTCTGAAAGAAGTCCTTTTTGGTACGAAGCCCAGAACAATAACACAATTTCCATATTTTACGGTGAAGTACCCGTGAAGACAAATCCTGTATTTTCCTTTTGGCCTTCAATCTATCAAATGACTAAATCCGTCAGGTCGTACATCTTTCATTGTCACAGGAGATGCTGTGACTGGTTGATAATTCCACGGTTTTCTGTCAGGATACCTCTCTCAGTAATTTGCAGTGTCCTAGACACGAATTCACAAACACTTTTTCACAATAACTCACCTTATAGGCTCTCTCGTACCGTTTACAACCAGTGTTCCTTGTATAAGAAACAAAAATACAGCCATAAATTCGAAAGAAACTGGTACATCGGTAAGGTATGCTGGCAGTGTCTTCAGACTATTGCGAAAGTCTTTGGTAAGGCTTCTGGAACATCGCTGTAAATAACAGTCGAAAAGTGGATTACAAGCACTGTTTGCCATACGATGACGGAACTTGAAACATGTTGCAGAAAATGAAATCAAAGTCTGTCTTAGAAGTAAAACTACAGAAATCTTATCTTACGATTTTTTTAAAAATTTGTATGTGTTATAATCCAGGAAAAACGGGTACGATCTTTTTTTAGCTTCGGTAAAATATATTTAAGTGGTGAATCAGTCCCTCCAAAACGGGGGCTAAAATGAAGAAATTGCGATAAGTTAGAGATTAGTGAAGCGATTTTAATGACTTTTGTTATGAAAGTATATTTGATAAAAAACGAACCTCGACCTAGGTATTTTGGAGGGGGAGTGAAAATTAGGATGCCATGCCCCGAAAGAGACCAATTTTTGCTAGAAATACATTAATAATAGGGCAAACGTTAAAAATCTTAAATTAACTCTACGTACGCCTTCAAACAATGAATCGTGCTCTGACACAAGAAAAGAAAAATTTTGATAGGCAAGGGCGAGTGAACCTAATCAACCAGCAGGAAAAGATGTAAAGTTTGACCCCGTGACCTCCATGCGCTACATCACTGGCAACGCAAACGCCAACGCTTAAAATAAATAAACAATTTTAATAGCCGCGGTGAAGTATCAGAGCGTTGTAAGGCGTCTAGTTACGTAGCGCGCTGTTGCTCGCCGTTGAGGTTCGAATCCTCCCTCGGACATGGGCGAGTATCCTCTCCTTAGCGTAAAGGCATGTAAGTTGTAAGTCTAAGGACTGATAACCGCTGCTGTTAAGTCCCTTAGATTTACAAATATAAGAACATTTTAAACTTTTTGTAACTTTTTTTATTCACCTTTATCCGATACTTTTTGATGTTTTCGTCCTCTATGCTACATCAGCCATACTGAATTTTGAGAATCTGATTTCAAATTCGAATTCAGCGACTTTCAACACCGACATGTTAAAGAAATTAAAGAGTTCAAAAATATAGATTCAAAAGGTGTTTATGGGCAATATCAAACGAACCCGGCAAAATAAGGATTGTTTACCATAAAGGAAAATACGAGTTTCTTAATTAGCCTTCCTTTTGAAGGTTTAATAAATTCTTCTTCGATTAAATAAAACTAATTTTTAGAGCAAAATTTGGTCTCTTTCGGGTTAGTTGGCTTCATAATTTTCACTCCCCTCCAATGTACCTAGACCGATTTTCGTCTTTTATCCATCGCAAAAACTCGCAATTTTTCCATTTCAGCCCCCATTTCCGAGGGACCTTTCCACGCCTTAACCCTTTCATTCCCACATTATGAAATCAGCTTTGGAAAAATTAAAATTCAGTGTTTTCTGTATCAATACAGTGCACTAAACATCAATATATGTGTTTTAAAACTTCTGCTCGATATTTATTTTTTTTTAATGTCATGTACTTCATGCATAACACAGACGTTTGTATCGAAGTATTATATTACTCGGGAAGTTATTTTGTTGATAGTTAACACTGTCAGGTCAATAATGCTAACAATTTTCGCCACAGCACCAAAAACAAGACAATTCACTGCTGAATAATATGACCCACACTCACGCTTCCACAGAAGTGACTACACACCGTAGCAAGTGGCAAATGTTCAAGAAGCATATTGTTCATCAACAAGAATTCTACTTTAACCCTTTCAATTCCTAGTGTTGTACCTGGACAATAACGTATTAAAAGTTAATTTATACCGTATCTTGTGCATCAATCCTTTAAATTTCATTTTTGGTAATGAACAACAAGATTCTAGTACCACATTTTGCCGCTCGGTACGGCGTGTAGCCACTTCTGAGGCATTAATCTGTCCATCTTGAAGGTTGTGTTGCTTTGCCGTCTGTACGTGACTAAGAGAGTGAGCATGAGTGTCGTTCCTTTTATTTTATTCCAGCAGTGAATTGTCTTGTCTTTGGTGCTGTGGCGAAGATTATGCTGGCATTATTGATCTGGCATTGTTATGTATCAGCAAAATAACGTGCCAAGTAATGAAATACCTTAATACAAACGTCTGTGTTGTGCATGTTCAAAATGTTCAAATGTTTGTTAAGCTCATGGTACTTAACGACGGGGTCATCAGTCCATAGACTTACAAACTACTTATCGACTAGCTAATCCTAAGGACGGCACAAATATCCATGCCCGAGGAGGGATTCGAATCCCGGCCGTAGTGGCCTTGCAGACCGTGACTGGAGCACCTCAGTCCCCTCGGCCACCGCGGCCGGCTGTTGTGCATGAAATACATCACATTAAAAAATATATAGTTCGACCAAAAATTTTAAAACACTTATTTTGATGCTTACTGCACTGTATTAATACAGAAAACACTGAATTTTAATTGTTCTAAAGCTGGGACTGAAAGGGTTAAGGACTGATACATAAAATACGGTATAAATCAGTTTTAAATACGTTGTTGTCGAGGAACAACACTGGGAATGAAAGGGATAAATATGTTTCACCGCCGCTAAAAAAAGTACGTGTCCCTTAGTTTTTCATGCATTATATCTAAATTTCAGAAAAATCGGAGAGTGACACTTCCTTAATAACTTGTACAGCAGGAAGCACCCTCTCCTGAAAGTAACACTGGCGTTGCAAAGGAAATGTGTAACAATTACTAGCGCAGAATTGCGTGTAAGAGGTACATCCAGAAAGTAAGTTCTGTTTGGTTATATAAAACAAACATGTACAGATACAGAAAAAATATTTGTTGTACAAAAATCTATAACTGTTAAACTACTTTTCTACATATCTGCCGAAATTTTGTAGGCACTTGTCATAGCGTAGCACATGTTTCTGTATGCCTTCTTCATAGAAGGTTGCCGCCTGTGTATTCGGCCATGTGGTAGCATGTTCTTTCAGCTCGTCATCGTTGAAGTGTTAACAGGACAAATTTTAGGTGTAAGAAGAGGATTTCCATCAAAAGGTGGTGCTTGTTTCCACGATAGTGCCCGACCTCATGTGGCGAATGTGAACAAACAACTCTTACGGGAATTTCACTGGGACGTTATTTGATCATCATCCGTACAGCCCGGGCCTCGCTTCTAGCCACTTTCACCTCTTCTTAGACCTAAATATCTGTACTTGGTGGTCAACATTTCAACGATATTGACGAGCTGAAAGAACATGTTATCACATGGCTGAATACACAGGCCGCAACCCTCTATGAAAAAGGCATACAGAAACTTATGCCACGCTATGACAAGTACCTACAAAATATCGACAGCTATGTAGAAAAGTAGTTTAACAGTTGTAGATTTTTGTACAATAAATTTTTTTCTGTATCTGTACACGTTTGTTTTATATAACCAAACGGAACTTACTTTCTGGACGTACCTCGAATATCCAATACGCAGCAGGAGAGAGAGCAGCGTAAAGAAATAGGTTCCCGCGGAGGAGGAGCGGGGCTTTAAGGAGATGAGGTGGGGCCCCGGCTCCCAGACCCCCTCTGGTGACGTCACGCGCAAGCGGCCGGAAAATGAATCCTAATGCCGAAGCGGATCAATCAGCAGCGACGTATGAAATTAACGGAGCCGCCTGCCAGCGCCGATAAGACGGCGGGGGCTCCTTAGCGACGCCGGCTGTGGCTGCTGCTGCTGCTGGTGCTAGAGGCACACACACACTGCGGAGACTTACTACTGCTCATGTTGTGCATCCACTATTAGATACGTACAAAAATGTACAATAACGTGGAGGTAATAGCGTTAATACACTGCTTAAAGGGACAGGCTCGTAAAAATGACCAAAAATTTGCAAATTATTTTTTATCTGTAGGAAGGAGCTTTTCATGCTGATTTAAAAAATGTATAGTTTATGGGCATTATCATTTTCCGTTCGTTCTAAAATTGAGGGAGAACGTAATGGTACACAGGGGCTACGCCCATCTGTCAGTTTAAAGTGAGACATACAATATACCCACAAGCATCCCTTGCCACTTGCTGTAATTAAGCCTATATATAGGGATCTGGCAAATAAAAATCTTATTAGTTTCTCCATGACAGGATGCTTGCTGTTGCCGCAACTGTGGTTCAAATTTAATGAAAGTGCAGCTCCAGTTGCATTTATTGGTGCTTTATTTAAGCCCATACTACCGGTTTCGGCCTCTAGTTGTTTTCTCTACGGCGTAACGTCTGTCACACTTGAAAATAGCCTAACATAGAGGCCGAAACCGGTAGTGTGGGCTTAAATAAAGCACCAATAATGCAACTGGAGCTGGACTTTCATTAAATAAAAATCTGCTTAGGAAATGTATGCACGGTCTCTCGCAGAATGCAAATGAAAGCTTCAACAGTTGTATATGGGAGAGAATACCCAAAACTGCATTTGTTGGGCTGACAGTGCTGAAGATTGGTGTAATGGATGCAGTAATAACATTCAATGATGGTGCAATTTCAAGGATCAATGTTATGAAGAAATTGAACATCCAGACGGGAAGGAATATGGCTTTGGCTCTAACTGCTGTTGATAAGCGGCGGGTAACCGAAGCAGAGACAGCTGCAGAAGCTGCTACCAAGGAGTCAAGAATAAAGAAAAGAATGAAGAGAAAGAGTATGGAGGATAAGGAAACAGGACAACAACTGGATTATGCAGCTGGAATGTTCTGAACCACCATAGTGGTAAGTTAATAGATCTGTAAATCTTCGTTTGCGAATAACCGAAAACTTGAATTTTCATCTTTCAGGTACACTTTTCTCCTAAATGACTGAAGTTAAACTCACAAAAATTTGTACAGATATTTAGAATGACCTCCTCTACCTCCCTTAGCTATTATTTCTTTGAAAAACTTATATCATGATGATGATATCGGTGATATTTCATCTACTTTTTTAATATTTTTGTTGTTGTAAAATAAATTACTTGTCTTTTTCACAGATCAGCATCAGGGAAGGAAATTGGAGGCATAAAACATTTATGTGACTTTTGTGTGTACTGTGATTCTGTTTTCCAAGCTGTGAGGTCAGTAGTTCCAGAGAAAATGGTACCGCAGTGAAATAGTGTTCCGTTTTTTATACTATTGTAAACATTTTTGTCAGTACCAAACTATTATAAATATTCCAATATTTTTTTGGAAACTGCTTTGCCTAATGACCCTAACTGTTTGTAAAAAGTTTGAGCTATCTCTCATTTATAGATCAGTAGCAACGTGAGGGACAATATAAAGCTAAAAATGCAGCCCGTTCAGGGGCGTGTCCCCTTAAAACATTTAGGGGATCAGGTGAGATGTAAAACACCATATACATATGGTAACGGATGTTATTCTGATATTGGTTACAATTGAAATTCGTGTATGATACAGTACGGTATTTTGTCTACTCTTTACTTGAGGTTTACTATGAGCGAACCACTGTGGGAATATCATAATAGTGAAAAAGTCATTCTCATTGCCTTCATGGTGTGTGACCACCTTAGACGGCCAGCACAGATGCACACCTGTGTGGCATGGACAGTATGAGGCAACCAATCATCTCTTGAGGGATAGTTGGCCATTCTTCCATGAGTATAATATCCAGCTCTGCAATCGTTGTGGAAGGTGCATCCCAGACAGTTGGAGTAAGGTCCGGTGAACAAGCTGGTCACTCCTTTCGTTCAATACCCTCAGCTTCAAGTTTGTTGCGCACCAGAGCAGCCCTGTGGGGACGACCGTTATTGTCCACCAGAAGGAACCCATCTCCTATGGTACCAGCGTAGGGCACAACGAAAGGTCGAAGGACCTCTGAGCAGTCAAAGCGCCTCTCTGAATGATATAGAGCAGCGGTTCCCAACCTTTTTCCTCTGCGGCCCACCCATTGCATAAAAACATCTGGGAGGCGCAGCAACTAAATAAAAAGTGAAAATCGCCAACACACAAACATAGGTGTGCGCACGCACACGCACACATACACTATATACCTATTAGTAAAATATAGTAATATAGAGGAAAGATTTTTATTATATTCACTTAATTACAACAAGTATATGAAAACTCAAAAATCGAGTAGGCGATGCTAAAAAACTCAGTGGGATATTTGATATTGTTTGTCACTTACAAGACTGTCAATATGTGCATCGAGACTGATTATCTTTACTCTCAAATCACTCTCTAGATTCAGTCTATTCCCATACTTCTTTCTTTTTCCAAAAAGAGTGAAATTGAAAGGCTCGTTCACACAAATAGTTTGTCGAAGAAGGCTATTGGGTGTTTCACAGCAATTTTGGCAATTGCTGGATAGTCTTGACGAACCCTTTTCCAGAATGGGACCGATGGTGTTGTTTTACAAAGCGATTTTAAAACCTGGTAACATGCTAGTCCTGTTAACAGGTCTTCTTCACCAGATGAAATTTTCAATTTTTTAAAGTAATTCACTTCAAAGGTATTTTTAATCCAATGGATTGCACCCTAAATTTTAGGAACGTAGTCCCTGAAAGAAACATGAAAATGCTTACACACTTCTGTATTGTCTAGTCAGCAGGGATACTCAACTTTTTTGTCACGGTGTACTATTGGCATATGTTTGAAATTTTTGGCGTACCACTAGAGCTTGTTCAATTTTTGATAAACCGTCAGGTTGCAAAAAGAGTGTAGGATGTGGAAGGTTGACTGATAAGTGATGCAGGAATGAGGTAATAAGTGAAATAAGCTAAACGCGTTGATAAGGTTTCTTTGGTAACACTGTCTAAGTGGGAACTTGGACGTTTTCCAGCACAATCTTCGTCCATAAGAAAAATCTTTAGTTTGTCACGGAGTTCAAACAATGTTGACAATACTTTACCACTTGTCAGCCACTGAACTTCGTAGCGAAGTAGAAGCTCTGTGTGTTAACTCCCCATTTCATCACACAAAACGTTAAACAGTCTCGCATTTTTACTGCATCATTAAGAGTTTTTTTGAGAGATTCTTCCAAATGTTTCACTGCAAGAGTCACTCTATGTTATGTTTAAATGTTTCCGCTGAACCAGTGCAGTGACTGATTTAACTGATGACTTTGATACAGCATCTATAGGACATTTAACTCGTATTTCATTTTCTTACTCGGTGACCTTGGCAACTGACGAGCGAAACCCGTGAACCTGCCGAAAATTTTTATCTTGTCTTCGATTTTATGAGCGTTCCCCATAGGTTGGAAACCGTTGATATGCAGATCTGTACGTCCGCCAATAGTGACCCCTGCCCACACCATTGATCCACCACCATCATATGGTGATGTTTTATTCACATAAAGAAGATTGTTCCGAGTCCCATGTTCTCTACAGATGAGGGAACGATGATTGTCCAGCTAAACAAAAAAATCTTGACTCATCTGTGAACAGAACCCGGCTCCATTCGTTGCGTCTCCGATCCTGATGTCTCTTTGCCCGTTTCTGTAGGCTAAACAATGTCGTGGGTTTAATGTGAGACACACCATACGCCTCCGTGCGTAGAGGCCACATTTCCGAAGGCGATTTCGGGAGCACCCTGTACCTGCCTGTAGCTGAGTGCTTTCAGCCTCCTATCTCGACGGCCTGTTAAACGGAAATAACGGTCAACTCTTGAGGACTTTGTCCGTGCGTTCTTTTAACGGTTCCTGTTGTGTGAAATCGCGTCCACGTCCTGTAAATTACACTTTGGATGACTCCGATAAATACAGCCACTTCCCTCCGTGCCTGTCCCACATCCAGCCTTCCTATGGCTCTCCTTGCCTTAGAATCCGGTAAGTGCCGTTGTTGTTGCATTGCACTACCTGCTCACTACCCTTCTTGTATAACTCGGGTAAACACAAGGCAACAGCAACCCCCTCTGCAATAATTTTCTGTTGTTCCCATCATCTCGGTTTCAGAAATGTTGTCTCCAATCCGTAGAAGCGACGGAAAGATGTCAACCATTTTAGTTAATTCTTCTACGACTGTACTTCAGAACCTAGATATCTCAACTGATCCCTTAATTGTCTTCACCAGTACAATAAGACTGTTAATAAATCTAATTTTTTTTCAAATACAGAAGGGAATAGTTTCAGTTTGAATACTTATCTTCAAATACAGAGTGTATCAATTGGAATAGTAAGTACTTCAGGACTTTACAGGCACTGGATTAAAAAGTACCATATAACATATGTCTAATTTTTTCCTGAGCAGAGATATACAGCTGTTAGTATATAACCCAAGCAAATTTAAAGCAAAGGCAAATGAAGACGTTCAAAGTAGACTTTCAAATAATCCACCACGAACTGTTGATAGCACGGCGTGTAGGTCTTCTGCAGTCGTCTTTCCGTTCTTTTCTATCAGAGCTGAACTGTAAAGTCGACTGTTGTGTTCAGTTTTTCTTTGTGGCTTTGTCTTTCAACCGACCCCACAGGCAGAAATACAAACAGATGACGTCCTGGGATCTTGGTGACCAAGAAACGTGCCTCATCTGCTGATACATTTTCCGGAGTTGAAGTGCCACCTGATGACTCAAATGTGCAGGAACCCCGTCATGAAGGAAGAATCAACGCATTCCTATATCCAATAATTCTGGAAACTCATTCTCAAGGTTTACTTCGGCCCACGGATGTGAATTACAAGTGTTAATGATACCGTCACGAGTGAAACAGACTACATCAGTCTGTGTTATTTGACACGGCAGTTATTTCACAAGTTTTCATTATTGTTTGCTCGTGAAGCTGAATGTCTCTTTCTTTTTTAAATGTTCAAATGTTTGTTAAGCTTATGGGACTTAACTACGGGGTCATCAGTCCCTAAACTTACAAACTACTTATCAACTACCTTATACTACGGATGGCACAAATATCCATGCCCGAGGGGGGAATCGAACCCCCGACCGTAGTGTCCGTGCAGACCGTGACTGGAGCGCCTCAGTCCCCTCGGCCACCGCGGCCGGCTGAATGTCTCAATCGTGTACACAGCACTAGTAAACCTGCAATGTTGTTAAACACTGTGAGCTGCGCCAAATTTGAACATTACAGCACAGCACATAAACTGGACTGTGTAGACACATAGCCTACTGTCTATTCATGACTTTTGTAGTTATTTAATTAAAAATCGCTAAAAGGAAATTAAATTTCCATCTTGTATACGTAACGTTGTATAACACCTGGCTTAGTGGAAAAGACGTGGATAAATTTAAACTATCAATCTCCTAGCTCTTTCTTCTGCTCCTCGTTTAAACATTCTTTCCTTAGCTTTTTCTAATATCTCCTCAATCGTATGGAATTCCTTCTCCTCATTAATCGACACTGTATCGCCATGACAACCTGTCAACCTCGATTAGTGCGGTAGCACAACTTTATGGCCTCCCCCCTCCCCGGAAATAACTTTCGTGCAAAATTAATACTAACATTCCCCTATCAGTCTGTACACATTATTTTTCTTGACGAAGACCGACTACTGCGCATCCACATCGTACACATTCCCATACCTAATGGGCATGGCACTGTTGAACGAAGAAACACACATTCCATCTTACCTTCATGAAACTCCACGTCGATTAAAATCTGCTTATCTAATCTTTGTGTCCGAACACATATGGACCCTGATATAACACAATTTATCACCGGCAATGAGCGTACCTTCAGTCTATCTCTTATCCTCTTATATTTATGTTAGCTCTAGTGTCTATTTTAATAGTAGTTGACATCCCCCGCTATTGTACCCCGTAGAGCAGTGTAAATTATCTCCTCAAAATACTCAGAACAGATGTCCGGCTCTTCAAACTGTTCATCGCGGATATATCTTCCCTCGTTATACCTGAATAACCCACTCCCATGAACCACAGACATTGCCGAGGTGGGGTGGCTTGCGTGCGTCAACGATACAGATAGCCGTAACGTAGGTGCAACCACAGGGGAGGGGTATCTGTGGAGAGGCCAGACAAACGTGTGGTTCCTGAAGAGGGGCAGCAGCCTTTTCAGTAGTTACAGGGGCAACAGTCTGGATGATTGACTGAACTGGCCTTGTAACATCAGCTAATGTGGCTTTGCTACACAGTTACTGCGAACGGCTGAAAGCGAGGGGAAACTATAGCCGTTACTTTTCCCGAGGACATGCAGCTCTACTGTGTGAACATATGACGATGGCATTCTGTGATCATCAAGAAAGACAACATTGGCATTCTACGGATCGGAGCGTGGAATGTTAGATTCCTTTATCGGGTCGCGAAGTCAGAAAATTTAAAAAGAGAAATCGATAGATATAGTGGGGATTAGTGAAGTTCGGTGGAAAGAGGAACAGGATTTCTGGTCAGGTGAGTACAGGATTATAAATACAAAATAATTTGGAGGTATTACAGGAGTATGTCTGATAATCAATGAGAAAATAGGAACGCGGGTTAACTACTATTAGCAACACAGTGATCGCATTATCGTACTCAAGATAGATACGAAGCCAACACAGACAACAGTAGTACAGGTTTATATGCCAACTAGCTCTGCCGATGATGAGGAAATAGAAGAAATATATGAGGAGCTAAAGGAAATTATTCAGACAATTAAGGGAGAGGAAAAATTAATTCTTATTGGAGACAGGAATTCGGTAGTAGGACAAGGAAGGGAAGGGAATATAGTAGGTGAATATGGTCTGGGCAAAATGAATGAAAGAGGAAGCCACCTGGTAGAATTTTGCACAGAACATAATTTAGTTATAACGAACACCTGGTTTAAGAATCACGAAAGAAGGTTGTATACATGGAAGAGACCAGGAGACACCGGGAGATACCAGTTAGATTTTATAATGGTACGAAATAGATTTCGGAACCAGGTATTAAACTGTAGAACATACCCAGGGGCAGATATAAACTCTGACCATAACTTATTGGTCATGAATTGTATCCTGAAACTGAAAAAACTGCAGAAAGGTAGAAAAATAAGGAGATGGGACCTGGATAAACTGAAGGAACCTGAGGTTGTTGAGAATTACAGAGGAAGCTTTAGCCAACAATTGACAGAAACAGTAGAGGAGGAATGGGTAGCATTGAGAGATGAAATAGTGAAGGCAGCAGAGGACAAAATAGGTAGGAAGGCAAGACCTACAAAAAATCCTAGGATATCACAGGACATACTGAATTTAATCGATGAAAGGAGAAAATATAAAAATTAAGTAAATGAAACAGAAAAAATGGCAAAGCAGGAGTGACTAGAAGAAATACAAGGACGTAGAAAAATCTATAAAAAGGGGAAAATAGATGCGGCCTATAGGAAAATAAAAGAGATACTTGGAGATAAGAAAAACAGCTCTATGAATATCAAGAACCCAGATGGAAAACCAGTTCTCAGCAAAGAAGGGAAAGCTGAAAGTTGGAAAGAGTATATAGACAGGCTCTACGAAGGAAATGAACTTAAAGGCAATATTGTAGGAAGGGGATAAGAAGTAGATGGTATGAAATAGGAGATACTATACTGAGAGATGAATTTGACAGAGGACTGAAAGACCTAAGTCGAAACAAGGCCCCTGGAGTAGATGACATTCCCTCAGAGCTACTGAAGTCTCTGGGAGAATCAGCCATGACAAAACTGTTTCAACTGGTGTGTAAGATGTATGAAACAGGCGAACTACCCTCAGACTTTAAGAAAAATGTTATAATTCCCATTCCAAAGAAAATAGGTGCAGATAGGTGTGAAAACTACAGAACCGTCAGTTTAATAAGTCATGGTTGCAAAATATTAACACGAATTATATACAGAAGGATGGAAAAGCTGGTAGAAGCCGACCTCGGGGAAGATCAGTACGGGAGAAATGTAGGAACACGGGAGGCAATACTCACTTTACGGCTTATCCTAGAAGATAGATTAAGAAAAGGCAAACCTACATTTCTAGCTGTTGTGGATTTCGAGAAGGCTTTTGACAATGTTGACTGGAATAAACTCTTTCAAGTTCTGAAGCAAGCTGGAGTAAAATATAGGGAGCGTAAGTTTATTTACAACTTGTACAAAAACCAGACAGCGGTTATCAGATTTGAAGAGCATGAAAGGAATGCTGTGGTTGGGTAGGGAGTAAGACGGAGTTGTAGCCTTTCTCCAATGTTAATCAATTTGTACATTGAGCAAGCTATAAAGGAAAGCAAGGAGAAATTTGGAGAAGGAATTAAAGTTCAGGGTGAAGAATTAAAAAACATTGCATTTTGCCGACGACATAGTAATTCTATCAGAGACAGCAAAGGACTTGGAAGAGCTGTTGAACGGAATGGACAGTGTGCTCAAAGGTGCATATAAGATGAACATTAACAAGAGCAAAACTAAGGTAATGGTGTGCAGTCTAAGAAAATCAGGTGATGCTGAAGGAATTAGATTAGGTAACGAAACAATAAAGGAGGTAGATGAGTTTTGTTACTTGGGCAGTAACATAACAAATAATGGTCGCAGTACAGAGGATATGAAATGCAAAATGGCAATGGGTAGAAAAGCGTTCTTGAAAAAGAGAAATTTGTTAACATCGAATATTGATTTAAACCTAAGGAAGTCCTTTCTGAAGGCAGTTTTGTGGAGTGTTGCTTTATATAGGAGTGAAACATGGACATAAACAGTACAGACAGGAAGAGGATAGAGGCTTTTGAAATGTGGTGCTACAGAAGAATGCTCAAGATTAGGTGGGTGGATCGCGAAGTAATGAGGCGGTACTGAACAGAATTGGGGAGAAAAGGAATTTCTGGCGTACCTTGACTAAAAGAAGGGATCGATTGGTAGGACTCATTCTTAGACATCAAGGAATTGTGAATTTAGCGTTGGAGGGGAGTGTGTAGGGTAAAAACTGCAGAGGAAGACCAAGAGATGGACAGATGTAGGTTGCCGTTCTTATGTGGATATGAAGACGCTTGCTCAGGATAGAGTGTTGTGGAGAGCTGCATCAAACCAGTCTCCGGACTGTAGATAACAACAAGAACAACAACAACAACCTGAATAACATTACCCTACTCGGCTTAATGCTGCCCTCACTCGTGTCCGCGATCAATATCTGGCAGCTGAATACGGCCGCTCTTATTTTGACGCCTGGGGAGCTGGTTCAGACCCAGCCTCCACCACCTCTACTATCTTTATCAGTTCGTTTTGTTGATTTTTCCTATTGTTACGATCTGCTTGTTGGCTGTTTGTTGTATCTCATTGTTTACTGTTACTATTCCGCCAATTATTCAGCCCCCGAAAGTGCGCTTTCCATCCATTCCCGTTTTGTTGTCTACACTATTGCGAATTGTGTCCATGTATAGACTTTTGGTTGGAACCAGTATGGAATCTATTCGTATTACCATAGTTATGCCTGATTACTAACCCTCCTGAACTTTCCATGGTTGCTGTAATTCGTTTGGCTTGTATTCTGGCAGCCGTTCTCTTCGCGGTCTTATTTCTGTCCATTGTTGGCGCTTGACGCGGCACATCCGCCTTAGATTTGTCCCAGTACTGTGTTTGATTCAGGTATCTTTCAAAGTACTTTCTTAACGTTTCTTGTTAGGAGTTGTACTTAGCGGCGGGCCAGTCACAGTCTGCACGGCCGCAAGGGTCGGGGGTTCGAATCCTCCCTCGGGCATTGGTGTTCGTGTTGTCCTTAGAGTAAGTTAGTCAAGTAATTAGTGTGTAAGTCTTGCGACTGATAACCACGAAGTTTGGTCGCATAAGACCGCACGCAGTTGTAGTTAGCTGGAGTGTACACTTCTGACAGTAATTTTCCTTGTATCTGTGTTGGCCAATACTTCGCGAGAAAGGCTAGTATCTCATGTCACACGGTAGACTCTCCCTGCATGTATGCAGCGCTAAATTTCATTTTCCGTTTTCGTTCCATGAAGTGGTGAATAAATCACGAAAACTCTTAATGACAACGTATGTATGTGTGCTTTCTTATCCGGTATAAGTACCTGAAAAGGTCTGTTCTGTAAGTGCACTTGTTCGGTCAGCGTTGTAGCTAAATTAGTCGCTACTGTATTCACGTCGTGTGAACATGCTCCGCCCTTGTTATCTGTATTAGGTGATATTGGTAGCCCTGTGTAATCGGACTTGGTACATCGTTTGTGTCAACCTAATGCGATGTAGAAGAGGCTGCCTCAGAATGAACATCTCTACTACTCTCTCCATTTCTGTCTTTAAATCCGTTTTGAGTTTACATTATCCCGCCAAACCTGTAATTCGGATTCTGAAACATGTTTAATTTCACCTAATTTACTTTTAATTTTGTTAGCTGTGGTACTGGATTCATACATGATTTCAGACTTTATTGTCTGAAACGCCGCGCGAATTTCCTTATCAGCTATGCGTATTATTTCGCTCTCTTTCAAATGTTCAAATGTTTGTTAAGCTTATGGCACTTAACTACTGGGTCATCAGTCCCTAAACTTACAAACTACTTATGAACGAGTTAATCCTAAGAACGTCACAAATATCCGTGCCCGAGGGGGGGGGGGATTCGAATCCCCGACCGTAGTGCCCGTGCAGACCGTGACTGGAGCGCCTCAGTCCCCTCGGACACCGCGGCCGGCTTTCGCTCTGTTTCTTTCGTATTCAATGTGATACGTTTCTAGCATACTGCGCCTCTCTTTTC